>CM076675.1:43363419-44563419 GCA_038501925.1 Xenopus petersii | reverse complement strand
CTCTTATACTTGTGTATTACTTGCACTTTGCTCTAAATTATTTATGGTGTCCTCCTGATGTTATAAATAGCGCAGAATGATGCTAATTAAAATCTACCTTTTACCTGTGACATTTCCATTATCCTTGCTAATAACAGTATCTGTATAAGACTGGGTAATAGCCATTTCCTATATTTTCAGAAGCAGAGTATGTTCCATATATGTTTTATCTGTTTTGCTAACATATTCTAAAGCTTATATATTCTAATCCTTTTAGGTAGGCATTTTGATAAAAAAATATGATTAAAGCTCTTGTACGTCCCAAAAAAGGGTAGGAGGGATTTTGCTCAAGGTCACTTGGAATTATCAAATAGCTTGCCCCACTTCAAAGATTAGTTCTCCATCTTTCGATTCCAATCTGTACAGTTAAAAGTCCACCAGAATTTGTCAGAAGGAAGCTGCAGCCGGTCCATCTCAGTTGGGGTTCCTTCTTCAAAGGACAGCTTTGACATTCAGAGTCTCCTTGCTCCGTCTATTTCACCCCCCCAACACTGTCCCCATGTCGTTAGGGCAGCTGTTTAATAAAGCTGTTTCCATGGCAACTGCCTCAGAAGCCAGTCCAGTAAAGGACCTGATGTAAATTTAATGAACCCTTCAGCTGCCAGAGGCTAGTGAGGTGTTCTGGTGAGTCTGAGATAAGAATGTTGGGCCATGGGTGTTTCTCAAAATTTTCCTTTTTTTCTGTTAGGCTCCCAAACCCTTTTATTGGCTGATGTGTCTCGCCACAGGGTTTTCAATCATGCATTGCCATTTTCCTTTTTTCATTTGCCAAAGATGTTTCTACATCAGAATTCTGTGCACTTAGAAACAGTTGTGAGCAAAATAAACATCTGTGTTGACATTAGAAAACAAAACACAGAAAAAGTAATGGCAAGCTGAAATTAAATAGCCTAAACCTTTAAGTACTTTTAGCAGAATTAGTTATTATATAGATTTGGATAAAATTTATGAAATAATAAAGTAGACAAGCCACTGACAAACAGGCAGCCAAATATGTTAGGTTTTTTTCACTTCAGGCAATAAAGTACTGGGGTCATTTACATATTTAGCACAGCTTTCCCAAGATTGAGCTTTTCAGGAAGGGAGAAAATTTGTGCAAGTATCAGTGGGCTTTCCTCAAAATAATGTCAATAAATGCTTCCATGTACCGTATCCCCCATACAGCTCAATATTGCACTGTTCCCAGGTATTCTGGCTTTTGCGTTTGTCTACTTCTTTGGTTCTGCATTTGGTTCCCGTCACAGATATCTAAAGTAGTCCCCTTCAATAAGGCTAGGAAAACAGTTACTTTAATGTTTACCCAACTCATCTTCAGGCTGGGTCTTTGTTCATCTACTGCTTTAGAACCCCGTATGGGAGCCATTCCAACAGTATTGGCTTGTATGCATTACAGAGTTCAAACTCAGCCATTAACGCCTGAAACATACGCTGCTTTTGAAAATGTAGGAAATGATTGTCTTGAAGAAGGTAAAATTATTAGCATAAGTTAAAGCACACTGGGTACCAATGTACCTTTGCATGTCAGTTTCAGTATTTTAGCTTGTGTATATGTCCTTTATTATGTCCTCTATAATAGTGCAATGTTTTCATTTTAGGCGCACCCTACTATGTGTGCACTGGTGCCACTTAGCCCCTATTTTAGTAAATTAGACTCTCTGTTTCTAAATTTATAGGTGGTTTCATAAAGGAGAAAGACAGCTAAATTTAATCATCATCGTCCCTGAATAGGTCTCTTAGGGGGAAATGTAATAAAATTTGCAAAGAGAACACATCTGTGCACAAAGAAGAATAAAAATGTATATGTTGCAATATAATATTCTTAATTATTGCATTGCGAATCTTAATTGGGCTTTGCAAAACTTTAACATGTGCTTGAAGGTGGCTGTTGGAGCAAACATAACAACTTTTTTATTAAGAATACACTGTGCACTATCGCAAACTATAAAATCGCAATCGCTATCCTAGTGCTGTGTGAGGGGCACAAAGTGCGAAAGTTTTTTATCTTAGTGAGCGATATAACATTCCCCCATTAGAGTAGTGCTAGAGCGCTAAGTTTACAGCTCACCTAAATGTACAATCAAGAAGCTTAATTGCAGCTGCTTTATCAGAAAATGGCTGCAGAATCAGAATATCCGAATAACAGTTTTCTTCTCCTCCTGACCGCTTATGTGCATGTGCAAAAAATCCTTCTCCAATGCATGTCATTATTGATGTCACACGTCATGTGTGTGAACACTCATTTAATCATCATTTTAAAATGATAAAATTAATTATGAGTTTGGGGCTCACCAATAATGTGCCACGCTACGCACCGCTGGCGCTAAGTTGCTGGCCGGTTGAAATTCTCTGAATGACTGTAGTGAATGATTAGCATCGCCATAGGGAAATGCCACTTCAATGCTGATTGGCTGGGGAGCATGTATAATGGGGTCATTGATGACGGGCAATCAAATTTAGAAGGCAATGAGTCAGACTCATCAGGGATGGGAGGAATGAAGGACCTTGGAAACATGCGCAGTGGAAACTAATTGTGCATAATGCAATTCATGCCTGCCACTGGTACAAGCAGGAAGCACAGTGGAAAATCTGTGATGACACTCAAGTCCTGTACTTACTTTCTCGGCACCGCCAGTTTCCTAACGTTACAGACCAGGGACATCTGTCCAGTTAGTGTTTAAACAGTTAGGGGGTTATTTACTAAAACTACTTTTTTCTCTCATATTTTACCAGGAGCAAATTCGACCGAATGTCCATCCACGAATTTGGCTTATTTACAATGTTCCAGGTTGAAAAAAATCAGACTGTAAAAAAAATCAAAATGTATTAAGTTTTTGAGTGAAAACCAGCATCAAACACCCCAAAACGCCCAAATTTCGTGAAAATTAAAAGCATCAAATGGTTAAAGTGACAGCTGCCATTGACTTTTTACATGAATTTGGCAGGTTTTAGTATTTTTAGATTGCAGCTTCGGGCAGAATAAATCTCAAAAAATTTTAATTTTGTTTCTATAAAAATTCAAGATTTTGATGGAAAAAATTTGACTAGAAAAAAAATAGTTTTTATAAACAAACCCCTTTCGTTTTCCTTGTTCTATTAAGAATACTCTTATTAGAAGCCAGCTGAAAAGGTAATAGAAATATCAAACCAGCAATATGAAGCCTAATTCAAAATTGTAATTTTCCCCTTAAAAATACACATTCCTGACTTTAAAAAAAGCCATGGAGTGCGAAAGGTTATTTTAGGAGTCTATACATTAACACTATTTTATTCCTCCTGGTGCCACCTGTTTCCCGGGTGACAGCAATGACATCTGTAAAATGAAATTCATCCAGAAGATGGAACAAAGCAGCCATGCAGGTGTCCTCACGGCTGAACTAATCACCATGGCCAGTGATGTAGTTACTTCTTAGTTTGGCTTGGAGGAAAAAAAGAACTGCGGGTATGACTTCAGTATTTTAACCTAAGGGTTTGAGCCTTAGTTCTCGAAGCAAAATGAAAAGAAATAATATGACTACTGTAATTTAGATTACAGAATATAGGAGCAATTTATTCAGCTTTTTCACTGAGAGGTAAAAACCCCTATTTCTCCAGATAGAATGATTTGTCACATCACAAAAAGAACTTCTAAAATCATTATAACCATGTTAATTTGCCTTGGGCATTAACAATTTGAGGAATTTTAGAACTGTTGGTGCTGTTATAGAACTCTAACGCCCAATAGAACAAAGCAGCCTAACACATTCTGAAGATACATCTGTCAATTCATTAAACACTTTCATGATTATTAGGAAAGCTTTACCTGACAATCACAGGGCCCTCAAAGTCGTGTGTTTGTGTTTTTTTTTAGGGGGATGCTCTTCCAATGGTTATACCACTGGTGTCACAGAAAAGCACACAACTCCTTCCACAATCCATTAAAAAACTTCCTTTTATTTTTCTGCTTAATTCATGCTTTCTCTTACAAAATATAAGAGAGGGGACATATATAACAAGGTCCAATAGCTAGGGGGTTATTTAGTAAAACTACATTTTTTCTCACTTTATTTAAAAAAAAAAAAAAGATTTGACCAAACTCCAAAACCGAAATCACCTTTATTTATCAATATTTTTTCTCTAAAAGATCGGTGAGGAAAAACACTGCGAATTTGAATTGTTTCATTTTTTTCAAACTGACTTTTTCAAGTTGTTGCCGAAAAGATAGAATAATTTGGATTACTGAATGAAAACTAGCGCAAACAGCTCGAAACTTTTGAGAACCATGAAGGAATAAAACATGTTCCAAAGGTAAAAGGGACCATCTGACATTAACTGAAATCACTTATATCGACAGGTTTGCAGGTTCTCCTGCAAAATGGACTAGAAAAATTCAAGTTTTAGTAAATAACCCCCTTAAAGTCAAACAGCTGCTCTTTGCCGGCAACGCCTGTCATACTAGTTAATGAGCCCCGTCACACTGTAATATTTTTCTGTACAATAATACAAGTCATATGGCAACTGTACTGTATATACATGTAAATTATGCCTTTTACCACTGCCATTGTTTGGGGTCAATATTGTGTAATCTTTCTATGTTTATTACCTCTAATAAGTGAAAGCAATCAGCAAGGAGCAAGTTGCTGTCACGCTTTTGCATAAAAGTTGCTGCTACAAAACACTGTAGTCTCACAGCACCAATAAAACTATGATATTCTATGTTTTGAGGACTATTTCACCTGTATAAAGTATGGAATACAATTAAACTTACCCTTGCACTTTCAAAATGTAAGGGGCCTAAGTTCGAGTGAAAGAATAGAAGAAAAAAAAAGTGTTTTTTTGGCTACTTCGACCATCGAATGGGCTACTTCGACCTTCCACTACTACTTTGAATCAAATGATTCGAACTAAAAATCGTTCTACTATTCGACCATTCGATAGTCGAAGTACTGTCTCTTTAAGAAAAAACTTCGACCCCCTAGTTCGCCACCTAAAAGCTACCGAAGTCCATGTTAGCCTATGGGGAAGGTTCCCATAGGCTTTCCAAGTTTTTTCTGATCGGATTAAAATCCTTTGAATCGTTCGAATGATTATTCCTTCGATCGTTCGATCGAACGAATTGCACAAAATCCTTCAACTTCGATATTCGAAGTTGAAGGATTTTAATTCACCAGTTGAATATCGAGGGTTAATTATATATATATATATATATATATATATATATATATATATATATATATATATATATATATATATATATATATATATATATATATATATATATCTCTCTGACACTCATTAATCATACACAGTTACTATTTTTGCCTTTCTATCCCAGGCAACATCCATGGACTGTGATATAAGGCAGCCATACATTATTCAATCCTGTATTGTACCCAACAACCCACCCACTGTCTCATAATATAAACATTTGACTTGCAAAGTTTTTATCATTTTTAATTTGGCCTAATATTATAACAAGTGTATCTAACAATACACTTATTCTATTAAACATCAGTTTCAGCTTAAGCCTTTTTTCCACTTCTTTTTTACTACTTTATCACTGCTATTGTACTGTCTTGCTAACTGGCATGCTCGAACAAAAGACCTGCCCACAAAATGTGTATCCGGGGATACCATGTGAAACATGGCTCAATAACAGCAGTTCTGACTTAATTTTCTATTTTTCAGACGGGAAGGTAAAAGACTCCTAATTTACATAAGTGGATTAAGCCCCTAGAACACAGTAAAACCCAATACTTCAGCCATAAATCATGGCACATCTTTAGAACTGACACCTTTAAATTACATTATAGACCATTTTGCATGTATAAAAGGGACTTTAAAAAAAAACACTTACCATATAAAAGGCTAAGAGAACAGAAAGAGGCTCACAGCTGGATCATTTGAATAATTAAAAAATATATATCAAACTAGACAAATGACATAGTCTGTGCAGACAAGTGACCAAAAGTTGTGCCCTAGTAATGGGAGCTTGGTTATGCAAATCTCACAAAACCCCACAAGAAAAGGCTCAGCAATGGCTTTGAACATAAATTGAATCTAAAAAGGAATGCAAAGTGCCTCTGTCTGGCCCAGTGCCACCATACAGAACATACAAAACATTGTAGCACGTTTGACTTGCTGGTTTGGTTGGTTGCTTTTACTGAGAGGGTCTTACAGCTTTATTATTGAGATTTTAGTGGCAGCATTGACATTGGAGGTGAAGAAATTCTGGTCTTCAGATGCCTACACAAAAATGATCCCCACCCCTCCAACCAGAAAATTGTATATTTACCGTTTGGGTGCACCACCATGGTATCTGGGTCTCACCTAGATCCCATAAAGATATGACACGATAGAGAGAAACTTATGTTAGAGAGAAACCTTGAACTGTAAATCAATGTTTTTAAAGGAGATGTTGACCTTTTGCAAAGATTTATGGAAACAATTGATGTTTGAATAGCAGTGTATTGAGTTGGGCCCCATTTTGGTAGGACTTTGCAAAAGTTCAACATCCCCTATTGCTTTACTCAATGTATGCAGCATGAGCTTTATAACCTAGAGATTAGTTTACAACACTTTTGGATGATGAGGAATCTCATATTAATTCCTTTTTAATATTGTAGGAAGACATATTTAGTTATTCAAAAGCACATTGGGACCAACTTTAACTGCATGAATACCTATTTTCTCCAGTATGTGCTGCCATTCTTTAGCTATAATTAGTTCTTACACATATATTTAATAAAGGAGCAACACTTTAGAATCAACATCTCTATAATTAATACCATGTTCTTGGTTTAAAGTTTTTTGTTCTTTGCTTGAAATCCCTGGACATTTTGATAATGCCATCAACCATAACTAAAGCGTTAAAACTGATCTCTTTAGCTACACTAAAGATAAAGAAAATCATTTCTTTTTTTGCCATTCTAGTTCAATATTTATTGGAGACAATTTGTTTCCCTAATGAGACAGAATCGTAAAAAAATCCCCAAGGCTTCACAAAGAAATAACAAGGAGCAAGTAATATCCACTGTAGTTTGTTCTAGTAGCTATAGAAAAGTAGAGGGAAAAATTGCCTCTCAACTTACAAGATTGAAGAAAGGAAAGAAAAAACCTCAATATCTATTTTACTTATGAAAAAGGCCCCTTGGAACAACCACTTCAGTATAATGCAAATCTGACTCAAATGTCTTTTCAATTCCATTTCACTTATTGCACGGAAGAAAGGAAAAATAGAAACACTTTTTTCCCCAGTGCTTTTGTATAGAGTAATTGTAACAAAATGATCCAATCTGTCACGCAGGTCATTAAGAGGGGAGACAAATGGCGACTGAGATATATAGAGAGCAAAGGACCTCTTGGAAAATAAAGGCCTTTTTTATATACATTTAAAAGAATGTTTTACTTTGGTCAGCCGCTGTTTAACAGCTACATTGTCTCAATATGCAACTGTTTGCCACTGAAATACAAAAGATTTGATCCAGAGACAGTTTTATGAGACGGCACTCTCTTGAATTGGGACCTAAATCTTAGGCTATGGACACATGAGCAGATCATCGCTGCGGTCCGCAGTGCAGTTTTCAAAAAGCATACAGTTGCATAAATACCTTAGCGTAATGTGCCATTGCATAAACTTGAAACCGCTAGCATATTTACGCAGCGGTCATCTTTTTTTTAAAAATCTCGCTGAAACTGCTTCGAGAATCTGCACGTGTCCATGTCCTTAGAGGCTACTAGGCCAGAAATTGTCCATGACATAGGTACCAATTTGACTACATTTTCAGATTGCCTTTTATATTTGAGTTGTAGCCGGTCAAACCATTGAACAACAATCTGTAGGTATACCCCATCCTGCCACCAACAGTCAAAGGCTGTTATAAACTTCTGGATGGTTCCCATCTTTTAACATGAAAACAAAGTTGTTTCACGTGGCAAAATGACAAATAGAAAACTTTTACAAAACATACTGAAGTCACTGTGTTTATTAGAAATGGGGCTTATCATCAACAGAAGAGTTTTCTCAGACTGCCATTCAGAGGAACATGAGATAAGAGGGTTGGAAAGGTTTAATGAAGGGGCCCAAATGCCTTGATGTGTTAAAGCTGAGATTTCTTAGCTTTCATACCTGAAGGCATTCTGCTTAGACACAATTTACTTTAAGTTGATGCACTTGTGTATTTACAGTACATACTGCAACCATTCTTCTATTGGTAGGCAAGACCAGTATGAATCCTTACTACTGTCTGTTACTAATTAGACACTAAAAATATCTGCATACTGTATATTCTTATACAGGACCACCATCAGAAATCGCAGGGCCCCATACGACAAAATTTCCTGGGCCCCCTGGGCTGCACCCACCGCAAGCCCGACCTAGAGGTCCGCCTTCCCCACCCCACAGGTCCGCCCCCCACCACACAGTAAAAAAACAAAAAAAATATTAGTGGGTAGGGTTCCCACATGTTAATAAAAAATAAAAAGATATTGGTGGTCAGGGCCCCCCATAAAAAAACATTTGTCACCATATTGGTGACTTGGACCCCACATGAGAAAAAAAATTGGTGGCCAGGCCCCCCCCCCCCACATTATGAGAAAATTGGTGGCCAGGGCCCCTTAAACGTCTATGCCTTCCCGAAGTCAGCAGCTCTCAGAAAGTTGGGGGGCCCGGCTAATCAAGTAAGTGTGGCGTGGCCGGGCCCCCCTTACCCTCGGGCCCCCTACAACTCTCCCCCCTGTCCCCCCTGATGGCTGCCCTGTTCTTATATATAGCTTAGGTAGTTGGCACAAGGCCAGGGTTTACCAGGCAGAATCTTTACCAAGAGGTGCTTATGACAATACCCAGCATGATTGGTTTACATTAATTAATTTCTAAAGATTGAAAGAGTACTGAAAGTACATATGTAATTATTTCCATGTAAGACAAATCAATAGTAGATAAAGTACACAAGGGCTTGTGTGTCTTTTTTCATGTGGTGCAGGGCTTGGGCTGGACCCTTATCTAAAAAAAAACGGAATACATGAACTGAATAAGAGAGGGGAAAACACCCCCTGTCTGCTCAGGTTATTCCAGCTTTCCCAAGCCACACCCTGATCGACAAAAAACCCTCCCCATAATTCAGGACTATCCCAATTTAAGGGGCAGATTCACTAAAGGGCGAATTGTCAGGAAATATACTAATGTAAGAGAGCATATTTTTTATTTTCGCTACTCTTCAGCAGTTACTAATGTATTACCATAAAGAATATATATGCTTCTGTCTCTCTGCCTATTGCACACTCTGCTTTTCTCTTTATAGGACAGCGCCTTCAACATGTCACAGAATTTATCTGCAGACTAGGAAAAAATAAGCTGACATTCCTCTAAACTCTGGCAAAATTCCAGAACTTGGTCATTTGTTATCTGGTGTTGTGTTATGTAACTCTTTCATTACCAACGGTTTCGATGCGAGTGACTTCTCAGACGTGTGTCCAAAATTTTGCGCGGGCAGCGATACGCAGAAATTTGCAGCAAATTCGTGCCATCACTACTTCAAACTAGTGCATGGGATCCCTCTGTCTCAATAGAAGCTTTTGCTACACTCTCCCATATATGGCTCCTATACACTTGCAGAATCTTTAACAGAAAGACATGTAATTGTTCTGTGTGCAACTTCGCCGCACTTCCCCGCACTTCGCCAGGCGTAGTTTCGCCAGCGCTAAATTCACTAAAATCCGAAGTTGCGCACAGGGGTAGTGTAAGGTTGCGAAGTTGCACTAGCGTTGATTCGCTATGTAAAGCAAAGTTACGCTAGCGAAGGCTAATTTGCATACGGCGCGAAATTCAAATTTCAATGGAGGAAGGGGAGCCCCAAAAATTTTTTTCGATCTTTTTCAGCCTATCACCCATCATGTAGAAAACACGCCAGCGTTTTTTGGGACTTAGAAATTGACTTTTTTTTAAACAATCTCTATCTACTCTATTGCGCTTCGCCAGGTCTGAGGTGGCGAAGGAAGTCTAGCGTAAAAGGTAGCTTTCAGTACACTGCGCAAGTTAGTGAATTTGCGTAGTTACGTCGCTAGCAAAAATTCGAAACTACGCCAGCGTTCGTTAGTGAATTTGCGCAGTAACGAAAATGCCAAACGCTAGCGAATTAACGCTAGCGTTCGGCGCTTCGGCGCTTAGTGAATTTGCGCCCAAGTTACACAGTCCACAATTCAGGGCCCCTCTGTTCTAGAAGAATTATTTAATATTCACAGTGCTACGCAATATGTTGGCGCTATATAAATACATGTGTAGGTGCCCCTACTGGGTAATCTGCCCTGCAGCTTTAAGGCCCCCACCTTTTTCTTAGAGTGATCTGCCAGGAGAGAATGACACTCCCCTGCTACACTGCTATATAGTGTGTGTAGGGAGTGGCCACTTCCTCTTTGGCCTGTGGATGGTGATCCAGCTGGGTGTGCTCAGGAGAGCCTGGGTACAGCTAGGCCCAGAAAGGCCCATGTGCTTTGGAAGAAGAAGTCGGGACCAGGTAACCCCGTGAATGAGGAATAGTTACACTAGGGCAGACTTGTCATAGTCTCTCTAGGAGAGAAAGGCAGAGAGGTGAGAGAGAAAGAGCAGCTGAAGCTCCACTGAGGATTTGCAGTAAGGGAGCAGCTTCCCAGAGGCTTTGTGTGTTGCCTCCAGTCAGGGACCTCAGTGACGAGGGACTGTAGGGTAGAAGCTGCTTTCCTGACAACTTCCAGGAGGGAATGTGTGTGAATACTGCAAATGCCTAATGGAGATCTTTCCTCTGTGAGAAATGCCTAATGCCTTCAGCTCTGTGTGAGAAATGTGCTATTGCCTCAGCTCCTGTGTGAGAACTAAACCTGTGGTCACTTGCCTCGTGCATAGTTCAATAAACCGTTTTCTGTTTTACTGCAAGAACCTCCTGGCGCCCATCTTTTGTTGTATGCACAGTAGCCTGGGGGATGTAGTTGCACTACACCATAGAGGGAACACTTCCACATGGCAAAGGCCCTGACTCTGTTGTGTGAGTCACAGTGTAACCCATGCTTCTACTGCTAGCTGGACAGTTTAACTACAGTATTTGTGTGCTATGCAGCCCAAATAGGTGTTACACGTGTTAATAATAATAATATTCTAGTTAACCAACAAGCACAAGGACCCAAGTAATTTGAGAAGAGGTGATCTTATAAGTCCTCAAGAGAATTTGCCTTTTTCAGTAAATACATTTTTTCGACAAATATTTATATATGTATATCTATTTTTCCCAGCATTTCTGTCTTTCAGAGAACTGTGTGAAGATCTGCCTGTTTCTTCTGTTTCCGCATTGCATTCATTACCTGCATTAGAAGAACATTAAAGGTGCCTTCCCTCTCTCTGTCTCTTGCTGTCCCCTTGGGGTTTCGGCATCAAACCACCAACTTTCACACCCTGTCTGGCATTCCTTATTATTTTTCTGCATTAAGCAGTTTCAAACACTAATATGTTTGCAGAGTGATTCAGGTTATGGGACTGAAATACCAGACAAAGGCAAGTGCTGAGAACTGGTTTTCTAACCTATTATTTGTCTGTAAGCTATAGAATGAAATTATCTGAGCATTATTTAGAGAAAAAAAGAATTATTGCCCCATTAAACCTTTATTCATATTAAACTGATATAAGGCAGTTTCTCCGCCGGCATATAGTTCGGCCAATGCAGAACAACCAAAATTGACTGTGACACATCTCATTGAGTTCAGAGGAAATTATGTATCTGCTGGTACAGTTGCTACTACTGGTAAGCAATTTCTAGCCTAAGCTCCCTAATTTAGGCATACCAATGCACACTTACATAAGGACTGGTTTTATCAAGAGCCATATAATCTGGAGGAAATTTCATCAGAGTAATCTGGGGCCCAGTGTTGGTAAACTGTGTTTGATGGAATTATCAGGAATTTAGCAAGAGCTACACTTCTCTATAATACTCATCTTTGAATTAGAAATTAGCATGCAATATATATTTTGATTAACAGCAAATCTATTGTGTTTGCATTGGTGTTTCTCTCATTGAGTGTTAGGGGGTATATTTTAAACACCCTTTTTTGGTCATATTGATATACAAAGTCCTCTACTGGAAGTAACACAGCAGACATATACAATAAATTGTATATATCGATATGATTATTTTTATGGCCCAATGCTGTTGGCACAGAAAGAGTTCATTGGACTTACTTTATAACCAGCTTGTAGCAAACTAAACACTTAGGGGCAGATTTATCAAGGGTTGAATTTCGAGTTCACTGGAGTTATTTAAAATTTCAAATTCGGGTGAATGGGATCGACTTGCAAAGTCGAATCGAATATGAATCAAATTCAAAATGAATTTGAATCAAGTTTCTCAAAAAAAATATTAGATTTTCAGGAAGGTTGCAAACAACTCCAAATTGATCCCAGGACGTCCCCATAATTTAAAACAGCAATTTGGCAGGTTTAAGGTGGCGAATAGTCATTTTCAAATTCTTAAAGGGCCAGTACATGATTGAAATTTTTGAAAATCGAATTTGAATTTTTTTAAATATGCAAATCAAATTTGAACTACTCCACTCAAATTCAAGTTTTTTTTTATGTTCAAAACTGTCAAATTCGACTAGGGAATTGTTACAATTCTTTTAGAGATTTTTGGAATGTATCATACACTGGCCATTTAAGAATTTGAATATGACTATTCGCCACTTTATAGAGGGGGGGGCGTTTTCCCACTTTATAGAGCACTCTTAAGGCCCCATCTAGAATATGCTGTACAGTTTTTGGTCTCCAGTGCTGAAAAGTGACAGTGTATTAGAGAATGTCCAGAAAAAGGCAATTTAGCCGGTAAAAGGTATGGAAAATCTTAGCTACGAGGAAAGACTGGCCAAATTGGGGATGTTCACGCTGGAGGGGTGATATGATAACTATGTATAAATATATAAGGGGATCATATAATAATGCTTTATTTACCAGTAGGTCTTTCCAGTTGACACAAGGTCACCCATTCCGATTAGAAGAAGTCATTCCACCTAAATATTTTTTTTTTTTACAGTGAGAGCTGTGAACATGTGGAATTCTCTCCCTGAATCAGTTGTACAGGCTGACACATTAAACAGCTTTAAAAAGGGGTCGGAAGCTTTTTAGCAAGGGAGGGAATACAGGATTATGGGAGATAGCTGATAGTACAAGTTGATTCGGGGACTAGTCTGTCAGGAAGGATTTTTTCCCCCTTCAGACTTCAGATGGGTTTTTTTTGCCTTCCTTTGGATCAACTAGCAGTTAGGCAGGTTAAAATAGACTTCAAAGGTTGAACTTGACGGATTTGTGTCTTTTTTCAACCTAACTTACTGTTACTATGTTACTATGATAACATTCATTTTTTTCCCTCAATTATAGAATACTTTTAGTGAAAAAGTTCAGCATCATTTTCCCTCTACAATGAATCTGCACCTAACTGGACATTTTGATTTGTCCCTTCTGTAGGAGACACTTCTTGGCACTTCTGCTGTCACTGCATCTTGATCAACTTCTGGCACTCTAAATGGAATGACGTGCATAACAAAGGAGAGAGGTTCATAATTGCCTTTAGGGTACTATCATGAAAATGTTTTTATAAAGCTTAATTTATAAAAAACAATTCATGCTGTTTCCAAGATATATACTAATAGATGCCACTTCTCTCACAGAGAGCATTTGTGCTGCTCTTCACCGCTGCTGTGGCTGCATCAGAAGGGCAAAAGCACTTGTCTCTTGTGCAGTATCTCTTGCAAATGTGCAGTGTTTGCTGCAACCAAGTTGTTGAATGTTGGGAATTATGTAGCCCTTGTTGTAAGATATGAAGATATCAGAAGTCACCAAGATGTTCCATTACTGTGTAATGGCATGAGGCCAAGATTTATGCATTGTTTAAAATAAGACGTTTTAATGAATCATGTGATACAAATGACATCTCTAAGCAACAATTATAACTTATGACATCACTAAGTACCATTATTATAAGCATTATAAGGACTGCTTATAAGGAATCAGTAGGTTATGACGCTAATAAGGGTCCAGTAAATATATTAATATATCAATGTAACTCTTTTTCTTTTAGTTTATACAGCCAACTGTTATCTTTTTATCTGTTCTGTATTTGTACTATATCACTTTTCAAAGCTGCTATCCATCCAAATCTATAAAGTTAATTTCTTTGTAGTAAATGGAGACAGGAAGGATGGAAAAGCAGACCAAAATTTATTAGACTGGTTTAAAATTACATTTCCTGCAAATGATTCTAAAATCCACTTGAAACGTCTCTTAAACACAATCCTGCGACCTGCTGACTTCAATAGAATTACAATAATTCCATTATAACAATATTACAGATTAGACACACACGCACAGGTCAGTCTTCTAGGGCCAGCTGGTGGCACATAACTCTATTACTAGAGCCCTGACCTTTTGTTCCTAGGTCCAAGGTCAGTTTGTGGCAGCCTACAGACTTAACAAGGTTAATGGATCAAATTTGGTACTGAGGGCCCTGTACATTTTATAGGGGGAAAAATAGAGAAAATAAGCTTTAAATGCATAAAAAAGAGAGAAAAAGTCACAGTTGCAGCAATGAATAATAAATGTGAAGAATTTATTAAATATAGAAAAAAATATAGTCACAGTGCATATAGCAGCAAAGATATTTAGCCTCATACTGCTTACAGCATAAACTACAGTTCTCTATTTAATGCTAAATTCACATTGAGTAGTTTTGTGGATATCACCTACAAACCCAGTTTGCACTAATTAACAATGACCTTAAGGGGGTTGTTTATTAAAATCTCACTATTTTCTTAAACCCACTCAAAACCACAAATTAATCGGATTATTGTACGAAACCCAGCACAAATCAGGATCTTCCAATTGTAAACAGGACATCTGCTATTCACTTCTACATGACTTCAGCAGGTTTGAGTAGGAGTACTTTTTTTATTCAGACTTTTAACAGCATCAGGGTTTAATAAATCATTAAAAATTTGAGTTATCTTCCTACTAAAAATGGTGTTTTTCCCTCTTTTAAGTCCGACCAGAACAAAAATCATAATTTATTAAATAACACCATACCACACACATGTCTCCACTGGCCTTGCCACATTGGACTTCTTTACTTGGCTTAATTAATCATTTTCTTTGAGTATGTGTTAACCCCAATCAAAACACCAATCTAAATTGGAGTGTATTTTAATATATATATATATATATATATATATATATATTTCCATCAGACAAGTCTCATGACAAAAATCTCATGAATAGATAGTCTGCAAAATGTTAGCCATACATACTGCATAGGTTCCAATATGGCTGACCCATTCACAGCTGCATAGGCATCCCACTGACCAGTGGGTATAAGACTATACTATATAAAATCTGCTGTAATACCTTATGTGGTATTGCCTTATATTAGGCATGTCTTTAGATAAAGAATAAAAGACTGACCCAAACTAAATATAGTACAGATATGACAGACAAGACATTTTGGTTGCAACAATCAAAAGGGGGAATGTAATATGTTTTGCTAGTGTAAAAAAGTTTGCAAAGACACTTGCAAATTGCAAACCATTTTTTGCGTCAAAATTTTTAACGAAACTGCAGAGCAGGTGTTAAAGGTTCACAATGCGCAATTAAGATTCACAATGCAATAAAAGCCTAACGAAGAATATTGCATTGCGACAGGCAAATCTTAATTCGCAAAGGTTTTGTCCTTGCGAATTTTATTACAATTCCCTCAAAATGTCTGCTACTAGAAATGTATCTGTTGCCATTATTATTTCTGGGAAATAGCCATGCACCCAGGATGAACCCACAAAAATGCACACTGGTGTGGGGACACCTCCGCATTTACTTCAACCTAGCTGAATGCTCTTACCAAGCAATCATAACACCATAGATGGAAAGGTGCCCTCAGTAAACTGGGGAATCATCATAGCTCAGAGGCCTTTGTAGATAACATCTCCAACATCTGGATCATTTAATTGTCCATGAGTATGAAATAATCTGTTTAACCTTATCACATCCACTAGATACTTTTTCACTACTCTGAAACTCATTAAATGGCAAATGCTACAAGTTAACTAAGTCAGAGGATACATCAAGTGAAAACAGAGGGTTTTTCGTTTGACCTACCTAGTGATTACAGATAATAAACAAACAGCTTTCACATACCCCTGTTTTTTTCTCATGTACCTAATAGTATCTGGGTTCTGGTGAACTTCTGTATTATCACCAGTCACATGGAGTTTAACAACAGCTGAAGTGGAGCAAGTTGCCTGACTGTACCTTGTCTATCATGTTCTCTGTAAAGTTTCTCTATACAGATTGTAATTGCTGTCTTTTATTTGTAATATCCTAACATATTTGTCTAGTTCTTGTTTTCCAGCACTTGCTTTTATAACATAATTATGTGTCTGCTACTCATCTTCTTGTTGCTTTTCCTTGTAAAGTGCTGTGTAAATGTACAACCTAAACAAAAGTTGTTTTATTGGCAACAGTGGGGTAGTGTGACTTTAATGTTCCATCTGCAATTTCATTCAGCTTCTAAACTACGTAGACCTGTCACTGATTTTCAGATTCTCACTGGCTGATGCCGGCACATTTCCAATAAAAAAGCTGTGCTTTGTTCCCGAATCTCCATATATTCCCGAGTTAAGTTCATGGAGGCTGACATTTTTGAGAGTGTTAATGCTTTTGTAAATGCTCCTCTTCCTGCTGTCTATAGTTTGTACAATCTGTCTGTGGTGAGGACTAGCACAGTAATGTGTACCAGACATTTCATCTTTTGGTTTCAATCTCCATCCCCATCTCTCAGCTCCCATAGAGCTTCTGAAACGTTCTTTCTTCCGAAATAACTTGATCATGCTTGGCCTGCTTAAACCTCTCCAAATTTTGTCTGCATGCAATTTGGAAGCAATCTCTACGAGATACATCGGGTTCACTTCTGTTTAAAGTGCATTTGCTAGTGTTGTATAGTTAGTAATCTTCTTGATTATTGTTCTGCTAAATTATTAAAGTGATCTTTGTTACCAATGCAGGCAGATGGCTGCAGGCCCAGCTATTTAGAAGCCATATTGAAATTCAAATTTGTCTTTGCTCAAATGCTGCCTAAATCACTCACTGGAACCCAACAATAACTACGTCCTCTTGAAACATAATTAACTGGCTTACACTTATAGGCTTACTTTTAGATTTTGGACAACATAGGCAACCATTGTTTTTCAATCACTGAATTATATATATATATATATATATATATACATAAAAAATGTGTGTCGTCGTGTGGACAGGTCAATGTTAAAAAGGCCCTCTAAACAATATCCAATAAATTGTGTGTTGGGTTGTTGGGTTTGCTACCAATGTCCCATATCCTTTGCCGGCTGCTATAAAGCCACTTTATTTCTGCTTGTGCTTAATGCTCTATATCAGCATTCCAGAACTTGCATTGGACTCATATTGGGTGGAACTTTACTTGGCTATCTTCCATGTGAAGTGACATCTACACGGTGCCAGCGAAATCAATCTGTTCAATGCCACCCTGGGCTGCTCTCCCCTAAAGTACCTGATTCATAATATATCAGAAATATTTCACTAGTTCTGTAAAGTATTAACGAGAAAACATCCATCAAACTAATACACACCCCTATTTTCCTGAAATATAGTTGCCTCCTTGAATTTGTGGAAAAACAATTTGTTTTTGTTGCTAATGGCCCTATAATATGGTAAATCTAAACAATTCAACTTGATTATCTATCCTCTAAAGCAGGGATCCCCAACAAGTGGCTCGTGATCAACTGCTCTCCAACCCCTTGGAAATTGCTCCCAATGCCTCAAAGCAGATGGTTATTTTTGAATTCTTGGCTTGGAGGCAAGTTTTGGTTGCATAAAAAATAGGTGTACTGCCAAACATAGCATTCTTTAGGCTGCCAGTACACATAAGGGCTACCAAATAGCCAATTACAGTACTTATTTGGCACCTCAAGAAATATATGCATGCTTGTCTTGCTCTCTAACTTTTTACCATATGAATGTAGCTGACGGGTAAAAAAAAAAGGTTGGAGATCCCTCCTCTAAATTATATATATTAAGGTAATTTCGACTTTCATAAACAGTGTACCAATTTACTAGGGATCATTTTGGATCTGAAGGTAACTGTTCAGTTCTAACTGTTATTGCTTACAGGAGGAAATTCATATAGAAACAATTGGTCCATTGCTTACTTTTTTGTATTTCTCTAGGTTCTGCTTCAGCGCTGGTATTAGCAGTTAATCACTTGCAATGACAAAGGAAAGAAATACATTGTTTTACAGTGATTACTTTGTATCAATGGGTTCCCATTCTAGTGCACAATAATGTTATTTCATTTTACAGCTAAATGATTTTACATGAAATTAACACTAAGTAGCAGGAAGACATTATTCTAGACAATGATAGGTGCTTAAATCTGTTGTTATTGCTACCCTCTTCATAAGGCCTGATGTCTTTGATTAATTAGTATATGAGTCAACTTGATTTATAATACATCCTATCACAATAAATGGAAGCTGGATCCTTGCAACTAATATCCAGCAATGGCAACACTGGTCCATTTACTTCTTTATATGTGAATGATATTCAAATGGTGACACAAAATATCTCAATACCCCTCTATGAACTCATTTTAGCATGTCTTTTTCCTTACAGAGTAAGGTTAGAATTCCATTGATACATTCTCTGTGAAGCAATGGAGATATCTCTTTCTATGTTTAGCCTCAATGTTACCACTTCTAGAGAGGTTGCTGCCCTTAAAAATTTGTACTTCTGTATGTTACCATTGGAAGCTTTACCTGAGAATCAGCAAGGACCCCTGGAGGTAGGAAGTGTAACTGCATGTGTTTTCAGAATCATCCAATAATGAGTCACTGCTCTACAAATTTAATAGGCACCAAAACTAGACAATTAGTAAATATGAAAAATGAACAAGCAGGTAAAAACACGAAACTACTAATGCTCAGCGTTACAGAAAAAAAGAACTCGCAGAGGTAACAGCTAAGTCTTCCCGGCTCAAGTGTCATTTCTCATTTCCAATAGTTATGATGCCAAAGAGAGCATCTAAACCTCTAATAGCTACCTAAGGGCATACAAGTCAAAACATAACCTCTACATTGTTTTTTTTCTCTTCCTCTCTGCCAATTCTGAGCACGGCTAAAAACTTTTCAAAGCAATGGATATCTGATAATAAACTTTAACCACTCCTAGCCTTCAAGGGAGATAAACCACAGAGATAATCAACCTGTAATTTACCAGATCTGTTCAAACTAGAGTGCAGGTATCTTTCATACTGATAGTAAAAAATATACCACCAAAGACTGGCATTTACCAGATACAAACCATCAATTGGCACTCTGAGAAACTATCACATAAAAAGCTGAGGCGCCTAAGCTAGGGATAAGCAGAAAAAAGCTTGTAACTCAAATAGGAATTTTATAGGGTTCTTATTAGGCTTCTTGTAAATCGTCAAGAAATACACTGTGTTCAATATACTTTATGATGGAAAATACAGTATATCCTTTTACAGGCTTCCCAGCTACAGCTACTCAGGTTGGCTGCAATTTTCTTTGTTTATACCTGCCTAGTACAACTTAAACCTCATATACTGTACAAAGTAGATTTGAAGAATCTTACTGGGTTTAGCAGCAGATCCCCATTTGAATGGTTATCTGTTTTGCACTCATATTAAAATTGTGCATCGGTCACAGTCATTATAAAGGGACCCTATATTTCTAGGGCTTCCACAGGAGTTTCTGGGACTGCTGCCTATATAGTAATTCAACTAGATCCTAGATATACTGCAAGAGTGTGGCATAATAAGTGGAACTGCAGTATGGCTTATAAATATTCTACATCACACAGAGGTTTCCATGTGTACAGAATATAATTTATTTTAGACTACATAAATATTTCAGCATACAGATTAAAAGGGAGTGGTCACATAGAGGTTAATTTTTCTCACTTTACAATTCAGTCCTTTGGTGCATTAGCCAAATGATTGGATTCTGTGCAATATGGCGCGCACATGGATAACCACTCTGCGCAAATGCTTTTTTTTTTTGGCTGGGAAGCTGAGCAGAGAAAAATTTGGATATGAATATAACATGGCAAATACGAAATGCTAACTACTCATCCACATAAGCTTGCCGGATTTCACTGAAACTTTATAATTAAAACATAATCTTGAGCTGTAAAAATAAAAACACTATAAAATAAAACAAACCATAAGGTTAATAATAGGAATTATAATAATGGTTAATGTAACAATTCCGGTTTAATGGGAAAGAACACAGCATTGAAGCTCTGCCTATGGCATGTCCTTTTATGATGGAATGGGAAGTGTTAAAGAAAAGTATCTCAGTTATATCCTCCTGCACCTCAGTTTAAATCAGGGTATTCGGAGGCCATGCACAAATTCTCGGTTTGATTGTACCGCAGGGTAGTATCATCTCAGTTCCATTAAAATAGGTAATCATGTAGCACTTAGGATAATTGTTTGCAATTTTCTTCTTTTTCGCACAATATGAGTAAATGCACCATTAATGCATCCCGGTAGTTTGAAAGCACTAAAATATTACTTTGTGGTAGTAGCCATTTTACAGCATACATATAGCTGAGCTGAAAGCCTTAACCAATAGCAATATACAATGGTATGACTATAGAGAGGGAAAACAAGGAGGGCTGCGACGGGGGAATTGGGGGTGTAAGTGACCAAGATGTTGTGTGGTCCTGCAGAACCTCAATATTACACTTCTGGCAATATGTGATTTAAAAGAGTGGACCAGTAAATTCTACCTGCTGATTAGTTGCAATGGTTTTCCAGAACAAGAGCAAATGTTGCACCCTGTCTCCTGTAACAGCTATACCAGTATATATTGAGGATAGTCAAACATTCTGTGCCATGAGTGTGTATGCACAGCTATTGTATGCAGAGTTGCATCTATTTACAGTATGTATGCACTGAATATAACAATGATGGCATATAGGCAGGATATGGTCATGTCCCTACCATAAGTGTCATTTTGAGCACCAGAGATATAAGGTAAGGGTTGCCACCTTTTCTAGAATTTTTTTTTCCCTATTATATCATTGGGATCAACCATCATTTTTATCAGCCAGGCCGGCAAAATACCAGCCAGGTGGCAACCCTATGTAAGGTGGAAGGGTGCTCTTTATGGTACTTGAGGGATGCAATATGGCACCCGGTAGCACTTGTGCATATATCCATAATAAATTAACCCTACATATTCAATTCTACTGGGACTACTGACAACGATCGAGTCATAGCAAGTGATATTAATCACAAGCACATCTTTTTTCAGTTCTCACTACAGCCTTAGTAAGGAATATTAAGGGACAGTGGATACTGTTTAGCCCTTTAAATGCCACCTGCTAACATAAAAGTACCATCATGCTGGCACTGCAGATTCTTCATTTCCAGTTACCTTTTGATCCATGTTGTGCTGCTCATTTAAAGTCCAGCAATTTTAAAGGGTTAAAACAGGCATGCTAAACTCATAGCACTCAATCAAATGTAGTTAGCAACAGCTTGACGGCTGTGAACCTGACATCCCTGCTTTGAAATATGAGTGTTTTGCACAAGGCTGAAGAAGTTCTTCTCTGCTCTGCTCACTGCTTATAAAGTTTTTTATATAATGCGCTGCAGCTTCTTACCATGTCTATAGGGGGCAGATTTATAAAAAAAAAAATATTCAAATTTTCTAATTTCTTTATGGTCAAAACTGTCAAATTCGATTAGGGAGTTTTCCAAATTTAAAACAAATTGAATTTGACTTTTGAGATCTATCATACTGTGGCCCTTAAAGAACTCAAATTTGACTATTTGCCATCTAAAACCTGCCGAATTGCTGTTTAAGTCAATGGGAGACGTCCAGGTTGTTTGCAGCCTTCCTGACATTCAAGTTTTTTTTCGAAAAAAAAACTTGAATCGAGATTTTTAAATTCAAATCGAATTCGGCTCGAACTCGGGTCAATTGAATTCATCCAACTTTGAAAATTTTTATTTTCGTATATTTTGAATTTCTGAATATTTTGAATTTTTGAATATTTCGAATCTATGGGAGTTTTTACCGATCTTTGATAAATGTGCCTCTAGGTGTCATGTGGCCTTATTTTTTGTATCTGGAAGAGTACACGAATAGAACTCCAGGAATCTTCTCATTATGATTGAATGGAATCTCTGGATTTATGGCTCACATGTGGAACTATAGTCTAAAAGCAGACAATCTTCGGGTTTAGGGGTGAATTAAGAATCAAGATACCATTTATCCCATTGTCCCAGCAACATATCTTTATAAATGCCATTGCCCAGAGGATTTTGTTGAATTTTTAAAATTAATTTACGGTTACTATATTTATATCTGTGTTTTTGTGTTTCACCCACACAGAGCTGCTAGCTGCAATTTGCTGAGGATGCAGGAAAATGAAGCTTAGATAAATTTCACATATCAAGGGTTTAACCCCTTTTTGCATCCCTCCAGTTAATAGTTGGCTGGCCTAAATTGCAGTTTTTATTTATCCTAGAGCATCATTTTAGCAAGGGCAGTTCATTGTTCTGAGAGCCGCGCTGGAATGTAGTACAGAGTCTCGCTCCTTGGATCCAAAATACACACTGTAATCCTGCCTGTACAGCACTCTCGTGCCAAGAAGCTATAAACAGCCGGACATTTAGAGCAGCTGTTTGTGTTATAGCTGTATCCCTGCCTTCCGAGCCCTATAAATTGGACCCACAGCAGAAAGGAGGATAGGTTCATACAGTTACATCTGTTGGTCCACACCAGGCTCAAACTTAATCTGCAGAATCGCAGGTGGTAGCATTAATGATACCATGCTCAACCAAATACATGAGGCTACAGCATGACATCTGACATGACTGTTATGAAAAGAACAACACTGCTTTGAGTCCAAGAATGGCTCATGTGGATAATAAAATAAACACTTTTATGGGAGAGATTTGGAATGGAAATAGGTGAGATTGCCCACCAACCTGAATTTAATTGAGGGATTTTTTTTTCCAGCAAACATTAAAAAAAGAATATGTTGATTTTAATGAGGGACATAAATACTGACTTTTACTGTGTGATGGTGATTATTTCACTGCATCTGTGTGTCTAACTATCTGTCTATATATCTATATTGATATGAAACAAAATGAACTAAAACCACCTTAAATAAATAAAGCATATAATATTTTTTGAGTATTCATTTATTCTGGCTAAAGTTTATTTTTATTGGTTAGCATAAAAAAAAAACAGCTCAGTATACCCTGAGTATATAACTTTTGTGGTATCAGGTGCTGCACTGGGAGACCCAAGCCTACTTGAAGGGTCGAAAATCCTATTAACAAAATCCCAGCAGAATACTGAAAATTTTAAATAGTGTAAGGTTTATTTAACCCCAAAACATACAGAAAAAGGGCCACCCAGGCCCTTTATCAAGGTTAAATAAACCTTATACTACTCCAAATTTTCAGTGTGCTTCTGGCATTTTCTTCATATTTTTATTAGTTAGGGAATACATAGTTCAATGATATATATATATATATATATATATATATATATAGATGATAGATGGATGAATAGATAGATGATAGATAGATAGACAGACAGATGTAGCCTCATGGCTAACTAGGGTAAGATTCACACGAAAGACCAGTTTTAAAGTCAATTTGGGTGAGATTTGGTTACAACATTTATTTGCTGTCAGACATTTTTGGACCTATGACTAAATGACTGATACACCAATAAAGGCACTGGACCTATGCTTTTAAAAATGGGCATTGGTTTGGCCAATCTCTCCCTTTAAAAGCTGCATGCTGGCGGGGGAGGATCTAGCCCTCAGGCTGAAACCAAGGTTAAAGAGACACTGATTACAAGGAATCCTACTATGCAGAGAAGTAAAAGACTTTTTATACTATGACCAGAGGTAAACAAATTAGGGACCAGTGTATGGGGTTTATCAACTTTATGATCATAACTTTGTAACTAAAAACCCATGTTTTGTAAACACATGCACTTGCATTTATACTGAATTACTTATGAGACAGGGGACCAGGGAATCTGCATTGAAAAATAGCACTTCCATTATGCTTAAATATACTTTAACTTAGCCTTTTGAGTGCTCCCACAACCCCCTCTTTTTGTACACTGGACCTGTTATCCTGAATGCTTGTGACCTGGGACTTTCCAGTATTCGGATCTTTCAATAATTTGGCTCTTTATACCTTAAGTCTACTATGTAAAAATTAAATAAACCCAATAGGCTGGTTCTGCTTCTAATGAGTATTAATTATATCTTAGTTTGTAGCAAGTACAAGGTACTATTCTTTTTACCAGAAAACAGGAAATACTTTTTTTTAAAATGTTGGATTATTTGGATAAAATGGAGTCTATAACAGACAGACTTTCTGTAATTCGGAGCTTTCTGGATAACTGTTTCTGCATAATGGATCCCATACCTGTACCTATAACCTTGCTGTGAGCTACAAGGGTGTTTGACCAAAGCCTGGACCTTCAATGGGAGTTTGCTCTCATCTAAGGTGTGCAAAAGCAACTTAAATATCCTTTTACAGATATGGGACCTGTTATCCACAATGCTCAGGACCTGGGGTTTTCCGAATAATGGATCATTCTGCAATTTGTATCTTCATTTCTATCTTAAGTCTACTAGAAAATAATGTAAACATTAAATACACCCAATAGGCTGTTTTTGCTTCCGATAAGGATTAATTATATCTTAGCTGAGTTGAGTACAAGGCACTGTTTTATTATTACAGTGAAAAAGGAAATCAATTTTATGGGAGATGACATTCACAATTCGGGGCTTTCTGGATAAGGGGTGTTAGGATAACGGATCCCATACCAATACTAAGGTTTTGTTGATGTCGATTCAAATATAAATAAATACAAAGGACTGAATATTGCTGAGAAGGGTCTGAGATGGAAAATAAGAGTAGATACAGGTATATGCCAAAAACATTAATTATTTGAAATGACACTAGGAATGTATTTGATTTTGGGAAACTGTGTCATCCAGAAGGAAGGTACATTTTAGCTAGTTTCCCTTTTATAATAATAACTATAGCAACTGGAAAACAAGGAAGTAGAGACATTTTTACGGTGTGGGGCTAATCAGTGGGAGAAAGAGAGTAACACTGTGCCAGCCAGGCTCTCCTATCATTGTAGACGTCTGACATAAAGATGTGTTAATCCCAGGGGGTGAATGAAGGAAAAGATTACTACACAAAATCAACCATATAGCCATGAGGGGGAAGCAACAGCATTAATGAATTTCTCAGGGAGTTATTACTATTACCCCATGATATAAATCCTATTACCATCTATTAAACACCAGCAGAGTTGCAACTGGAAAAGACTAACCCTTTAATTACTCTTTAGAGACGGGAGTCACCTCAGTGGAAGGGTTCTTGCAAAGTACATGGAACAATTATGAAAATCATCCAGCTCTCTTAGGGCTCTTACACATGAGCGTTCCGACCTGCGCTCCCCTGCGTTCCGTTTTTTGGCGTTCAGCCGCAGGGGAGCGCAGGAATAGACGCAAGTCTTTATTTGAAATGGGGCTGTACTAACTCAGGCGCGTGTAGGCGCCGAACGCAGGAAAAATGCAGCATGTTGCGTCTGAACCTGCGTTCGGCGCCTACACGCGCCTGAGTGAGTACAGCCCCATTTCAAATAATGACTTGCGTCTATTCCTGCGCTCCCCTGCGGCTGAACGCCAAAAAAGGAACGCAGGGGAGCGCAGGTCGGAACGGTCATGTGTAAGAGCCCTAAAGCAGACTCAGCACAAAGATGTTTAAGCATTCCCCCTTTATACTAGGAAATATGTTGCCATTAATCCCCTCACCTAAACGAACTGCAATAGTAAGTGCCACTTTACATAAAAATTACTTTGAACTCCATATCCTATGTCACTATTACCCTATGCCGAGACAATTACTTCTATTTCCTGGGCAGAAATACACCCTTTTCCATTCGCTCCAACTCAGCAATGAAAATGATAGCATTGTCCATAACATGGGAGACATGCCGCTTGCCAGGAAGGAACAAAGAAAAGCAAATATCAATAAAGTCCTCATAAAAAGCCTCAGGACTACCTAATTTCAGAGAGGCGCAATAGCGATTTAACTGTTGGGAGTATATCGATTGCCGTATGAGCCTGGATATGAATCGATGAGCCCCGTTGCATGCAGCCATAATTACTACCAATAGCTAGGGTGCAGGAAATGGTCACCTTTGTAGCGCTGATTCTCCTTTAACTCTTCAGTAGCCAGAGAGAAAAACAAATGGAACTGACCACAAACTGGGTACATCAAAACATTAAAAAACACCAATTTACTGGATAGAAAAAACAGCCTGCAAGAACTCCATCAACGTTAAAAAGCTGAAAAGCTGTATCCACAAATATACACCCCATGTGCCACTAATTTAGTAGAAGACAATGAAGGAGTTCTTCTGCTGTCAAGGCTAAAACCAAATATTACTCAGCCTCTTATGATGACTGTCTCCATATAGCAAGCTTGCTAGAGAAATAAACAGTAGGACTAAGGAAGGGACAAAACATCATGTGATTATACGCAGACCCTCTATATTCCTTGTGTTTGCTCCTTTGAAGAGAAACAGTTCATCTATCTCCTGTCTAGGTTTGTTAACACTATCCTTACATGATATTGCAGGGAAGACATGTAAGGTTAGTATAAACTTCTGTAGGTTCTTAGAATCTAGCAAATCCATAAGAACTGTGGCTTCTACACTCCTTTTTAATATGGCTATATACTGGGCTACATGTATACAAAATCAAATACTGTACATTCATCTATACAGGGTAGGACTAGGATGGTGGGACACCGGGAAAAAACCTGATGGGCCCTGGCTCTTTTGGGCCCCACCGACCCAGATTCGCTCCAAGCACTCCCTTTCCTTACCACCCTCATTGACCGCGGTTGCGATGATGCACCGTAAAAAGTATGCATACATGGGGGGTGGGGTGGTGGCAGCATCAGAGAGGACTATAGCTGGGGGGCCCGGGGGTTCGTATGGAGGGCCCCTGAGGCTGCAGGCTTGGTGGGCCCTGGGTCCCCAAGTCCTACTCTGTGTTTATACAGTATTTTCACTTCTAGATAAGATTACCCCCAAATCTTCAAAATATTGCTGTTGTATTAAAGTATCATTTATTTATCATAAAACATGGAACCATTTTCTTTAAACCTAGGTGTTTTCAGACTGGACTGTTTCGACCTAAGTTTTAAGAAAATGATTCCATGTTCAATAACCCTTGTTCAATCTTTGTTCTAAATAATACTAAATCCATTTTGAACACAGATATCAAAACAAGTATACAGTATATCAACAGGAGCGGCAGGGATTATCAATATGCAGACAACATAGAACAACAAGAATATGTTATGTTCCCTTGCAATCCCCCACAAATCCCTTACGCCTTAGGTTTAATTCAAAATAATGATTTCAGTAAAATCTAGCCCAGTCTTCTGTGTTTAAATATAGAACTGTGATGATGGTCCTCACTGACCTGAGATGTACGTTTTATATACATATCTATATATTTTGTAAATATGCTCCAGCATAATGAAGTCCCATAAGTGCCCATGAGCAATTTTCTCTGTTTACACAAAGACACATTATACACAGTGTTATTTATATATATAAAATTATTTTTGGCTGAGTTGCAGTCAAGAATGAAAAGGATGTTTATATCTTGTACAGTTGCCAGAAGCCCCCTTTACCAGACTTCAGAGAGAAATGAGGAATAATATGCCTTGTAAGTCAGACTGGAGCAGAATTCCTAGAAGACTAAGAGCAAAAAAACACAGAAGACAGAAGCCGAAAAGAACACGGCATGATAAACGTTGATTTGATTACATATTTTCCATTTAAATCCTTTCATTTTTCTGCTGATAGGTCTTGCTGAGTATTTATACCCAAACAGATGAAAGTCATATGTGTATTTAAAATCTGTGTACATATCACAGGGTCTAAGACAGCAGATATTATACAATGTGTGTTTTTTGCAGCAAGCTACTAAATTATTTATTGTGTACTGAGCTTTAATCTTATAAACCTGCTGCTGCCTCCAACCCGCTACATCCACAAATTTGTACTGCGCATTTTATATACAGCTTTTTCTATATTCCAGGAGGGCTGCATCAATGTGTATCAGTACCAAGTAGCATGCCCTGCTGTGCCATGTAACATACCCTGCTTCACTATATAACTGAAATACTATAAAGTATCATAAAAATGTTGATTTATTTGTCACTTTCAATCAAGAAAAAAATCTAAAGCTTATTATCATTACTGCTAACATCATTTGTAGAAGGAGTAGAAGTCAAACAACACATTGACATATTGGGTGCTCATGGCAATCTTTAATCTCATCCACTATACTATGAATTTCTTGTATATCAGGTATGTCCAAAGTCAGGCCCGGGGGCCAAATGAGGCCCGTTTTCAAATTTACACCGGCCCTCAGCCTCCATCATAAAATTAATAATAATGCGGCCCGTCAGCACAGTGCAATCAGGAATCGCCTAGCCGTAGCAGTAATATTTGGACACGTTAGTGAAATGATCTGCCACTTGGTCTATACTGCTGCCTGTGTGCTGAAGGTGTTAGTAATAGACACGTACTAACACGTAGTGACGCGCTTCTCTCGCATACTTCTTTAGGGCAGAAGGTGTCAATAGACATACTGACGTGCCAGTACAGTAAACTAAAGAAGTATGCGAGAGCGGTGCGTCACTACGTGCCAGTAAGTGTCTAGTATATAGACCAAGTAGCAGATCATTTCACTAAAGTGCCCAAATATTACTGCTACGGCTATGTGATTCCTTGTTTAAATGAGTTAAATTATGTTAATGGTTTAAAGAATGTCAGGCTGAATGGTCGTCTCCCACACATTTCTGGCCCTCATTGCAAAAAATTTGGACACCCCTGTTGTATATGCTTTGTAACAAGCAGGAATATGAGGGCTCAGTCATGTCATGTACATCTGCATGTGCAGTTGTGGTCCCTGTGGTTATTCCATAGTTGTGGTAAAATCACTTTCATTAAAGGTACTCCAGTCACATGCACTCCTTACAATTTCCATAAATCACGCTCAGCATCACTTAGTCCTTCCTACCTTCTGTTCCAAATCAATAACTGCTGTGCCTAACAATGCATGGCAACCCTGGATCTACCGCCACCTCCTGACCTGGCAGTAGTTCCTGGGTTTCTTTCACTCCCAGTGTCAATAGGCACAGCCAGGGCCAGATTTCAAGATGCCTAGGCCCCCACCTCTCACACTCAACCCCACCTCTCACACTCAATCCCCCTCCACTCATATCCTCACCTCGCTCCAACCTCCCCCTTGCTCCTCCCCTCTCACCAACTTGCTTCCCCAACTACATTGCTACTTTCTTGCTTGCTTTCATTCTTCCCCCAACGGCTCTGCTACTTTATGCACTCTTGATGTGGCCAGTGTGCGGCATGCCACCCCCCCCCCAATTTTTGCCCCCCCAAGGCCAGGGCCTTTCCATAAATCTGGGCCTGGGATCAGCACACTTGCTCTTAAAGATTCGGAGTCAGACGTCACACACACATCAAACACCCGAAATAATGCCAGATAATCTTCTTCTGCACAATTGCATCTTATTTGCCACAAAACGTTAAAATCAGTACAATTGCGCCAATCGGATTCCCCTTGCAATAGCACTAACACTTTAATACTGGGGTAAAGATGTATTATGGAAAAAAAACACATGGCATTCAAAATTGCACTTTGCAGACATAAATGTGCCCCAAGGTTTTATGTAGATATAGACTGTAAATACCTACTCCTGCCCAATTGTTTGTGATCCAGAATGTAGAGATTATGCAAGATCCCAATCCAGGAAATGCCTAATTATTAATCATATGTCTATTGCATATTTTAGATGCTTCTGTAAATAACAGCCTTGAACATTTAGGCAGCGTCGAACTGGGTGTCCGAGGTCCACTGGAGCTGCTGACTCAGGAGCCCTCGCCTCCCGCTCATTCCTTACCAATTGCACACCTAAACTTGCCCGATTTGGGGTGAGAAGGCAGCAGGGGGAGTTAGGGGATGAGAAGGCAGTACCTACAGGTAAGGATCTAGTCTGGGTGGGTCGCATAGTGTTTTTTCCTGGTGCCCCGGCGGCCCAGTCCGACCCAACATTTAGGGTAAATTTAAATTTTGGCCTACAAAAAATCTTATGAACCAGTTTATAGAGGTTGTAGACCCTAATCTCTTGATGCTCCTTAAACCCTGACCCTTAAGTGTGGCCCATCTAATTTTGAGGGGCCCATCTAATTTTTTTCAATTAATATTTCTATTTTCTATTCATTTTTGTTTTTATTTATACTGGGACTGCTAAGGTGCACCTGCTAGGAGGAGAATGCAGTCAAGGTTTGTGTGTGTATGCATCCAGATGGGTACAAATCCAGTGACTTCTCTGGTGTGCACTGAACCGGACCCAACAGAGATAGCTTGGGTGCACATGTGCCTGGATCTGCATTTATCTGGACACAACAGTAGCATAGATGGGGAGCCTGTGGATGCAGCCTAGGGGCCCCATATATCATTAATACACCACTGTGCATATTTCATATATTTATATATGCAAACACCATAGATAAGAAATTTCTGTATGCTAAATAATGTTCAGTAGTTGAGGTTCTGCAATATCAGAGGAAGTTACATTTCCTTTATTTGAGAGACGGTCTGTTTGGTCTGTATGCATGACTGGCCGCATCACTACAACTTACTGAGACATGCCCTTATAAGCCTATTATTACAGGAAATCATTCACCCGTTTAACACCTTTTGTTCTAAATATATATCATTAGCAAGAGGCAAAATCATTGGTGCAGGCTCCATTCACCTATTGTAACAGAGCATGTCTTCACTATAATTTCGTAGGCTTGTAATGTTTAATCATTCAGCATTAGAAGCACATTTGTGATTCGTTGCTTTGAGCCCTGCCCAGCTGCAGAGACATCCTGTAGGAATCAGGTGCTTCACTTTTACCTCTGTGGGAGACTCACAGATGGAACATTAACAGCATGCATCTGTATGCTAAAAAATGTAGGAAACAAAAATGGCTAATCGTCAAGAAGGCTTCTATTACAATGACCTCAGATTTGCTATGTCTGGAGCATGTCATGTAGGTCACAGCAACAACAGGACAATGCCCTGTTGATAAGATGGGAAGTGACTCCCAAATAAGGGGAATCTGGGGCAGTATCACATTCAGAAACCACAGCTCAATAGACATAACCCATTAAGGACACAAAAGATGTGACTGTTTGAAGTTAATGAAATAAGTGACAGTGCCTGAATGGAAACATTGGTTTGTATAAGTGGCATCTAAAAGTCTGTTCCATACAATATCTTTGATTTACTCGTTGCATATAATAACACCTACCCTTCATTTAAATAATTTTTAATATTACAGTGCATTGTTTTATGGTCAAAATAAATGCTAGCCATGCAAAGAAAGGTCAAGTCTGGTGGAGATTTGCCAAAGCAACATGCCAAACTGACCCAATCATATGTAGAACTGTGCAGACCTATTTCCTTCAGAACACATTTATTGTATAAAATGCTAGGCTGGTAGGATTAAAGGAGACAGGACATCATTTTGGGTCTATATATAGGAAAATGATCTTGACATGATCAAGAGTGGCAGCCAATCCCTGCCAATCTACCCAATCTCAAGATACTCGTCTAGTGCAGAATAATCAGAATAACGAAGGCAAACACTAGCTTGGATTGTAAAGGTTCTTGTAAAAGTTCTTGCAAAGGACTAAATTATCCAGACTCCCCATGCAAGACATCCCCATTATGGCAATAACACCATTGAGATCCCCCATTGAGATCCCCATTCTTATTCAGTCGTAGCACTTATGATGCAGTTACCCAGCCACTTAGATTGTAAAATCTATGGGGCAAGGAACTCCTATTTAGGACTTAATCTTGAATGTATCTGTATATTGTATTATTTTGTTATTGTATTAATCCATGTCTGTTCTATCAAAGGGGTAGTTTACCTACAGTATTTAGATATTTTGAGACAATTTGCAATTGGTCTTCATTATCTGTTTTATGGTTTTTCAGTTATTTAGCATTTTGTTCAACAGCTCTCCCGTTTGGTATTATATAATTGTAAAATAAGTGTCTTTTTATTTCATTTTACACACATGACAGTGCTCCAACGTTTCGGTCCCTCTTGGGACCTTTCTCAAGGTATATATATACTTGTGCATTATCGTCATTGCTACTTTTTATTATTTACCTATATATATTCGATACAGGTAAAGGAGGAAACCATACAAAGTTGTAATCATTTTTCTTTCTAGAAATCTTAGTATACCCCCGCAGCTGCAGGGTCTGATCCCACTAGATACTGCAGAGGACAAACAATTTGACCCAGTTTACTAAGCCTTGGACTTTAACCCAGAAGATAAAGATGAAAAGTACCACAATTTTTCAGAAAATGGAAGCTAGAATGTATGCAAGATATCAAATAAGTCAGGAAACTTGATCTCCGCTAAGAGATGTTAAAGACAAAATAGGAGCATCCCAGCAGAGGGGGCAGAAGAGCATAAAATATTAACAACTCATTTTAGAATTGTCTGAACCAGCCTTATATTATCTTGAATATAAAAGAAAGTTAAATATGCAATATCTGATTGCGTGTTTTATACCAGCCAGGAATATGTGTGCTGTCGGGTTCTATATTTGGAAATAATATAATAGATTAAACTCTATGTAATAAGAGGGAAAAAAATTAAATCCAAGCAATTCAATCAACAGATTAATCATGCATAACTCTACTCGCTTTCTGTAAAGAAAAGAAAATGTTATTTTTATTTCTTACTTGATTAAAATCATTTCTTAATGTCGGCATACATTAGCGGTGCTGTCATAATTACTTTGTGCAAAACAGAGAGAGAAGCCATATTCGTTTATAGCGTACTATAGCAGGCATGAGATTATTACGATTTAAAGGGAAGGTACCTAACCAAAAACAACAGCCTTGATAATCTGTAAAAATACCTGCATTTTCCATTTACAATGAGGTGAGAAAAGTAAGCCTATAAGCAAATCTACAATGTTCAATGTTTCTTCTCCCCCCCCCCTTTTTTTACAGCCATAACCTGTCTGGTTAACTGTATTAAATTATAGCAATTTATTTTTTGCTATTTTATTAGCAATCAAAGCACCTATAGGCCCATAGCAGCCCATAACGGTGATGACATGTGGGACATTTTGTTGCCTATGCTTAATCTCTTCCCACAAAGGGCACAAATAGCCTAAAAACACCTTTGTACAGACTTTGTACAAGAATATAAACATACCTCCTAACTGTCCCTTTTTCAGAGGGACAGTCCCTCTTTTGACAGTTCAACCTGCAGTCCCTCATTTGTACTGGAAAGTCCCTATTTTCTTTGCACTGAACAGCCAGAAAAAGAAACAAAGTTTCTTACTTAATTGACTTTTAGCAGAGAGCACAGAACAGCTAACAGGTGCAAATAAGATACTTTGTAACAGTTTTGAGACACAAAAAAACAGTTTAGATAAGGAGAAATATTTTCAAACTTTCATAACCTGCCAAATTTTGTAAAACGAACATGGTAATTAGGGGGTGTAGCCACAGAAAGGGCTGTGGTCAAAAAAATCACTGTTCTACGTACGAAAAAAAAAATTTGTCCCTCTTTTTACTTCCAAAATGTTGGGAGGTATGTATAAATCTTTGGCAATCAAATCTTGCATCTAGTTATTCAAATGTTTTACTTTTGGAGGTTTATACTGACTTCAGTACAAAGTTACTTTCAGATGTGTTGTAGCCTACACTAGAGAAGATTTAAAGTGGGCGACAAAATGTCCTGTGTGCCATCACCCTTAGTCTTTTCTCTGCTGGAAAAGTCAGATCCACCTTGTGAACAAATTTCTACCATAAAACCCTTGTGTTAGAATTTTTTTGCCCACAAAAACTCTACAACATGTTCACAGTGACAAGTAAATCACATACTTTATCTATCACTAGGTGTGTGGGGCAGTGCAGGATAGATTAAAGACACACAGAAAGTTCTGATTCAAAGGAAGTAATAGTGGAATAAATGGGCCGCCATTTATCAAGTACAGGTATGGGACCTGTTATTCAGAATGCTTGGGACCTGGGGTTAAACTATATAATGATTAACTATATCTTGGTTGAGATCAAGTACAAGGTAAAATGAGAGATGGCCTTCCTCTCTTTCTATCTCATTCAGTTCTTTGCCAGATTCCTGTTACTCATTCTTTTGCCTATTTTTTTAGGACAATGAACATTGCTAAAATTGATTATGAGTAGGCATGGATTTGCATCAAATTTCCGCACTTCGCCGCCTGCAAATGTTTTCACGAAACTGATTGCTACGACCAGAAATTGTTGCAGGTCAAAATTGTTGCATGCATAAAAATTGTTGCGCATCAAAATTATTTGGAAGCCCATTGACTTCAATGCATTTGGACAAAAGAGTTGTGCATATAAAAATTGTCGATCGAGGCAAAATTGTTGCGAGTCAAAACTATTTAGACGCCTATTGACTTCAATGTGTTTTGGAGTTTAACAAATTTTTTTGTGAAGCGAAACGGAATAGATTTGTTCATCACTAGTGAACAACGAGGTACACAATTTATGAGCATTGCTCTCCCTTATCAGAAACTACTGAGAGGGCACATTACATTAAAATCATTTATTACAAATAAATCCTTTTAAGAACATCAAGACATTGACAGTGTCCATGCAGTGCTCCCTATATCAACCACAAACACCATTCAGAAATACCAGTGATTGGCCACATTCTCTGTATAAATGGTGAAATTCTTGCTTTACTTCACTAAGCAGTAGCCTTGGAAGCATATCACAGACATGGCAGATTCCTTGTTTTTCTTAACAAGGATAGCATGGTTTGATTTCTTTCTTTTAGTTGGTTAGTAAAGTCTCCTCTATATAGGGTGGAGTCTGGATTTTACCAGGAATTACAAAAGTGAATGAGGTCCACAGAGTGGGTTACAGAGGACCATATGCACCTGCTAAAACAGGCATGGAACTGGCTGCCTTGGTCTCTTGAAAACATTAATGACCAAAAATGAATTTGATTATATCCAGGTCCAAAACTTTGAACTAGATAAATCAAAGAAAAGAGTCTTGTTCAAAGCTATGTGATTTTTACTTTGATATAGCAATTTTTTGTGCACATTTGCATCCATGATTCTCCTCTGTGAATAGAGCATCACTGCTAACTTAAATTAGGTCACCATTGATCAGGTTGGACATTCATTACATTCGTTCAGCTAAATGCTATAATCATATGTCCCATCAGTTGTTTTTTCAAAGACAAGCCCACAGACAAAGGCCATTAGTTAGGTAGACTTGGCCATACACCAGAAGATCCACTCATTTACAAACATTTTCAAAGCAGCCATAAAAGTGTTAATAATTTGACACTAGGGATGCACCGAATCTATAACTTTCTGATTTGCCGAAATAACAAACTCAATCTAAGACCTCATTTGCATATTTAGATTAGAGGAAGATGTAAAAACAATCAATGGCAAAAACTTTAGTCGTTCCATTGTCCAGAGGTTTGAAATCCCAAAACTTTCAGATTTGGATAGATATCTGGCTGATCACATTCAGATTCTGTGGAATCCAGAATTGACGCACTTATAACAGTAGCTTTGAGCAGCTCAACAATTTTGTTTTCAATGGGGGGCAGCTCTACTGCAGCACTGAGAACTGTCTTTCTGAATTTCAAATCCAATACTAAGTGCACGCAGGAATAAAAAAATACATGGTGGACATAATCAACTATACATGCATTATGTGTTATATATTAATGAATTAGCAAGTTTATCTTAATAATTTCTAAACAAATAAAGGTATTGAGGATTAAGAGGTACATTCAAGATCACTAGGCATATCCCTGGTCACATGCTCTGGAATGCCCACATTTATTACAATACAACCTGCGACATATAGGGCCAGGTCCAGACTGAGAAATAAAATAGGCCCTGACATTTCAGGTACACATCGGCCCAATCAGCCCACGCAGAGTCCCAAATAGCCCCCCACCAGCCCACTAAATACGGACTTTCTATGACACCTTATAGCAGCCCCTCTGGCATTTGCCAGAACCCACAGATTGCCAGTCTGGGCCTGCATAGGGCACAAATGGTTGAAGGTATAATCTTTGTGGTTCCCACAATTATGCTGGAATGCTTGGAAAGCTCCAAAAAGGGCAAACTGTTATACACTAGCCATACATTCTGCTGAGAGAGATTTCAGTAGAATTTTCCATTTCATTTAATAGTAATCTTTTAAAGACATCTGGCAGGCAGCCCCTTCTTTTCTGTCAAATTCTTCACTTTTTTTCAGTAAAAAAAAAAAAAACATTGCTAAGTCATTTGACAGTCAAATGTCTGACTGGGTGACTGGCCAAAAGAGTAAGCTCTGATCAACTTCTTGCCTGATGAGCCTGATAGCTCAGAGGCTTTTGGCATAGGTTTTGCATTCCAAGCACAACAAGTTAGTCAGCTACCCGGATGCAGCCACATCCGAACACAGCTGAGGGCAAGGCCAGGTTCCTCTACTAGCGATACCCAAAGAAGGTTTTTGTGTTTGCTCAGCGGCGAAGCAGGGGACATTGTCTCTGTTGATAACTAAACATGTACTTCCCCTTCAGTTGTTTTTCCCAGGCTGGGTGCTATGTGGATGGAGGAGGAGCTGGAAAGTCTGAAATGTTTCCCCGGCACTGTGTCTGTTTTCTGAGAACTGGGGGGAGCACTATTTTGATCTTGCCACTGCTTGTTTTTCTATAGCATACACATACCAATCCTTTAGGACAAAGATGAGCAAAATGGCCACTTATGCAATTGTCTTTAAATTGGAGTAAATTATAAGAATAGCTTGTTTTCATGAAAATAAACTAAAGGAGAAAAAACATTTCAAGGTGCAGCAGAGAGAATAATGCAATTCAGAGAAAATCTGTATCCTATACAAATTAAGGGGCAGATTCACTAAGCGCCGAACTTGCTCTAGTGTACGCTCCGCTCACATCGCAACACTTCGCCTGGCGTAGATTCACCAGGACAACGCTTATTCACTAAAATCCAAAGTTGCGTCCAGGGCGCCGAACGCTGGCGAAGTTGCACTAGCGTTACTGCGGCAAGCAAAGCGAAGTTGCACTAGTGTTGCCTAATTTGCATACGGCGGGAAGTTAAAGTTGAATGGACGTATATGTTGCAGCAAATACATTGCACTACACAAGCCCGGGAAACCTTAATAAGATAAAATAGAGTTGTCATAATGCCTTACACATGAGCCCAGTGTTTAGTTTATGTGCCATATGTTAGGAAATGTAGGGGGGAAGGCGGTTACCCCAGAAAAAATGTTACAATCGTTTGCAGCCTATCACCCTGAAAAAAGAAAAGTTGCCAGGACTTCGCCAGGCGTAAGGGAGCAAATTACCGCTAGAGTCTATCTCCTTCGCTAGCAAAGTTACGCCTGCGCCCGTTAGTAAATTGGCGAAGTAACGAAATGACGTCACGTTGGTGAATTTTCGCTAACCTTAGTCACTTCGCACTTTAGTAAATCTGCCCCTAAATGTTTTGGTGAGTTTTTTGTTAAATGTCACAAAGCCTGCTGGCGCAGACGATGCTAAACCACAGCTGTCAAAAGGCTGAGTACTGCCTTCATTATACTTTTCTATGACTCTCTTTACTAGAGGCTTTGGGAACAGTAATAATAGCTTTGCTCCTCCTTCCCACCACCATTATAATTCTATTGGGGGTTTCTTTGCAGATGTTTGTACCTCAGTGGCCAATAATTTCAATGATTTTTCCATAATAATGTTTTGACACAAAATAATAATAACAACCAAAAAGCTTATATATATATATATATATATATATATATATATATATATATATATATATATATATATATATATATATATATATATATATATACATATCTACAGTCTGGTCATTTCTCTATGGGACCAGACTGTAAATGATATCCTTATAAACGGGTCCCCAGCCGCCTAATTTGATGCATTGCGTCCGAATTTGACGTCACCTTGTTCAAATTGAACACAGGCACGCCCGAATTGGGTGCACGATTTGGACACCTGCGACCAGAATTGGACGCCGACCCACCACCCCCCTCCCAAAATTTCACACAAAATGTAGATTATAATGCATAATGTACCCCCTACTGAAATTTATAAAGATATTAGAAGTCACCTCGGAGTAATGTGACCTGTATAACAGCACTCGGCTACTTCTAATATCCTCATAGTTTGCAACTGGGGGTACTTTATTTATTATAATACACAAACTTCAGTGTTTATAAGGATATAATTTACAAGATATTCATAGCTTTTCTTTAACACACACACACACACACACACACATATATATATATATATATATATATATATATATATCTCAAACCATAGCTAACTAAGCAAGCCAAAGTTTTGCAAATTAAGAGTGCCAATAAAATACACTTTGGAATGATGCACCATTACATAAATCATAAATCCTACCATTCCCATAAACTGCTACATGGAAGGGAAACTCCAGATCAAGAGCCCATTTGCTTATCCAGAGAAAGGGTGCAAGAGGCAGTAAGTCCACAATACTCAAAGAATTGTGGTAGTGTAAAATTTGAACCTGTATGCCAGGTGCCAGAAAAAGCTCAGACACTACTACTGCATACCTCCCAACATTTGAAAAATGGAAAGAGGGACAAAAAGATCTGACACTCATAGTATGGCAATTTGTTACCATGCCCATTAAATGGCCACACCTCTAATTGTCATGTCTATTTTTACAAAATTTGCCAGGTTATGAAAGTTTTAACACATTTCTGGGAGTTTTATGGCAATGTTTTACAACAGTTTTGCTAATGTAGGTGAAATTGCCCTTTAAGATGTGAGTCTCCGTTTCCCCTAGAGACTTGCTTATCTTAAATAGTTACAAATGTATGTTCTGGGCTATCTGCCAAAAAGCCTCTTATTTTAATTAAGTTTCACAAACACTGTATCTTTTTCTGGCGTCAGTGCAGGAGATCAAAAAGAAACTTGTACTTTTTAATAAAAAGCTGGACTGGGGGCTGAGCTGTCAAAACCGGGACTGTCCCACAAAAAACAGGACAGTTGAGATGTATGCCACCACAAGAAAGAGTAAAGCATTTTAGAACAACAAGGACTAATGACCTACACTTGTAGTTCTCCAGCTGTTGCAACAACAACCACCGACTGTCATTTGAGAGATGAGAACTTTAGTTTAGCAAAAGTTTGTGAGGTACAAGTTGAACATGGCATGTGCAGCAGTTAAAGAATATGATGAGCTGGAAAGATTTGCTATTTTATGTATGTTTGGACAACTGAACAATAACCATGCAGTCAATTACCACTGAGGATCTGCGATGTATTTATACTGTATGTGCTTGTACTATAGCAGGGATAGAGATTGTTTGATTTTATAAGTATGGTAAGCATTTATGGAGTTTTATTATGATTTCTAGATTGAAAAGTCGGTTATAGAGGTAAATGCCAAGAGAGAAAAAATTTGAAAAGCCCTTGTTTACAATAATGATGGTCCATAACAAGACAAGATGACAGAATTCTGCTGTTAGGTTTCTAGGGGTGGATGGGTTATGCTTTGCCTTTGGATATCTCAGACTGATTGATTAAGATTCATCCGTTCCCCAAGGTTCTATGACTGATGGTGAGGATTATCTATCTATCAGTTAGAAGCATAGTGACTATAACACAGCATCCTCTTACCACTACAAGTTCTGTTCAAGCTGCCACATGTTTGCAAGCAAAGTAGGTACTTTTTCTGTCTTCCCAGTAGCCTGAGTTACAGATCAGAAATTTCTTTTTCTTCAGAGATTCAATTCCCTACAAAGGGAAGAGAAGACTGAAGAAAAGCAATGGATTTACTACACATCAAAGGCTGGCGTTTAAAAAAAGCCTCTGCTGTACGGCTAGCATCGGGGATTAAAACTGTGCCGGAAAGAATGTTCCTTCTATAATCCTACATAATTAATGTGGAGCATTTTCACTTTGTGTTAAATACCTAACATGCAGCAACAAGCTGTTTGTGTTAACCTTATTTAAATGCACCCTTACCCTATGCACACATAAGATGCTGCATTTCCATGGTATAGATCTTCTAAAAATCCAGGGGAACTATAGTGGAATGAAAATGTAGAATGTACGTGAACAATACAGATCTACAACTCTAAGGGGCAGATTAACTAAAGGGTGAAGTGCCTTTCGCTATCTAAAATTCGCCAGAAATCCAATCCGCAGGGACAACAGGCGCAGATGACAATTTGATAGCGAAAGAGACCGTCGCTAGTGTTCATTCTCACTCTATCGCCAGGCAACTTTTCGCTCAGACGAATGGTCGTTGCTCCGGATTTTACTGAAATATCGCCAGAGTCGAATGGTCGTTGCTCCGGATTTTACTGAAGTTTCGCCAGAGTTGACTTTGCCACCTCAGACCAGGCGACTGCTAAAAAGAAGCTAGATCACTAACTAACATGTCCCTGCCGAAAATGCATTTACAGTAAGTTGAAAAAAAGCTGGCGACTTTTCCTTTTTTTTTAAGTGAGATTGTCTGCAAAAGTCCTAACTTGAACTTTTTTGGGTTAACATTTTTCCCCAGACATTTGAGGGCCATGAAACATTCATTTTACCGTGGGCTCGTGTCTAGGGCGTTATATGATCTCTTTTGTCTTTATTAAGATTCTTTGGACATTGATAATAAAAAGTGGCCTCTTCAATCATTTGCACCAACATCTCAAATAAAGACGTCCACACAACTTTAATGTACCCGCCCTATTCAAATTGACCTAAGCGTAAGATCACTAGCAATTTTTCACTAAGCATAAACGAACGCTAGCGAATCTTCGCTATGAAATGCTCGCACTGAAGAAGTATCACTAGCGAAAAGTCGCCATCGTTTGGAGCCCAGGACGCAACTTTACATTTTAGTGAATTAGCATAATGGTAATGGATTTGCGGCTGGTGAGGGGGTGCAAAGTGTTCGAAGCATTCGCTGGTGACAATTTGCCCTTTAGTAAATCTGCCCCTTAGGCTCCTGGCACATGTGACAATCCTCCTCCAGCGTTTTTCAGCTGGCGGTGAAGCATCTGTATCCTTCTGAGGAGCATGCCATTGGTTTTAATTTAAAGGAAAGTGGTCACACAATTGACAACAAGAGGTTTTCTTTAAAACTAATGACAATTCACTGCTGACTGAAAAAAGCCAGTGGAGAATACACACCATGTCCCATGAGCCTAATGAATAGACTGATTTCTTAAAATGGCTATTTTCAATATAAAAACAGCATTTATGCCATCTACATAAAACAAGGGTTTAAACTTTTATGTGGGTAACTGCAAATTACTTTGCTTTTCCCTGCCACATATTGGATGGATAGTATTGGTTGGATAGTATTGGGTCAGATGCAATTTTATAAGAAAAGCTTATCTCCTAATTTGATTCCAACTTTTCTAAAAGAGCCAGAAGCAATTCAATGAGAAAAACTTATCTCACTGTTTATCATGTGAAATATCAATTGAAGTCTATGGGGAAAAAAGTAGGAACTGAATTTTTCTCATCAAATTGAATGCTGTTCATACGTTTTTGCACAATAATCCATAAAAGAATGCTTTCCCATGGAACTAAATGAAGCTCATTGTATGATAATAGATCTACCTTCTTGAAGCTGCACTACTATATTTTTTGGTGCATTTGAAGCTACTGGTTCATGTGGAGAATGCAGTACTCTAGCTCAATACCAGTATCTTGTGCGAGTGGTCAGTGTGTTGTAGAACATGTTCTTTGGAAAATGATAGGATAATGGATCAGGCACTAAAGGTGAGTCTCTGTGTTGGCTAAGCAGATTTGTATGTATGTATGTATAACTTGATTTGTAAAGTGCTGTTAAAGAGCCGCAGTGCTGTACAGTGCAGAAAGTACAATATATATAAAAGTATACACAGGGAAGAAAAATCACATAATAAATATACATAGAATCATATCAGGACAAGGAGCTTGCTATGTGGTAAGCGACGTAGTGAAAAGGCGGTCCCTGCCCCGTAGAGCTTACAGTCTTAGTGGATGGGAGGCTAACATAAAGGCACAAATTGGAGATGAAAAAGTGCACAAGGTCAAGCATAAGTAGTAGGCACAGGATTAGGCTAATGTTTAGTGCTCCAGAAGGTAGGCTTTTAGTTTTTTCTTGAAGAGATTGAGAGAGGATTCCTTACCTAGGAATTCAGGGATGGAGTTCCAAAGGTAAGGAGCAGCAAGATAGAAGGGTTTGAGACGAGAGGTGGATGTGGATGGTGTGAAGAGAATGATGCTCTGAGAAGAGCGGAGAAGACGACTAGGAACATATATAGCAAGACAAGAGAAGAAATGTAATGAGGATCAGAGGAGTGAAGGGCTTTGAATGTTAGTAGAAGGGTTTTATATGTTATCCTTTGCTTAACAGGCAGCCACGCTAAGGATTTTAGTTGGGGTTGAGCAGGTTCCCTTTAAGGAGAGAGCAGAAGGATCCTGGTAGCAGAGTTTAAGATTGATTGGAGGGGAGAGAGATGGGATTCAGGAAGACTGGTTAGGAGGAGATTGCAATTGTCTAAACGGGATAAGATAAGGGCATGGATTAGTGTTTTCTCTGTGTTTTGTGAAAAGGGCATATCTTTGCTATATTACGGAGAAGGAAACAAGAGGTTTTGGCAGTATTATTAATATGATTAGGGAGAGGGACTGGTCAAAGATGACCCCCAAGCAGTGTGCTGAGTTAACCGGGTTGATGGTCATGCCATCAATAGTAATGGTGAAAGGAAGAGAAGGTCTCGGTTTGGGTGGAAAGACCATGAGCTCAGTTTTGGCTTAAAGTGGCATTGGTTCATCTAGGAAGAGATAGCTAATAAAGCAGTCTGCTATCTGGTTTTGAACTTCAGCAGTTAGTGAGGAAGTGTCTAAATATATCTGAATGTCATCAGCATACAGGTGATATTTAAGGCCAAATGAAGATATAAAAGAGAGAGAATGTACAAGGAGAACAACAGAGGACCAAGTACAGAACCTTGAGGCACCCCCAAATTAAAATGAACAGGAGGAGAGGATTTGTTTGCAAAAGGAGTGGTCAGAAAGGTAGGAAGAGAACCAGGATGCCGCTTGATCATGGATACCAATTGAACAGAGAACTTGCATTACAACAGAGTGGTTAACAGTATCATAAGCAGAAGATTAGTCCAGGAGAATGAGAATAGAGTAATGCCCTTTGGTCTTAGCAGTCTGGAGATCATTTGTACATAAGGCAGTCTCAGTTGAGATTTCTTTAAAAATTTTTACAGCTTTACATTTTACTGAGATGAGACATAAGTTGATTGGTAGGTGTGACCAGACATTGCAGCAAGATATAAACGACAGATGGATAGTCTACTGATGGCAGAGCTTGATCATTTTTCCTTATGGCGATTAGTTGTGCAATCCTCTGCAGTATTTAAAATGGGCATATAGTACAGTATTACTCATAACACTTCTCCTTGTCTGCATACATTACTAACATGTCCTGATATGTTACCAAACACAGCTCTCATGTAACATACACTTGTTTCATAATATAATCTACCATAGCAAACCAATCTTCCTATAGCAGGGGGCAAGCAATTAAGAAGTAAATATTTACTTCTATTTATTCAAAATAGCATTATAAATGTGAGAAGAATGTGCATATACTTAAAGAATTATGAAATTTATATATTTTTGGTGGCTGTGGTCTACTAAAGCCAACAGACACCATGCAGTTGTGGAGACAGGTTTAACAAAGGTAAATCCAAACCATTTGTAAATAGAATGTCATGGCAGCAACTGTCAGTTTTCTGTAAACCTAAATCAATGAGCTGTAATAACCATTGTTTGTGTGTTAAACTATAATTCTCATGAGGGGTTAAGTACACCAGTTTTGGATAACTGACTTTGCAAAAACTGATGAAGGATGTAAAGCTAAATGTCACAAAAGCCTCAGCCATTGTCTTCATGCTCAAAACAGTGACAGTTGGAAGTGACAAGTGCCCTAATGACACATTAAGAGATAACTTCTGTGCAACTGAACCATGACAGAGGGTTGTCTGAGGTATTAGCAAAATAAGCTAGTAATAGACAACTGTTTAGTACAACATAACTGCCCTCCCGGCTCTGTCATTTGACAGCCATTTCAATGTAAATTTGTTCATAATAACAAACACGGCTTTGCTTACTTTACCACTGATGATTTATTTTACTTACAAATGCAAATATTAAGCCTCCCTAACAAACTAACAAGTCTGAAGATAGGACAATGCAATGGCAGACAGGCATTGCTCTACTGGGCAATTATTGTCCTGTATGCTGTAGCTCTTGGCATTAGTCTGTGATGGCAACAGAAAGAAATGATGCCTTTCATAATTCATCAAAGTAATAGCTATAAACAAGTACTGTTACATAGCTCCGGGTGCTCTATCTTCTGTCGAGCGAAAAGTGGTTGACCTCAGTGTATCTGCCTGAGAAGCTCTGGCTACAGACATGCAGTATCTTAGTACTAATGAGACCCCAGAATAAGTGCTCTGCCATGTTAAATTTTTTAAATATTAAACCTATTACTGCCTCCTCTTGATGTGAAGGGATTAAAGGCAAACCCTTGCATGAAAACAACGCTACCTTAAAATGCACATAGGATATTTGAAGACTTTTTGTAGTTACAAAGATGTACAAAATAAGGGAATTACATTTTAAAGGAATTGTTCAGTGTAAAAATAAAAACTGGGTAAATAGATAGGCTGTGCAATATAAAAAATGTTTCTAATATAGTTAGTTAGCCAAAAATGTAATGTATAAAGGCTGGAGTGATTTCATGTATAACAAGTCAGTCAGATCACTACTTCCTGCTTTTCAACTCTCTTTGTTTACACTGACTGGTTGCCCTGGCTACCAGGCAGTAACCAATCAGAGACTTGAGGGGGGGCCACATGGGTCATTTCTGTTGCTTTTGAATCTGAGCTGAATGCTGAGGGTCAATTACAAACTCACTGAACAGAAATGTACCATGTGGCCCCCCTTCAAGTCGCTGACTAGCTCAGAGTTATAGAGCTGAAAAGCAGGAAGTTGGATTCTGGCTGTTTTATTAGACATCTGTTCACTCCAGCCTTTATACATTACATTTTTGGCTAACTAACTATATTAGAAACATTTTTTATTTTGCACAGCCTATCTATTTACACAGTTTTTATTTTCACACTGAACTATTCCTTTAAAGGGTAAGAGCAACACAGCCAAAATCATTAACTTTGGAATTTATTTCATTAGGGAAAACTGCAAAGTTTGAGTGGTATTTGTAGTTTTTTGTGCTGTCCCCCTGCCCTACAGCTGCTGACATCCCCATGAGTAATCTAGTTTGCTGACTTTCAGTGGGATGAATGACAGGTCAGACAGACCCATCACTCCCTTCGGTAGAGTCAACATTGAAGCTGGCTCTGAAAAAAATCAATCTAGTTTTAATTATTTTTAACTCCAGAAAGCTTCACAGCACACTTAGTCTAATTGTTCTGAGAAGTTCAACTGCTCTTCCACGTCTGGAAGTGATATAATTACTGGGCAATCTTCTTAAGCCCCTGGCTGGCCATTAACAGTGCTATGTTTGTAATTTTTTTTGACTGACAGGCAGTCATTAAGGAAAACAGAAGGGGGCTGCTGTAGCAGAGACAATATTTCCATGCCTCATAGAAGGATCAACTACTCATTGCAGGCTACACAAGGGTTCCTAAAAAGTTCACAAAAAGCAACAGTTGTTTTGCCTACAAATACCATCTACGTTGTGTTCCTTTTTATATGCTATAAATTATGTCCAAATTCCACCAAACAGGCAGTTGTGTTCGATAAGTTATACCAAGGCAAAATGTAAAGAGGACCTAATATACATCAAATGTATTTACTTTGAAATGTGCGATAAAGAATACAGGGTTTAAAGAAATCCATCCATTTGCACATTCACCATTAATGCAGCATTTAAGATAATTCCCATGTTTAATCTGTAGTGAAGTCTCATCTGTAGTATAATGTTTCCCACTTACTGACATATTTCATAATTCTTCCAGGTGTTTAAAATAAACTGGCATATGAAGAGACATTGTCGTTGTACACAGAAAAATCAAAGTCAAATCTTGCTCTTTCTGATTTCTGTCTCCTTCCTGCCTTCTGAAATTGCTTTATTGAATCCCTATTAATATTCCCATAAGCCATACTATAATTCTCATCCTGTCCTTTAAGGTTCATCACCCTTTGCACATTATCCAAATACGTGAACTGTGATTTCTGCTCTCAGACAAGGGAAGTCAGATATTCATACCCTCTTACACACATCATTAGTCACTCATCTATTCTACTTACAGAAACTCTCTCCCACTTGGCATCTGTCATTCACCTTCTTGGTACATTCTTAAAACTCTGTGAACATACCTCCCAAGAGACTTCTATTTAAACTGTCGACACTACTAATTTCAGAAGGATCGGACAATACCACAATTACATTTTTTCTTTACACGGAAGCTATTTACATTAAAGTTATAACAAACTACTACACTTCATTTAATGATTTCACATCCCTGCCCCTCATTTTCTTGTAACTGAAATCTATGGAAAATGAGTTACCATACTATTTTATCAGTTTTACATTTGTCTTTTGTGACATAATACTGCTTTTTAACATTAAAAGCACCCATTAGGATTGTTTTCCCATAAACGAAAATATTCCAGCTTAGTTGCCATCAATAACAAGGCATTGTGTTATCATTCAGAGTAAAAGTGAATCAGTCCAAAAATTAAAATGTATTTGTTTATGTAGGACACAAAGAAATTGCATGGCTGTACATAATTGGTTTCCGCATACATCCAATACCTATCATCTAATTGGCAAAGGGATTTTAGAAGCATTAGAAACTGTGACATTCACATTTTCTAAATGACCTCTAGTACAGCTATGGTACAGCCACCATATTTATACAAGAGAACAATCTTTCAGCACAGTATAGCTGCTGAAAAAATCATTTGAAATAGGTTAGATAACAAAAACAAAATATCAGTACTAGAGGGTACTGGAATATCTTAATGAATAAAAAAAAAAATGGTCAGCCATACCTTTTTAATCTTTCCACTTTTGGTGCCCACAAATATCACACTGCAGTTGTTGTAGACATATGATGTTAGTGCTGTCATTCTGTCTTTGCCTTCTGTGTACAGTGTAACACCTTCCACCATGGTGGATCCTCCTAAAGGTTGGTTAATATCCAAGCCACAGAAATTATCATCAATGGGAACTGGCTGCAAAAGAGGCATACAATCTTAGTTAAAACAACAAATCAGGCAGTTGACTTTTTAACATCACCCCCATACATATATGTATATATTTGAACTGTTGGGAGAACGTGTGTAATATAAAGGTAGCAGGAAAGAAAGAGCCTCTAATTTTGCCACCGCAACTTTACAGATCTTTCATGTAAGGCCAGCTTCACACACACACACACACACAGTGAAATGAAAGGATACGATTATTACCTACAATATGTGACAGTGGATATTATCCTTCTTTTAGACATTTTTATCTCCCAGATGGAGAAAATTATTTGTTAAAGAGACAGTATATGAATTGCAGATGTAGATATTTATTTTTTATGATAATGCATGTTTAAAAATATTGCTGGAAAACACTTTAGCAAATTGCATCTCTGTATTTCTCATAAAGTATCTCTGAAAACATTCTTGGAGAATGAGGCCGGAAAGAGATAAATGTCCAATATAGTAGGTTATATATCTGAGCCTGGCTGACGGCTCACTTGTTCCACCTTGGGATTTAAAATAATTTCTAATATAATCTTACTGGGTTTGTCCTGCATATGCCATCTTTCCCATGTTTAATTGTGAGCAGAGAAGACCCCAGGAGTACCTGAAACCTGACCAATTCTATGCCGAGTACAAGAGTATGAGTACATGAGTGTGGGTTTATGTAATAACAGGGCTAAGTTTGGTCCATGTCTAAAAACAGATGATAGATAGAGATATAATGTGAAAGACAGAAAAGGAGAGATAGAGACAGGTAGATATATAGATAGATTTACCTTTCTTTAGGTATGGCCCCTTACATGGGGATAGATGATAGATAGATAGATAGATAGATAGATAGATAGATAGATAGATAGATAGCACAGGTTTGTTTGCCATGAGATAGTAGACAGTATAATTCTTCATATTACTACAGTGAAATACTCTATGCTCCAACAAGAGAAATAAATAAATAGAACCTTATTTAGGGAATGTAATAAGCGTTGGTAACAGAAACACTATTCACAATGCGAAAATGTATGCAAAATCTAAAAATGCTCTTGTGAACCCTGGAAACTTTTTAGCAGCCACTTCTGACGAAAGAGTGCAAATTTTACAGTTTGCACCAGTCTGCAGTGTAATAAAATCCTTAATAAAAAAAGTTATGTTTGCTCCAAAACTTTATGAGGGAAATGAACAAAATTCACAAAGAGAACAAATTTGAGCACAAATAAGAAAAAAATAGCATGTTGCAATGGAATATTCTTCATTAGGCTTTTATTGCATTGTAAAACGTTATTGCTCATTGCAAACCTTTAAAGGAGAACTAAACCCTTGACCCCGTCAACCCTCTAGCTGTTCTTATCCTCTTCTGACAGTTGACAATACGGATCTTGCTGAAGCTGATTCAGGACATAGATTTAACTGTCCATGCTCCTCCAAGATCTGTGTTGTTGCTCTACAGAAGAGGATGAGAACACAGAAAGAAGATGGACTCTTTGAACTCCGCTGCTCAAGTCTGAAATTTTATAGCAGGTCAGCAGACTTCTAAAAAGAATAAATACTGTAGATGGGAAGCTTGGAGCAGGGACAGTGAAGCGAGCAGAGTAGGGGTCTATGGTTTATTTCTCCTTTAATACCTGCCTGAAGGTGGCGTAAACTTTTTAAATAAATGTAACAACTTTTTCATTAAGGTTTATTACATACACTGCGCAATATCACAAACTATTCTCTACTATTCTCAATCGCTTTCCAACTGTCGCATGAGCACATTTGTTTGCAATGCAAATATTTATTCGCATTGGGAATGATGTTTCTGTTAGCGACCATTATTACATTTCCCGTATGACACGTTCAAGTACTTCTTAAAAGTGCACAATGTGCAATTAAAATTTACAATGCAATAACAGTCTATGGAAGAATATTACATTACAAAATGTGAATTTTTATTCTCATTTGTGCAAATTATTTTTCTCTTTGCAACTTTTATTACATCCCCCCCCAATCTGCCCTCCACATAGTCAGAGAATGGGCTATAAACTTTTTACTTAAGGTCCCTAGCTGTCTACTACTGGTACTGTTTGGCCATAGTATAGTGGTGTCTCCCAGTGCTTTTAAAGAGAAGTGTTTTTTCTATAAAATATCATATATAGAGACTCCCAGTATAAATGCAGTATATGATTAGTAGTTATTTTGTCATCCATAAATCTGAACCCAGTGAATCCTGGTTAGTGTACCGCTGGCAATTTACACTTGCCTATAAATACAGGCTTTATTACATACAAAGCATCTTCCAAATTCAATATATTTAATAGAAAATACTTCTAGAATCACAGGACTTGGGCAAAATTATATAGTTTACATGGAAGCAAAATCCACACATTATATTAAACACCTACGTCAAGCTGCTAGAAATTGGTCAAATAGCCACTTTTATTTGTAGATGGTTTTTCTGACAAATGGAGCGAAAACAAATGCTGTTTGAGGAAAAATAGTATTCAGAAATGCAAAATGAAGTGTATGGCCTCTTCTCTATAGGCAACTAATTCTGAAATATTAGGTTCTTCAGAACAGGCAGCTAACTGGTGACCTTTGCCTGAAGCTGCCCCCCTACTCAGAGAAAGGTTTTCAGCTAATTCAGCAGTTTGTTTCTACCAAAATCGAAAATGATGAGATGAAGAACATGATGAGATGAAGAACATTAGTACTGAGAGTGGGCCCCTGGTCTAAGGTTTTTGGATGGGCCCCTGGTGTCCCAGTCCGACACTGTATGTGGGGCCAATTAACCATTAAGTAAAATAAACCACAAATGTTCTACTATGTAGTGAACTAAAGAGTGCCTACCGTACTATCATCTTTTTCTTTTTTCACAAGGTTTTCCTGTGCCAAAATAATATTAGTACAGCAGTGTGTACAAGTAGCACTATATAAGAATAACAACATTATTTTTTTTACAATTTGTGATCTTATTCATTTTTATAGGGGATAATGTGATGCCAAATCTATTTAGAAGAATAAAACAGATGTTAAATCTGGGATCCTGGCCATTGACATACTGGTGCTTTGCTGTTGTAATACACATTTAAACAAATGATACTAATAATTTTATTTGACAACAGCAGGAGGGCCACAAACTGGACATCCCGTTGATGTACTACTTAAGTCCTGAGACCTGGAAGCTTGAAGTTACAGATCAAGTACATTTATGGGTATTATTTTTCTACCAACATGGTTGTATGCAGCTTAATTACCTTCAAGGTCAAGTTACTATTTTATTATTACAGAGAAAAAGGGAAAAACATAATGTTGGACTTTGGGTAAAATTTACTCTATTAGTGATGGCTTTTCTGTCATTCTGAGCTTTGGATATGGAATATGGAATGGATGTACCCCCTATCGTAAAATACAAGGATACATTTCCAAGGATTTCCATGACCATATAAAGGCACAAGGCCAAAGTCCTAGTGCTTTTGTACTGATAATGGAACCCCAATGTGATGCATAATATCCTCATATTTTACACAAGTTATAGTAGGTCATGTGACTCAAATTATCTAACTGCCATAGGGGCAAATTTACTTACCTTCGAAGTTGCGCCAACGTTGGCTTTGCCGCACTTCGCCAGGCAAAGTTTCGACAGGGCGCCGCTAATTCAATAAAATCCGAAGTTGCGCTCAGGGAGGCGAAAGGTAGCGAAGTTGGGCTACCGTTAATTCATCAAGAAAATCAAAGTTACTTTACCGATGCCTAATTTGCATCGGCGCCAAAGTACAATGAATATATATGTAGCAGCAAATACATTAAACTACACAAGCCTGGGAAAGCTTCATAAAATAAAATAGAGTTGTTATTTTGCCCTATACATGTGCCCACTGTATAGTTTAGGTGCCATATGTTAGGAAATGTAGGGGGGAAGGAGGGTACCCCCCAAAAAATGTACAATCTTTTTCAGCCTATCACCCTTAAAAAAGTAAAAGACGTCAGCATTTTTTGGGACTTTCAACTTTTTTGAAGCAAGCCCTATCTACTCTATTGCACATCGCCTGGTTTGAAGTGGCGAAGGCAAGTCTGTCGCAAGAGGTAATGTTCAATAAAATCCGCAAGTTAGTGAATTAGCATAGTTACGTCCCTTCGCCATAGTGCAACTTCACCTGACGTCACGCTGGCGAATTTTCGCTAGCGTTAGCCATTTCGCCATTTGCCCCATAATCTCAATCCAATTGAGAATCGGAGACACTATTTAAAAACAGATTCTCGCACAATTAAGCAAATCGCGTATTCCAGTTTCTTTAGCTGTTTGTAGCATAAAACTATGTCACACTAAAAAAGTTGCTTTGTTTCTTTTGGCACAAAGAACGAAGCTTTAAGCAGGTTAAGTAAGTTTAAGTAAGATTTGTTATTTAATAAAATGAGAGAAATGGTGTAGGCCTGAATACTTTTGAAAGGAGCTGTATATATTCCAAAACTAATGTTAATCTTGCTGATAAAGCTCTCCTATTTCTAGACGTTAACATTATTATCAGATAATAAAAAAACTGTTTCTGAGCCACTTTGTAGTCTGAAAAAAAATCTCTTTGTCGCCCATTGGGTTAGACAGAGTGCAAATAAACACCAGGGTTTAAAATCAGGCACGTTTCAGGGGCTGCTGCCGCCTGAGGCAGCAGCCCCAATGCCGCCCCTCCTCCTGCTCCGCTCTCCTAACTACCAGCGTCGGAGCGGGTGGAGGAGGGGCCGCATCGCTAGTGCTAGTGTTTTTAAAAAACGGAAATTCGGCTCTTAAAGTTACTAGAGGCGGCTTTTTGCCGCCCCTGGTAACTGGCCGCTCCGTGCCGCCTGAGGCAAGATTCTCACCTTGCCTCATGGCCGGAGCGGCCCTGTTTAAAATTAACCATTTGGATTTAACTAAATGCATTAAATATATTAATGGAATTTTTAAAATAAGGGTAGAAATGCCTGTGCAGGTATGGGATCTGTTATCCGGAAACCTGTTATCCACTAAGTTCAGAATTACAGAAAGGCTGTCTCCCATAGACTCAATTATAATCAAATAATCCAAATTATTAAAAATTATTTGCCTTTTCTCTATAATAATAAAACATTACCTTGTACTTGATTTAAACTAAGATATAATTAATCCTTTTTGGAAGCAAAACCAATCTATTCGGCTTATTTAATGTTTAAATGATTTTCTAGTAGACTTAGGGGCCGATTCACTAAATTCGAGTGAAGGATTCGAACTAAAAAACCTTCGAATTTCGAAGTGTTTTTTGGGCTACTTCGACCATCGAATGGGCTACTTCGACCTTCGACTACGACTACGACTTCGAATCGAAGGATACCAACTAAAAATCGTTCAACTATTCGACCATTCGATAGTCGAAGTACTGTCTCTTTAAAAAAACTTCGACCCCCTAGTTCGGCAGATAAAAGCTACCAAAGTCAATGTTAGCCTATGGGGAAGGTCCCCATAGGCTTGCCTAAGTTTTTTTGATCGAAGGATATTCCTTCGATCGTTGGATTAAAATCCTTCGAATCGTTCGATTCAAAGGATTTAATCGTTCGATCGAATGAATAATCCTTCGATCGTTCGACCGAATTTTCTGCGCTAAATCCTTCGACTTCGGTATTAGAAGTCGAAGGATTTCAATTCCTAGTCGAATATCGAGGGTTAATTAACCCTCGATATTCGACCCATAGTAAATCTGCCCCTTAAGGTATGAAGATCCAAATTACAGAAAGATCTGTTATCCGGAAAACCCCAGGTCTCGAGCATTCTGAATAAAGGGTCCCATACCTGTATAAACATTTCAATGGTATACAAATTTGTATATAGTTATTAAAAGGGGTGGTTCACCATTAAGTTAACTTTTAGTATCTTATAGAATGCCTAGTTCTATTCAACTTTTCAATTGGTCCTCATTATTTATTTTTTATATTTTTAAAATGATCTGCCTTCTTCTTCTGGCTCTTTCCAGCTTTTAAATTGGGAGTCACTGATACCATCTAAAAACAAATGCTCTTTAGAGAACCCCATACACAGGGCGATAAAATCTGCCGACAGACTGAGTCATCAGCGTATTGGCCCGTGTGTGGGGCCATCCGACGGGTGTCCCCGATTAATATCTGACCGAAAAAACTTCGATCCCCTACTTCGGCAGCTAAAAGCTACCGAAGTCAATGTTAGCCTATGGGGAAGGTCCCCATAGGCTTGCCTGTGATTTTTTGATCAAAGGATTTTCCTTCGATCGTTGGATTAAAATCCTTCGAATCGTTCGATTCGAAGGATTTAATCGTTCGATCGAATGAAAAATCCTTCGATTGATCGATCGCAGGATTTGTGCAAAATCGTTCGACTTCGATATTCGAAGTCGAACGATTTTAGTTCCTAGTCGAACATCGAGGGTTAATTAACCCTCGATATTCGACCCTTCGTGAATCGGCCCCTTAATCTCTTATTCAAATCAGTGCATGGTTGCTAAGGACATTTGGACCTTAGCAACCAGACTGCTGAAATCACAACCTGGAGAGCTACTGACTTAAAAGATAAATGCATTCAAAAAGAAAATTCTTCCTTAAAAATGTAAGACTGTACAGTGTCAACTATCAAATGACAGCATACCATATTGGCTTTGTACATTGCTCTTCATTCTGCTGGTATTATATTGCTAATCTGCTGGCAAAACATTATTTTTCTCTGCAAATAAATATGACATCTATGTCAAGTTTATTATCTGTGCCAGTGGTGTTAAGAAAATCTCCTTTGCCCTCTTCAATTAATTAATTTAGCCATGTATTTGGGGATTGTTCCATCTCTGATGTTTAACCTTGGGTGAGTTTTCTGATTACAGCATTGGCACCCATTATTCCAGGAAGTTAAGGAGAGGCTTGAGAGGAATCATTTACAGTTCACTTGCAAATCAGCGGAAAAGGTCAGCAACAGAGATAGGGGAATAGAAGAACCTTGTATGAAGCAATTATGTTGTATCCATTTAGCCTCCTAGCTATGGACCAAAATATTTACACATTTTTCTTGGTGCTTTTTACAGTGGCTATAATTATGGCAGCAGGTCCTAATTAGTTACGGTTTTCAGGACATACATTTCATCAGGCCCAGGAAATGTTGGCAACTATGCCCACGCTGGGACATTTCCTGGCTAACTGTATCACTAATGTTCTATGTTTGGCCTCCAACGAGCAATTTAACTAATTAAACGTGGGTGCGTTGTGCAATGTAAGCCTATGGGGCAAATTAAATTAAGCGCAAAGTGACCAACGCTGGCGAAAATTCACCAGCGTGACGTCATTTCGGGACTTCGCCAATTTACTGACGGGCGGTGGCGTAAATTCGCTAGCAAAGGAGATAGACTGTATCGCTACTTCGCACTCTAATGCCAGGTGAATTTTCGCTCTGGCGAATGGACGTAACTATGCAAATTCACAAAGATGCAGATTTTTAAGGCTGCAAAGGATCGTAATTTTTTTTAGGGTACCTGGCTTCCCCCCTACATTTCCTAACATATGGCACATAAACTATACACTGGGCACATGTATAGGGCATTATAACAACTTTATTTTCTTTTATTTAGGTTCCCTGGGCTTGTTTAGTGTAATGTATTTGATGCAACATATACGTCCATTGAAATTTAACTTCCCGCCGTATGCAAATTAGCCAATGCTAGCGCAACTTCGCTTTGCTGAATTAATGCTAGCGCAACTTCGCCATCGGACTAAACTTTGCATTTTAGTGAATTAGCATTGTCCTGGCAAATTTTCGCCTGGCGAAGTGTGGCGATGTGAGCGAAGCCGTCGCTGGCGAATTTCCGCAGGTTAGTGAATTTGCCCTATGTATCTTAATCTGGTAAAGAGCAAGCATAACTAGAATAGTGCTAGGCAGGTGAGACAGCCTAAAGGTATAGTTGCAGATAAACGCACTAGGATGCACCATCATTTAATGTAGTGCATTCTATTACTGGTATAGCGAATTTTATTCTCTGCATGACACACCTGCATAAACAATGACTGAAGCAGAAAACTGGGAAGATATGCCATAAAATTTGCCCCAAAACAAGTCATTTGAGACAATATGACATTTTGTCACTGCTCCTTTTTTTAAAGGAAATTCCCACCCTGTTTTTTATCTGCAAACAGCACTTCAAAGTGTGTTTAGAACATAGACAAATACATACTTCATTCAACTAAAACTCACAGCACAATTTTATATTATGATGTAGGTCAGAGTTAAATAGTACAAGTAATTAATTCCCTTTTACATTTCCTTGAGGGAACATGGTTTTTGTCAGATCATTGTTATTGGATAATATCTAAGAATCTCCTGCATTAATTTCATTTCACAGCACAAAGCAATTAACATGTTGGTCTGCTTCTCTGTGCAGTTTAGTTGTGTTTTACCTAGAGGCTTTTTGATAACCTCACATTTTCTAAAGAACAAATACAACTAGTATAAACTAAAGAACTAAACTACTGTTTTTCTTTATGTTTTAAAGTTATGTCTCATTATTTTTAAAGACTGACATATCCATCACAGGGTGAGCATTGTTGAATATCTTACCAGCCAAACAAGTTAGATGAGCCAAGGAATTTTGATTCACATAACAAGAAAACTACTGTTGACTTAGGCTGAGCCCTTGACCACAAAAAAAATTGTTTACTAAAGCCAACATTTTTGTGGTTCAAATAAACAAATCCATGTAATTGTACAAAGAAAAGATAAGTGGAATATTCCCTCAGGTATGATTAAGGAGTTTAGGATAAAAAAAAAACCAATAAAGGGATCTGACTTGAAGCCATTATAAAAACAACTTCTTATATAAATATTATTTATAAAACATTGTTGTCCTTATGTCCCCAAATGCTAAATTTTCAGCGTTACTGCTGTTTATAAATCCTGGTTGACTCGGTAAGAACACATGGTAGCTTATTTGCTGCATGCATGTATTGTATTGGAGGGAAATGCTGCAATCTGACTTCCAGTGAGCCTTAGTGAGCTGGGCCTAGAATATCATGTAACACATCATTATAACTTGTAGCTGCATTAAAAAAATAGATAGATATTTGAAGGAAATATTCTTACAGCTTTGGTGCACTGGACATCTTTTCCTAAAAGCCAGTTTAGTTCCAGGTGACCCTCCCCTTGGTAACAAGACTGTAGCCTTTCTTTAATAAGTAAGTTAATAGTCTTGATCGGGAAGACACACAATGTAGAGTCATCAGGTGGGTGGTGATACTGCTTCTGGCCTTTGGAGAAGATGGCAAAAAGAACATCATCTTGGGTGGTGATCTTCAGTGACCTAGCTAATGTTGCTCCTGGCTTTGTAAGGTAAGCAGCTTGCAGAAGCCTATACTCCACTCCATTCTTGGTGCATCCAATTGGCAGTGAAACATAAGAGTGAAACTTGGGATCATTCTTGCATAATCTTACAATGCGGGAGGTGTAGAAAAGGTCATTGGCTGAATTGCTAGAGATGCCCTCTGGAGTTTCTGGCTGAACAGTGAGAAAATAAACATAATTGCCACTAGAAAACCCATACACATAAAAAATGTCAAAATGTGAGACCAGGGCAAGTGTGTCTGATGGAATTTTAATGAGAGATGACACAAAGTCACTGTACAGCTCATAATCCAACATTGTAGATGATTCTGGGTCTCGAGGCAGCTTTCGGCTGGAAAGTGTTGGGAAATAATCCTGCTTGCCATCTACTGCAGTTCCAATGAACAGTTTGCCATCCTGACCTTCAGAATGAACAATTACTCCATACATAGTACCTGTTTCATTAACACTTGAGAGATAGTGCTCTTTTTTGTGTGATGGCTCCACCAGGATAAACAAATCATCCAGACGAAGAAGCTTGCATACACCCTGATACAAGCTCCCACATGCCAAGAGACGGTTTTCAGCATAGTCAATGATGAGAAGTTTGTTCACATTGTTTGTCAAAGTACGAGGTTCACTACAGGGCTGTACATTTTGTGGTGGGTAGCATGACTTGTTATCTTCCCCTGGGCCAGTGTTGTGGGATACCAACAGAGTCAAGTTTCCAGAGAGCTTGTAGATCCTATTTACAGCCCCTACATACACTGCTCCAGTGGTCTGGTGTACAGTAAGGTGGCTAAATGTCCAATCCCTGTGTTCAACATTAAAGGTGTTAGAAAGGGAAGCACAAGGAAAGTCTAAAGATAACATGGTCAAAACTATCAAGACAGAAGAAGACGCCCAGTAGTGGAGGCGTACAGATCCCTGAGTCCACATCAAGATCCTTCGTTGTTCCATTGTGTCAGAGGAGAGAAGGAAGAGATATGTTTCCCTGGCTCTCTTTGGTGTTTACCTCCTCCTATACTTCAGTGTTCTTTACATGATTCTAAAAAATAAAGATAAATGTTCATTAGAAGTACGACATACATTTTTAATTTCATACTTTTGCATCATTATAAAGAACATTTGTATCAGAAACATGTTCAATTAATATATTTACTATGTAATATATCTTATATTCATAGTAATTCTTCAGTAGCCACTGTACTTAAAGGGATACTGTCATAAGAAAACATGTTTTTTTCAAAATGCATCAGTTAATAGTGCTACACCAGCAGACTTCTGCACTGAAATCCATTTCTCAAAAGAGCAAACAGATTTTTTAAAATTTTTTGAAATCTGACATGGGGCTAGACATTTTGTCAATTTCCCAGCTGCCCCATGTCATGTGACTTGTGCCTGCACTTTAGGAGAGAAATGCTTTCTGGCAGGCTGCTGTTTTTCCTTCTCAATGTAACTGAATGTGTCTCAGTGGGACATGGGTTTTTACTACTGATTTTTGTTCTTAGATCTACCAGGCAGTTGTCATCTTGTGTTGAGCTGTTATCTGGTTAACTTCCCATTGTTCTTTTGTTTGGCTGCTGGGGGGGAAAGGGAGGGGGTTGATATCATTCCAACTTGCAGTACAGCAGTAAAGAGTTATTGAAGTTTATCAGAGCACAAGTCACATGACTTGGGGCAACTGGGAAATTGACAATATGTCTAGCCCCATGTCAGATTTCAAAATTGAATATAACAAAATCTGTTTGCTCTTTTGAGAAATGGATTTCAGTGCAGAAAATGACATGACAGTATCCCTTCAATAACCCTTGGTAGTTATATATTGTGCAGCACATCTGAGTTCACATTAACAGCCGTTATCAATCCACTTGCTGATTCTGAAAGGGTGACGCAGAAACACAAGTTTGCACTATCTCCGTTACCAATAGCAATCAACAGAGAGCATACATTGGTCTAATGTTGTTACAGTAATAAAAGTAAATATCTGGGATATTGGGACAAACTGCCATGGGACAAACTTTGCAAAAATAAGTGCATGACCCTAATCCTAATGGTCACACATAAACTCGAAGCAACAGTTTCCTTCAACAAACTGAGATAACACCGAATTACAGAGAACAGCCGATCTATACTTCAATAACAGGACACATGTTTGCAGACCAAAGCCACAGAAGACAAAACCTTTTCCCTCTTGGCTGCTTGTGAACAGAACAGGTGTTCCAGCAAACATCCCATTTACGGGACTCTTGTACAATAATTGTCTTTTCAACTCCAGGCAATGCAGAAATTTCAACAGGAACAAGTTAACCCCCCCCTTCCCTCTAGCCATCATAGGCTGCAATATTACCAAGTGCAGTCACAAGATTAAGCACGGAACAGATAGGCAGGTCCTGTGTAGATCTTCTGAACATCTCATCCCACAGGGAATATTAGACAGATGATCAGCTTCTGTATGGAGAGGAGGCCCAGGAGCCATCATTTCAATGTAATTATCTTTGAGCATTTCTGGCCTCAAGAACAACAAAAATATGAGTCAAAAGAGATTTCTTTTATGTTTGTGTACCTATGGCTTGCGGGGGATGCGTGGATGCAACCAAATGGTTTTGATTGCCTATTGTGACACAGAAAAGGAAAACAGTACTTAAGGCAGATCCTGTATATGTGAGCAGGACATGTCGGCATTTTAATTGTGTACATTTTTCTGCAGTCTGCTCAGAATCTGTTGACAGTGAAGAGGAGGTTACAAAGAACCAAAACAGCAAAGATGTTTGCTGAAAATGAAATTTAAAACCAAAAATAAATCAGCTGCACTCATCTAAACTGTAATTTTAGGTTTACCTGTGCTTTGGACAGCTTTTGCAGGACCTAAATTAAAGTGAAAATAAACTGGAAAGATACAACTTTTATAATGATGAAATTAATATACCAGTACATATTTTTTATTATCCTATATTAAAGAAATGATAAAGTTATCTGTTCAAAATAAAGCTGTTCCCAGCTAGCTGACAAGTGAAGTGGGCATTACCACCCAATTATTCACATAAGTAATTAAAATTCCAAAAGCCACATTTTCTTTTATATATGTAGTTTCTGTTTGGAATGAAACCCATTCACATCGTCATCAAATACATTTTTCCCTTGCCTTTCTAAAAAGAAAAACCTTGGCATTTGTCAGATGAGACAAGCTAACGGGCTTTGATTTTTTAAATTCTCCTCATATTATGATTGTTAGTACGCTTTATTATTAAACATTTCTCAGAGCTATTCAAAAAAGGTTCACCATTCAGCATCAACCATAGCAGAGCTTACAATCCAATCACATTCACACAACATACACAGCCATGCACTAGAAATATTTTCGCCAAGAGCCAAATAACCGATTTGTACATATATATTTTCTTTTTAATCTTATTCACTAAATGGCAGAATACTGGAGTATTTAGGAACATTCATATAGCAAGGTAGCAAGGCTGGTTTAAGCAGAAAATTAAATATATATTATTATGGGTGCGATAGTCCATTGTATTTTTATATATGTAAGTAGGTGTGTAAAATCTTAAAATATAAATCAGGGGCACTCAAGAGACTTTACAAAAATAGTGAATAGATTGATGGTTCTACACACAAAACCTTTCTTGACACATACAAGCAAAATGAAGTGCCGCATCTCCTATATACAGTGTGAGAGAATGGTACCAAAATGATCTCTTATGACATCACAATAGAGCCATAAAAACTTGTAAGTAATATGGGTGCCAAATAGTGGAATAGGCAACATATTGTGTCTGTAATGGCTAGCCATTGAAACCCAAGGAAGAAATCAAGACAGAATGGTGATGTGGTTGGCGAAATATCATTGACAAATTATTCCGATTGGTAAAACTTTATATTTTACCCACTGCCAATTGGCTACCACAGGGCACATTGCCAGTGGCACTACCTTTAGTGTCCGACTAGCCTGACCTGTTCCCGTCATCATCCGGCTTCCCCCCCTACATTTATAGACCCACACCAACCCTACCCGCCAATGACATCACAAAAAGGGCGGGGGTGGCACACGTCTATAAAACTGGAAGTCGTCAGTGTAAGGTTGACCCGCAAGTGGTGTGCCGAGGTCGGCCTAAACCCACCAGACCCCCTAGTATCGGACAGGTCTGCATATCTCATACCACCTTCCAGACATTTTTTATACATACAGCTTATGGCTATCCATGCTGTATCTACTTTCCTTCTTTATCTTTTTCTTTCTTTTTTTTGGCACTTGTAACCTAAAAGATGTTGATAATTTTAGTGTTCTTCGTCAATTATTTTATGGTCCAGTATAGTGCTGGGTGGGGCCTATGGGCCTGATAGAGCCGGGGGGGGGCTTATGTGGTTATATCGAACATTTATATATACTAATCACAAGTGGGTTGGATATGCTCCAACTCCTTGCCTTTTTAAAACAAGGTGAAGCAATTTAAACTGGCTTATTAATAGAACCGCTCACCCTATTACTGGGCGGGTCCAGGTGCAAATGCCCTGGACCTTTCGCTTAAACAATTGCTTTCATAGGCATTCATGTTCAGGTTACTCACCGCCTGAAGTCCCTGGCACTTTCACAGACCAGCAGAAGACGGTGGTTAAGAACACTCCTCCTAACACGATTTGTGTGGTGTCACACGTACTCATAGGCATTTAACATTTAACATACTCCCCCTGGGAGCGTAGCCGAATGATAAAGGGACAGGGACATGACTGAGGGACGAATCCGGGCCTTCACAGGGGTGTGGAATTGTGAGGATTGTAGTTGGCAGAGTGAGGGGAGGAGTAACAGAGGGTATAAGTGTGCTAGGGCGTGGGGAAGAAGCAGCCATTTTTTGGAGACAGCTTCCCACCTCACTCCCTGTTAGTATGACGACTGAGGGTAGTAAGGGTATAATGTGTTTTATTGTCACAGCAATAGGGGGCGTGGTGGGCTGCACTATGAGCAGCTGAAAAGGGGAAAGAAAATGGAAGGGGTAGTTTAAGAGGGAGAGGCATTTTGGGGCTAGGTCCAATTAGTTGCCAAAGTAAGTGGGCATGTTGGGAACTAGCCTCAGGTTTGGTAACTGTAAGATTGTTTAAGCATATGTAATGATGCAGCCAGCAATGTTTTATGTACTGTATATGTTGATGTATATATTTATGAATGGTTATTGATATCGTTATGGGTGGTTAATTATTTGGATGTTGAAGGTATTTATTGTAACATGTATAATAAATTAAGCTGCGGCCTTTCTACCCAGTTGTGGTGTCAGTGTCAATTATTTGGGATGAAGGGCCTAGGGTATTGAGGATCCATACATCATGTATATGAAACAATTCTCTGCTATGATCACAATACTAACCCGACGGGGCTGTGTGTCTGGGCTTTGTGTCTGTCAGATCCATAAACCTGTGGGTACATAATCTTTAAGTAACTTGTGACAAATTTAGCAGCATTTGAATTAGAACCTTTTAGCCTTTAAGGTGACTAGTTTTTTGAGGTGAAAATTGTAAATTTGAGTTTCTAAAGCTGGAACTGTTGAGATTCATCAAGCAATAACAACTTGTTTAACAATGTTGCCATCTAAAAGCTAGCGAGTTCATTTAGAAGTCAATGGGACTTAAATATATGAAGGAAAAGAACCCAAGCAGAATAACTGTTAAGTTAATAACACATGTTTTGGTTCAAAATTTAAGCTATAATTTTCTGAACAAACGTTTTTCTACAGTCAACTTCTCTGGTTTGCTGGAGAATGAAATTCCAAAAAACAGTGTGGAGTTTTTTTTTGACAAAAAATCTTGCCAGGATTAGTGTCAGCCCATGTCCTTGGTAATGAGATATGAGACAATTTATGTGCCGGGAATCGGTCCCATCGTTGCAATGTCTTTATGAGAACCGCCATCTGGGTTCCGCTCTTTGTGCCGGGGCTTAGTGCCCATCTGTGCTGGATGATACTCATTTGTTTCTATCTGTGGTCATACATGTGCTAACATTGCACTTCCATTTTTCTAAGTGAATCGATCATGGGATTTGACCATGACGGGGTTAATGTTTTTAGAAGGGGTGTGGTCTTTATGGTTTTAAATGTTACTCTAGCCGGTTACAATGTAGCTTTTTGAGGAAGTGGTTTGTCCACGAAACGCGTCAAAGCCATGGCGCCGTTGGGTTCCTTATGCTCCATTGTTAATTTTTAACCATTTTTCAATAAAATAGATGTTTTTATTCTGACTGGTGCTCCGTGACTACGAAAGTTTGTAGATACCGACACGCTTCGGGGGCGTTCTCCACGTAGTAGCACATCAGAGGTTCATCGTGGGTTGGTGAGTGCTCCCAGCGTTGCTCAGTCTATGTGCTAACATTGCGTCTGCCTATACTCATGATCACTGAACTGGCCAGTCTGTGTAGTGGCATTTTGGACAAATCTCCAAGCTCTCCTCCCCCATAAAGGGGAACTTCATAATTCGCACTGCTTTTCCTATAGGGCATTGCTACCTTATGCTGACTTTTACAGGTTGCGCTCTTACGCATCTGTCTTTAGTTAGCACTTTTCTTTAGATTTCCATGGCTAGCATTTACACACAATACTGTATGTTGCCTGGGGGCTTATCCCACGATTTGGAGGCTATCAGTATATACTTATTACATATATACTCACATGTTTTTGTTTATTATTATTATCTTGGAACACTTTATTGGTAATATTATATATATTATAATATATATCATACTCTCCTTTTACATACTGTATGTATGGCTTTTTCCATTAGGTGTGTGTGTGTGTGTTTGTATATGAAGGAACAAGATGTTCTGTACTTAAATAGGGGATGGAGGCGGCTGAGATTTAAGAGCTGCTTACCAAATTACAAATACAATAACTCCACTTTGCAACCCACACAGTGAACAAACTATAAACACTTGATATGTGCTGTTAGACTTAAATAGGAAAGGGCTTTAGATGAAGAAGCGAGCCCGATATACATACAATTTAATAAGTCAATGACGTGGGACCCAATAAGATACATTTTGTAAAGTTTAGAGTTCAGCAATTTGAAATGATTACAGCTTAACTTTTTTTTTTTATTGGTCTGGAATTTTTTAGGTGAATTTCCATTTGGCACAAGTGCTTTTTTGGAGACTAATTGAGCAAAGGAGCTGTAATGTTTCAAAACGTATACAATATAAACAGAAAGTGCCATTGCCACTTATTTGTTAAACTAGATGGAAAACAACTTAAACTGATTTTTGTAAACTGTAACTTAGTAGGGCTCATTTGCACCATGTGGTGCAGAATGCAAAGTATAAACTATGAGTACAATTTACCATTTTTCACTTTGGACTGTGCCCCACATTTAGCACCTACTGTATATGTGCAGGTCCATTGTGAAGTACAAAGACTTGCAGCTCATCCATGAATACAACAATGGCTGTGTTTAGCAGCAATGTATTTATGAGGGACAAGCTGGGGACGGTATTAGCTTGTCCCCTTAGCTTGCACATCATTCAGACAGCAGGTGCACAAGGTGATAAGGAGCCCATTACTTACAACATACCTATAGCAGGCATTAAGTATAGGGTTACCTTACATAATAATGAGCTGCTTTTTGCGCCTTGCGCCAGATTTCTTCAATTCATTTCCTATCTTTCAAGCAAAGTTTTGGATTAGGATGTCAAATTTTACACTTTGTGCTACCCTTTCCCAAGATTATCATGAATACACCTGCAGAGGAGTTATTGACTAGCACTGCAGTTTCCTTTCAAGCACTTGCTCCATGTCCAGACATCATGTTTCACACTACAATTTCTAAATATTATCACAACCTTATAGGCCACTGAGAAACCACAAATGCTATGGAACGAAACTGGGGCCCTTGCTAAACTGCATCCACAAAGTATGAGCTTGGAAGTAATTGAGTCACAGTTGTTCTATTATTTCATTACTTTTGTGGTCTTTAAAACCCACATCTTCTTGAAAACGTTACTGCCACTCATGGTAATATCTTTTCCATTGGATGGATAGCCTTAAAGATATTTTTCTATAAGTAAAACTGCATTACCAATATTGTGAAATGATTTTCAAATCCAACTATAGCTCATAGGCAGATATGTACCTCCTCCCTTTTTAAATGGAATTATATCCCACTAAATTAAAGTCTGTGATCTGAAAAGTGGAGCTTTCCTCAGCTCATAAACACTTCTGCCAGAATGGGTGGGATGCATCCTATTAAATAATGAAAATAAACCAGAGGGAACACCTGGGAGCAGGCACAGTAAAAAATAGAAAGTTCTTGGTTCAAAAGAATGTGAAAGTCAACCACCCAAAGGTAATATCACATTGCAATACAATTTTTCATAAGTCTTGTAGAAATAAATAAGTGTGACTAGATAATCCATCTCAGGGAAAAAAGGGGTCATTTTTGGGCACATGGTTATTGGGAAGTGTGACCTTAGGGGTTTTTAAAACATTAGGACAATGCCTAATTGCTTGACAATGCTCTTGAGACAATACAAACCTACATTCATTATAAGCCCAATAAAGGCAGCTGTAAATGATACAAAATATATATATATAAATAAATTCTGCTTCAGTATATAACAGTTGATGCCAGCAAATGGCAACTCAGCTACATTTTCCATTAGCCGAGAAAGTGCTGTGATAGAGAGGAACCCCCATATACCGGTAAGCAGGGGGCTTTGCCGGTAATAGTCACAAATAATGGCAGAATCTCTTCCCAGAGAGACAGAAAAGCAGACTTCAAGGCCATATTCTTATTTGAATGTATAAAGACATTCAAATAAGAATATGGCCTTGAAGTCTGCTTTTCTTCGAGTTGTTGGAAAACATTTTATTTGAATTCAAGAACAGATTTTATGACATTTCCTTAAATGGAAAAGTATTTTTTTTATAATTTTAACAGATATCATAATTATATTCAGAAACCTAAAGAAAAAGACCAACCTCTGTATGTGTCTGTGGGCTTTGGGAAAGAACTTTTGAAGAAAAAGGCAGTCTGCCCCTTTGCTCTTGGTGTGTATAGAAGTACAGCCGTGCACACACTGAACAAGCAAATACTGTTTGATACTTGTTAAGATTCACTTCCCACCCCCTGATGTAAGATAAAACCCCAAAGAGTTTGATCTCTGGCTGCCCTGCATGGGAATCCTTGTCACTCTGCAGACACCCATTGTAATATCATAGCCAGCTGTCCCTCAGGTCCCTTTTTACAAGGGAGGGTGCCAGAGAATCAGTCATTTCTGACAGTAACTATCCCATTATTAGACAGCTGACACAACAGCAATGCACAAAGGTATTGAGAAACAGCTGGTACGACAGCATTCTCCTGTCAGGATAGGTAAAATATTGGACTTTCCACTGCAACTTTGTTGCTTTAAAAAATATACATACATTTTAAAACTTCTTTTGCAATTTTTTTTTAAATATCAATGGTGGGTTGGTGGATAAAAATTGAAGTGCTATTTTGAAAATTCTGCAAAATATTCTGCAAATACAAACTTCAACCTACAGAGTAAGCATCTAAGACAAAAGACAAAAAGAATTATATTATAAACATAGAAACACAATGTTTTTTCCAGAAAGTTCCAGAATACTTTTTAGGGCTAGTCCACACGGGGAGATAGCCACGCGTTTGCGGTCGCGGCGTCAAAGCGCCGCGACAGTCGCCGCGACCGGTGCAGGCGACAGTTTTGTATGGGCGCCTATGTAAAAACGCCTGTGCTAACCACACGAGGCGATGCGCTTTTCAACAGTCGCCTGAAAATGCCTCGCGACCGCAAACGCGTGGCTATCTCCCCGTGTGGAATAGCCCTTAATGTCTGTGTTTTTAAGTCCCACAGAGTGGAATTCAAATGCAAATTATTTGAACTTAGGTGTTAATTACAGGGCTCCCTTGCGCCGGTTTCCATTGTCATCTGCAAAGGGCTCCTCATTCATAAAAGTGGAAGCAAGCAACTTTGTGATAGTATTTAAATGCCGGCAATTTTGCACTTTTGCTTGTGTTCATCAAGGAGTCCTGACTAATCATTGACATTCAACTGCAACAAATCAAATGCTGAATCAAACATTTTCCCTGAAGCCTTATTAGACAAGCTGATCACAAGACAAAAAACTTCAATACCAACTGTATATCCTGGAGAGAGTTACAGTATATAAGAAATACCTATTGAGTCAAATCTAACTATATAGGCAGTTTATTTGTGCTTGGAACACAGTCTGGTTTAGTTTTGGGGTTGATTTTAATCATTGTGTGTACGTGCAAAACCCAAAATGCCTGCGACAATGGCATTTTTTAACACAGAAGCCATTAAATCTTAACTGTTGCCCTCTGAAAACAACTGCATGGGAAACGGTGAGGGAAAATATTTGGGCAACCTTGGGAAAACAAGTCTCTAAAACAGAGGATTTTTAATGTGTTACAAGCAACCCGCCACATATTCTACAGTACTTTCCACAGATAGTACCTCATTTAAAACAGTATATAAGGTCATTAAGAAAACTTCACCCCCAAAATGAACATTTAAGCAGCAGATCTTTTAATTGGCTCATGTGACCTAACATGTTTGGTTTGTTTGAGGGCACCTTGAATCCTATGATCCCAGCGGGCGGCCCTTATTTTTTAAAATGTCAATTGTCTATTTATGATTACCCAATGGCACATATAAACCCTCTTACTAGCTATTACTGGTCCCCACAGTTAATTATTTTCCGGGCCTCCAAAATGTCTACTGGTTGACCTGCACCCCTGTATATTGAGCAATTTTTTATCTATTTTATAATTTAAGATGTTTTTCAAACCCTTCGTCTTATCATACCATCCCAAATAAAGCTGGATAACTATAGTTTTGAGATTACATTTACATTTATTAACCATCAGCCATATACTGTCCAAGAGCTTTGGATCACTCTAGTAATAAAGAGCACTCATTATGACATTTCACGGCATTGCAATAAGTCCATTTATTGCCCATCTCGAAATCGAACTGGTATTATTACAATAACAAAACTGGCACTTAGCCTCTTTTCCGACCCCTTTAAAAGAACTACGGCAACCAGTGAATGGAGTACACGCCTCGGGAATGGATCTGAAAGGCTTCAATTAAGCTGAAAGGAGTTATCTGGTATTTAAATAATTATTGGATAGAAGGAATAATCGTGGGTCTCTGCTGATTTCTTTCTCTGTCTAATGGAGGCTATAAGATTATTATTCAAATGGCTTTGAGAATTCCTTGTAAAAAGAAGAAAAACGCAGAGACTGGGAGAGCAGGCAGGGACAGATTATTTAACTGTCACCAGCAAGGCTGGGAGAAGCATTATTAGTCTTTGCTCATTCCAGCTGTCAGTCATTCGCACACGCAGCACATTATTAGCACAAATTTTATGCACAAGAAACAGAAAGAAAGAAAAAAAAACACAGAAAGAAAAAAAAAAAACAAGCTACCCCCTTTAGAAATGACAGGACCAAAGGAACAATTTATATGCCAATGAATGCCAGCTGCATTGGCTTTTATTATGAGAGCAATGTTGGATTTTTTTGGTTCCCTCCCTCCCTGTGCCCTCCTTCCTTTATTTTAAGCATGGAATATTTGGATTCTCTTTGCTAACAAACAACCTCATATATCAGTCTAGAATGTTTTCCTAGAAAGGTGATTTAATGCCAAATATATAAAAGCACATAAACAACCCAGTTCTGTATTCTAGATCCTAGGGGGCAGATTCCCTAAAGGGCGAAGTGACGAACGCTAGCAAAAATTTGCCAGTGTGACATCATTTCGTAAAAATACACTGATTCCCTAACGGCCGCAGGGGTCACTTCGCTAGCGAAGGAGATAGACACTAGCGTTGCTTTGAACTCTAACTCCAGGTGAATTTTCAAGATGTGGATTTTACTGAACATTACTAGACTTGCCTTCACCACCTCAGACCAGTCGAAGTGCAATAGAGTAGATAGGGCTTCCTCAAAAAAAAAAGTCCCAAAAAATGCTGTTGACTTTTCATTTTTTTCTGAGTGATAGCCTGCAAAAGCCTGTAATTTTTTTTTGGGGTAACTGGGTTCCCCCCTACATTTCCTAACATAAGGCACATAAACTATACACTGGGCTCATGTGTAGGGCATTTTATTTTATTAAGGTTCCCTGGGCTTGTGTAATGTAATGTATTTTCTGCTGCAACATATATGTCCATTCAACTTTCACTTCCCACGGTATGCAAATTAGCCAACTCTAGGGCAACTTCGCTTTGCTTGCCGAAGTAACGCTGGCGCAACTTCGCCAGTGTTCAGCGCTCTGGACGCAACTTCACATTTTAGGGAATTAGCGTTGTCTTGGCGAATTAAGTCTGGCAAAGTGACATAAGATTGAGGAGGATGAAGCTTAATCTTATTAGTTTGCCAGGTCTAAGCTTGGAAAAATTGAGAAAATTTGCTTGGCAAAAGGGAGCAAATTGTCCTCTATGTCTGTTGGTAAATTGTCGATGTCCCCACGGATGACATTTCTGGCAAATTTTTGCTAGCCACGGCCACTTTGCCCTTTACTTAATCTGCCCCATTGTCTCACTAGAATTTTTCAGTTTGGACTGAAATCCTATGGGAATCATTCAAACAGACATGTGTGGCCATCTTTATCTACTATAAAGACACATGGTCCTTTATTTATTACTACAGGTATGGGATTTGTTATCCAGAAACCCATTACCCAGAAAGCTCAGAATTATGGAAAGGCCGTCTCCAAATAATGCAATTTTTTTTTAAAAAAAATATTACTTTTTCCTGTAATAATAAAACAGTAACTTGTACTTGCTACAAACTCAGATATACTGTTAATAATCCTTATGAGAAGCAGCCTATTAAGTTTATTTAATAATTACATGATTTCATAGTAGTCTTAAGGTATGAATATCCATTATCCACAAAGCCCCAGGTCCCAAGCATTCTGGATAACAAGTCCCATACCTGTACTAATAAATAGCAATTTTCCCTCTGTTCTGAACTAGCTTCGTAGCTACACCAATGAAATTGAGAATTTTCTCTTTCACATGTTCTACATCTTGTTCTTACCATGTAGTGTGAAAAGCTTTATGCTTTGTATATTTATACAGGTTTAACAAAAGAAATAAACACGTGAAGGGTTTCAGGCATGCAGAAAAAAAATCAGACAACTGAGACAAATTGCTCTAAGTTTGCAAGAATTCTCCCATGAAAACCAGAGTGATTAGCAAAGCAGCCTCTTAATTTTCAGGGTGACTCCATGCCAAAGACACAAGCTGCATGCAACTGCAGGGAAAGTAGCAAGAGGAGGGGGGGGGAGAGTAAAATGACATAGCGCATTATGCTTTATTCACGCAAAAGCTACCATTAACAAACAACTTCTCAGCCCTGCAAGAAGATTATTCCAAAAATAGATTCCCGATTACATCTTAACATTTACAAGTGGAAAGCAGTGGGAGAAATATTAGTGGTACAAATGCCATTTGTTTCCAGTCTATTAAAGCAACAGCCTTGGCAAAGCTTGAGATTAATTTAGATGCCAGAATTAAAATAGCACTAATGCCCTTTGCATATATTATTCTCCCCCCTTTGAATTTCCAAGATACTTGCACAACATCCTTAATGGACTATATAGTGGTTACAATAATCAGAAATTAAATTTTTTTTAATTGTGTGAAAAGTCTGATACAGTAATTGCATTTTTCTTGGGACTTATGCTTTTTCTTGGCACTGCACACGTAGCATCTGCTCTCACTGACAGCCCCTTCCCAGTTTTTATTAGTATGTTACAATACTAGTATTCATGCCATGCCCACTGGTTCAGAAACTTAACATTGGAGGAGATACTATGGGGTGCTTGCAAAGGCTTTGCCACAGTTCGCGCCACTTCGCCAGGCGTAAATGCGCTATGCTAATTCACTAAAATGCGAAGTTTCACTAGCGTTAATTCTTCGGTGCGAGCATTTCATAGCGAACCTTCACTAAAGTTCATTTCTACCTAGCGAAACTTCTTTAGTACACTTACGCTTAGGTCAATTTGAATAGGGTGGGTACATATAGGTCATATATATGTCTTTAGTAGAGATGTTGGTGCAAATGCTTGACGTGGCCACTTATAATAAAGAAATGTCCAAAATAAAGACAAAAGAGATCCTCTAATGCCCTGGATATGAGCCCAAACTAAAATAAATTTGGCATGCCCCTCAATGGTTAAAATTTGTAATAGTTACAACTTTTAAATACAATCCCACTTTGAAATATGAAAAAACGCCAGCGTTTTTTATAATTATATTAACTTTCTGGCATACAGGATATGATGTTACTGACATAAGATTGAGGAAGATGTAGCTTCATCTTATCAGTTCACCAAGTCTAAGGTGGCGAAGGAAACTCTGACGGAAAAAATAATTTGCACTTTAGCGAATTTGCGGAGTAACAATCTTTCACCTTCCACCTGGCAATAGGGTGCCAAACTTCATTAGCAATGTATTCTTTCACTAGTGAATTGTCCTCTACGCCTGTTAGTAAATTGGTGATGTCCCTGTGGGTTGGATTTCTGGCAAATTTTTACTAGCGACAGGCACTCGCCCTTTAGTAAACCTGCTTTTATGATCGATACACGACAGACACAATACAAAATGTACCCCAGCTCATCTGGCAGTCACACAGAAGATTTTACAATAAATTATTTTCTCTAAAACAATAAGTACGTTTTCTTTCTTTCTAATTAGATTCTGTTAAATCCCACTTCCAATATACTTAACTTATACTTGATTTCCTCAACGAGTCACCAGCTTTTATTGGCCCATGTATGGTCACTGTTTGATTGGGTGCTGATAATTTTAGTGGGTTCAATCTGCAAACCACTTCGTGCATGTGTCCTTTTTATAGGTATGTAACCAAAAGGCATTTTTACATGTCTGCTGTGCGGTGCATAATTATGCTTTCTAAGCAGGTATTAATTGGTATCGTTCTTCTCTGTTGATCTGTACCCATGGGAGCAGACACCAAGGCTGAACAAGTGCCATGTTCACTTTAATAATGAGTATGCAAGTAGCAAATGGAATTAAAAAATGAAAAAAAAATAAAGAAACCATTATCATGCAAATCTGAATCTAGTCGATAATGTATTTGGATACTTGGATACCTTTCTGCTCAGGATATTTGTGTGCTTCCCTTGTGTCTGTTTGGTCCTGCATTCCAATTTCATAGAGGCAGACTGATTGGCTCCAGATAAAACTGACCCCATAGTGTGAATGCAAAAGGGAATAATGTTGTAACTCTATGGGGAAATTTATTTATTTTACTGTATTTTAATGTTTTTAAGTGGTGTTAGTTAGCTTTCTTTATTTATTGCACTACAACTTTCATCATAAAGCCAAATGTCAATAGCCTATACGATTTCCCAGAATGCTCTAGGTTTGTAGTTCAACCACAGCTCTAAAGTGCAGCTGGCTAATACATTTTACAAATATATAACTTGGTATGCAAACTGTATTTAGCTCTAGGCCCCACCACTAAAAACAGGTCTGACCGAACTGATACATTGTGTTATTGATACAAATTGCATAGGGCAGTTACAAGACAAAGGAACAGCTGTTAAAAATAGAGTGTGAGTGACACATGCTCGGTACAACACAACACAAAACATTAACTATTAATATTTTGGTTCTGTTTAAACAAAATTAACTTGTAATTTTGGACCAATGGTAAATTCCTGGCTTTTGCCTCACTGTATTTTTCATTTGAAAAGCTGAAGGTACACAATAATCCACACCGTGCAACTTGTCCTTTCAAGGTGAGTTTTATTAAGGAACTTTAACCTCTGCTTTCCCCTGCTGACACAATGGTCTACGGGGGTGATATCACTCCAACTTGCAGTACAGCAGTAAAGAGTAATTGAAGTTTATCAGAGCACAAGTCACATGACTTGGGGCAGCTGGGAAATTGACAATATGTCTAGCCCCATGTCAGATTTCAAAATTGAATAAAAAAAATCTGTTTGCTCTTTTGAGAAATGGATTTCAGTGCAGAATTCTTCGGGAGCAGCACTATTAACTGATTCATTTTGAATTTTTTTTTTCCCATGACAGTATCCCTTTAAGAGGGATATATATGAGCTGGAGAGAGTGCAGAGACCTGCAACCAAACTGGTTAGAGCAGTCATCCCCAACCAGTAGCTCATGAGCAACATGTTGCTCTCTGACCCCTTGGATGTTGCTCCCAGTGGCCTCAAAGCAGGTGCTTATTTTTGAATTCCTGACTTAGAGGCAAGTTTTGGTTGTATAAAAACCAGGTGCACTGCCATACAGAGCCTCCATGTAGGCTGACAATCCATATAGGGGCTACCAAATGGGCAATCACAGAATTTATTTGGCACCCCAGGAACATTTTTCATGCTAGTGTTGCTCCCCAACTACTTCTGAATGTTGCTCACGTTAAATTATGAGGGTAGACTGTCAAGGTTGGGGTTGTTTTCTCTGGAAAAAAGGCGCTTGCGAGGAGACATGATTACACTTTACAAGTACATTAGAGGACATTATAGACAAATAGCAGGGGACCTTTTTTCCCATAAATAGGATCACTGTACCAGAGGCCACCCCTTTAGACTAGAAGAAAAGAACTTTCATTTGAAGCAACGTAGGGGGTTCTTCACAGTCAGGACAGTGAGGTTGTGGAATGCACTGCCGGATGATGCTGTGATGGCTGATTCTGTTAATGCCTTTAAGAATGGCTTGGATGTTTTCTTGGACAGACATAATATCCAAGGCTATTGTAATACTAAACTCTATAGTTAGTATAGATAGGAATATATATATATATATATATATATATATATATATATATACAGGTATATATATATATATATATATATATATATATATATATATATATATAGTAGTAGTAGTAATGGAGCATTGTTATCCGACGTTTCGGTCCCACCTGGCGACCTTTCTCAAGTACTGTGTTACCAATAAAACACTTTATTCACTTCTACAAAGAGTGTGCTGATCCATTACTACTGCATATTATGAACATTGATCGTGCACCTCTACTCTACTTGAGATCGAGAGCGGACACCCAAAGCGCATATATATATATATAATTTATGTGAGGGTATAGATAGAGAGGTGTATGTATTGCTGCTAGGTTTCAATTGGAGGGGTTGAACTTGATGGACTTGGTCTTTTTTTCAACCCCATTTAACTATTTAACTATGTAACAGGGTCAGGTGCAGATTTCTGCTCACACATACTGGTAACAATAGAATGGGAATGTACTTCCCTTTAACACTGACATAAAAATTGCTATTATTTATTATTTTATAATGATAACATGGCAAGAACTTTGGTTACAAAGTTGGGGAAATACAAACAAAGCACACATTTACAAACAGAAGGGTTTTCTGCAGCTATGAATAGTCTAGAACTGCAAACTGCAAGGGACCAGTGGAAATAATCAGTAGACAGGAGTGATTTGATTCGCCCACATGCTCATTTGAGAACATTGGTTGGAATAGCTTGGGGGTAAGAGAGTAAGCTTCTATAAGAAGATTTACATATACAATATTTATGTTTATTTTTGATGGAGGTGTAGACTATTGTGATTCTCCCTCAGAGGGTAATAAGATCACTATCTGGCTTTACAATATAATCTAGTTTACTCACCAAACTGTCAGTTCTTCGAACCCCAGCAAAAGTCACTAAAGCTTCGCTTTGCCTAAGGCACAAATGGACTGTAATCTTTCTGAGGCAGGCATGCCTAACACTATGTTTACTGAATAATGAACAATATATTATTTTTGCTCAAAGGAAGAAATGTTTTCATTATAGTTGTACTGACACCTGTCAATTTCCTTTGTACTATTTTGTTTAAGGGAAAAAAAAAGAGAAAAGCACAGAGTAAAAGTCAGACCAAATGTCTCAGGAAACCAGTGTCTGAAACCAACAGGATTACAAGTGAAAAAATCTTCGTTCTCTGGACATGACCTAAGCTTACAAAGGAAACATAAAATCAAAAAGCCCAGAGAATAGAGTGAATTCCCATATGTAGCTAACCTGAATAGTGCATGTGATTGGCTTTCAGGGTAGACTGCCACTATATGCTATTTGAACACAAAGGGTCTCTATTCAATGGCCTGTCAACATGTTTTCACTGGACTTATTTATATAAATTTCAATTTTAGTTTAAAAACATTGATGCAAGCAGCAAACAGTATTCAGTAATCCCCAGTATTCTATCCCCTTACACTGTAACACATATATATTTTAGAATATTGTGCTATCATGAACTCATATTTCAGAATGATCTCTAAAATGAAACGAATGAAAACCCTGTCCAAATGGGCTATGAACTAGAACTTTTTTTTCTTTCTATGACTAAGATGTGATTCGGTCAATGTACATTAGGGAAGTACAGAAAAATTATTTTACAGCAAACCCAATTTTTCAAATATTTTAAGCTGGCAGAATACAATAATGGTCATACTCCAAATAACAGAAAAGCAATAATATGACTGTATTTTCTGAGATCCAGACAGATTTGCCAGAGTATGATCACATTGGTGCAAGATAGTATGTATGGTCAGTGTATACTGGTCTCACAGCAGACTTTTAAAAGGGCTGAACATAGAACTTAATTGCCTGTTTGGCCTTGCACACTATAACAAAAATTCATGAAAAGCCATGCATGGATTCCAATCTGTCTGTCATTATGTGGGATCTGTGCAACTTAAAATATTTATAAAAAAGGCTACATATTGGCCTATACTCTTTTGTATCTGATCAGATCACCATTCCATGACCAAAATCATAGGATGTGCAGAGTTGCTGCAGCATATCTTTACCTCCATATCTTCCATTGCCCCTGGACAAACTAACTAACATCAAGATATCAGCCATCCAACATACAAATACCAAAATGTTGTTTTGTATGGATTTTGCCAGTACCTGTATGGCCAGCTTTAATGTTTTAGAAGTAGCAATTTGTTAATACATACCAATTCACTTGATACTTAAAGAGTCAGGAAAATACATTTTTCTGTTGGTTTATAAATAATAGAAATATATATATAGAAATATATATAATATATATATATATAAATATAATATATAGAAATGACAGGGCCGGATTTACATAGCAGGCGCCCCTAGGCCCGCTGTCATTCATCGGCCCGTCCCCTCCCTCAATTTTTGGGGCAATGGGGATTGGCGCACAGGAAATTTTAAAAACTGTCATATCTCCTGTGCCTCCCCAGTGTTTCTGAACCAATGTAGGTGTGGTTGGGCAGCATGCTGCCCTAGACTCGAGCCTTGGTGGCCACTCCACAAATCCGGGCCTGAAAAATTAAACACAACAAAATGAAAGAGAAAAAAAATAAAGATAGTACACAAAAAGGATGGACCCCTGTAACTTTGAGGACAATATGCAGGGGGAGTTAATTGTTTAATAAGAGTGCCAACCCATCCCTTTTGCAGCACCGGTATTAGGCTAAATGGATTTGTTTCTGAACATCAGTAACAAAAAGTATATTAGGCTACCCATTGCCAGGAGGTAGAGACCACACTTCTATCCAACCATGGTTTGTCCATCAGCATCAGAATGAGAAAACATGACACTATCTGTATCCGGCTATGCTCCTTTAATACCCAGGCATATGTGGGTTCAACATATTTTTAAAATTCAAAAACAATAAAAAGTAGTTGCTAGGTCAAAAAAGTGCAGTACTTCCTTTTTAACATAAGTGGCTCTATATACAGGTATGGGATCCGTTATACGGAAACCCATTATGCAGAAAGCTTCGAATTATGGAAAGGCCGTCTCCTGTAGACTGCATTTCATCCAAATAATCCAGATTTTTAAAAGTGATTTCCTTTTTCCTCTGTAATAATGAAACAGTAACTTGTACATGATTCAAACTAAGATACTTATTGGAAGCAGAACCAGTTTACTGGGTTTATTTAATGTTTACATCATTTTGTAGTAGACTTAAGGTATGAAGATCCAAATTACAAGATCCATTAAGTGGAAAGCTCCAGGTCCCGAGCATTCTAGTTAACAGGTCCCATACCTGTACTATAAAGAGCATGGAAGTTGATGTAGTTTCCTGGTATTTTAGGGTGTGGAAGATAATTATGCACACTCTGAGGTCCTTCAAGGCAGATTGCAAGCTTTTCTGCCTTTACATAGAGAGAAAGAACAGATTGCTAGAGCTACAAGATTCTGCTTCTTGCATCATGTTTGTACTGCTCTCTAAATCAATATGAAGCAATATGTAGCGACACGGAAGAAATCCATCTGTGCTTTTGTAGCAAGGAATATCTGTGCCACAATCCCAGAAGGCTACAAGGTGTCAGCTTTATGATATTGGTTCTGTCAGATCCCCTGTTTTGCATTGAGAACACGGATGTGTGAATCAGGTCTGCCCTCAGTGTGACCCTGCAGGGCCACTCTATCTCCATTAAACCAATACTGGACACCTTTTACTTTTTTCCTGTTGAGAGGGAGTGTAATATGGCTTGCTTTCTCTTCCAGAAGCCAAGAGGAAGACAGGAGGACGTGCAGTTATTCAGCTATTCTGTTAACTGAAAACAGCACCCTTTCAGTTCCAGAATTCTAGATATCACATGATAGGCCAAGGGTTTACTGGATGAAATAAATCTGTATATATACTGTATATATCCCTTATTTATCACAGGGAAGCCTGAATAATATTTTATCGCCTGCATAAACCAGTGCAGAAAGTCCAGAAAGCAATCTTTACTGAATTCACCTGCACCTGCAAAGGTTAATGCATTTGGAAACCTTTCAAAAGGCAGGCAAAAATAATTATACATGCAAAAGAAGGATTGTGAATGCAAATACATATGCAAATCGTTATATCACACCATACAACATATGTTATGTTTTTTAATTTCTATTTATACTGTACACATTTACACTGTGGTCATATGTATTTCAGTAATAAGTATGCCTTGTGCACATATACAATTCCACAAACCAATACAAAGCAATACCTCCCAACTGTCCCATTTTTAGAGGGACAGTCCCTCTTTTGACAGCTCAAACCGCAGTCCCTCGTTTTGTACTGGAAAGTCCCGTTTTTCTTTGCACTGAACAGCCAGAAATAGAAACAATGTTTCTAAATTAATTGGACTTTGGCAGGGAGCCCAGAACAGCCACAGCTGCAGATAAGATACTTTTGTAACAATTTCGAGATAATCAAACAAGTAATTGTAACAATATAAGATAACAGGTCAATTCACCTTCATGAGCAAAAAAAACACAGAAATATGTTCAGACTTTCATAATAATTTTATAAAATGAACAAGGTAATTAGAGGGTGTGGCCACAAAATTGGGGGTGGTCACAAAAAATGTGTCCCTCTTTTTATTTTCAAAATGTTGGGAGGTATGTACAGAGTAGACCCCTTTTTAGGCTTAATACGAATAGTATATATTACCATCTGTCACCTTTTAAATATTGGCCCCTTACCTGCCCAGGTTCCGCCTGATCTGAAAAACCACTCTGTGATCTACCAACAAAATACAGTACCTTTTGGCCACATTGGGCCAGATCCAATTCAGTGAGTAAAAGTTATCTATTGGTTTATCACGTGAAAACTCATGGATGAAATTCAATTTGAGGAGAAAAAACTTTTCTCCTTACTCCCTTCCAGTTTTTCCCCATAGACTTTAATAGAGTTTTCACATGATAAACAAAAATTCGAATTTGGCCATGGAACGATCGAAGTAATCGAATGATTTTACTTCGATGTGTAAAGACTTAGAAAATGGTTGTAGAAGGTCCCCATAGCCTAACATAGCACTTTGGCGGGTTTAATTTGGCGAAGTATTGAAGTCGAAGTTTTTTTAAAGAGACAGTACTTCGATTATCGAATGGTCGAACTATTTTTACTTCGAATCGAATTCGAAGAAAATTCGAAGTCGTAGTATCCTATTCGATGGTCAAAGTATCCAAAAAATTACTTTGAATTTCTAATTTTTTTATTTTGAAAATTCCTTGAATTCACTTCGACCCTTGATAAATCTGCCTCTATGATAAGTTTTTCTGAATTCAATTTCATCAAATTGAATATCGTCCAACAGTTTTCATGTGATAAACCTTTTTCTCACGGAATTGAATCTGACCCAATGCAGAGCTGTCAACTCCCTCGATTTTGTCCCAGATTTATTTCACTCCAAATTCAGTTCCATTTTCCCCCATAGACTTCAATAGAGTTTTCACGTCATAAACACTGAGATTCATTTTTCTGAATTGAATTGTATATCAAATTGAATCTCATCCATGAGTTTACACGTGATCAACCTATTCAAATGCCACACTGATTATGAATCCATGGCATGTAATGTGACCCAACCTGATGTACAGGTATTGGATTCCTTATCCAGGAACCTGTTATCCAGAAAACTCCAAATTACAGAAAGGCTGTCTCTCATTATTATATTTATAAATTCCCCCAGAAGAGCCGTTATCCAGAAAACCCCAGGTTCCAAGCCTTCTGGATAACAAGTACATTACCTGTAGTTTGCATCCATTGTGAGACTAACATATGGCAGCCTACAGTATCAACAGTACTTCTTTTAGTGGCCGAACGTGCAGGGATACTTGATGGAATCTTAGTAAGACAAAATAATATGTTGACAGTGGCGGAACTACCGGGGGAGCAGGGGGTGCAAGCGGGCCAGGGCCCGCACCCCCTCAGGGCCCCCCGGCAGTCCGTTCGCCGCTGAAAATGCCGGCAAATTCGGCCGTACGGAGGGGGGCGGGGCCCGGCTGCGTGTCACGCACCAGGGCCCGCCCCCCTCTGGGATCGCCACTGTATGTTGGCTTTCTCTCATATAAATAGATGCACATAATGTTGGTATTGAATTTTTTTTGCAATAAAAAAAATCCATTTGCTAATACTTTTCTTCTTTACAAAAATAAATGAAATGAAACAGAAACACTTCCAACAAACCGAGCATATTTTTAACCTTTAACTGAGCATTTTAAGAATCTATTACTCACCTACGTTAAGCAATACATTACAGAGAGCTAATACAAACACAGGTTTACACAGAAAAATACACTTGTACTGAATGATAATGTTTGAGTCTCTTATTAATATCATGTATTAAAACGAACAGCAGCACTTTAGCAGCTAAAGTGATACATGTCCACAGGAAGAGCTTACAATCTAAATGAAGTCAAATGACTGATATTAAATAACCCTGTATGCAATTACCAAGATAATATGATTTTAGATAGATATAGCCAAGAAGCTATTATGTTAATGATGTTGCTTGGGAAAGGGAAAGAAAATACTGGTTTGTGCTGTTCTTCAAAAATAGCAGAAGCCAAATCACACTCTTTTCATTAATAACCTCATTTAAAATTCCAGGCTGCAGAAACAGTACTGTTTTTACAAACCTATCATTAGATTCCAGAGCTGTTTTAAAATAAGAACAGCTCTTCCTTTTAACTCTATACAGCCCATATTTTTTGTTATTTTAGCAACTAATGGGTAACAAAAAATACACACACACACATATATACACCCATTGTGATTTCCTGTAGACACAGATTTAAGGGAAAAGTAAAGAAATCGAGACGCTATATTCACAGGGAGGACAGACTTAATAAACACATACTCTCAAAGTGCTTGGTTCCCCTCTGGGGATTACCAATTGTTTTGCTTTGGAATTATTTAAGCATGATATGCTTTGCTTTTTCTTGCAGCACAGATGAATTTTTCAAGTCAAACATTGCAAACAAAGCCAATTGCACACATACAGGGTCATCCCCATAACATTTCAATGCAGGGAACTTTTGAAATTCCATACATTATAGAGAAAATCAATAATTTAATTTTATGAGATGTAAAGATTGCTTATTTTGTAGTCTGAAGCAGTTCAGTGTATTTCAGCTGCTCGTTCCATGGCTATAACATTCTCATTTACCCCCACCCCTTTTCATCTGTGCATTGGTATGGCTCAGTCCAGGTCATTGTTTGAAGTTCTACTATGCAGTTTTATTTGAAAGTACTCCTGTTACAAAGCTGGCCATTGCATCTGGTAGCATCTTAATTTCAGCTAAATTGCTTGTATCCTGCAATGCTATGTGTAGGAGCCCCTGTCTTTGTTTGTATTTTTGTAGAACATAATTTAACTCACTTGGTTAAAGGGCTTCTAATAAGAATATTGGGATGGAATGTTCATACAGTGGACATTTAAAAGCACAATATAATTTGTATGGCTTTTGTGCTCTATATGTTACAATGCTAGATAGCTGATAAGCAACTATCCTATTATTCCTTAATAATGTGGGCACTGTTTCATTGGTATCTGTGATGGGTGAATCTGTCCCATTTTGCTTCACTGGAAAATACGTAAAACAGCAAAAATTCCAACTCTTCCATCCTACTTTTATTTTTCTACGATACATTGAAGTCTATGGGTGTTTTTTGCCATGAAACCTGGCGAGAAATTTCACACTAGTGGCAGGCAGTAAAACTGCTCATCCTCAACTATATATATAAATACAGCTGTCTTCTAATAAGGCTGTTAGTAACACATAGAGGCACATAATTATGTCTCTTTATAGGTCCCTGGTAAGGCCTCATCTGGAGTATGCAGTACAGTTTTGGACTCCAGTCCTTAAGAGGGATATAAATGAGCTGGAGAGAGTGCAGAGACGTGCAACTAAACTGGTAAGAGGGATGGAAGGAATTATGAGGGTAGACTGTCAAGGTTGGGGTTGTTTTCTCTGGAAAAAAGGTGCTTGCGAGAGGACATGATTACACTTTACAAGTACATAAGAGGACATTATAGACAAATAGCAGGGGACCTTTTAACCCATAGAGTGGATCACCGTACCAGAGGCCACCCCTTTAGACTAGAAGAAAAGAACTTTCATTTGAAGCAACGTAGGGGGTTCTTCACAGTCAGGACAGTGAGGTTGTGGAATGCACTGCCGGGTGATGTTGTGATGGCTGATTCAGTTAATGCCTTTAAGAGGGGCTTGGATGATTTTTTGGACAGACATAATATCAAAGGCTATTGTGATACTAAACTCTATAGTTAGTATAGGTATGGGTATATATAATCTATGTGAAAGTAGGGAGGGGTGTGTGTATGGATACTGGGTTTTCATTTGGAGGGGTTGAACTTGATGGACTTTGTCTTTTTTCAACCCGATTGAACTATCTAACCAATTATGTAACATTTATCAATATTTGAATTTCAAATTCATGTGTTTTTTTTTTAACTCACATGAATTCGATTTCACATCGAAATTCGAATAACCGTTTATTTATTATAAAAAAATCGAATATCTTAAACCCGGACGAAGTTTACTAATCAAACTCGATTCGAGATTCTAATGTCAGGAAGGCTGCAAACATCTCCAAATTGCCCATTGGAACTCACCCATTGACTTATACAGCAATTCGGCAGATTTTAGGTGGTGAATAGTCAAATTCAAATTCTTAAATGACCAGAGTATCATAAATATCAAAAATCGAATTTTTTTTTTAAAAAAAACCTCAAATCGAGTTTGGATAATTCCCTATTCAAATTTGACATTTTTGACCATAAAAAAATGTAAAATTTGAAGTTTCATTTCGACCCTCAATAAATCTGCCACATAGTCTGTGTTTTACAGAACATTTACCCAAAAATAAGGTTAATCCAAAGCCATTGTTTTTGCTTTTCTCTACATTTTACAGGCCAATTTTCTTTAGATTTAACTGCCACGCTTTACCATTTCACCATGAAAATTTCATAAACATTTCCAGAATGAGGTCTGATCTACTGAGTGAAGCTGCCACTTGTTTCACAGCAAAATTATTCTTATCTCTGCCAGAAGGGACCCACAGGCTGCAAAGACCTTACATTCTCCTGAAATCCGCAGAGTTAAGGCAAGTTCATGTCAATAGCATCCCACATGCTTGTGGACAGCAGAGCTGACATGTAATAGCAGGTGTGATAGCAGTCTGCTTCTTCACTGTTTTTCTCCTTCACATCTGCACCAGACAAAGGGTTTCTAGAGTGCACCTGTTGGAGGGGGTGCTGTTGGGTGATTCTAGTTAATATTTTGTTCCTCTTTCTCTCAGCTAGACACATAAAGCAGTCTTTCAAATTGAAGAACAACTGTTTTTCATATAATACAATGATATCTGCTGTGCTGCTAATCTGTTTTCTTTATAATTATTTTTATAGGGTTAGAAATGTGATTAGGCAGTGGGGCTACTAATCCTGAATTAATCAATTGTGTTTGCAAAAAACCTGGCAAGGCATATTTACATGAGTCCATATTAAAAAATAACTCCCCAAATAAAAAATAAAAATGGCATTTGCTTGATTTAAGATAAAGAGATATCGCAAACTTACCAGACTGGATTATTATATGGACTGTTAGATGGGTTTCAAAAGTGGCTTCCACAATTATACTTACTAAATGGAATAATCAATGCTTCTATAGTTTTATGGAAGCTCTCTGCCCAGAAAATGAGAAAATATAAGCGGTTGCCCCTTCTATGGATAACTGTATTATGCCAATTAGACTAGTGTGGCTTTTTCTAGGAGATTGTACCACAAGAGGAAAGCTAAGGGAATTTATAAGGTAGTAGCCAACCAACTTTAGAGAAAAAGACAGCTTAAGAAAGGCTACAAAATACTAGTTGAGTAATAGCTACAAAGAGAGTAAAGGAAAAGAAATGGAGAAATACGTATACAATAAACTCTTGATTTTTCTATTAAATAAACAGGGAAAATAAACAAATGATAATGCATAAACATAAAATTTTAGAAGTCAAAATTCCTATTTAGTAATAATCCTTGCTCAAAAAACACATCAGAAAGGGTAAGTAATATACCTTACTGTTAGGCTTCAAATACAACACAGGCAAAGGTCTCAGCGCACTAGACATATAGTACAGGTTCAAGACTGCGAAGGACTTTTGTGAACCACTTCTATACAACAGGGGTGTCAAACACTTTTCCTCAGCTGCTGCTACTGCTGAACTACAGCTCCCAGAAGTGAGTTTTCTAGAGTAGATGTAGGGTCACAGGGTACATTATTTTAGGTGCATTTAGTTAAAAGAAAAAAACTGCAACTCCCCTTCTGGCAAGCCGTTGTTTCTGCATATGACAACAAAGCTTTTCCCAGCATTGCTGCTGAAAAGTTTACCAGTTTCATTAATTGTCTTTATTTTTTTGGAACAAGAATAGCGGCTTCTTGGTTTAAAGCTTTTGCTGAACTATTACACCCATAACCCAACTTCAGCACTGGCAGCAGCTTTATAGCCTGCTGGCATCTTCTCTAGTGTTGGGCAATTTGTCGCGAATCGGCGAAAAATTAGCAAAATGTAAGTTTTGACACCAGTGACAATTCCGATGCACATTAAAGTCAATGGGCGTCTATTAGTTGTCGCCGGTGTTCGAAAAATTGATGCCAGTGAATTTTTGTGGCTGTGAACCGCGGAGATTTGCCGCAAATTTGCGCCTAAATATAAATTCGCCCATCACTAATCTTCTCTTTTGTATTTTTACTGCTGTATTGTTGCCAATATTTGCAGACTATGTGTATGTGCCAACATTAAAAAACAGGGGAAGAATCCCATAAAGCTTGTAAAATATAAATAAAGTGAATAGGTATTGTATTGTGTGAGCACAACAAATATGCAAGTAGTTGGCATAATGCAGGCAATTAGGTGAATATCCCCACAAAAAAAAAAATAACATTTAAGATGTTGCTGTTCACTAGTTTAAAGGTTTTTTTTGTAGCACACTACCAGTCTAAGTTATAATAGATATAAAAATGCATTCAAGTACAGCATGCAATCCAGTTAAAAGCAGAAAAGAGTAGAGGAATGATACATTGGATACCCAGTTTCATTGTGAGCACTGAATGGATTGATAAAGAGCAGCTAAATTATATTATTTGGAAGTACATTTATCTGATACAAGGCAGAAGAAGCAGGAGGCTTAAATAAAATGCTAAGCATAAATAACATTCTGCATGTACTGCTGCTCTGATTGCCGCTTAAAAAACCTGAAATTGAATCCACTGAGTGTCATATTTTCTTCACTGTCTGACCAGTGTAATCTGTGGCTGTTGCTGCTGTTCCACATGTGATCAATGACTGCTCTACCGAGAACCGGCTTTATCACTGCTGTTTGCTGCTGAGAGCAGGGAGACCACTTTGCAGGTAGAGAACAGCTAGAGGTTATTTAATCCCCAAAGGTACTGACCTTACTGCAGTGCAGGAGACCGAAAAAACCTCTGGTTTATAGAAGTCTTCCATACATTAAGCATTATATGTTAGTTACTGTTTATAAAATGAAGAAATGTTCTTGGAGGGGTCCATTTTCTCCCATTGTGTGGCCACCTTCAGTGTTTTTCTAATCTAATCTAAAACAAACTGCATGATCTGGGCAGTTATGATTCATTGAAATAATCCCCAGAAAGAGGAAAAACTGGATGCAACTAGTAGGTGATTTAATAAATGTGCTTTAATCAATAAGATCCGCAGCCCCAATCCAATTAACTGGAACACACTGCAGGCAAAAATGTCAATGTTAATGTGAATGTGGCCTTAGAAGGTAGTCAGATTTGTGGTACATAACCTGTAGGAATCTGACCCAACATAAGTCTTCTGGTCTCCTCTAAATAACATAATATCTGCCAGAGCAAATAATGGAATTTCCATGCCTGGAGGTGGCAAATTGTCAGCTAAGGAGAAAATAGAGAATACGCTCTGCATAAACAATAGGTACATTTTTCTTCTTGTGCTTTCCTCTTTATGTGTTCTGGCCACTGGAAATTGAATTTTATTTGAAAGAAATGCTCCAGAAAAAATACAGTTTCTTAATATACCAATGGGTATAAAAGATATGCCTGTAAGTACAAATGTAATGGTGTATTTTATGAAGAATCTCTCTTCGCCTTTTGATAAAAATGCATCTGGGGTTTGAAAGACCTAAAAGGAACGAATGTTGGATTTTGTTTATTATTTTACGCTGTCATGGTGGACAAGCTTTCTTGATTTTTGACGATTTTGACAGCTTAACCAGCAGTACCGGGTTTGTTACTGAAATCTCCCGACTTTCTCTTTGATCTCCTGCACTGAACAGCAAGATACAATGGGGCAAATTCACTAAAGGACGAAGCACCTAACACTAGCATAGCGCATTTTCGTTAATTCGCCGATTCACTAACGGACGCTGGCGTAAATTTGCTAGTTACTTCGCACCCTTACGCCTGGCGAATTTGCGCAACGGACATAACTACGCAAATTCACTGACGCACGCATTTTTCTGAACGCTAAATTTTACGCCAGACTTCTTTCGCCACCTCAGACCAGGCAAAGTGCAATATAATAGATAGGGATTGCTTCAAAAAAAGTTAAAATTTTTTCTAAGTCCCAAAAAACACTGGCGTTTTTTCATTTTTTATGGGTGATAGGCTGAAAAAGATCAAAAAAATTTTTGGGGCTACCCTCCTTCCCCCCTACATTTCCTAACTCATGACACCTTAACTATACAGTGGGCACATGTGTAGGGCCCAATAAAAATTTTATTTGCTGTTTTGAAGGTTTCCCAGGCTTGTGTAGTGATGATACATATATCTCCATTGTAACTTCAATTTGGCAACGTATGCAAATTAACCATCGCTAGCGTAACTTCGCTTTGCTTGGCGAATTGACGCTAGTGCAACTTCGCAACCTTACACTTCCCCTGAGCGCAACCTCGGATTTTAGTTAATTTGCATAGCGAGCCCAGAATAGTGGCAGGTGCACTTGTATACTTTTGTAAAAATTCAAAATAAGCAAAGAAACAATGGTAACTATTTAAGATAATCAGGTCTCTTGGGGAAACTGTGACTTGCAGCTTAAAGGGCAATTCACCTTCATTAGCAAAACTGTAATAACACATAAAAACCACAGATATGTGTTGCCCAAACTTTCAAAACCTGTCAAATTTTGAAATTGAACATGGTAATTAGGGGGTGTGGCCACAAAAACGGCCATGGTCAATACATTTTCACAACAGCGGGAAATCTTTCTGTCCCTCTTTCTATTTCCAAAATGTTGGGGGGTATGCTGTAAGCACACATTTTTGTATAGCAATTTTCTAAACAGAATGGCCACATCAGTCAGTGATGGGCAGTTGCCAAAATTTCAGGGGCTTTGCGTGGTTCCCTACTGCTCAAACGGCATAACTTTACATTTCACAGACAAGATGCACTACAAAACCTTTCAATAATGCACCTTTCAATAAAAGAAACACATCTAGTCTTTTAAGTGAACATGCATGGGGACTGCAGGTGAGTAAAGAATTGCTGTATTTGACCTTAGTGCTGCCTGGTTTATATAGATATGTGAATGCTTTCACATTATTTCACAGTATACTTTAGAAACAATCTTTAATATTTCTATAAATAAAAGGGGATAAAGGAGATTTAGAACCAATATTGCCTTGAATAATGACTTTTATAAGAGTAAGCTCTATTTGGAAAGGTTCTTGTACCAAGAAAATGCTCAGATATAACATAAGGTATGGAAATTACAAATGCAAATGCTTTACAGGACAATCATCGGGCGTCAATGGTTTTGTATGAACTTAAACATAATGTTCTGTTTGCTTCAAAGGTTCAAATGTAGTTCATAAATATAAATAAATATATATTTAAATAAATATAAATATATATTAATGATGTGCGGGTCGAGAAAAACTCGACCCATGCCTGGCCCAGACTAGTGCGCCCCCGCCTGCACAAGCCTGTGATCTGTAGATGGGGCAGCGAGGTCGGCCTATACCCGCCTGACCTGCAGGTATCGGGCTGGCCCACACATCACTAATATATATGTTATAAGCTACTGTGAGGCATATAGGAAGTATTACAAGGTCCAGGAGTGCTGCTGGGCCTCAATTTGCAAAGCAGATTCCAGATAAGCTGTTTACAACTGTTTTACTATTTAAATGGAAATAAACGGGGATGGATGGCTTTCATGGCTCTCTGCACACTACAGTACGCAAAACCTTATGAAAACAAATAGAGATTGGAATAAATATTTTAGTTGTAGTGGTGCAGAAACAGATATAACATTTAAATGTAAATACAGTTTTCATACTCTAGTGGTCATTTTCAACATGTAAGGCAGGGTGCAAAGTACAAAAAATGGACATAATCCACCATGGTGTTGCATACTTCCCAACATTTTGGAAGTAAAAAGAGGGTCAAAATTTTTTTTCGCACATAAGAACAGTGAATTGTTTTGACCACACCCTTGCTGTGGCCACACCCCCTAATTACCATGTTGATTTTACAAAATTTGTCAGGTTATGAAAGTTTTAAAATATTTCTCCTTATCTAAACTGTTTTTTGTCTCAAAATTGTTACAAAGTATCTTATTTGCACCTGTTAGCTGTTCTGTGCTCTCTGCTAAAAGCAAATTAACTTTGTTTCTTTTTCTGGCTGGTCAGTGCAGAGAAATAGGGACTTTCCAGTACAAATGGGGGACTGCAGGTTGAGCTGTTAAAAGAGGGACTGTCCCTCCGAAAAAGGGACAGTTGGGAGGTCTTGTACATCATGCAAAATGGAGGACAGAGAATCCAAGTATTGCACTGCCTTCCCTTTCTGTTTCATAACTTGCTCTTCTTTCAGAAGGTAAGGAAGTAGCTGGTGCGGATGCAGTGCACAAAGTACTAACCGCCAGCTTTTTCGCAGGCTCTACACCTACTGCCGGATTTTAATTGCGAGGTGCAGAGCAACTGTCCATGCCACTTAATCAATGAACACTAAAGGGCTTGATTTTGTACTATTTAGTGCTCCTGGACTTGTAGCAGGGGCAGTTGTAAATTACCCCTTACTGTGAAATATTGAAAACCTCCCAATATAACGCTTCACACTTTCTATTGTGATAGTGGAGGTAATTGCCATCACACAAGTACCAGAGTAACCTTTCTTTGACCAAAACATCCACAGTCATTACATAGAATATACTGAATAAACAATAGACCAATAAACTATTAAAAGTGGATTACTTATAAAACTACAAATTTCAAAATCATTACAAAAGAATGCAAACAGCTCAGGACTGCTTCTCAAACTATGTTAAATTCTGGTTCAGTTCCCATCAATTTAGTACAGAATGTACACTCCAAATCTTTAGGGTAAGCTGCATGCAAAATAGGAGTAATTATAATCCTCATTTCCAAAACTAAGGGTTAAACTGCCCTGCCTTCACTTCCATTTAACTTTCCCTGTGGGCATTTCAATTTGTGGATTATGGGCTGTGCCTGCTCTATGATAATCTTTCAGAGTTGCCGGAAGATGAAATATTAATAGCGCGCTTGAAGCTGTATTCACAAACTTATATACAAGGAAAATATATCCTGATGTGTCTTTCCTGTATACAGCATCAGCTAGTTGATTGCAAGCTCTGTATATAGTGGGAAAGTACGGTTCTGTATCCATATAAATAATACAAAATACAGTAGTAAGCAAATGGGTTTCAGAAGCAATTTATTTAATTGCTGAAGACTAAGGTTAATTAGCAATTAAAGGGACAGTAACCTTAAAAAGAAATATACTAAAACGAATATGAAATATCTATATTAAATGTAAATGTATTTATGTTGACTACATAGTAACCATGCTTTCTAGAGTTCAGTCCATTTCTGGACTGTAAAAATGTAGTGTATACTTTCAGACACCAATCATATCTTTGGGATCAATAATGGCAAACTGGGCAACTTCTAGCGTTTTGTTGCACCACCATTATGTTGCTCTGGACAGAAAGATTTAAATCAAGCACATGGTCTTGTCTTATGACAGTCAAACATCAATCGAAAAAGTGTGCTGCAGAAGTTACTGTCACTAGGACAAGACCCACTGCTTGGCACCAATTTCAATTAACTCTGAAGGAATCCATGATTTGACCTTATTTATTATTTAAAAAAGCTTGATTTAATCAGTTCAGGCAAAATCTCGATGAAATTGAGTGAAAACCGAAATTGTAAGAGTTTTCCCCCGAATCGTCCATTTTTTTTTTTTGGCTTTTCCCCAAAAAGCACAGATTTTTCGGATTTTTGCCTGAAGAAGGTCAGATTTCCAGGCTAATTCCAGCGCAGACCACAGAAACTTAAAACAAATGGTGAAGGGACCTCTGCCATTGACATAATCAACTTCAGCAAGTCTGAGATGGAGGATTTTCGGATCCAGGCTTTTTGCTGCATTGTAAAATTTGGGTTTTTAAAAAAAAAACTGAAAAAGTTAACGTTTTTCCCCAAAAAGCCAGACCAGAGTTTTGTAAATAACCCCTTGATTCTCAAACAGACCCAGTGTTTTTTTTCTTCTTCTTCTCTGAGCTGGTTGCAAACATGGGACCAACAAATGTTTAAATATCCGGGGGATATGGTCAAAATAAATATAACAGCATTTTGGATTTCTTTTCTGAGCCTCTGTAATGGATCAGGTGAAGCTGTTCTTTTACATGTTTCAGAAGCAATAAAGTTTTTCCTTGGGAAAAGGAAATGCTGATTATTTTTTTCTGAAACAATGTAGCCAGGCGTTGTGTTTCACCACTGAAGTTTGGAATGTTTACAGTGTGCATCAGTGTGCATGGACATGGAAAAAAAACCCTTTTGAATCTGTTCATTAACCAAACAACTTAAAGAACTAGTGTTATAGGTCACTGTGTGTTTGCATGAATGACAGCATTAACACATTTCCTGCCATACTAAAAACAAAATACCGAATTCCCTGCACAAAGCCATTGTTACTGACTGTAAATAGCAAAGGAGCAGTTTTAGAACAAATACACATTTGTTAAAAATTATCAATGCATTTAAAGTTATTTGTAAGTGTAATTGTAACTGAAAGTTGTGTTTGTTTATTCCTTTCTGCCCTACTTGTTTTGTCTCTAGAAACAATGTAGCAGCAGTTAGCCTTGCATGCTTCTTCACAGGTCTGCTAAGCGGCATGCTCTAGCTTCATTGTTTCAAGTCAGACCCACCAGGGTATAGAACAGAACGGGACAGACAGATGCTGCTTTCAACGGTACTTACAGTCACAAAAGTTGCTTTCAATTTCTTGCTTACAGCAATTTTTGATTGCAATTATTAACTCGTGACTGTCAGTAGACACCAAGGTACATGCTTAGCAAAAAGAAATCCTTTCAATATGGTAGGAAGGGTGAAATTGCACAGGGTTACATGGTTGTACACTACAGTGTGTGTGAACTAGAACCCTGGCCGCTACATAGATCCCTGCTTTATTCCTTATATTGGGTTATTTGACTTCATTGTTTAATTCTGAACCCCCAACAGGAACTATTCAACTATTTTTCAGTGAAGCCCATACCTCCATGAAATGGGTGGAATGGTGCAATATTTTCTTTTTCTCTGGGGCAACTCTCACCTTAACTTTACTTATATCTCTGTTGTTTGTAATTTTACACACCACCAGCTTAGAGGCTGCCTGAATTGCTATCTATCTATGGGCAAAAGGCAGATCTGCTTTTTTTAATTTTTATTTAAATACAGTACTGTCCAGTTCATATGCTACATATGCATCCTGACATTATACATCTTTGATATCAGTCCCTGTACCAGTGGAATGGCATGGAGGAAAGGCTGGTATAAATTGATGCTCATTTTAAGGATTTGTATGCACTATATAAACTGAACAATACTACACCATAAATCAATAAAGGCTTTTTTTTACCCTATAATGGCTATATATGCCCAGAAAAAACAACATACTCTTTCTCCCTCTCCCCCCTCTGTATGTGTGTATATATATATATATATATATATATATATATATATATATATATATATATATATATATATATATATATATATATATATACATAGTCCAGGTGTTTATCCGCACTCTGACTTAATTATGTGGGTGCTTAATCCAAAAAAATAATTAATAGCAAAAGAAGAGATCAACACTCCAAGTTGTCTTATTAGTGATGGAACACACAATGAAATAAACCATCACTAATAAGAAAACTTGGAGTGCTGATCTCTTCTATTGCTATAAATATATATATATATATATATTTATATATATATCAAAAAATCTTGTGACCAGCACTCCCTTTTAAAAGTTAAATTCTTTTATTATCATTTTGTAATTTGGGACATTACAAAATGATAATAAAAGAATTGAACTTTTAAAAGGGAGTGCTGGTCACAAGATTTTTTGATACATAAACGATCACCGTGCACCCCGCCATTGATTATTGCTTTGTAGTGCGGATACACATTGAAGAAGTATATATATATATAAATATATTGCAATATATGGACAAACAATCCCTGTTTTGTTTAAAGGGTAGTAAGGCATTTTTTAGTAGCAGTATGCACAAAATGTCTCTGTCTTAAATATATTGATAATGGGTTGAGTGCAGAGGACTCTTGTGTTTGACTATATGTATTTTGTGGTCACAGCCTCATTGCACCCCCGCCTAATGGTTTTAAAAAATAGTGGTGAGCACAACTTTCCCTTGTATGTTATATATATATATATATATATATATATATATATATATATATCTCAAACAAGGGGAAGTTGCCACTACTTTTCAAAACCATTAAGCAGTGTTGCAATGGTGCTGCGACCACAAAATACTTAAAGACAAATACAAGAGGTCCTCTGCATATATATATATATATATATATATCAGAGAAGAAAACACAGAAACAGTAAGACACGTCTCTAGAGTAGTAAACTATACAAAGCCAGTCTAAGATGTGCAGTATACTCCAGCTCTATGCAATACATGCTTAAACTGAGTATCAGCCTGCCCTAAGATTTATTACTCTTCTATAAGGTGCGCAGTTTGTACCTTTGAAACTAAACAACTGGTACATCTAGTATGGCACAATGTTTAAAGCCATGAGTTACCGTGCACTACTACAGATAAAATTCTGGTAACCACTAACAACATTATTGGCACTATACAGGCAAAGTTTAAAACTGGGATAAGAATTTCCTTCTTTATACTGTACATTGATATTTATACATAAAAGTTGGTGCTGGTAGGTTGCTAGTATCTTAAAGACACTTTCCTACACTTCAATAAAGCAGCACAACTAGTGGTTATAAATGGATAGGACTGCATTACCAAGGGTTATAAAAATGCATTATCTGACAGTGGCAATAGAAATGCACAAAAAAGATTTTTCACTGCACACAAAAAGCTTCAGATTTCAATATTCACAGTCTGTTCAAAAAATGTCACAAAGTACGTATCATATGTTTATGCAGTATAGTTTCCCGTTGATATTTCCATTAACTGTGGGTTTATTCTAAGGATGCCCAACTATGCAGGATGGACATTTTCTAAATACTGGAGACATGTCTGACCCAGTAGTTTAGCTAGTGACAATAATGACTGTATTTAGCAATGCGCCCATGGTGAGTGAATGTCAAATAACATGTTTGCTGCCTCAATTGTTTTTGCAAGACTTAATTAATACACGCAGATAAAGCTGCGCTGTGGGCGGAACCAGCTGTCCAGTCATGAATGTAAGTTATTTGCCCAGTTCCATAATGTATACTGTTTGCAAAAAGGCACAAAGGAATGTGTGCTGCCCAGCGTTTTGTTAAGGTGTTAAGGTGTTTTGTTAAGGTGCTAAAACATCACACTTTGGCAATGCTTTTTGCACAATTTTACCTAAATTGAAACCACAAGTGCCTCACATATTCCATAATTTAGTCAGTAAGACTGAGCATTCTCGTGGTGGGAAGTATACCAATTTAGCCATCTTGAACAAGAGAAACAAATGGCCAGCATTTGTACCTCCTTTTGAGGCAGTGAAATCTACTTTTTGTCACATGCTGGAAAATATACCCGTTCAGAAATGTCATCTAACCCCATGTCAATAAGGTGATAATGATCCAGTCCTGGATTTACACAAAATGATCACATAAAAAATGAGTGGATTATTATCACTCTTATATAGGCTTAACTGGTATATTTGTGGTGTATAATTTCACCAGCAAGACCTCATATCTAATCTGGCAAATCACACCAGCCCTTACGCCATCCTCTGATAAGGCAGCTTCATTCATACCTGCCTCCGTTTGCATAATAGTTAGGGATGCACCGAATCCACTATTTTGGATTCGGCCGAACCCCCGAATCCTTCGTGAAAGATTTGGCCGAATACCGAACCGAATCCGAATCCTAATTTGCATATGCAAATTAGGGGTTGGAAGGGGAATTTTTTTTTTACTTCCTTGTTTTGTGACAAAAAGTCACGTGATTGCCCTCCCCACCCCTAATTTGCATATGCAAATTAGGATTCGGATTCGGTTCGGCCGGGCAGAAGGATTCGGCCGAATCCGAATCCTGCTGAAAAAGGCCGAATCCTGGCCGAATCCCGAACCGAATCCTGGATTCGGTGCATCCCTAATAATAGTACAAAACAGTGTTTGCTTTGTGAAAGCACCTTCTATGCAACATCCTCACCAATCTAGCCTACAGGGTAACACCCAAGCATAAACAAAACTTGTATTTGCAACTTCATGTATTTGCGAGGCCCTGTTTGCTTTCTAATCGTATATTTGCCTTGCTAAGCAGGGGAAGGGTTATCTGCATGAACATATATTTATATTAAGAAACTTAGTGTTTTAACTGTCTCCTCTTATACTTTACACGGTGCAAATTGAAAATGAAATGGTTCCAGTTCACCGTTCCAGGCAGTATATGCTGTCACTTCTTCTTTGTCATAGGACAAAGGAGAGGGGGGCAGAAAGTGATAATAATTTAGTTTTAGGTGTTCAGATTGTTTTCCTTGACATCTAACATACCCAGTGCCATTGCTTATAAGTCCAGCTGTATATAAACACAAGTAGTGATCAGAGAAATTTTTCGCCAGGTTATGCTGCAAAAAAAAAGTCTACAGACTCCAATGTTTAGTACGCTTAAAAAAAAAATTCACTGTTTCACAAATTTTCTGCCAAGACAGAATAGATTTGTCCATCAATACTCAGGAGAACCATACAGTACAATAATGTGACCTGAAACCCCCAAATTCTCTACTTGCAACCCTTAGTGCAAGCAAAAATGCTGCAATGACTTTCCTCTGTCTGATACAAGGAACACACACATGGTGCACACCATCAAACCATGGTCTACAATAGGAAAAAAAACATATCCTTTCACTGGTTCAACACCTTGCAACCCCCCTAATTCCTGTATTATGGAATACAGAACAAGAAGTATCTGTTCTTAGCGCAAACATTTATCTAACATAGCTGTAATGCATTAGAAAAATCATTGCATACAACCCACCATAATCTACAGAAATATGGTTATGGTGTCACAAGACATGCAGATGCCAAAATGTATAAAACTGTCTGTTGCAAAGTGATCAAAGCGATAACATCTATAAAAGTGAATAGAATGCTTTGATTTGAGTAATGACAGTGTCCAAAATTACTCCATCTCCACTTTTACACCTCTTGCCCTTCCAGTAAATTGCCATGGAATAACTGACTAGGATAGACATAATGCTGTACAGTTATGGGAGAACCAGAATGGGGATTTTCTGGATAATGGATCTTACCATAATTTGGATCTTCATACCTTAACTCTGCCAGGAAAATTGTAAACATTAAATAAACCCAATAGGCTGGTTTTGCTTCCAATAAGGATTCATTATATCTTAGTTTTGACCAAGTACAAGGTACTGTTTTACTATTACAGGGAAAAAGAAAATCATTTTTAAATATTTGGATTATTTGATTATAATGAAGTCTATGGGAGATGGCCTTTCTGGATAACTGATTCAATACCGGTACAATATTTATATTATACAAGCCTATGCACTATTATAACAATAATTTAATTACATGTGGCCCAGTATGTGAAATGCAAAGATTGTTCCTACTTGTTGGTGGGGTTTTTTCGCTCCCCACATTTTCTCTTTGCATATCAAATATTCATTAATTTTTGCATCATGATATCAAAGCCAAGGTGTGTGTATCATATTGAATTGCCTCTTGCCCCTGGATGCCAGTCTCAGTATGTCAAGGTTGTTTCCATCCAGCTGTTTTTATCTGCAACTTACAGGATCTTCACACAGCCAGTGGCTGTCTGAGAATGCCCGGAATTATATTACACAAGAATTGTATATCGGGAGTCAGACATCCCAGTCCAAGGATGACAAACTTGTGGCCAGCTAGCTGTTTTTTGGACTATAACTCTCAGCGTGATGGGACTTCATTTCAATGGCAGCTGGATGACTGCCTGTCTGAACCACCACCCCCTCTTCAGCCCCAGAGTGCAGCTGCTCTGTATTTACAACCAGTGGGCTAATACTTTCTACTGGCACACAGAGGTGTGAAGCGCTGCAAATTGGTTTGGTTTTTGTGTCAAGTCTCTGTAACCACAATCAAATGACTTTATGTCCCAGAGTCACTGAGTAGCAAAATGAGACCGCAAGCTAAGGCGCTATTTAACACACCACATTTATAATCTTGCTATAATATTCAGACCTACAACATTATGATACTCCACACTGCTCATTAATTGAACACACTACTCCTTGAGACGCAGTAAAAAAAAAATGACATGTCAAAAATGTTTGGTTTTTTTTCAGTGTCATTACTGTGAGCATCGCAATTCTGCCACTGCCAAGGTTTCACTTAGCTTGGCAGCGGATCTTCCCGGCAACAGCAAGACTTCAACGGAACACATTGCAGTGCATATTTACAAATGACATCTTATTTTTTTTTTTTTTTATCATTTGCATGTCTTTCCCAATCAATGCCACTTGGGAATCAGCACAACCTCTGCTCATCATTCACTTTAATAATCCAATTTGCCTTCCCCCCGCAAACTTCAGCAGCATGAGAATTTACACCAATGTGATATTGCTCTGTATTCTGCTACAAATGAGAAGGAGGGAGTATCGTAATAGATGTGTATCTCACACATCATTTGCACTGAAAAAATGGAATGCCAGATATTAATATTTAAGGGAAAATATAATCAGGCAATGGAAAGCAATTTCAAAAGTGCTGCCTGCGTGCTTTTTATTTTAACCTCTTGTGTGGTGTATGGGATGTTGGTCACTGAACGGTGTATTGTGCTGCTGTCTAACACAGACAAGAGTTGGGAGACAAAGCCAAAATAGAAAGGTCAAAGCAGGCATAGGATAAAGCCAGGTCTGATTTACAAAGATGCCTGTCATTCATCAAAACATAAGGAAGAGACATATTCACATAGCAATACCAAGGGCTTCATCAGATACAAAAAGCATCTTAATGATACAAGTGTATGTGGGAGGTTCAGCCTCTCATTTAACCCATTTATCTTCCAGCCGTATTTAATTACTACCTCTGCTTCCATTTTTCCCTGTACAGATTTGCATGTATTTGTGCAGATTTGCATGTATTTGTGTATTAACTATTCAGTTACTGAGGGACCGTTCTAGGAGACTGGCAAACATCTTCTGGCTAATGCAATGTACCTTGTAATGGGGGCAGTCATTCAAGTTTATGTGCATGTTTTGGTTTTAACCATTAAATAACAATGGACATAATTAAGCATAAACCATGAATAGACTCTACATATATAAATAGTTTATCATGTATATTTTAATATTGCATACTTCTGTGTGTGTTTTAATTGTAATTGAAATATAATGACATTCATAAGCGAATTACCATTGTGGTTATAATGGTGATGACATGTATTATTGCTCCATGTTATTTATGTGAAGCTGAAGTGCATTGTTCCCCACAATCCAGAAGGCAAGTGCTGAAATGTGACAGTTTGCAAGGAATTCTTGGTGCCTGGCTGTGAGAGGGGTTAATTTAACTGGAAGCCCATGGGCATGTCCCAGAGCTACCCCAATACTACAGATCCTCACTGGCAGATCTGCTGATGAAGCTCTGGATAAGCAAGTTCCTCATGATCTCAGCCAAAATTTCCAAGCACCGCATGGGGGCTTTTCACCTGCAGAGACTGGAGGAGCAAAAACAAGGGGTGATAGTAAGGGGTACCCATTTAAGACTTGGGGGTAAACCTTCTACCTGGCAGGTCTGGTTAAAAAAAATCTTAGAGGAGTAACAGCGTTTGCGATGCTGGAACTGCCATTGTGATCAGTCACCCCAGTGCCACCCTCACCAGCAGCACCAGCAGCACCAGCATTCCTCACCTTATTCCTCACCTCATTCCGCCTGAGCCACTGTACAGTGAGCCACTGCTGCTGTAATCCACATGGGCTTGGGAGATCCACACGGCCACAAGGTCCCCGTCTTATATCTGTATTCCTAAAGTATCTTGTGTTGCTGGGGTGAGTCGTTCTGCACGGGCTGCTCCAATGTCGCACGTATCCAGCGGCACTGAATCCCGGCTGCTCCTTGCAGGTCAATTCCAGTCAGTTCCCGAGCCTTCCTCTCCCTCAGCTTTGCATTAGGGTGCCATTGTGCCAATAGAAGTGCAGCCTGTGTAGATGCTTCTCTCCTCTCTTGCGTCCTCTCCTGTCTCCACTTCCCATGCAGCTGAGTCTGAGAGCTTCCAGTAGCTGAGTTCTCGCTTTCACTTGCAGCCGGAGAAACACCCCCTTCCACACACACACACACTGACACACACACACTCTCACACACGGCTTCAGCAGTCACTTTGCCTGCCTCCTGATCTCGCCGTCATTAGCATACTGTCATAGGGCAGCTTAACCCCCTGCCTGCCACAGCCTGCCTTCCTCTCTCAGGGTAGCTTAACTCTCTGCCTGCCAGAGCCTGTCTTTCTTTCTCCATGTTAATACATGTAGTCAAAAGAGAGCTAACCTCACTGCCTGTAACAGAATGACAATTTCTCTCCACGTTATTGGCATAGAGCTTAACCCCCTGCCTGCCAAAGCCTACCTTTCTCTTCTTTCTATTTGTCAGCTACTTGTAGGCAAAAGGGAGCTTATCTGCAGTCTGCCACAGCATGCCTCTTTCTCTGCATGTTATTGTCATATGTTATTGTCATATAACTTAATCCCTGCCTGCCAAAGCCTACCTTTCTCTCTTTTTGTCAGCTTTGGTGAGGTGAAAATGTGTGGGGGGCCGACCATTCAGCCTGACATTCTTTGAACCATTAACATCATTTAACTCATTTAAACAAGGACTCGGCTAGCCGTAGCAGTAATATTTGGGCACATTAGTCAGGGCCAGAACTAGGGGTAGGCAGAGTAGGCACGTGCCTAGGGTGCAAAGCTGGGGGGGCGCCAGGCACGTACCTGCTCTGTCGACTACCCCGTGTCTGGTCCTGTCTCTCCTCGACTGCCGTGTATCTTTCGGGTAAATGTGCTTCTGCGCATGCGCGCACAACATTTCGCACTTGCGCGCTGGAGCGAAGTTTTGAGCATATGCACCGGAGCGCAGATTTGCGCATTCGCAGTCGAGCGCACACTGAGCCATGGCCCGCCAGGTTGCCTAGGGTGCCTGGCTGGGTTGGCCCTGCTCTGACATTAGTGAAATGATCTGCCACTTGGTCTATACTGCTGCCTGTGTGCTGAAGGTGTTAGCAATAGACACGTACTGGCATGTAGTTTATTGTACTGGCACATCAGTACGTCTATTGACACCTTCAGCCCTAAAGAAGTATGTGAATTGGCACATCGTTTTGTCTATTGCTAACACCTTCAGCACACAGGCAGCAGTATAGACCAAGGGGCAGATCATTTCACTAATATGCCCAAATATTACAGCTAGGTGATTCCTGATTGCACTGTGCTGGCGGCCCGCATTATTATTAATTTCATGATGGAGGCTGAGGGCCGGTGTAAATTTTAAGATGGGCCGCATTTGGTCCCCGGACCGCACTTTGGACATGCCTAATGTAGGCAAAAGGGAGCTTATCCACTGCCTGCCACAGCATGCCTCTTTCTTTGCACGTTATTGGCATATACCTTATCCCTGCCTACCAAAGCCTGCATTACTACTTGTCAAAGGCATGCAGTTACAGAGCAGCTTTACCCCGTGCCCACTAGAGCTTTCTTTTCTTCAAATTATTGGCATAACGCTTAACCCCCTGCCTGCCAAAGCCTGGCTTCTTCTATCAATCTCCATAATTAATGTAATAATGTAATTAGGATTAGCGATGGGCAAATTGATTTGGTAAGCATGTATTTGCAGCGTAGTTCCGAGTTTTGTTGCCCGCAAAATTGTTTTTTTTGCAAAACTGCAGCGAAAACTTGTCTGTAAAAAATTTGCAAAAAAAAGAATTGTGAAAATTGTTGCGTGCATAAAAATTGTTGTGCTTCAAAATGATTCAGACTCCAATTGACTTTGATGCATTTTGACAAAATGGTAGCGCGTATAAAAATTGTCGCTTGCGTCAAAATTGTTGTGTGTTAAAATTATTCAGACACTCACTGACTTAAATGCATTAGGACAAAATGGTTGCGTGTATAAAAATTGTCACTTGCGTAAAAATTATTTTGACATTCATTGACTTCAATGCATTTTGCAAATTTTTCGCCATTTCGCTAATTTTGAGGTAAAGCTAAACGGGACAGATGACACCCATCAATAATTAGGATCACTATACCTTAAAGCTACTAACAAACATTTACAGAAGAACTAAAGCTTCAAAAATAATGTCAGCCCAATGTAACCACAGTCCTTTAACAGTAAAGATTTTTGCCTCCAAAGTTATCCTAAATAGTACCCCAACTTCTTTTTCTTACAGTACGCTGAGTATGTGAAGAGTCACTGCCACTCACAAAATGACCTAGGCTAACACAATCCAAGATGGTGTACAACTTTGAAGGCATGAATCATTACTATTATAAGTATGCTGAATCTTTAAGCAGCGGCAGTAAGTTCAGTATATAATATAAAAAATTTAAAAAAAAATGAAAAGTTGAAAAAGCTATAGGTTTATTATGTCACCCAACCAACATGGATAAATGCTAGCTTATCAAGTCCTGCATTATTATTATTATTATTATTATTACAGAGAACAAGGAAATCATTAATCAAAATAACAATTGTTTGAAAATGACTCTATGGAAAATGAAATTGTATTTTATAACTTTTTTGAAAGCTCCTATACCTGTACTTTTAATGTTAGGGCACCTAATCCAGGCACCGCACAAGGGCAGACACCCCAAACATTTTCCCACTTTCACGATCTCTCTCTTCGACCTTCTACCAAATGGTGCTCACAAGAGCTTGCTGTCTGGAGCTGATGATGATGTACATGATTCTAGTGTTGTTCAGAGTACAGGTTAACTAAAATGCTCGGTTGCAATGGAAAATTCATATGAATTTGAATACCTGTTATTTCTACCTTTTACAAGTAAAGCTATTTTCAAGTAACAATACAAATGTTCATATGCGTTTTACACATAACTGCGCATAATGCAGTTCATTCACTCATTAGAACTGAAGGCATATTCATTACAATGGCAACACATGTGCCTATTTGTCACCAAGCAGCTGTGTGGCAAGGATGGCAGCTATACAGCGAGTGAGAGGCATGGCAGGTGGTAAGTGCTGTATAAATGCACTGCAGGGCAGACAATAGAGCAATGTGCTCCTTTCTTTACTCCATGCCTGTGCTGATTTTAGGCCATAATACATTCTGGTAAACTGCACCTTTACTTGCATCATTTGAAGCCATAGCTTGGCCATAAGACATCAGCAGAGGTCTGTGTCTATAACAGGACAGATCTGAAACTGAAGAGCTAGTAACAGAAAACTTATATTGCCTTAATTATCATTTATAAAAATTTGTCACTGTTGTCCAGTATAGAAATTATGCATAAAACAGTGTATTTAGGGGGTTATGATCAAAGTCAGAATGCCAAAAAGTTGAAAAATCCAAGTTTTTTTTACTATAAAATCCAAATTTTTAGTAGGGACACACCGAATCCAGGATTCGGTCTGGGATTTGGCCAGGATTTTCAGCAAGATTTGGATTCGGCCGAACTGAATCCTAATTTCCATATGCAAATTAGGGACGGGAAGGGAAATCACTTGACTTTTCACACAGAATAAGGCAGTAAAAAAAATGTTCCCACTTTTTCTCCTTCCTGCCCCTAATTTGCATATGCAAATGAGGATTCGGATTCGGTTCGGTATTCAGCCAAATCTTTCACAAAGGATTTAGGGATTCGGCCGAATCCCAAATAGTGTATTCGGTACATCCCTAATTTTTAGTGGAATTTTTTTTTTTTTTGGGATTTATTAAACCCAGAGGCTGCAAAAAGTCAGAACCCAAAAATCCAGCATCTCAGACCTGCCAAGGTTATATATAAGTCATTGGGAGAGGTCCCTACCCTATTCTGTGGTCTGCGCTGGAATTAGCCCTTCATCACTTTTTGGGCAAAAATACGAAACATTTGGGCTTTTTGGAAAGAATACTGAAAAAACATACTATTCGGGGGGAAAAATTTACGGGTTTTTCCCTGAACCGATTAATTTGTGCTTTTTTTAAAAATAATAAATAAGGTCAAATCATCAATTCTAGTCTGGTTGGACTTTTTTAATTTAAATACTCCGAAAAAATTATATTTTGATAAATAAATCCATCCATGTTTACATAATTTTCGTTGGGCTTTCTGAATATGAACAATATGTATACTGTATATATATCTCCAAAGCTCCAATAAACACAATAGTCTGGCTGAATTTGGGGCAGGCTACAGATAAAATAAGTATCTTCCTAAATCAGTGATAAGTACATAAAAATAACCAATACGTCACACCAGGCTCCTATTTGGGACAATACAGTATATATACATCTGAAACTAGAGCAGGTTGCTCAGATTCTGGTCCTGTCTAATTGTCACATTGGCAGTTGATGTCCTTGTAAGCCAGAAGCCCACATGAAATCAAACCCCTTTTGGCATGCATACTTGATCTCATTCTGAGGATGGATCTTTCCAATAGTGGAGGTCAAGCTAGACTCTGTATTGTCATGTCACTAGGTGAACTAAATCTGCTTTGCTTTTCTGAAGTCATCCAAAAGCATAGTATCCCATGATCACTGTGATGACCATAGTGTGATCTAATCGCAGAAAGAAGGCATAGAGACTACCAGGAAGAAACAAAACGTATGTGGTTCCTTAGCTTCTATTCCAGGGCAACATTCCTAAGGCAGAGGAAGGAATTCCAAGCTATTTATCGTAACCAAGCCATTGTTATGAAGAATAACAGCAACAACTATTTATGACCCCCCTTTCAGTATTTAACTTAGTCATGCTGTTGTCAAAATGGAATGCTTGAATATATGCAGTCTATCTATCTTGCTTGATTTTCTGTATTGCTGCAATATAACTTCAGTTTTAACCAGTTAGCTCATTGCCTTCCCATAATCTTACAAGTTGTCTTGTTATCTGATGTTGATCCACAATTGCACTGTTAGCTTCATCTTGTAGGCGTTCATTGACTAGTAATGCAAACATTTAAATGTTTTTCACCTAAAAATTCCATGAATGCACTCCATTATTCTGTAGAGTAGCATATTTGTGGAAAATTAATTTTTGTCAGCAAATTCTGTCCTGAATTATTTTCTGGGTGCAACCATGAACAGCAACTTTTATTTTATCAGTGTCACCCCTTTAACCTTTTCACCAGACAGCAGGCATGCATATCATTATTGCACAATACTCTGTGCCAGTCACTGTCACTTTTTTGTCTTTTGTTACTCACTCATCTATTTACTATCATTTCAAGCTAATACATTTTGTTGGGGGAGGAATGTTGACCTCAATAAAAAATCAGCCCAGGAGCGACTACATGAGGGCTTTTTAAAGCTCAAGAAATGAAAGTATTACTGTGAGCGTTCATCCTGTGCAGGGCAACTAGACGTAAATGGGCCTCCAAATCTAAATATTCTTATAGCACCCTATACTTTATGAAAAGATGGCTGTCATTGGAGAGGTTAGTTTGTATATAAAGTGATTATTGCACATCCATTTCTGAAGTTTGGTCTAGAATAATTCAAGCATATAGACTGAAAATCATGCAGTTGAGAGCTGTGTAGGTGTGACATCTAAGGACTAGGCCTCCAAATCTAAAACTAGGCCTCCAAATCTAAATCTTTTTATAGCGCCCTATACTTTATGAAAAGATGGCTGTCATTGGAGACTTTAGTTTGTATATATAGTGCATATTGCACATCCATTTCTGAAGCTTGGCTTAGAATAATTCAAGCATATAGACTGAAAATCATGCAGTTGAGAGCTGTGTAGGCTGAATCCCTGAATTCTTCTTGAAAGATTCGGCCGAATACTGAACCAAATCCTAATCCTAATTTGCATAGGGGTGGGAAAGGGAAATTTTTTTTACTTTCTTGTTTTGTAACAAAAAGTCAAGCGATTTCCCTCCGCACCCATAATTTGCATATGCAAAGCAGGATTTGGATTCGGTTCGGCCGGGCAGAAAGATTTAGCCGAATCCGAATCCTGCTGGAAAAAAAAAAAAAAAAATATATATATATATATATTAAAACTGAGCAACACACTGGACCCTCACCATGTATTTATTCTCCTCCTTAACTCTAACAAACTCTGGGTCTTTTGACCCTACCAGAGTAAGATAAGGGGAGGGGCAGCTTCGGAGGCATAAACTAACCTCTCCAAACCCGAAAGACACATATTTTGCCCTCTGATCAAAGCCCATGGCACCCCTACCCCTTGTCACAGAGAGGAGGAACCAAGGTCCAGCTATTGATAACAGGTTTGGCTTCAAATCCAAAATTTCAAAGGAAAACCGGCGTTCACAGCACGAGGTCAGATCCACGAAAAACAGAAAAAAAGAATAAAAGAGAAAAGAGAGATTTCCGCCAATATGGTGTAGTATTTTCCAAATGTGTACACACACCTTTATGTGATTAGCATATATACTAAATAAATAAATAAGTAAAAGTGTCCCTTGTATCCACTCCAACGTATTATCCCAGACTTTATCTCATACGAATTTGTATAGAGGGGTACTCACGAATGTTTAAGAGATACTGTGCAGAAAAGAGGCGTAGATATCAGCAGCGGATTTTACATGCGGCTCCAAAGCTTCATCCCACTATGGAAATTCACTGACATAGTGTAAAATTGTAAACATCTTTAATAAACAAATGTTAAAAAATGCACTCACAATGTTCCAGTAATAAAATCGCAAAAAATGTTTTTGTCTCCCACAATCACCGCTTCAGCGTCCCCAAGAGTCTACAAGTTGTTGATATTTCGGTGCGAAAATTCGCCGGCGTCTTTTCCCACCGCATGTAAACCTCAGGCGTTTAGCTGTGGCGTATTTCCTTTGACATTTTGAATCCTTGCCTTAAGTCTGAGGGAGAACAGACAGACGATATACCGGCAGAGGAAGCGGACAACCAGAATCCTTGATATCCTTTTTTTACTGTTGGCTCAAAATCCCACAGACATCTTCAGGATTGTAGTTCTTCAACAAAATAAATACTGGCTACAGTACAAGTCATAATTGTATGAAGGATGCACAAGAACATGATCTCAGTATTTGTTTTTTGGTCTGGGCATAGTAGGAATGGGAATAGTTGCTGCAGATGAGCATATCTAAAGGACACTGTCAATGTGAAGCAGTTAAAGCCAGCTGGGATAGGTAGGTACTGTACTGTACAAACCTATTATTGTCATGTCAAGGACAAGGCAAAGCACTGAAGGTAGAGTCAAAAGCCTAAGATTTCTATAACAAACAATGGGGGGCTGATGAGGGTGTTTCTCTCACTCTTGTGTTATTCTTGCAGCAAAAGCACGTAACTCACATAACCAGATGTCTCTTGTTGAAATGACTCCTAATTACACAAAGAGAAGAAACACCGCAGCTATAGAAGACTGTCCATCACCACGATTATAGGCCCCAAGTCTGCAGCTGTGTTGGACTTACTGAGAACCTATTTAAAGTCAGAGCAGGGAACTGCCAGCGTTGGAATGGACAATGCAGCACTAATGTGAAAGTAGCAGTTTTGGTTCATCATATATTTATAAGAGCAGTAATAAACACAACTCTTAAGTAGTGATAAATGCTTTGTGGCCAAACAACATTGCTGTAACATTGAATGGTCAAGGTTCAAGCAGAAAGATGAAAATTAAAATGGTTGTTTTTCCCCATATTTCTGTGATATAAATTTCCATGAGAAATGGAAATTTGGATTGTATTAAGTCCCCCCACAACTAAACATCCATTTTCTTTTCCATAACCTTTGAAGTCCCATAGTATTGGTCCATGTAGTACGCCCTCCTTTGTGTGCTGAAAGGCTGAAACCAAGTTTTTTGTGGTTACCATAGGAATGTGGTGGTGGATAAAGAGGGATCTCATGATCTGCAGGTGAATAGAAAACAATGAAAGTGAAAAGAAGAGGGATGGGTTCCTCACAATGCTGTTTTGTAAATAGGGCATGGGGCCAGTAGATTGATTAGAAACAAATTTACCCATGGATGGTTTATTACACTAAACTAACTTCTATGCATAAAATAACCTTAAAATTCCCACAGGACTAGAGAGAAAATGACAGCTCTAGGCTGTAGTATGAATGTCTACAATGATAGTCAACATACCACAGTTAACAACTGGAAAAGGCGAAAAAATAAAAATGTTCGTATTTAAGGGCCTCTAATGCTGATGAGTAGGTAGTTTTTATTTTGTGATTTATTAAGCTCAAAATACAAGCATGTTAATTAAATTGAAATAGTACAATCTACATATTTTGCAATATAAACAGATTAAAATAATACAATTTTCAACACTAATCTACAGTATTTAAAGCTAAATTTAAATCTAAAATCAACAAGTAACTTAAAATTCACTTCAAATCATAGTAACAAATATAAAGAGAGCAAATAAGTATTTGTCAAATATCTATCCAATTAAAGGGGAGCTATCACGAAAAAAAATGTAATATAAGCTTCATCTCAATAAAATAAGAAACTTTCTAAATATAATCAATTAAATGTTCTGTACTGTTTCTGAAATAACCAAGTAACTGTCCCATACTCGGCAACCTGTCTTTCTTTTTTTCTCTTCATGCAGTAGGTGGAGTCAGTTTTTTATTGACAGTTAGGTCTAATACATTCTTTGGGGGTTGCTAGAAGATGTATTAGAGCTCACTCTTTTAAAATAACATTCTATGATGGAAATCTTGTTTTGCTGAATGCAGAGTGTGTGCCAGAGTCAGTTATTTTGTTAGCTTTTGTTTGTACTGGAGTTGGTTATTTGAGTTAACTCTATACATCTACTAGGAAAGGGTGCCCCCTAAAAGACGCATTAGACCTACCTGTCAAACAAAAGCTGACCCAGACCTCAGCATGAAAACATTGAGAGAGATACAGTAGGTTGCTGAGAGTGAGATTCTGAAAAGCAACTAGATTATTTCATAAACAATACAGAATTTTTAATTGGTTATATTTAGTAACTGTCTTAGAGATGAAGCCTATATTAAATTTTCATTTTTGCGACTGTTTTGGACCACCACTGGGGGAGGTTGACCCACAGTGGGGGGGGGCGGGATCTTCTGGCAGGCCAACTTTTCGGCTGTCTGTCCAGTCAGCATACAGACCCAAATGATGGATATTTTATGGTTCTGTTACATGGGCATAGCCAGAAAGCATTGTTTCATTTGTTCAGAATACAAACCGGTAGATCTGACAGGAAATGAGAAGGTGCTTTGGCTTCTCTCACTTGTTCACATGCCTTTGCATCATGCACCCACTGATGATCTGCATCAGTAAATCAAATTCTCAGTTTGAACAGAAACATTGCAATGTAGTAGGATTGCTGGTTAGTCTGTCAAACGTACAATCCTGGGGTGTCATTCATGCCTTGCCAACAGCACAAGCAAATATGGGCTTATATGACAAAAAAAAGCCCTGCACATTGGAACAGATAGCACATTATAATAAAATACACATTATAATAAAATAAAAATGGCCATTTATTTCCATTAAAATACTTTACGTGTACAGCTTCAAACGAATGATTTTCTTGTATTGGATTACTGGTCCTTTATAACAGTAGTGCCAGAAGAGAATGTTAATTAATGAACTATTTTGAGAGGACCTGTTAAATGGGGCCATTTGATACCTTCATAATACTCATAAGTGTTAAAGTAGAGGTAGCATGTTATTTATGCAGATTAAGAGAAGTTGCCCTGCAGTGATATCACTGTAACACTTGTTAATCCATTTGTTCTCTTCATGTATGGAAATTCCTGTTCTTTTTCAGAGGGAGTGGTAAAAAATCTCTTCTGGGCACTCCTTTTATATACTAGGGTTTTAAGGGAAGTCACCTTTCTTTTACACATTAGTTCACCTGGTAGATTTTCACTGTGGATAGGGATGTTTTTGCTAAAAAGGATTGTAGAATCAGGAAAATGGGACAATCCACTTGAAGTTAAAGCAACTTCCTAATGAAAGTTAAAATTACATTTGTTGCAAATTTTTAATGGTCATTTGTACATATTACTGCTATTGAAAGCAGTGTTTGTCCTTTGTTATTCTCTGCCCTTGTGGTTTTCACTACGGATGCACCGAATCCAGGATTCGGTTGAGGATTCGGCCTCCTTTTTCAGCAGGATTAGGCCGAATCCTTCTGCTCGGCCGAACCGAATCTGAATCCTAATTTGCATATGCAAATTAGCAGTGGGGAGGGAAATCAGAGGAATCTAAAGCCGTGGATTCGGTGCATCCCTAGTTTTAACGACTGAAAAAATGTAGCAGAAGCCACCTGATTAACAGACTTGCAAAGGAGTGTGCAAGGCTGATTTTATTCTACATTGTTTTAAGCAATGGGACCAGCACTAAAGAAAGGAAGAGATGAATACAGTTTTTGGTGTGGAATATATTTAAAAATAATTTTAAAACTATTTTAATGGTGTATTTTTGAAAGTTGCTCAGTTTTTTATTGCTTTATTAAGCAAAACATAACTTTTGGGTCTACATCCCTATCAAAAACCATATATTTATATGAAATTGTCACAAATTGTGGCATGTTGGGTAGGCAGTGTCACACCAAAGCATAAAAACACGCAGCATTTAGACAACTTGAGTACGGCTTTAGTGAATGACAACCATTTTACACCATTAATCTATCTTAGTCCACTTCTACTGTATTTCTACTGTTTTTCCACTTCTATCTCATGTTAGTGTATGAGATAGTTTAACAGGGAAATGGATTCTCCCTCTGGACAGACTGAATTTGGCCTGTGTTGGCTGTCAGATTCTGACCCAAAAATGGTAGGAGCAGACTAGTGCTTCAGTTTAGGTATAAAACTCACCCCCAATATTAATTGACTGCCATAAAAAGAGAAAATAGAGACTTGAAAAATGGCAAAGCTACAAAATTCTGGTGTAATGGGTTGCTATAGATTTAATATACTGTATGTTTAGTTTTAGCAAATGATACCCAAATATATAAACCAATATTGGCCTATTGAGAGCTCAGATAGTTTAAAATATCAGCCACTTTGTAACAGAAACCGTTGTACTGTATGTCTGCAGTGCTGTGTAATACATGCTTTTCCTTTCTTCCTTGCAAAACTGTTAAACTATAAATAAAGTACATATAAAGTTATAAAACAGTTTAGGTTCAGGACACAGGCTTTGCAGGAAACTGACTGTTTGTGAGATGGGGCCTCACTTCTTGCTTCCTCTTAAATCCACTTGTCTGGTCTGCCAGGTAAATAAGCAGATTTGTGCAGTTTGCCCCGATTTGTGGTCATAACATTTCTTAAATGTTTTGGCCAAACAATCAGATTTCAAGGAAATAACCCTTTAGGCTTCATTCATACTGCAGATGTTTTATTTAGTGTATCTGAACCTTGCAAATCGGATGCTTCTGTGAGAACTGGATGGGTTTGTTCCCAGAATGTGATGCAATCCAGTTTCAACTGCCAGACACAGTTACAAAATGCCTCTCAGGGTGACATCCAGATTCACCTCCCTGAAACCGCAGCACTTTATTCCTATGAAGATCAATATATATTTTAAAGGGTATATCAACCCAAACTGTTTTTTTAATAATAGGCACTTAGAATGATTAATGGCTTTAACGTTAGTCTTAAATGTAAATGTGCTTACAGCTGAAAGCAGTATATTTAAAAGTCACAACCAGCAGTGTAGAGAATGTAAACAGCTAGACAGATACCGCCAAGACCTACTCCAATACTAGTATTTAGCCTTAATGGCAAATAAAACATCAGCAATGTACAACAAAGCTGCCCCCCTCCTCCACAGCTTAAATTATAACTTCCATTTTAAGGACCATATTCACCAAGATATATCATGTAACCAGCAGTTGTATACAGAACAATGAATCATTAAAATGAAGACTACTGTATGCTGGAAATATAATGGTCCGTAGAAAAGATTGCATGACTTTTAAAATGTCAGTCGGGAATCAGCCATAGTAGCTTCATCTTTTGCCACTATTGTTATCATCATATTGACTATACACAAACAGATAACACTGATAGTTTGAACCAAACCAACGGCAATCCATTATGCCTGTTCTGATTGTTCCTTGTATCTAACAACAGTATATGTACAGACGGCTTTACTAAGTTCATTTTAGTGTCATGTTCTGCTACCTATTGTCACACAGCATATATATGGCACTAGGGTGCACGGATTTTAAAATGAAAAGGAACATCTGCAGTCAAGTGCGCTCTCCCTGAGGAGTGTGATCACTTAACAGTATATTCAGAGGTTCAGTTATCTTATAGGGAATAAGCAGGGTTCCCAACAACCCACTGTTACAGCTGTGTCAACTTAAAGGTCTTTTCACTCACCCTTAAGGAAAATATTAAAACACCTATGCCAATCCATAAAAAGTATGTTTTTTTTTAACCCCCAAGGTACTTGCCGTTGCTCAGTATAATTACTATTTTGAGTGTCACTGCACTCTTTACAGGATGCGTGGCCTGCCAACCTAGTGTATTGTTGGTAATTATATGATACATGACAGAGGAATGCTGAATTTCTTTGACTATTGTTTATGCGAGTCTGGATTCCTTTAAATGTCCTCCCTTTTGGCCCTAGGGGTCCCTTATCAGTGCCCTTTGCTGTTATATCCTGGACAAACTGGTTGAACAGCTGCCAGTTAAGGATGGTTCCTCTCCCAGTAAACTGACCATTGCAATCCTGCCAAGCCAGGTTTTCAAGGTGCTTGGAGGGAGTAGTCACTACCGAGGCCAAAGTAAATTAAGTGTGGAGGTTTTTCATGAAAGGCTTGGCAGATGCATTCACTTCTTCCCAGGGAAATTTATGGCAAAGCTATTGTGGTATCAAAAGGGTTATGCTAAAATCTTGAAGTAAACTAAATGTATCAAAATAATATCTAACCCTGCATGTAAGAAAAATATATAGGGCCACTCATTTATACTATGTTTATACTATGTAGCTATGTTTGGTAGAATTCGAATGTTATCTGGAAGACTGACACTTTCTCACCCATTACTCGTGATTGAACCATATTCTATATATCACCACATTTGGCTGTAATGCCAGCAGGCACAGTTTAGCTCGCCTACCCCATTGTGCAGGAATCAGCCTGCCTTTCATGACACTATTACTCAAATATTGTTTATTTATTTTTAACCAGGTCAATTAATAGTGCATTAAAATACTAACCAACCCACTGCACATGTTATACTTCACAAAGGGTGAAAAGTCATGGGTGAATCATGTTTAAACCTAATTGTGTGATGTGTGCAGTGTGTGTGTACTGTAATGGTTATTGGTATAATACTGGTATTTCTTTTATTGGTCATGTATCAATTAAAATGAACCTTTCTACGTTGCTTTCAGTGAGTGAGAGCTCCTCTTCTGAATGTTTTCATGTACTAGGAGTAGGCAGGGTTTGGCTCTACCACAGGTTAATTGCCTCATTACAACTTTCACAATTCATATGCTAAAAGGTCACCTACAAAAAGAACAGCAAAAAACTGTGTGAAAATCTTTGCATGAAACTCCATACATCACATCTCCTCTAGTCTACATTATTTGTATTATTATTTTTTTTATTATTGTGTTATATATCCTGTAAGTGTTGGCTATACACTATAATTATGTAGCCAAAAGTTATAGGATATGATACAAAGTTAAAAATACCCTCTACAGCAACTATACATTTAATAGGTGAGATGTGAGGCATGCCTCCTACTTTGGTGAGCTTTACCTTCCCTAAATAAAATATCATATGACACATTTAATTTGAAATACGGTGTCTTGGAATTAATTCAGTTTGTGCAAAATATGGTTAGGCGTTCACCCCTATTTTTCTTGTGTTTTAAAGGGTTAATGCACATGGGGCAACCAGTGAGAAACATTCCTTTTCTTGTTCTTAGCTGCATCTCTTGATTGGAGGACCCACTTGGATTCATTTATCAACACTGGCAAATTAGCCCCGGTGCTAATTCGCACAGTGTTAATATATTAGCCCCAACTATTGTCTATGATTGTGCATGTTAGTGTCCTCAAATGGGCACCTACCAGCGCCCATTTTAGTGTTTCACATTTAAGAGAAGTGGCTACTGCATTTTGATACCCACTTTTTTTTCAAGATGACCACTCTGTGTGGTATCTGCCTTGAAGTTCCCACATGCCCAGCACAATTGATGAACTTCTGTATTGCATGAATAAACCGTCTCCTAATTCCTAGACATATTAATGATTGAATGACTGCCTGGGTGGAGCTCATAAATGATACTAACCTGGCAGTTTTTGGACTGCAAAAAAAGATACTCCAGGAAAAATGTGTGCATGCTAACTTTATGCAGCAGACGTTACCCCGAATCCATAAAATGCAACAAAGCAGCATTTCAATAACACAGAAAACCTTATAATTATGGATAACATTGCTAATGCACAAAAAAAAAAAACCTTTTTCCAAAATGGTTTTACACAACTGATATATTCATTTCAGGCAGGGTCTTTTATTTTTGTTTGCAGGGCCTTCTGACCCATGGCCCGCATCTAAGACAGGCTGTAGCAGACACAGCTAGACAGTCATTTCATGAAGATAACTGCTCTAAACTGTAAGCTTTTATGAGCAGGGCCCCACACCGTACAGTGGAGTGCTAATGAAAGTACCTTGAACATTTTATACACAACGATTACTGTCCACTGTACCTGGTCTAAAATTACCTCTATCTACAAATAATTGCTGAACAAAGACCTTTGCTAGAATCCCATCACATATAATGGAACACAACTGAGGGAAGGGCATAGCATGTAGAAATGTAGGATGAAAGGATAAATATGTTGGTAGGGGGATTATGGAATTAAATAAGATTCAGACATAGGAGAGGGGATTGCACTATACAGAAATTATTTAGACTTATAAAGCTTCCCTTCTGCAACAAAGCATCTGTTCATCATGCCAGCTTGCCTGTTCCTAATTTCATTCTGCGCTGTATAAAGTACATACCGATTGAAAAGCCTAGTGGTCAGTGAACCTGCATATAATAATCAGAGATTGAGAATCAACCTTTTTATAACTTACAGTATGCTCTTCCTAGTACATGATTGGGCTTCTACTTGTACTGCAAGTTAACTAGCAATAAAAGACAATGCTTTAATATGTACAGCATTGGTGATAATGAGCAAATAATAGGTGTCAGGTGTCTGAGTATATTCCACACATAAATTATATTTTCAATAGAAAATTTGACTGTATTATATTTGTATTACAGGTATGGGATCAATTATCCAAGTGATACTTGGAACCTGGGGTTTTCCAGATAAGGGATCTTTCTATAACATGGAGCAGAATTACGTATTACTTTTTTTTTTTTTAATTAATTCATATCATTAATATTTTTAAAAATGTGTCTTTTAGAGAGATTAAATGTTTATACTATGTTACACTACTAGGGTTTAAATGAGACTTAAATCCCTTTCTGTTTCTTTATCAAGAATAAGGCAATTCTTAACACAATATTTTTGCAAGAATAAGGCGATGCAGTCACATTATTTCTGTTAACTGGTTTAAATTGCAGACAGTCTCTATATTCAATGTTTTTGTGCCAAGTATGAAAAATAAGATGTTCTGTGTCTACTGGCCTATAATGAAATTTAGCCTGGAGAAAAGACTTGCATAAGTAGGACGAGTCACAGTTGCAAAATATCGCCCTCTAGTGGGAGCGAGCGGAAACTAGCAATTCAGAGAAATTGCAACTTCCATGTAAATAAAGGCATAACTGGTTTTATTTTTATCGGTTATTCTAAAATATGTGTTTTGTTCACCTTTGGACTAACTTTTAGTATGATGTACATGGTACTATTATGAGACAATTTTCATTTGGTTTTCATTTTTTAATATTTGTGGTTTTTGACTTATTTAGCATTTTATTCAGCAGCTCTCCAGATTGCTATTTCAGCAGTCAGGTTGCTAAGGTCCAAATTAACCTAGCAGCCATGCACTGATTTGAACAAGTAACTGGAATATGAATAAGAGAGGCCTGAATAGAAATATAAGCAATAAACAGTAGCAATAACAATACCTTTGCAGCTTTATAGAGCATTTGAAAGCTGTAAATAATCAGAAGAAAAGGGCAAAGAATTAAAAAACTATAACAAATAAATAATGAAACCCAATCAAAAAGTTGCTTAGAATTGGCTAGTCTATAACATACTAAAAGTTAACTGAACCACCCCTTTAATATAAAACCTTTTGTGAAGATCACATGAAATTAATAATAAACCACCAACATGAATTATCCTGCTACTAACTTTAAGGGGCAGATTTATCAAGGGTCGAAGTTAAAAAAAACTTCGAACTTCGAACTCAAGAAGACCAACTGAATATAGGTCGAAGGTTTTTGGGGGTCAAAGGAATAGCGCCTTCGATCTACTGCGATTCGAAGTTTCTCCCAAAAAAACTTTGATCTCTCAAACTCCACCAATTGCCTCCATATAGGTCCTAGGAGGTCCCCCATAGGCTAAAACAGCACTTTGGCATCGAATCGAAGTTGGACTATTCAATGGTCGAAGTACCCAAAAATTACTTCGAAATTCAAAGTTTTTTACTTCGAAAATTCACTAAGACCTTTGATAAATCTGCCCCTAAGTATCCTTGCCAAATTTCAGATCTTCTGTTTTTCAGTTCTTATCAATAGCTCAGCATGTAACTTATTCAAAGGGGGAGGGGGGTTCACCTTCAAACAACTAGTTGTTTTCAGATAGATCACCAGAAATAACGACTTTTTCCAATGACTCTATTTTCTACGTGTGACAGTTTTTATAATATTGAAGTGTAAAGTGTAATTTTGCAACTTCTGAAGCAGCTCTGGGAGGGGGGGTCGCCGACCCTGTAAACTGTTCTAAATGTATACATTCAGTTGATACATTTCTTATCTTTGTCCCTGCGGAGCAGAATCTCTGGGTTTCATTACAGGCAGCTGTTAGAATTGATACAATAGTTGCTAATACGCAAGCGATGCTGCTGAGAAATGTATCAACTAAATGTTGCAAAATTGTAACCATTTGGAGTCTGCACCTGAATTACTGAGCTGCCAGACTGAAACCCGAGAGACACAAACATTAAACTTTAAACTTAGATTTTGGAAAAACAGGAAAAAATAAATAATGGAAAGTAATTGGAAAAAAATCTTTATTTCTGGGGAACAATCTAAAAACAACTGGATTATAAAAAGTGTTTGGAAGGTGAACAACCCCTTTAAGGATGTAGGTTTGGTTTGCTAGGCCTCCTGTGACACTATTTCAAACACAGTGGCATAGGTTCCTTTTGCTCTGTGAACACACAATTCTTTGTCCTAGAAATCACTGCTTGCAGAATGTTTTATTGTCAAACTTACCTTTACAGCAGTGCACATTTGGGGTAATATAAAAACAGATACAAAGTTTAAGTAGGTTTAGAAACCAATAACTGCAAGTCAGACGGTCCCATTTACTGGCTGACCCTTTGTCTCTACTTGCACCCATATTCCTAACCACAGATAAAACACTTCTAGATCTCCAGCAGCTGATCAGCAAATCATGCAGGCTACTCAGCCACACATTGTTTTAGGTCAGATATCTGCTTGTATTTCCCTGATCAGAAACAGACAGTGTAAATATAGACGTTGCTTTATAATAAAGCTTGAGGGGTCTCCATAATAAAAACAATACAGGTATGGGATCACTTATGTGGAAACCTGATATCCAGAAAATTACAGTCAGGCCATCTCCCGTAGAGTTCATTAATAAGCATATAATTTAATTTTTTTAAATGATTTTCTTTTCCCTGTAATAATAAAACAGTACCTTGTACTTAATGGTAACTAAAATGCACAAATTATTATGTTTATTTAAAGTTGAGATATTTTTAATAGACAAGGTATGGTCATCCAAATTACAGAAATACCTCTTATCTGGAAAGCCTCATGTTCCAGGCATTCTGGATAATAGATTGCATACTCGTATATGTTACCTCCTAAAAGGGAAAAATCACAAAGATTATTTGTGGAACAGTTATTATAAAGGCACATTTAAAAAACATTGCATAAGTACATATTTGCATCTGTAATAATGCAGTGCCTTGTACTATAACTAAGCTGCCATAAATGCATATTGATAGCATAATCCTATTAGTTCTTTTTTAAAGGTTAAATTGCTTTTAATAACCTTAAGGAATGGTGCTCAAATTTATTGAAAGATCCCTTAGCTGGAAAAGCCCTGGTCCCATGTATTCCAGCCATGCCTGCATAGTGAATCCTTTTCAATATAGAACTATGAATATTACAGTACACGCTATATAAGCATCATGCTTTTTAGCCATTGTCTTCCTTCTCATTACATACATACTGTATAACAATGGAGCAATAAGTGGGATTTGGAAAAAAAGAGATCCACGGCAGAAGTGGGGGTTGACAGAATAATGAGCACAGAGACATATAGTAGAGTATGCACCCCCAGCAGATGGAACACCCTATAAACAGTGCCTGACTAAGGAATTTGTGAATGTAATACATTTATAAGATCACCAAATACCTATAGTGAAACACTGAAATCAGTGGGTATTAATGACACCACTGCAATCAGTCTTTTGTGACATGGAACATTTCCCTCACATTCCTGCTCTCCCACTGCTTGCTTGCATAGTTATCAGCTTGTCTTGTTCATTGCAGTCACATGTCTCTCTGTCTCTTCTTTCAGAGCAGCAGCTGGGAAAAGATGGATTTATACAATGGGATGATCGCAGAGTGACAACTTGAGCTTCACTGTCTGCCAAACTGCAACAAGAAGAGAGATACTAAGGGCTAAAGTTTTTGCTGCCAAAATTCTTATTCACTCTCTCTTCATATCACATCTAGACTGCTGTAACTCTCTTTTAATTGGCCTTCCCCTCCAGAGACTGTCACCTCTCCAGTCCATAATGAACACTGTTATGTTTTGAGTAGGCAAGGATGAGTAGGATATAACAGGCTCTCATGCAGCCATTACTCAACAGTAACTTTCACTTTTAAGCTTACAGGAAGTATGCACAGTATAAGTCTGAGCACAGCAACATCTACAGGCCATCTGCACAAACACCACATATTCCCCCTATAGTAGGAAAGCATTTGGACAACTATAATAAACAGCAACAATTAAACAGTATGCATTTTAAAACAATATTAAGCATTATTCCCATCACATAGTCCTGGGTCCATGCAGGTAGTTTTCTGATTCTCTCAGTACGCCTTATAGGTTCACTTTCCTCAGGCCTATTGCAGTTGACATCAGGAGTAGGAAAATGTCCTTCATCAAATGGAGCTTCTCCAAAGTCATATCTAACAGGAGCAAGATGACTTGCATTCCATATGTGTCCATCAGACAGTTCATATGTGTATGGTCCTCGCTGGCGTTTCACTTCAAGTGGTGTAGTAAATTTAGATTGTCCTTATTTCAGTATTCCTGGATTCTTATTGTAGGTTTACTGCAGCAAACAGATCCCTTCCAAGTATAGCAGTACCCTTATTCACAATGTAAAAATTAGATTTTGTAGTATTTGATTCAAATTGTACAGTCACTGGCAAGCAACTAAGCAGAGGGATTGGATCCTTTAAAGGAAAACTATACCCCCCAAACAATGTAGGTCTCTATTAAAAGATACCGAGTAAAACAGCTCATGTGTAAAACCCTGCTTCATGTAAATGAACCATTATCATAATAATATACTTTTTTAGTAGTATGTGCCATTGGGTAATCATAAATAGAAAATTGCCATTTTAAAAAATAAGGGCCGCCCCCTGAGATCGTAAGATTCACTGTGTACACATACAAACCACATGTAAGGTCACATGAGCCAATTAACAGACAGAGTTCTGCCTTTTGCTTCCTCACTTCTTCCTGTTACAGTTAGTGTTGTAGTATTTCTGGTCAGGTGATCTCTGAGGCAGCACAGATAGAGTCACGAAATGGTGGTTCAAGGCAAGAGATGTAAAAGGACAATATTTATGTAAATATATATTCCAGTTTGGTAAGATTCTTTAATACGTCATTCAATCTGATATAAACTATCTCTTGCTTAAGTATTCATTTTGGGGGTATAGTTTTCCTTTAAGTAACTGACCAGTTTCAGGGCAGATGCAACAAGCGGATCTTTTGCAAAGTATTTCAAGAAAATATCCTTTGGTAGTATAGAAACAGCTGAACCTGTATCAAGCATCAAGCATGGAATGTCCTTTGTCAGCAGAAGCAGCACTGACTGACTAAACTTGTCTGGAATAAATGTACCAGCTTTATCCACACTTAATACGGTGACATTTGTAGTAGTGACTTCATGAACATCTTTAGCAGAACTATGGCAGATCTTAGCAAAACATCCTACCTTTTTGCAATTGCGACACTGTAAAGCTTTTGCAGGACACGTAACATAATTTGCAGTGTGTTGTATTGAACCACAGCAAAAGCAGTATTTTTTATTTGTATTTGCTGCACGGTTTTGCAGTGTAGGTGAATCCCTTTCCTTAGCACTATATTTTGCCTGTGACTGTGCATTATTAGGCCACAGTGTTGAATTCACAATCTGTACATTCCCAGCAGTTCCCTGACTGAGAGTTTTAACCTCTGCTACTGCTGTTTCAATTTGACTAGCAACTGTAATATACGATGTCCCTCTGCTCCCAGGCAGTGAATAAGTAAAGCACGCTTTCTAGCTGCAGAAATCTCCCCTTGGTCAGCAGCAATAATGTAATTTTCAAACATAGAGATCCAAGCAGTAAAAGGTATAGTAGGCTCACCAGGGTTTGGAAGAAAAGGTGCAGGCTGCTGTAGAGGTAGAAGATCCATCTCGTCGTCAATTTGTTACGTTTTGGGTAGCCGAGGATGAGTAGAGTATAACAGTGCTTTATTAGCAGGGTCTCATGCAGCCATTACACAACAGTAACTTTCACTTTTAAGCTGTCAGGAAGTATGTACAGTATAAGTCTGAGCACAGTGACATCTACAGGCCATCTGCACAAACACCACAAACACTGCCGCGAGCAGGGGTGCTTCGCCAATGAGGCGAATTGAGGCTGTCGCCTCAGGCAGCAGCGCCCCACTAGGTACCAGGGGCAGCAAAAATGCTGCTCCTGGTACTTTAAGAGCGAATTTCCGGGGGAGGGGGGCAGCAGCAACTGCTACTGCCTCAGGCAGCAGAGGGGCCAGGATCGCCCCTGGCCGAGAGGCGCATAAACCTAAGCAACCACTCCTCCTCTGCCATGCCACTCTGCCAATCCCTACACTGGCTTCCTCTACCATTCAGAATTAAAATTTAAATTAATGACCCTGACATTCAAAGCACTTCATAACTCTGCCCCACCTTACATCTCTGATCTCATCTCTATATACTCACCCAACTGCTTGCTAGGCTCCTCTACTGACCTGCTACTCAACTCCTCTCTCATTACCTCCTCACATGCTCACATTCAAGACTTTGCATGGGCTGCACCCCTCCTCTGGAACTCTCTCCCACGGTCTGTCCGACTTTCTCCCAACCTTTCTGCTTTCAAAGGTCTCTTCTCTTCTTTAGAGAAGCCTACCCTCACTCTGCTTAACTACCAAATGCAATACCACATAAAATACCACAATCTCTCACCCACTCAATTCTGATCTTGCCGACTCCCACACTTTCAGGGGAATGTAATAAAAGTCGCAAAGAGCAAAACAATTCGCACCAATAAGACTAAAAATCCACATCTCGCAATGTAATATTGTTCCTTAAACTGTTACTGCATTGCGACTTTTAATTGTGCACTCAAAAGAAGTGCTTCAAGGTGTCGTAATCTTTTGGAGCAAACATAACGACTTTTTCAGTAAGAAGTTTCATTACATTGACTGCGCATTGGCGCAAACTATAAAATTCGCAAACGGTCTTTCACTGTCGGAAGTGGTCGCTAAACAGTTTTCGGGCTCGCAAAAGCTATATTAAATTCGCACAAAGCAAAATTTGTTCGCGCAAAGGCATAACTTTTCGCATTGCGAATAGTTTTTCCGTTAGCGATTTTTATTACATTCCCCCGCTTGTGTCTTATTCCATTCCCTTTAGATTGTAAGCTCCTTTGCACAGGGCCTTCCTCACTTTTTGTACTGGTATTGGTTGTGATATATGTTTCTTCATATGTTCTATGTATGTAATTGATGTGATTTAGTTGTATAAACACATTTACTTTACAGCACTGCAAAATATGCCGGTGCTATATAAATAAATGTTAATAACTTAGATTTCAGTACCAAAGACTAACATATTACCATCTGTTTCGTATAAAACCAGCAAATGAGTGGAAAAGAGCACCCTATGTATGACAGCCAAATGGAGCAGTTCTGGGGCAAAGAATGGGAATCAAGATAGTACTGACACATGATACAGGTTGTAATCATACTTACAGAATTAAGGCCAATTCCATCTGTTTGGAAAAAGTTGCAGTGATTGAACTTGGGGAATTGCCACAATTTCTTCCCATTATAGTTATTATAAATTACTTTGGTTAGCAGCAGGTGAAACTGTTGCTGGATATGTGAATGGTTGCATTGATAACTGTGCCAGTGTGCCAGTTGTGATTCCTACAGTATGTCTACACAAATAACATGCAACATTTTTGTTTTATGCAATGTTCCATAAAGCACATGTGATACTGAGGTGGCAATAAAGTTGTAAATTCTTATGGAAGTATCAAACAAAATAGCTATTTATATTAGTATAATTTTTTTTAATGGTAGCAAGGGGCTAATGAAATCTCCTCAATTACTAGCCATTCAGAAGAGAAAAAAATACTTACACCAGAGGTTGTTGGATTTTTTTTCAGTTTATGCTGCCCTTGGTCTTTCAACAGAGTAAATTGGTCATACTTTCAAGAATGTATAGGACAGCAAACACATTTTACCCCATTTGATCTTACTGACCTTCAAGCTGGAAGAGCAAATATGAATTCTTCCATAAATAGAAATGTATTTTCTTTGTACAGACATTCCTGATTTCACAGACTGAAAGGAATCCATTTAGTCTGTCAGCTAGCAGGGTCCATCTCCCTACCCCCAACGGCTCATAGAGTTATTAAGCCTCTCTTTTCCCTTGTTCCACTTTAATAGATTCTAGGTCTTCAAGTCCTTATTCCATAGTGGTTGGTGTACAAATTCCAAATTTGCAAGGTCCTAGAATCCATCAGTTCACAATGTAAGATGGTGAGAGGATGTTGTTTATTTTTCACTATTTGGAATCAGGTATGTCTGTGTAAAAAAATAATTTATATTAATTTTTTCCAAATTCAGATAGTGTTTCTATATATATACAGTACACAGGAAAGGGCCCAGACTTGATTTTTGACCTGGGTCCCATTCTGTATAAAGCTGTCCTTAAATAACACTGTGAATATGATATGAAAATTACATTTTAAGGTAAGGTCCCTATTTAATTATAAGGTAACCATTTATTTATTTAGGTTAAAAATAGAAAATCATTTCTATCAGTTACAGATGGTATGGGATCTGCTATCCGAAATGCTTGGGAAATGCTTGGGAACTCCATAATTTAGTAAGTCTACTAAAAATCATTTAAATATTAAATAACCCAAATTACATTGCTTTGTCACCAATATGTGTTTATGCAGTAAAAGGTTTAAAAGATTTTGGACCCTATCCAAATATGTTTAGAAATTTTTAGATTTTGGTTTCAAATTTAATAAATACTTTTAAAACCTATAATACAGGTATGGGATCCATTATCTAGAATCCCATTATCCATAAAGCTCCAAATTATGGGAAGGCCATCTCCCATAGGGGCAAATTTACTAAAGGGCGAAGTGACTTACGCTGGTGTAAAATTCACTAGTGAAGGAGATAGACTGTAGTGCTACTTCACACTCTAACACCAGGCGAATTTTCATTCTGGTGAAGGGACGTAACTACGCAAATTCACTAAGATGCTGATTTTACTGAACGTTACCTCTTGCGCCAGACTTGTCTTCGCCACCTCAGACCAGGGGAAGTGAAATAGAGTAGATAGGAGTTCCTCAAAAAAATTTGAAGTTCTTTCTAAGTCCCGAAAAATGTTGGCAGCTTTTCAGTTTTTCAGCATGATAGGCTGCAAAAGATCGTAATTTTTTTTTTGGGGTAACCGGCTTCCCCCCTACATTTCCTAACATATGGCACATAAACTATACACTGGGTTCATGTGTAGGGCATTATAACAACTTTATTTTATTTTATTAAGGTTCCCTGGGCTTGTGTAGTATAATGTCCATTGAAATTTAACTTCCCGCCGTATGCAAATTAGCTAACGCTAGCGCAACTTCACTTTGCTTGCCGAATTAACGATAGCAAAACTTCACCATCGTTCGGCGCCCTGGGCGCAACTTCGCATTTTAGTGAATTAGCGTTGTCCTGGCGAATTTTCGCCTGGTGAAGTGTGTCGATGTGAGCGAAGGCATCGCTGGCGAATTTCCACAGGTTAGTGAATTTGGCCCCACCATAGACTATATTTTAATAAAATAATTCACATTTAAAAAAAATATATATTTCATTTTTCTCTGTAATAATAAAACAGTACCTTGTACTTGAACCCAACTAAGATACAATTAATGTTAATTTGTGTTTTAATTTTTTTTTTTTTATCGAACTGAAAGTAGTTATTCAAATTACAGAATGACCCCATATCCAAAAACTTTAAGTTCTGAACTTTCTGGACAACATGTCCTATACCTGTACAAAGATATTAAAGGTAGAGTATTCATGCAATTTGAATCCAAAGCCTCCAGCAACATTTTTATCAGAAATAATTTATGTAGTCAAATTTTCTAAACATATTTTAGTACGCTCCAAAACCATTCAATTATCTTTACTGGTAATGAAGCCCTATTAATTTATGAGCCTGTTACAAATTTAGGGGGCATTGTTCTATTAACCACTTAGTTAAGGAGCTAGGGCAGCTGGTATTTGATTTGTGGTTATTTGGTCATTTTAAATGGATTCATGCAGCTTAGTTATAATCTGGCATAGGGTGCTGTTTAATTATCACAGAGAAAAGGAAATCATTAAATAAAAAATTTTTTGCTTTAAACGGACAAATTTACTAAGCGGCGAAAATTCGCCACTGACGGCCTTTTTAGCTATCGCAACATTTCGCCAGGCTTAAGTTTGTTAGGACAACACAAATTTACTAAAATGCAAAGTTGTGCCGAACACCGACGAATTTTCGCTATCGTTACTTCGCCTAGAGTTGGTTAATTTGCATGCGGTGGGAAGTGAAAGTACAAAGCACGTATTTGTTGCAGCAAATACATTATATTACACAAGCCCAGGGAATCCTTAATACAATAAAATAGAGTTGTTATATTGCCCTACACTTGTGCCCAGTGTATAGTTTATGTGCCATATGTTAGGAAATGTAGGGGGGGGCCCTGTTACCCAAAAAAAAATTTATGGACTTTTGCAGGCTATCACCCTGAAAAAGGGAAAAGACGCCAGCATTTTTTGGGACTCCGTTGCAATTCGCCTGGTCTGTGCTTGTGAAGGCAAGTCTGGTGGAACAGCTAACGTTCAGTAAAATGTGCATCTAAGTGAATTAGCAAACTTACGTCCATTCGCCAGAGCCAAAATTCACCTGGCGACAGAGTGCGAATGAGCGATAGTATATGTCTTTCTCACTAGTGAATTTTGCCTGCGCCTGTTAGTAAATCGGCGAAGTTCCAAAAGGACGTCACGCTGGCAAATTTTTGCCAGTGTCAGTCACTTCGCCCATTAGTAAATTTGCCTCTATGGGAGATGGCTTTCCCTTCATTTGGAACTTTCTGGATTTTGCGCTTTTAGATCCCATAGCAGTTATTCCCACATTGAAAATACCTTCTAGTGGTTTTCATCAAACTATACTATCAACTCTGATGTCTGCATTATCGCCTAACCAATCCCCAGATGGTCAGGTGCATTTAGTAGAGTTTTAGGGAATAGATATTTATGACTTAGGTCAGAAAACATAACAAAGGAACAGATATTGTATATAAAACTGTCCTGCTTTATTGACATAATGGTACATTTTCAAATGTGCTATGTGCAATATGAGTTAAGGTATAAAGGGGTTTTCTCTTGTCTAGGACAATTCTTATATAAAAATATTTGAAAATATTATATATTGCTCTTCAAACTGAGGGAAAACAGACATTGGTTTTTGTGTGATACTTCATGCAAAAGCTGTTATTTTTTTTAATTTGCTTTTTCTTCAACACAAATCTTAGATTGAGCTGCTGTTTTTCTGTAACCAGTGACAGAAGTTTATATATATATATATATATATATATATATATATATATATATATATATATATATATATATATAGTGCATCCTATACTGTATATACTGTGCATCCTAAAGAAGGAGGAAAGGTCTTTTAAATTGGGAGTGCCAAAAGTTATTGCGGAGATGGATAAACCAATTACATCCCCATAATAGGAGCCATAACCATTACCCTTGTGACCATGTCCAAGATACCTTTATAAATACTAGGCACTGAGACAGCCATAGTTTTATTTACTCATTTTTCTTAATAAAAACAGATCCTTGCCAAAGCCATTAAAGGTGAGCGAAACCCTAAAACTGAATATGGCTAAAAATGCCATATTATATACTGAACTTACTGAACCAGCCTAAAGCTTCTCAATGGCAGCAATGAACCAGGACTTCAAACTTGTCACAGGGGGTCACCATCTTGGAAAGTGTCTGCGACACTCACATGCTCAGTGGGCTCTGAGCAGCTGTTGAGAAGCTAAGCTTAGGGCTCGTCACATATTATCAAGCAGAAAATGAGGTTGGCCTGTAACATAAGCTGATGCTACAGGGCTGATTATTAAATTCTGATACTAGTTGCACTGGTTTCTGAGCTGCCATGTAGTAATTATCTGTATTCAGTGGCGGAACTACCAGGGGTGCGGTGGGTGCGACTGCGCCAGCGTCTGCAACCCCTAGGGGGCCCGCCTGCAGTTCAAGTGCAAGCAAACCACAGTGAAAATTCCCGGGAGGGAATGGGTGGGGGGGCCGGACCCGGCTGCACTGCCGGCACCTGGGCCCCACAGCATGTAGTTACATTCTGTCTTTATTACTAAAAGGAAGGAAAAATTGTGAGAGCACTCCATGGCTTAATAAAAATGTACTAAAATACATTGGAAGTGCTACTGATCTGGCCAAATTAACTACAGACATAGAAAAAAAGAAAAATTGATCAATGCACATTCCTTTGTCCCCTGTCATATCAGTAATCTATGCAGATGCATGTATTTACAAAGACAGGGGTTTTTTTAGTTACAAAATTATGATCATAAGATTGATAAGCCACCATACCACGTCAAGGTAAAACCCATATGGCGGTCCCTAACTATTTACCTCTGGTCATAATTTCAAATGCTAAAGCCTCCCGGCATAAGAGCATTACCTGAAAAATAAGGTCTCCCGACCTGGGCATTGGTTTTCATCATAGGGCTTAGTCCTCCCCCGCCATTAGCTTTCAAAGGGGAGAGATAACCTAGACCCCAGCATTGGTTCCATGAGATTAATCCTCTTTTTTCTCTCTCTTAAAAGCCGCAAGCGGGGGAGGATTAATCTCATGAAAACATCACATGTTAAATTCAGTACAAATGTAATGTATAATACCCAAGGAATATATGGCAGGTTAAATGCAGTTAAAATAACAATTAACTTCAATAAATGGGACTTATGGACACACCCAGACAGGGCTTGGAAGTAGGTGTAGGCAGAGTAGGCACGTGCCTTGGGAGCAAAGCTGGGGGGGCGCCTTCTCTGCCTCCTACCCCTAGTCCAGTCCCCTCTCTCCTCACTCTCATTGCTGGCTGTGAGGGACTGTGCAAGAGTGCACACCTTTCCGTGTGTGCGTGCAAGCACCTATTCAGTGCAGTGACTGGCCAGGTTGCATAGGGCGCCTAGCCAGCCTGGCCCAGCACTGCACCCAGAATCAATAACATACAAGAAATAACATACACTGGCCACAGACAAGCATGGGAGTATAAAGACTCAGTTATACTAAAACACCTAGGAGCTTGTTTATTATACTGTGTAAAATAAATGGTGAATTTATCACAGCCGATTTGCTGATTTTATCATACGGCCACAGGGCTTTCTAAGAAAGTTCCAGTGGAAGTTGCACAAGGAATAAGCTCATAAAAAAGTACCTCACTCTTACATTGTTTTTTACACTGTGATGTGCTTCGAATTATTCAGCCATTTTTGATGCACATAAAAAATTTGCCCATTAAACATTTTTAGCAACTCAAACTCCTAAATAACTTACAGGCACTCAGGGGGTTATTTATCAAAATATGAAAAGTTCTCACGATTTTCTGAAAACTACTGCTACCAAATCCGCACGGTCTACCCCCAATTATTAATAAATGTTCATTAATTTTTCTTGTGTGGAAAAAAACACAAAAAAAATCATAAAACAATCTGATTCATGTATTTTTTTATGGATTGAGCGTTTGAAACCTATGTTTTTTTTTGAGAAAATCGTCCAGAAACAATTTTTCCAGAAACCCAGCGCAGAAAAACTTCCAGTTGGTAACAGGATATCTGCCATTGACTTTTACATGTTCTCAGAAGATCTGAGTTGGAGTACTTTTTTCATTTGACTTTTGACACCATCAAACTTTAATAAATCTGAAATCTGGCCAGAAAAATCCAGAGCTTAATAAATAACCCCCTCAGACAATCTCCTCTCTGCTCCCGGTGCACTGGTCATGTGACTATAGTTTTTTCCCATGACAACCTGACAAGTAGATTCAGGAAAGGTAGGAAGGCATATTATGCTGCAGCCATCTTAATAAATGTAAGGTCATTGCCAGTGGTGTAACTATAAAGGAAACAGACACCTCAGTCACAGGGGTCCAGGGAACAGGGGGGCCTGGACTGTGGGATCTGCTTTTTCTATAGCTAATACAAAAGCCCCTCCTTCCCAGCCGCTCTCTCTTATTGGTGAGGAAGGGGGAAACATATTAAGTGTTTTAAATTACCTCTATTAGGGATAATTAACATTACCCAGGATGCAAGTGATAGATGCAAAGTGGTGCAAGAGCTCATCCTGTACTGCTCACTTGGGGTTAGCTACACTCTGCACCTTGTACCAGATTGAAAATATAGTGTGAAAAGCAGAGCAGCCGAGTCCTGTCCTTATCACTTACTAACAGGACAGTAGGAAAGGACTGCTTGTGCTTATGAATTACGGGATAGGTAGGGGGCAGGAGGGGAGATGTTTATATGAATCTGACTAATGCAGCAAAACAGCGCAGAGGCCTGCGTGCATTTGCATAGAACAGAACGTAGTATCCAATTGGCATCGCTGCCTCTTTTTTTTTTGCATTTTGCACACTGCGCTTTTGCCTTTAATGCTGGTCAAGATCACCAATTCAATACATTTCAGCTGTAAAACTGCGCTGTAACTATCTACATGGGAGGCATGTCTACAACGGGAGGCATTTCAGAAACTCGAATTACTCTATTTACAACGACAGTGGACAACCTTTATGTGTTTGTCATTCTGCCTTGAAAAAGCAGGGCTGGTGTGAGAATTGGCATGCTGTGGATGAGTCTTGAGGGCTTGCAGTGCTTAGTGCAATTTTATTTAATCATATGGAATAAAACAATGGTGTAAGGAAAGTCCTGCTGGTTACTGTGGTCCATTGTCATTGCTTTTATGGAATATGCACAACACCTTACAGAAACATTACTTTTACAGTTCATCTGAATTATATCAACCTTGTGTTTCGGGTCAGTATAGCATCGGCTGGAATACTAGCTGGAAGTTTCCTGATACTATGATACCATTATATTTTCTAAATAAGGCTGATGGGATAATGAGGACAATTTTAAGATGCTGGAGGCAAGAATTTGAATTTACCAATATGAGCAGCAGTTAAATATTTCTAAAAAATGTGTGAAATAATACATAGAAATGTTAAAGGCACACATGTTTCTCATTTGCTAGTAAGTGCTGTAAAATAAACATTTTTTCCCAGACAGAAAAGATTACCTCTCGTTGCTAGACTAGTTTAGGCTATCCAGTTCTAATCTCAGATTTCAGTTTTTAGCCAACCAAAGAAAGCAGATTCTTATGAATATGCACTGCAAGTTTGATAAGAAGGTTTAAACCAAGCAGGTCCTATTACCTCTACAAGATCCAGTCTTTGTGTATATTACTGTACAGATGGCAGATTTAAGTCTATGGGGTAACAGATGCTGCTCCAGTTCAGCCCTGTCAATAATGAATCGTGTAATGGTATTATGGCAGGCAGTTATTTCTATATGATTGAGTCTAGGTCGTTGCAGGGAAAACAAATTATTTTACAGGTTGTGTCAATGATCAAGCAAATACAGGTTATTTCAATAAGTTAAAGCAAAGGCTTATGGATTATGTTGATTGTAGACTTAATAAAAATAATTACACTTACCATGAACTGAAACGATTGCTTATTGTGCTTGATAAAATTCTGGGAGATACAGTTTGTTATGCAGCTATTCTATCTTTAATGTGGGACATTTTTCTGTTATATTTTATATTAACAGGCCAGATCCTATGCAAATTATGATATTGCAAATACAATGTGTGGTGTTCTCAGGCAGGCTTGGGATAGAGAACAAAAGTAAAAGATTGGCAGTTGAATAGCACTATTTTGTCAGTGTATTAATATTAATAAATGTGATTCCAGCTAACGTTTATGGTGGAACCAATAGGACAGCCTCAGGACTACTCCATAGCAAGTAGTTGTTTTAATAAGTATCTTACCCAATGGTGACTGTCTGATCTTGTTTGTTCCTCCAAATTCTATATGGGTCATGGGCTGTCTAGGGTCACCTGATCGATTTGGCCTTTCAGTCAGGGTCGTTCATTTAGTTTACATATTATGGGCCTTATTTCTCAAAGTCCGAATATATCTGATATTTCGGATTTTTCGGATAATGGAGGATTTTTGCAATTTAATTTGTGCGAAATGTGAAATTGTCGCGAATTCATGTTTGGCAAATTTATTTGCCCATCACTAGTGAGACTTGTTGAGAAATGACTGTGTTTTCCAAGGAATAACTAAAGAACCAGTCAGACATGGGTGTACTCAGCAAAGAAAATACACAAACTCTGTTCATAGCACATAAAGAATTGGCGGGTATTACATGCCATTTATTTACCCAGAACACCTTTTAGGAAAGAACTGAACAAATGATTTAATAATTTCAATACTTTAAACAAATCATCCTGATTCCCTAAATTCACAACGATTAGCAAATTGCTTTAAATTGCAGCATGGCATGGCTCATAATGAACTTTATTTTTTCTGTGCACTTTTTGCAGAGGAATATGGTTCAGTTTAAATTTAGTAGAAAGTTATACAGTGGTGTTGCAGTATATGTGGTCTAATTACATTTGGCCAAAGCTTTGATACAGGGTCATATAAATATTTGTTTTCTTAACCAAGGTCTGTTGATCTTGGTGGTTCTAATTCTACACAAACAGAAGGCTAATAGATCATGTACAGAGAGTAAATGCCAACTATTGATTTGCTTGACTGTGTGTATTGGTTCATTGACCAGATAAAGAAATATACAGGCTGTGCTTTTCTAAATCTTTCATGGGTGATCTGATCTAGCCAGCTTTACCTTATGTCCAACTGATCATACCCTAGGAGGACTGGTTGAATATACTGGTGTTGTCTTAAAGGGGTTGTTCACCTTCAAACAACTAGTTGTTTTCAGATACATCACCAGAAATAATGCTTTTTTCCAATTACTTTTTATTTTCTAAGGGGCAGATTTACTTATGGTCGAATATCGAGGGTTAAGTAACCCTCAATAGTCGACTGTCGAAGTTAAATCCTTCGACTTCGAATATCGAACTTTCATTCTATTCCTTCACTAGAGCTAAGTAAATGGGCCCCTATGTGTCACCGTTTTTCTAATATTGAATGTAATTTTTCACCTTCTAAAGCAGCTCTGGGAGGGGGGTCAACGACCCTGTAAACTGTTCTAAATTTAGTTGATACATTTCTTATCTTTGTCCCTGCTGAGCAGAATCTCTGGGTTTCATTACAGCCAGCTATTGGAATTGATACAATAGTTCCATTAGGAATAACTCCAGAGATGCTGCTGAGAAATGTATCAACTAAGGGGCAGATTTATCAAGGGTCGAAGTGAATTCAAGGGAATTTTCGAAGTAAAAAAATTCAAAATTCAAAGTAATTTTTTGGATACTTCGAACATCGAATACGATAGTAAGACTTCGAATTTACTTCGAATTCGATTCGAAGTAAACATCGTTCGAATATTCCATAATCGAAGTACTGTCTCTTTAAAAAAACTTCGACTTCAATACTTCGCAAAATTAAACCTGCCAAATTGCTATGTTAGCCTATAAGGACCTTCTACAAACTTTTTCCAAGTCTTTACACATTGAATTAAAATCCTTCAATCGATCGTTGAAATCCTTCGAATCGTTCGAAGGATTTTATTAGATCGAACGATTGCCAAATTCGCTGAAAAAACTTTGAATTCGATATTCAAAGTATTTAAATTTGATGGTCGAATTTCGAAGTATTTTCAACTTTGAAATTCGACCCTTGATAAATCTGTCCCTTAATGTTGCAAAATTGTAAGTTTAGAGTCTGCACCTGAATTACTGAGCTGCCAGACTCAAACACCAGACAGGAACATTAAATTTTAAACTTAGATTTTGGAAAAACAGTAAAAGATAAATAATGGAAAGTAACTGAAAAAAATATTTATTTCTGGGGAGCAATCTGAAAACAACTGAACTGAAAAAAGTGTTTGGAAGCTATATGTAACGAATGTACCTGGTGGTCTAGGGGGGGACGACAGGGACGCCTGTCGCCTCCTCGTCGGGGATGCCCGCCTCGACGAGAGGCTTCCGTTAGGCCGCAGGCGCCGGCATCTTAGGGCGCGCGCGGCACGCTCTGGGAGTTCTTAAAGGCGCAGTCGCGCTGACGTTGTGACGTCAGCGCGCAAGGGCGCGCAATTTAAAAACTATTTAAAGCCCATTAGGGCTGTGGGACTTTGCCCGTGATAGGATTTGTTCCTGGTGCTTCTGAGCCTTGTGTTTATTTTGATTCTGTCTGATTCCTGTTTTGACCTCTGCCTGGCTATTTCGACGATTCTGAATTCTGGATCCTGACCTTGCCTGCTTACGACTACTCTACAGTTTAACCCTTCGATTGATCACCCGGTTTTGACCCTTTTGCCTGTTTGACGTTTCATGCTATCTGCCTGCCTCGACCCTGCCTGTCTGACGATTCTGTTGCCTGCTCCATTTGTACCGTGACCTTCGGCCCAAAAGACTCTGCTACCTGCCGTGCCCCTCTGCTAGAACATCTCGCCTTGTACCCCTCGTTAAGTCCAGGTGGCACCCAAGTAAGCTGAGGGCTCCTCCCGAAGCCCAACGGTGGTCACACTACTGGTGAAGCCGAGCCGAGACCAGGGTACTTGGCACCTGTTCTGGTATTGGGTGCCGGCCGTGACACTATAACTGCTGATTTGTAACAGATATGTCTCCTAGTTTTAACTGGATTATATTATGAATGAATTTAATCAGTAGGTTTTTGAAAATCACCCTATAATTTATGAATGTAATGCTAAATGCTATAATGATATCCAGGGAATAAAATAATAACAAGACCATCTGAATAGGTGTAAAAAGCAGGAAGAGTTAAAGCAATCAATCTGGTAGTTGGTACTTTTTTCCTCCAGCAGAGGATCCCACCAGGAAAATCATATTCCATGCCAGAAACATTGTAGGATATATTTCACCTGAGAATAAAAATGTAAACTCCTATTTTGTAATGGGGAAATATACATCCCATAAATGAATGCAAAATGTATTTTTCATTTTATTTTGTAAAATAACAAGTAAATTGTCAAAGCCATTTATTAAGGCCAATCCAAATTGTAAACTACTGTCAACTTATACTAATATTGTACAAAACTACTGTCAACTTATGCAAATCAGCAGTAAAAAGAGTCTGTTGCACACTCTTCTCTAACACTTTGTTGTTGTGTTAAAAAGGGTGGTTGGCATAAGCAGAACCCAATATGTATTGGTTTCTTTCTTTTTCAATTTGTTTTTCAAACACGTGGTTAACACTTATTAATACTGATTTACATAAATTCTTACAATTATGGCGAAAGATTATCACAAAAGCAGAAAATATAAGGGGTCACCAATATTCCCCTGGAGTCACCAGTGGAGCTGAGCCTAGTGCAATTGCTGTTGATTCATTAAGATAAGTGCAATTGCACTTGACCATAATTTACTTCTACTTTAAATATCTACCCCTACCTTCAGCTATTCCTTCTGCCTTTCATCCTCTACCTGTATTTTTCTCCCTTTCAGTAGATACTTGATAATATGGAGTCATGTAAAAAATGTAAAAGACTTAAATTTGTCTAACAATTTGTGTTTGTTTATTTCTCTAAAATGCTAAACAATTTTATTTATGAACTGAATAAAAACACAAAAAACTCTCATGAACTTGAAATTCGAATAAAAAGAGGATCGCTTCATGGTGCTCATTGGAATAATCCCAGGCAATTTTCAGCTGATAGGAGGAACGGGCCAGGGTTTCAGGTAAGTACATACAATCGCTTGGGGATGCCTAACTTTTGGCACCCCCAAGTATAGCATGCCTTTCCTTCTCCTTTAAATGTTTTCAGCTATAAAACTTCTTCTAGTCTGCTTGTTTACAACTGTCCCAATTATCAACAAGTTCTTTAGATAAATGGCCTTCACATTTTTTCTAAAATTCTCATTTTTTTAAGCTTTGAACCCACAATCTGCTACATGGCTGTTTTTATGTTTATAAAATCTGCATTGTCACACTGCCAGCTCACCAAAAACCCACACAGTAAGAGTCCTTTAAGGCAGCAAAATCTGTGCTGAAAATACATTTCTTGGCAGGGGCTCTTATTGTACGCATGTTGTATTCTATCCTCGGATCATAGACATGAAAGAGAAAAATGTAATGTGTGCAACAATGAATCATATAATATGTTAATTATCCTTAAAATAATAATTTTAAATAAGGATGTTACCATATACCGGCCATGAAACTATGGGAATTCTGCTATCCGTATATAGTGTAGTAGGAGGTTCTTGATTTTTTATACTGTGCATGTGTAAGTTTGAATGAAATTCTACTGAACACTAGTAGAACACCTCAGTAAGCTTTATACAACTGCTATAATGGAATGACCAAGTCTCAAGAAAACTTTTCCATTTGTTTCTGGTCCCTGCACTTATTATGCAAATAGTTATCAGAACCATTTCAATATTTATCATTAGAAACAACTCCTTCCCACTCCCTTGTCAACCTTTGAGAAACTCTGTATTCAAACAGTTGGCCATAACATGCCTATGCTGTATCCCAACAGACCTGACGTTTGAAAGACTACCAGAAAACACCACCAGATGGGCCGATGAGATGCTGACTAAAGCTGAAGATCATGAAATGTGCAGGGCTACATGAAACCAAATACAAAATCAAGTGTCCAAAATATAAATATAAGTGTCATGTATGGTATCCCAAAACTGAGAACAAACTCCAAGGTTCCAGTCTTGGCTCTCGCTTCTGCCTCTAACAACTGCCTTTGCAATTACATGGAAAGCAATAGGAGTGAACCAGAGCCTTAGCTGTCTTAGCTGCAGGTTGTTACATTAGGTCTCTCAAATGTGACACAGACTTGGTAGATTTGCAGTAAAGAAATAGGGTTCGCTTTGTGGAAATCTGGACAATTATAACATTTTAACATTAACTATGACAGTTTTAGAAGATCCTGTTGTTACCTCATGCCATATCCCCAGTATTTCTCTATGTTTCTGCTAAAAGTCAGCATGAACAGTCATCTAGAATGAAGATACGGTAGCATGGAGGCACTCTTTCAATAATTTGTTACACTGGGACCTACGACTTTGCAAAAATAACGCCCATAGATTTCAAAGGGTGAAAATAATTGTTGTGTGGCAAAAAAAAAATTGACTGTCCCCATTGTGCAACAAAAGCATTAAACTTCAATGCATTTTGGAGTAATGGGTCAGATTTGCCCATCACTACTAAACAGTCATCACACTTGACTAAAGGATAGGTTGGAGTTAATACACATGCAGTTGTAGCTATCTCTTGAAACTTTTATATGTAAGCTAATGTCATGTCTCCAGCATACGCTTTTACCATATTTGGGATTTTCCTATTCATTTGCTCGGAGCTCCCTCCTCTGGACACTTGTTGTAAGTGTACAACGTCACTTCCTATATCCATTTTTTCACCTCCATAAGGCTTATGGCAGAATTTGGACTAATCAGGCTACCGTACGCCCACCATGTGACCTAGAGCAATGCCTTGTGGGAGCCAGGACTCCATTTTACAGACCATGCTGCTGGAAGAAGCACACAGTTCTGCATCTCCCTTATGATAGAATCGCTGGTAAGGAAATAGTTACACCAAAACACCTCCACAGCTGCCAGAAACCCCAGAGGCATTGCTACAGAGACATTTATGCCAGTATACATATTTTATACTGCAGTTATATATTCATTTGCATGTTTTCATATAGTTCATTGCAACCCTACTTATTATCTTTTCTGCTGTTTGTATTACAGTTTCACCTCTATTCCACTTGCTTATTCAGTAAAATCTACAGACTCCAAGCTTAGTCTCTTTATTGGATTGTGGAAAGGTTTAGCTGCATGTCGAACTACACACTGCCCCAGGGTAATACGTAGCGAGGACAGAACAGTGAAACAGCGTTACCTCAAAGGCGAGATTGAACTGTATCTCACTGCATGCGCAGTGAAACAGCGCTACCACAAAGGTGGGATTGAACTATAACTCACTGCATGCGCAGTAAAACAGCAGCTGACACACAAGTGATTAAACCAGCTACGCTGCAAGCTCAGACAACAGTATATTACAGTGATCCGGATTCAGACACTGCTGTTAAGTTATTACAGCACAAAGAGCCATTATAGCTAAAACAGGCAAAGGCTTATCCAACATCTCATAATGTCACAGAAGAAGTCATCTTCACTAGTGACCAGGTCCCAAGTTTCAGGCTCCTCTCATCGCTCATCTGTTACCAATGCAGCCGCCATTGCCCGCGCAAAGGCAGAAGCCGCAAAGGCCCGTGCCGCCTTCGCAGAGAGGGAAATGGAGATAAAGGTAAAGAGTGCACTCTTAGAAGCAGAAAGGAAAAAAGAGAGTGCACGCTTAGGAGCAGAGAGGGAAGCAGAAAGTGCACGCTTGGAAGCAGAGAGTGCACGCTTAGAAGCAGAAAGGAAAAAAGAGAGTGCACGCTTGGAAGCAGAGAGTGCACGCTTAGGAGCAGAGAGGGAAGCAGAGAGTGCATGCTTAGAAGCAGAAAGGGAAGCGGAAAGTGTTCGCTTAGAGGCAACCCTAGAAAAGCTGGCCAGAGAGAGAGAAGCTGCAGCGACTTTGGCAGAAGCAAAAGCTCTAGAGATGATTGTGTACCCTAGCAGCGAAGGACACAGTGAGGTACCTAATCTTGAGACTGAACCCCACGACCCACTACAACGCACTAGAGAGTATGTCTACCAGCACTCCAGACAAGACACAGATTCTCTTTCAGCACAGCAACCAAGCCAATATGCTGCTCCTGAACCAAGCCAAGGATGCCATACACCTTCAAAGGCCATCAGCAAGCTGCAATTGTATCACAGAAACCACGCTGAGCAAAGTGATCCTGCCTACAACACCCACTTCAACCAGGTACCCAAGCCTAGGGTTAACCCTGCACCTACCTCTTCAGCTGTGTCACAACAGTATGTCACAGTCCAGCCTAAAAGAGAACCTCCAGACAGGTATGACTATACAACACCTTCTCACTATTACACTCAGCCACCCTCTTATCCTGGTAGTAACCAGGTAACAATGGACTTTGCCAAGTTCTTTGCAAGACGTGAGCTAGTCACAAAAGGACTTGTAAAGTTTAACGACCGCCCAGAAGGCTTCAGAGCCTGGCGATCCTCCTTTCGGAACACTATCAGAGATTTAGACCTTTCATACAGTGAGGAAATCGACCTCCTTATCAAATACCTAGGAACTGAGTCTGCAGAGCATGCCAAAAGGATCAGAGTCATTAACATAAATCACCCAGAGACTGGTCTCAGAATGATCTGGCACAGACTTAATGAGTGCTATGGCTCAGCAGAGGTTGTAGAAAATGCACTCTTCAAGAGAATTGAAGACTTCCCTAAAATAACCAATAAAAGTTACCAAAAACTTAGGGAATTAAGCGACTTGTTAATGGAACTACAAGTAGCCAAAGCTGAAGGAGACTTACAGGGGCTTGCATTCCTAGACACAGCCAGAGGTGTTAACCCCATAGTACAAAAATTACCCTATAACTTACAAGAGCGGTGGATGGCACACGGGTCAAAATTCAAAGAAATGCACAATGTTCCATTTCCTCCTTTCACTGTATTCATGGACTTTGTATACCAACAAGCCAAGATGAGAAATGACCCCAGCTTTGATTTCACTTTGCCTCATACCACCCCTTCAGTACCTAATACTCGCAAAGCAGCAGTAACAGTACACAAAACTAATGCTTCCTCTTTAGATTCCTTCCACAGATCGGCAGAACCTTCTCATGAGGAGACAAGGAATAAAGACCCTGGTAAGCAGTGTCCTCTACACCAGAAGCCTCACCCTCTTCTGAAATGCAGAGCCTTCAGAGAGAAGTCCATAGAGGACCGCAAAGCTTTCCTCAAGGAAAACAACATCTGCTACAGGTGCTGTTCATCAACATCTCATCTTGCCAAGGACTGTAAGGTCAGTGTAAAATGCATAGAATGTGACAGCACGCATCACAACACAGCTTTACACCCTGGGTCAGCCCCATGGACTGTATCTTATACCAAGAGCGCCAGCAAGCATGGCGGGGAGGAAGATAGCACTGTCACAAACACACAAGAAATCACTTCCCAATGCACAGAAATCTGCCATGGTGCCATAGGAGGCAGATCCTGCTCCAAAATTTGCCTGGTCAGAGTATCCCCAACAGGCCAAACAGATAAAAGCATTAAGCTCTATGCAAACCTGGATGACCAGAGCAACAGATCTTTAGCCTGCCCAGCCTTCTTTGATGCATTTAAAATCAAGGGCCCAAACACTCCTTACTCTCTAAAGACATGCTCAGGAGTTGTTGAGACAGCAGGAAGAAGGGCATCTGGATATCAAGTAGAGTCCATAGACGGAAAGGTATGCCTACCCTTACCAACTATAATAGAATGCATCCAGATCCCAGATAATAGATCTGAAATCCCTACACCAGACATAGCTAAGCATCATGTACACCTGAAGCGCATAATGCACTTAATCCCCGAACTCGACCCTAAGGCTCAGATAATGCTTCTCCTTGGAAGGGATATCCTGCAAGTCCACAAAGCAAGGGACCAGATAAACGGCCCTCACAATGCACCTTACGCCCAGAAGCTAGACCTTGGATGGGTCATAATCGGAGACGCTTGCCTTGGAAGTGTACACAAACCAGCCTCCGTAAACAGCATGCTCACAAATACATTAGAAAATGGACGCCCCTCCATTTTCCCACCATGTCAAAACCAGTTCCTAATAAAGGAAAAACCTTACAGCACCAGCCTGGGACACACACCCCTCCACCTTTCTGATGATAGTTTCACCCATGACAGTGATCAGGATCATTTAGGATGCACAGTGTTCCAGAGAACAAGAGAGGACAACCAATTAGCGATGTCTATTGAAGATAAACTCTTTCTAAAAATAATGGAACAAGAACTAGTTAAAAACGATTCAAACAGTTGGGTCGCCCCTCTACCCTTTAGGCCTCAGAGACAACGCTTACCTAATAACAGAGAGGAAGCCCTTAGACGTTTCTCTTCTCTCAAACGCAACTTTCAAAGAAAACCAGAGATGAGAGATCACTTCTTTTCTTTCATGGCAAAAACATTTGAGAATAACCATGCAGAGATAGCACCCACCCTCAAAGACTCAGAGGAATGCTGGTACCTACCAATATTTGGGGTGTATCACCCAAAGAAACCAGGACAGATTAGAGTGGTCTTTGATTCCAGTGCCAAATTCAAAGGTGTTTCCCTAAATGATGTTCTCCTCACAGGCCCTGACCTCAATAACAAACTTTTGGGAGTTCTACTTCGTTTCCGCAAAGACTCTATTGCCTTTATTGCTGACATTTAACAAATGTTTCATTGTTTTCTCGTCAGAGAGGAAGACAGAAATTTCCTGAGATTCCTTTGGTTCAGAGATAACGATCCTTCTAAAGACATCACAGAGTACCGCATGAGGGTGCACATCTTCGGCAACAGTCCTTCACCTGCAGTCGCAATTTACGGGCTCAGACGCTCCGCTCAGGAATGTGGGGTAAGGTACGGGTCAGATGTTGCACAATTGGTAGAAAGAGACTTCTACGTAGATGACTGCTTAAAGTCCTCACCCTCAAGTGAAGCCGCAGTCAGCCTTCTCAAAAGAGCACAAGAAGCACTTGCCTGCTCCAACCTCAGGCTCCACAAAATAGCTTCTAATAGCAAAGCAGTGATGGAAGCCTTCCCTTCCCAAGACCATTCAAACGATCTAAGAGACTTAGACTTGGGAGCTGATTCTTTACCTGTTCAACGGAGCCTGGGGCTTCTGTGGGACTTAAAATCTGATACCTTTGCCTTTCAAGTAAACAGAGAAGAAAAACCCTTCACTCGCAGAGGTGTTCTGTCAACAATAAATAGCCTGTATGATCCCCTAGGATTTGCTGCTCCCGTCACCATACAAGGTAAAGCACTTTTAAGAGACTTAACCCTGGAAACATCTGATTGGGACACCCCACTGGCTCCTGACAAAGGTAATTTGTGGAGAGAATGGAGAAGTTCCCTAAAGGCTCTCGACAACCTTTGTGTTACACGTCCATATGCCCCGGTACCTTCTACAGAGGTACAAAGCCAAAGACTTTGTGTGTTCTCTGATGCTTCGGTTAAGGCCATAGCTGCTGTAGCATACCTTAAAACTGTGGATATATATGGACAATGTCACATTGGGTTTGTTATGGGCAAGGCAAAACTGGCGCCAATCCCAGAACACACTATACCCAGACTAGAACTCTGTGCTGCAGTCCTAGCCATAGAGCTAGCAGAGCTCATCACAACAGAGACAGGCATAGAACTCAAAGAGACTGTGTTCTACACAGACAGCAAGGTAGTACTAGGCTACATCTATAACGAAACCAGAAGGTTTTATGTTTTTGTCAGCAACAGGGTGCTCAGAATCAGACGATCCACTCATCCAGGACAGTGGAACTATGTACCCACGGACTGCAACCCTGCAGATCATGCAACCAGAGCTGTTGCCGCAAGTCATCTTAAAGACACGTCTTGGCTCACAGGACCAACATTCTTGTACAACACAGGGCAAACTAATCCTGAAAGCGAGACATTTGAACTAGTAGATGCCAACTCAGATGGTGAAATTCGTCCACAAGTATCTATATGTCATACAACGACCACTGACAACCAACTTAAGTCCAACAGATTTAACAGATTCTCAACCTGGAAATCACTCATCCGAGCTGTCACTTGCTTAACCCACATAGCTCACTCCTTTAAACATACTGCATCTACAAATGTAAGTACCTGCAAAGGATGGCATCACTGCCAGAAGGTCTACACAGCGGCAGAATTTCAGAAAGCAAAATATGTCATCATCCGCACTGTACAACAAGAGACCTTTTCCAAAGAGATCGACTGTATCAGAGGAAACAAGCTTGTTCCCAAAGATAGCACTCTAAGGAAGCTGGACCCATTCCTTGACCAGACTGGCCTATTGAGGGTAGGTGGTCGTCTCAAAAACATGAAATTAGAGTTTGAAGAGAAACATCCTCTAATCATCCCTGGTCACCACCACATTGCAAGTTTGCTTGTGTGCCACTACCACGATCAAGTCAAACATCAGGGTCGTCTATTTACAGAGGGAGCCGTGCGAACGGCTGGATTGTGGATAATTGGAGCAAAAAGATGTGTTAACAGTATCATTTTCAATTGCATTCTTTGTCGTAAACTCCGTGGGAAGCTGCAAACACAAAAGATGGCCAATCTTCCAGCTGACAGACTCAGCTTAGACCCACCTTTTACCAATGTTGGATTAGATGTGTTTGGCCCTTGGTCTGTCTCCACACGCCACACGAGAGGAAGTCATGCCAACAGCAAACGTTGGGCAGTCATATTCACTTGTATGACCATCCGAGCTGTCCATATAGAAGTCATTGAGTCAATGGACACTTCAAGCTTCATAAACGCTCTGAGACGCTTCATTGCAATACGAGGTCCCGTGAAGCACATTCGTTCTGACAGAGGTACTAACTTTGTTGGAGCAACCAAGGAGCTACAAATTCCTTCAAACGTCAATGTTAAAGATGTTGAAAGATACCTAACCGATCAGGACTGCATCTGGACATTCAACCCACCTCACTCTTCTCATATGGGAGGAGCTTGGGAAAGAATGATCGGCATAGCCCGAAGGATCCTCAATTCCATATTCTTACAAGTGGGAACTGCAAGGCTCACCCATGAGTCTCTGATTACATTCATGGCTGAAGTTTCAGCTATTATAAATGCCAGACCTCTTACTTCTGTCTCAAATGACCCAGAAGATCCTTTCTTGCTTACACCGGCCATTCTGCTTACTCAAAAGACTGAGACAATTAGTGTTCCCTCTGGAGAGTTTACCACCAAAGACTTGTACAAGCGACAGTGGAGACAAGTACAGTGTCTCGCAAACTCCTTCTGGGACAGATGGAGAAAACAGTATATCTCTACTTTACATCCACGAAACAAGTGGCAAACTATCAAACCCAATCTCAGACTTGGTGATGTTGTTCTCGTGAAAGACTGTCAATCGCAGAGAAACGAATGGCCCTTAGGTCTGGTCACCAAAACATTCCCAAGTGAAGATGGGAGAGTCCGCAAAGTTGAGGTCAAAACCTCCAAACAAGGAGAAACAAAATTGTTCTTCAGACCAGTAACAGAACTAACTTTATTATTGTCTCCTGAGGAATAATGGTGCCATCCATGGATGCCAGACGGGGAGTGTCATGTCTCCAGCATACGCTTTTACCATATTTGGGATTTTCCTATTCATTTGCTCGGAGCTCCCTCCTCTGGACACTTGTTGTAAGTGTACAACGTCACTTCCTATATCCATTTTTTCACCTCCATAAGGCTTATGGCAGAATTTGGACTAATCAGGCTACCGTACGCCCACCATGTGACCTAGAGCAATGCCTTGTGGGAGCCAGGACTCCATTTTACAGACCATGCTGCTGGAAGAAGCACACAGTTCTGCATCTCCCTTATGATAGAATCGCTGGTAAGGAAATAGTTACACCAAAACACCTCCACAGCTGCCAGAAACCCCAGAGGCATTGCTACAGAGACATTTATGCCAGTATACATATTTTATACTGCAGTTATATATTCATTTGCATGTTTTCATATAGTTCATTGCAACCCTACTTATTATCTTTTCTGCTGTTTGTATTACAGTTTCACCTCTATTCCACTTGCTTATTCAGTAAAATCTACAGACTCCAAGCTTAGTCTCTTTATTGGATTGTGGAAAGGTTTAGCTGCATGTCGAACTACACACTGCCCCAGGGTAATACGTAGCGAGGACAGAACAGCTAATATGAATGTTAACGTTATGTAAAACCCCAATACCATTAAATTTTTTTCCTGTTACTACCCCCAAGGCTTAGGGGAATATGACATGGGCACAAGTGGTTCTATAAACATTTGCTAGATGTTGTGGAACACTGTATCAGTGGAAGCACCACAACTTGTTACCAAAAAATATGTGCAAATAATTTGATCTTCACTAAAAGTAGCAGTGGTCAAAATGAACTGTGGTACACAGTGGCATAACTATAGAAGAAGCAGACCCTGCAGTCACAGAGGAGCCTGGAATGTGGAGTATGCTTCCTCTATAGCTAATGGGGATGCACCGAATCCAGGATTCGGCCAGGATTCAGCATTTTTTCAGCAGGATTCGGATTCGGCTGAATCAGTCTGCACGTCCGAATCGAATCCTAATTTGCATATGCAAATTAGGGGCAGGGAGGGAAATTGCATGATTTTTTGTCATAAAACAAGTAAGTAATAAATGTTTTCCCCTTCCCAGCCCTAATTTGCATATCTTTTGTGAAGGATTCAGGGGTTCGGCTGAATCCAAAATAGTGGATTTGGTGCATCCCTAATAGATACTAAAAAAAAAACGTCCTCCCCAGCCGCTTTCTTACCTGTGGCTAAGGGGAAGCAAGTCGGGCGGGAGTGAGTGGGGTTGGGCTGGGTAGTGGGTGGGGTGGGAAGGGAGACGAATGGGGTGGAGGCAGGACATGGGCAGGGTGGGACGGAGGAGGGATGGGAAGTGGCTGGGAGGATGTGGATCTGTGCCAGGCCCATCTGAAGATTTTTTTGCAGGGGGCCCCAATGCATTCTAGTTACACCACTGATGGTACATTGTCCTTATAGTATTTTGAACATGGAACAAAGCATGGCAGAATCAAGTTAGAAAGAAATCTTCAACTATGGCAAAGCTACCATGGGCGTGGCCTGAGCAATGCAAAAATGGAACAACATACTCAACTGTAACAATGTTTAAATACTCTCTATTTCAGACTTGGAATATTCACTTAAGCACTGTAGCAGCTGCCTTGGCAAAACAATAAAATTTATATTTCAAGAAGGCTTTTTCTAAGATGTAATATTCCATTGGATATCATTAATAACAAAAAGATGGGCAATTAAGAAATACTACCAAGAAAGTTTCCCTCCTGGTCCTGGATATTGACATAAGGATTTAAAACAAATGTATGTGATGGTGGTATTTAATATGCCCCTTCTGATCTCATAAAAACAGCATTTAAAGTTATTGCAGTTTGGCATCAGTTGTTCGTCTGTTTCATCTGAGATCAGTGGGTCACACAATGGGTCACGCAGCCTTGAATCCAGCTCACCACAATCTTGTACAATAATAAGCAATTATAAGAAGCAATAAATACAGCAGGTTAGTGACGTCCGATTTCGCATTCCTCTGTAAACATGTAACATATTAACAATACAGAGATTACTAAAAATGGCAGTAAAAAAAGTCATAAAAATAGGTAACATGGACTGGTTTTGTGCCCAATGAGCAGAAGACCAATTGCGTTAAAGGCTGATATTTAAAGATATTTTTATGCTGTGTAAAAAACAGTGGGATAACCACACATCAAAAAACGGCGTATATTTTTACACATTTTTACATATTTTCTGCTGGAAGCAATTTGAAATAACGGCGCAAAATCTGGTATTCACATGCCATAAAATTACACACAGGTTTTTTTTTGCGAATTTAATTTTACACAGCATAGTAAATATGGCCCTAACACTTGAGAATTGTAGTACAGAGGCAGATTTTAGTTGCAGATTTGGCCCCATTAGATTGAGTTGGCAACATATTTAACCATATAGGGCAGTGATCCCCAACCAGTAGCTCGTGAGCAACATGTTGCTCTCCAACCCCTTGGATGTTGCTCCCAGTGGCCTTTAAAGCAGGAGCTTATTTTTGAATTTCTGGGTTGGAGGTAAGTTTTGGTTGCATAAAAACCAGGTGCACTGCAAACAGAGCCTCAATGTAGGTTGAAAATCCTTATAGGGGCTACTAAATGGCCAATCACTGCCCTTATTTGGCACCCTAGGAACATTTTTCATGCTAGTGTTGCCCCCCAACTCCTTTTACTTCTGAATGTTGCTCACGGGTTCAAAAGGTTGGGGATCCCTGATATAGGGGCTCTATCCAATGGATATATCTGACTGAATATCAGACAGATTTAAAAATCTTATAGGGGCAAGGACTGCATTTGCTCTCTCAAGGGCCTTAATAGGCACCTACAATATAATGATCTGATCCTTTGTCACAAGGGTCAAGCTTTATGTTGGTGGGCCTATTGTGTAAAGATGCCAGTGTCGGACTGGCCCGGTGGGCCCGACCCTCGTGGGCTCCCGCCGGGCCAGAACCCCTCTCCCGATATCTAAATTTTGTGGGAAAAAAAGTTTTCGGCGCATGCGCGCTGAGCAACGCAGCCCGCGCATGCGTGCTGAGCAACGCGCATGGCATAGTGTGCACAGAGTGGTACCCTCTCACAGTAACACCAAGCTTGGCGCATCACAGTAGGGGGCCAGGGGGGCCGGAGGGGGGCCCTGGACCAGAAGTCCCGGTGGGCCCAGAGCCCCCCAATCCGACCCTGAATGATTAAGGTGTACGGCCACATTAAAGACTAGAATCCACTAAAAATACATACATACAACGGATTATCTGTTCTCAGTTTTGCTGACATGACGACCCATTTCCAGTTATGACTTCTACTGGAAACACAAGTAATATAGATAATTGCAAACACATTTATAATATGTACTGTGCTTTTAAATAGTTGTGAAGTGTAAACATTAAGCTGGTGTTATACTGTATTTAATTTAACCTCAAAATTGTCAGTAAGGTATAATGTATGTAGAGCAAGGTCAGATTGCTTAGCTGAGGACCTTTCCCTAGATTCCTTCTTGCAGAGCTATAATCTTGCTTCAGTCTCAGACTGTTGTAGCTAAATTCTGCATGATTTAATTGCTCGTCTGGGGCAAACTAATGGATGTCATAGGAATATTGCCTCTTATGTCCATCTTAAAGGAAAACTATACCCCTTAACCAATGTAGGTCTTTATAAAAAGATATTGCATAATACAGCTCATATTTAAAATCCTGCTTCATTTAAACAAACCATTTCCATAATGATATACTTTTTTAGTAGTATGTGCCAATGGGTAATCACAAATAGAAAATTGCCATTTTAAAAAATAAGGGCCACCCCCCTGGGATCGTACGATTCACTGTGCACACAAACATACCAACAAACCATACATGAGCCAATTAACAGACAGAGTTCTGTCTTTTGCTTCAACACTTCTTCCTGTTACAGTTAGTGTTGTAGTATTTCTGGTCAGGTGATCTTTGAGGCAGCACAGAGACCATCACGAAATAGTGGCTCAAGGCAAGAGATGTAAAAGGGCAATATTTACTTAAATATATAGACCAGTTTAGTAAAATTCTTTAATACGCCACTTAATATGATGTAAACTGTTGCTTAAATGTTAATTTTGGGAGTATAGTTTTCCTTTAGGGCAGGTTCCGGCACAATCCGATGCGCTGCGCAAAAACACAGGCGTCAAGTCGGATGCAACGGAAATAAGGTATTGTCGGATTGTGTTGCAGCATTGATGCAACACGTCACGACTGTCGGATGCAGACGCAGCGTGCAGTGTCTACATCCGACAGTCGTGACGCGTCGCATCAACACTGCTACACGATCCGACAATAGAATTATTTCCATTGCATCCGACGTGATGCTTGCATTTTTGTGCAGCGCGTCGGATCACGATGGAATCGTGTGTGGAATCCTGCCCTTATGAATACAGAAGATTAATTTCTGGGATATTTCCTTCATTCAAATGAGTAGGAGTTCTAGTGTTGCATGACTGCTGAGACAGTTCCCAAGATTGCAATAACAAATGATCTAACCAAGGAAAAGCTACATGGCACTAAGTAAATTAATTTAAAGAAATCTCCACACTGGAGCACATCTCCTAAATAACAATCACAGGGAAAACATTCCAGAAGACGATCATGTAGCTTTGTAAAATAAATACATGACTATATGTCACTTATTAGTGAAAATGCAGAACCACAGAGAAATGGATTTTCTGTTCATACAATAACCTGTGATATTACATTTAACTATTACAAATAAATAGCTGACCCAACTCATTTATGTGTGTTATTTTCCTTTGATCATGGTATTTAATGAGCTTTTTCTAAAGGTCATATCCACTTTCATCATTCTGCTTGAATCAGAACCTTAGTCTGTAAAAAAATAACACATTTTTCATATCAACTGTATTTTTGTGACAGCAAATGGCAGGCTTTCTTTGTTTTCTGACCGCAAATGGTTAAAACTCACTGGATAAATATAGTTCCAATATTTTCAGTCAGTCCCCCAATATTTGCTGCTGAGGGAGACAAAAGGAATTTCAAAGGGGAGGCAAACAGTCTCTCTTGTTGGCAGAACAAGAAGAGGAACCTTTTGCAAATCCTATTAAAAGATCCTAATTAGGAGGCTGTGATTCTGCTGCTGTTGGCAGGAGCCTCAGAAGTGGGGCTATTTTTATGGAATAAGATTATTGTTGTCATTTTAATTGCTACCAATAAGCAGAACAGAATTTGCTGATTTGCTGTGGGCAAAGACACTCAATAGCATTGGCACATGTGTTATTTGTAGTGAGACATATGTATGTCTATATACAGTATATACTTAGACAGCACATATACGAATGCATTGTTTGCATGGTATGTATTTATATAGAAGACAAATGAGCATATTCAGTATATTTATTTATTATTTTGTAACAATTTAGCAGGGATGCACCGAATCCAGGATTCGGTTTGGGATTCGGCCAGGATTCGGCCTTTTTCTGCAGGATTCGGATTCGGCCGAATCATTCTGCCTGGCTGAATCGAATCCTTATTTGCATATGCATGGAGGTAAATCGTGTAACTTTGGCACAAAACAAGGAAGTAAATTTTTTCCCCTTCCCACCCCTAATTTGCATATGCAAATTAGGATTCGGATTCGGTTTTGGAGGATTCGGGGATTCGGCCGAATCCAAAATAGTGGATTTGGTGCATCCCTACTTTTAGTCAGTAATACATTATTTTCTGTTTCTCATATAAAGCACCAGGCTTGTTTTTAAAGGGCATGTAAAGGCAAAAAAATAAAATCCCATTTTTACTTTCTTTAATGAAAAAGAAACCTATCTCCAATATAATTTAATTTAAAAATGTGTACCGTTTTTATAAGAAACCTGACTGTATGCAGTGAAATTCTCCTTTCATTTACTGCTGTGGATAGGAATTGTCAGACGGTCCCCAACTGCTGAGCAGGGAAACAACCATACTTATGAACAGCAGGGGGAGCCCCCGCCTTACTTCCCAGCCTTTCAGAACTCCAGCAGCTTTGTTTGTTTCCCTGTTATGATAATTTATGACGATCCCTAAGAAGCCCAGACCACACTGAGCATGTGCACAGTCTTAGTCTTGAAAAGATTTTTAACAAAGTTACAAGATGGTGACCCCCTGTGGCCAACTTTGAAAGCATAAATTATTTGTTTGATTAGGTTCGTGGTGCAGTAAGTTCTTGTTTATGTTTAGTATACAAAATACAGCATTTCTAGCCTTACTCTATTTTAGACTTTCCTTGTCCTTTAAAGCTTAACTTCCCCCATGGCTTCCCATGCGGGACAGGACTTTCTGTACAGCTTAAAAGTGAAAGCTTACTGTTGTGTAATGCCTGCTTGACTCTGCTAATAAAGCACTGTTATACTCTCCTCATCCTTGGCTACCCAAAACATAACAAATGGCGACAGGGATGGCTCTTCTACCTCTGCAGCAGCCTTCACCTTTTACTGCTTGGATTTGTATGTTTGAAAATTACATTATTGCTGCTGACCAAGGGGAGATTTCTGCTGCTAGAAAGCATATGCTTTACTTATTCACTGCCTGGGAGCAGAGGGACAGCGTATATTCTATACATTACCATTACCTGATAATACTGCTCTTACTGCTATAAAGAACTTTTTTGTGCCAAAATTTAATGTGGTTGCTGAAAGATATCAATTCCGCCAACGTGGCAAATCCACAGAACAATTTGTAGCAGCTTTGAGAGAGCTTGTTGTTACCTGTGAGTTTGGGAATCTAACAAATGAAATGCTAAGAGACCAAATTGTGGAAAAACAAACTCACTTTGCATTAAAGAGAGACTGCTCCTAGAGCAGGATTTAACCCTTGCAAAGGCTATTACAGTTGCTAGACAAATTGAAACAGCAGTGGCAGAGCCTAAAACTCTGTCAGGGAACTGCTGGGAATGTACAGACTGTGAATTCAACACTGTGGCCTCATAATGCACAGTCACAGGCAAAATACAGTGGTAAGGAAAGGGATTCACCTACACTGCAAAACCGTGCAGCAAATACAAATAGAAAATACTGCTTTTGCTGTGGTTCAACACACTGCAAATCATGGTACATGTCCTGCAAAAGCTATACGGTGCCGCAAATGCAAAAAGGTAGGACATTTTTCTAAGATCTGCCGTAGTTTTGCTAAAGATGTTCATGAAGTCACTACTACAAATGTCACAGTATTCAGTGTGGATAAAGCTGGTACATTTATTTCAGACAAGTTTATATGCACTGTCAGTGTCAGTACTGCTTCTGCTGACAAGGGCCACTCCATTAACCTGATGCTTGATACAGGTTCAGCTGTTTCTATACTACCAAAGGATATTTTCTTGAAATACTTTGCAAAAGATCCGCTTGTTGCACCTGCCCTGAAACTGGTCAGTTATTTAAAGGATCCAAACCCTGTGCTTGGTTGCTTGCCAGTGACTGTACAATTTGAATCAAATGCTGCAAAATGTGACTTTTACATTGTGAATAAGGGTACTGCTATACTTGGAAGGGATCTCTTTGCTGCATTAAACCTACAATTAGTTGATGGTCTCATTACTACAGCACCAGTGTCTAACACACAGCCAGTGTCTAACATTTCACCACAAAGCAACACTTCACTGGGCTGTGCAAAGAAATTTGTACACAAAGTTAAGTTGAGACCAGTTGTAAAACCAGTACCGCAGATTTGCTATAACCTTGATGGACTATTACAGTAAATGGAATAAAATTGCATTTGTTTCTCATATAACATCAGCTACAGTAATAACATTTCTTTGTACAGTCTTCAGCAGAGAAGGTAATCCAAAGAAGTTAATATCAGACAACGGACCACAGTTTGTCTCATATGAGTTTGAATCCTTTCTGAGAGAGAGGAATATTGTGCATAGGAAATCTTCAGTGTATTACCCACAAGCAAATGGAGAAATTGAGCGATTCAACAGAAGTCTGAAAGAAGCACTACAGACAGCAAATCTTACTGGGAAATCTTGGAAAGTATTTACAACAGAGTTCCTACGTAACTACAGAGCAACGCGCCATGCAACAACCCAATCATCTTCTGCTCAATTATTACGTGACAGACAGATGAGCACTAAGTTAAATGTTGCATATGAACTGTCTGATGGACCCATGTTGAATGCAAGTCGTCTTGCTCCTGTTAGATATGACTTTGGAGAAACTCCATTTGATTAAGGACATTTTCCTACTCCTGATGTCAACTGCAATAGGTGTAGAAGTGAACATATAAGGTGTACTGAGAGAATCAGAAAACTACCTGCATGGACCAAGGGCTATGTGATGTGAATAATGTATATTATCCCTTTAAAATGCATAATGTTTAATGTTGATGTTTATTATAGTTGTCCAAATGCTTTCCTTCTATAGGGGAAATATGTGGTGTTTATACAAATGGCCTACGGTTGTCACTGTGCACAGGACTGTGCATACACAGGACTTTCTGTACAACTTAAAAGTGAAAGTGAAAGCTTACTGTTGTGTAATGCCTGCATGACTCTGCTAATAAAGCACTGTTATACTCTCCTTATCCTCAGCTACCCAAAACATAACACTTTGGGCAGTGCATTTTATTCCAACTCATACATATTATATTTCCATCCATTTAGTTATCTTTTTTTGACAGCCTGAAAGGCCATCATGTGTGACGACGTTATGATAGGTCTTTCACGTTCATGGTAAAGAATGAAAGTATGGATTCTGAATGCAAAGTTTAGGAGAGTTTCATTACAGGGACAGTATACCCCCCTTTTTAACATGAGCTTATTAAATATGGCTTGTGCTGAAAATTCTTTTTGCCTCTTGTTTTAATTAAGAAATATCTATGGTTTTTCTTATTTCAGGCACTAAAGTATATGAAGCCAGTTCACTTAAGCTTTTTGAAAATTAAACATAATTTCAAGCAACTTTGAAATATACATCATCTGTCTGACTACTTTGCTGAGTAGTCTCACTACTGTTACTTTGTATCAAAACCCAGCTGTCCTCAGCCAGCATCCAAACCCCACAATTCCCTGCACACATGATTTCAATAAGGAAAGGAACATCACAGTGCAATGCATTTTGGGTTATGTAGTTCCTGCATGCTGTCTGTAAGCTGTGGAGTAGTAGTGGAGCACTGTTTAGTCCCTCCTTCCCTGCCAGGATTTCAAATGATACAGAAAGAGAAGAACTATTAACCAGCTGGATTGCAGCATAGAAAATAGCATTTATTCATACTTTTTGAAGAAACAGGTAACTGTGATGGATTTATTAGGGGTGTCTGTATATTCTTTATGAAATTTTGGTTTGTAAGCCGGAGGTTACCTTTAAGTACTTTTCATTTTAATCACTTCCTGATCCATGAAAAACTTCAAAAGAGCATACCAAGGTGTGCCAGAGAGTGAAGGTGAGGGGAACAAAGGTCCTGATCTAGGGGAAGGTGAAAGAAGAGATATGAAGAGGACGCACTAAGCACAGGCCTTTTCTTCTGCCTACCCTAATTCCAACCCTGGTTGATAGGGAGCTCCAAACAAATTTCCCTAATTATAACGAAGGGGGAAGGGGTAAGGTCAGTGTAAATAATCCAACTTTCAATAAAATAGGAAGAATGTAATTCCAACACAAGTTCCAAATATTTTAATAAATTCTTAGCAAATGTGTTTTAGTTGTATAATGCTCCTTTATGGAAAGAAGCTAGGTAAAGCTAATCTGCTGACAAAGGTGTTTTTAGGACAGTTCCATTGATAAATAATAATGAATTGAAAATATATTAAAGAAAAATGGAAAATCTTATGATCAAATAGGTTCAAAGATAGAGGAATCGGTCATATAATGTTCTCTGTTGGTCTTATAAATGTTCAATCACAAAGTCAGAAACATGAGGGGGAGGAAATAGAGGTCTCATGCTTCTATATGAGTTCATACACTCATTGATTTAAAGCCCCAATGCACATGTGCTTCTCGCTACCCACTCTGCCCACCCCATCACCAGTCATACCTAGAAGAACAGTTGCACTGGGGACTGGGTGGCCAAGAGATTTAACAGTATCCACTGCCCAGTCAACAACATGACTTCCTTTTTTCTATTACTAATGATGTGGGGGGCATGCTATTCCTTAAAGCTTGCTACAGTAGGCTTATGTGGCCTCAAAAATTTGGCTAAACATGTTTTAACAGCATCTGAGAAAAAAATTCTATTGCCTGTTTTGTATTTATGTGCCTGCTGTCTGTAGTTTCATTCACCACACAGGCTGGATGTGTCAGCGGTACATATTCAGCCCTTGCTTTGAACACCTAGTGGTCTTATCAACCAACAGAAAATTATCAAAAATGATCATAGCCAGAAAGAAGGGTTTTGACTCTCAGTGGGGCAGATCTATAAAAACCCACCAGGGGCACTCTTCACAAGTGCATGGGGCTTAGGCAAGAGAAACTACAGCATAAACCTGTAATTCTGAACTTCTGATGATAGACAGGCATTAGAATATTTAGATTGAAATCTCTAACAAGCAAAGCCCTCTTTCCTCTCTGTGTCTTTCAGCATTTGTACTGTATATAATCTCTGTGTTTCGTGTATGCACCATTGTAATAGACAGCACTGCACAATATGTTTGTACTTAACAGATTATTAATAACAAAAATGACAAGTTGAATGTCTGTGCTAAGGAAAACAGAACACTCATGTAGGACTTTTAAAAGACAATTCAGCTACAACAGGGAATTTCTGCTTACAATCCCGTAGGGGTAAGAATAAGGAATAAAAACTGTCTTAGGTCTCGGCAGGACAAGCAGCGTGGAACTGACAATCTTTAGAAGATGGAAAGGCAGGACTTAAATTAAGCAAAAACTGTCTTAAAGGTCAGACCTCAGAATCAACAAAAAACAGGTCAATTTTTATAATTGCTTTATAAATGCAATGGTTTTGTTAAGGTAGTGATGTCATTTTCAGGGGGCTATAAGAGAATTACTGGTAGATGCATGTTAATAAAAAAGGCCACTGATCTGACATATGTTTGACCATTGCAATTGGTACCAAAATTGGAACACAAGTAGAAGATCTAGGAGCAAAAGCATGTGTATTTAATAATAAGTACCTTCAGAGAAGCATAATATGAAAGTAGAATTCACTTTGCTTTAGTGCAGAAGGAAAACTTCTTTCACTCAATTTTCATACTGGGTAATGGGGACATTACATTACTCCACATTCCAAACCACATATTGAAGGACCAGACTATTATAAAATTATGACTTTGAAAAAAGGTGCCAGAAGATCCAAGGATATGATTGGAACCAATGATCTCTTGGCTCAAGGGCATTTAGTTGGACTGTCCTTGAACAGTAGCAGAACAATGCACAACAGAAATTCATTAGCACAATAAAATCTGGTGAAATGCCAGTACATGTGGTTTATTTAAAGGAGAAGGAAACTACTGAAGCAGTTTATTGCCAATAGATTAGCCACCCTAGTGCATACTATTGTATGCACTACTATATTTATTCTGAAGAATGGTTTACCATACCTGAGCAAACAGCTCTAGAAGCTCTCTCTGTTTGTTTAGTATAGCAGCTGCCATATTAGCTTGCTGTGACATCACTTTCTGCCTGAGTCTCTCCCTGTTCACTCATAGCTCTGGGATCAGATTACAGCAGGCAGGGGGGAAGCAAACTGAGCATGCTCAAGCCCTAGCCCTGGAGGTTTAAGATGAAAATAGGTCTGACACAGAAGCCCATGTGTACACAATAGAAGGAAAGAAATGCTGTGTTTTTTTTGACAGAGGATTTACTTTGAGGGTTTACTGGTGTATTTATATGGACCTTTCTGATAAAGCTTACTTAGTTTTAACCTGTCCTTCTTCTTTAAGCCAAAGGCAAACAGAATAAACTAAATGTTTCAGGCCTAAAAGTCCTTGCCCAGGAGCAAAACCACCATGGTGTACAGTGTTCAAGTCAAGTTCATGTAATGTGCAAAAGTGCTTAATGTGCTTAAATTTAGTTGCTATATAATCAAAATTAGATTTGAATTGAAGAGAGAAGCAGATCAAATCCAAATGCATATAACATTTTTGTTCAAATTGTTTCATTGTTTTTGTGGAAGATAATGAGAACATAAACTAGATTTCCTCATTAGGACTGTCTCTCCACAAGTTCCAAGTTCTAAGAACTAAATACACACTAGGTCAAACAGGAAATAGTGTAATGTTATAGCTTGGTTTAATATAGCTTTTTTGTACTTCATTTACACTGAATAATATTGATATGTCATACAGTGGCTATTCTTATTTTCTGGCTGGGATTTTATGATGATGTCAAGACTAATTTACTGGCATATGAATGCAATGCAAACAAATGTAAGTGATAATTTAGTGCAATGGTGTTATCCTTTGTCAGAGGCTGACCACACACACATTTACTTTTGCACAAATCTAAATGAATAGTTAAAATCTAGACATTTGTAACAAGCAAAACCTTGTCCCATGTAATTATACATATCTGAGCATTAAAAATGTCAAGACCCTGTCAGACAGATGGACATTTAGAAGCTCTATAATAAATGCTTGGAATAAATTGCATAACCTAAAAGTTTATGTCTGTCCTTTCTATGCATGTTTATGTATGTATGTATGTTTATGGGCATTAGGCTTTCTGAAATGTACCAAATATATCACTCATCACCAGATTTCAAAAGGCAAACAAAACAGTGTAATCAAGGTACAATAAAAAGTGTTGGTTGGTAGGGATTACTGTATGTTTAGAGAGCTTTTTGAAAGCAACATGGCATTAAAAATCAGGTAAAAAAAGACTACAATTAAAAAAAATGGCACTGTGTATGATAGAAATGCTGTGAAAACAATTGAGAAATTGGGAGTATGTATATATGTTACAGTATATTTGAAACAATAATTAAAAAAAAGAAAAAACAATTCTGTACTTCTAATCGAAATACAAAAAGCATTGACTTGCCAGCTGAGGAGGTAGCCCTGATCCTAACACAGACACAGACCATTCTCACAGACTCTACACAATCTAGCACCCCCAAAACATTTACACAGCTAATTGCATACCCACAAATCACCCTACAACTTCACTTCCATGGTACACTGTGCGTAAATCCAGTGATCCAGATATAGGGAGGGGGTTTTATTAAGAGCCTTGAATGTAAATGTTAGTAATCTGAATTTAAGTTGAGAGGAAATTGGGAGCCAGTGAAGGGATTTGCATAGGGAAATACTAATGTGAAGTGATGAGATGAACGAATCCAACAGGAACATTTAGAACAGATTGAAGTTGTAAAAGCCATTGTGAGGGACGCCTGCTAGGACAAAGTTGCAGTAGTCAAATGGAAATAATAAGAGGCTGAATTAGTGTTTAAGCTGTTTCTCAGCTATATAAGGTCACATACCCTTGTTTAAAGGTTAAGGCATTTGTAGTAGTTTAAGGCAGAATGTAATTAAAGTTGCAAAGAGAAAAATAATTGGCACCAATAAGAATAAAAATCCACATCTCGCAATGTAATATTGTTCCTTAAACTGTTATTACATTGCAAATTTGAAATTGCTCACTCTTAAGAAGTGCTTGAAGGTGTCGTAATCTTTTGGAGCAAAAATAAGTTTTATTACATTTACTGCACATTGGCGCAAAGTCTGAAATTTGCAAATGGTCTTCCACTGTCGGAAGTGGTCGCTAAACAGTTTCCGGGTTCGCAAAAGCTATATTAAATTTGCGCAAAGCAAAATTTGTTCTCGCAAAGGCATAACTTTTCACATTGCAAATAGTTTTTCTATTACCATCTTTTATCACATTCCCCCTAAAAAGTTTCAGTGTCACGATAGGCACCCTAAATCCAGAAACAATGCTAAGCACCCTGTTCTCAGCTCTTGCTTCTGCCTTTAACAGACGCCTTTCACCTCGGGAAGAGCCCTCGGCTAATCGGATGCCGCCAGGTCTTAAAAAGAGAGGTGCCAAGCTAAGGGTTCTGGACAAGCAAAGGGGCACGATGGTAAAGCAAAGTCTTTTGGGAAGAAAGTCACAGAACGAGGAGTAAACAGAAGGTGTACTCAAAACTGGCTGGGTCAGGGCAGGCAGAGTAAAAGCGGAGTCAGACAGGCAAGGGTCAAACCAGGAGATCAATCAGAAGGGATACGGATGTAGAAGAGTCAGTTACCAGGCAGGGTCAGGATTACAGAAGTCAGAATAGTCAAAACAGGCAGGGTCACAACAGGAATCAAATATCAGACAGATTAAAAGCACATAAGCACTAGGAACTTCACAAGAAATGATCCTATAACGGGCAATCAGCAATACAACCTGTGACTTTAAATACTTTTAAACTTTGTATTTACATTCAGCTGATGAGATGAATTAAAGGACATAGGAGCAATTTCTTATGTAAGCACCCTGGTCAAAGTCATCCCATATCTGGCCAGTCCTACATTCAAATTGCATCTGATTCATTAAGAATTCTATTGCTTCATTATACATTTTACAAAGGGACTAAGTTTTACCTGCAACTTACTTGCTGCTTTCATAGTAAAACTCCCAAACTTGGTTGCCCTTTTATTAGCCACCAGTGGGATCACCTGACTATAGATGGGAAGGGTGGGAGCTACAACATGGAGCTGGCCACTGCTCCTGTATAAACTATATATAAACAAGGGAACGTTGTGCTCAACAGTACTATTAATGAGGACATGGTCTTAAACATTCTTATGGTAACATGGGTGTGGTTTAAAGTTGGTGTGGTGTAAAAACAGGGAGTGGTCAACACTGGCTTCCATTATCGGCCCTTCACCATGTAGGCCAGAAAAACTTCTGGCCCTCGGTACAACAGAAATTAGACAGCACTAAAGTAGAAAATTGAAGACCAATTAAAAAGTTGCAAAGAATAGGCCATTGTATAACATATTAACGTACATTTTTTTATTTAAGCAATGAATTTGCTAATTTGTCCCCCATGGTTGTTCGCACTTGAACAACTGATACTACTCAACTTTTTTCCTTTTATGCTGTTTACTAGTGTATTCAGTGATCCTCTCTGTAATTCCACAGGCTGGATAGCTTGGTCTAACTATATAGAGCTTAATCATGTGTGATTTGACTAAACACAGTGCTGACCAAATTGCAAAGATTAGACTGTCTGCACACAGGCCTTTGATCTGCCTGTGAACAGAGGGGTAGGTGTAACCACTGACATTTATAGCTCTTCATATGAGAGAGGTTTAGATGCAATATCCATTTATAAGTATAGGACCTGTTATGTAGAATTCTCAGGACCTGGGGTTTTCTGGATAAGTGATTTTTCCATAATTTGGATCGCCATACCTAACATCTAATAAAAAAATGATTTCAACATGAATTAAACCATATAGGCTTGTTTTGCCTCCCATAGGGATTAATTGCAGTTCTTAGTTTGGATCAAGAATAAGGTAGTGTTTAATTATTATAGAGATAAAGCAAATCATTTTTAGAAATGGGAATTATTTCATTAAAGTCGATGGGGGTTATCAAAATCCGAATTTTTCTGATATTTTATTTAAAAAGATTCAGACCAAACTAGAATCCACTATTTGACCTTATTTTAGGGATGCACTGAATCCCGGATTTGGTTCGTAATTTGGTGAGAATTTAACTTTTTTCAGCAGGAATCGGTTTCAGTTGAATCCTTCTGCCCGGCCAAACCGAATCTGAATCCTAATTTGCATATTCAAATTAGTTGTGGGGAGGGAAATCACGTGACTTTTTGTCACAAAACAAGGAAGTAAAAAATGTTTTCCCTTTCCCACCCCTAATTTGCATATTCAAATTAGGATTCTGTTCGGTATTCGGGCGAATCTTTCATGAAGGATTCGTGGTTCGGCCGAATCCAAAATAGTGGATTCAGTGCATCCCTACCTTATTTATTATTAAAAAACTTTGGTTTAATTGGATGGGGAAAAACTTGATAAAGTTGAGCGAAAACTCGAATTGTATGACATAGTTGGATTTTTGGGCTAATTCTAGAGCAGAGTACAGAAAAATTTGAGGTTTTTTTTTACTAAAAATTTCAAATTTTTCAAATCTCAAGTTTTTCATATTTTTAGCATTCAAACTTTAATAAATAACCCCTAAAATCTATGGCAGATGGCCTTCCTGTAATTCAGAGGTTTCTGGACAACAGGTTTCATGATAATGAATCCCATACAATGTCCCTCTAATTTCTTTTCAGCTATGTGCGCCAAAAAAATGCACCCCCGATTATTGTGTGCTCTGGCCTCCAAATTTGTGTGCAAGCACACAGCTTAGTGGCAACATTGATCCCATACCTGTGTATTAATTGTGTCAATAAATACAAAGCTTAGTGGGGTTTTTTTTTAAACCTTCCTTACCCATCCACCAAATCCAGAGCCACCTTAGGGTGCAGACTATTAGCCCTCTTTTTGTACTCTGGTACAGGTAGGGTTGCCAGTATAACACCTGCCAGGGCTGGGGCCGGTATTACAAATTTACCGGCAATGGATTTGCTGGTAAATTTGTAACACCTGTAAAAAAAAGCCCTTGCCCCCCCCTAATTTGCTAACAACTTAACTGTTTTTTTGCCTTCTGGCCATTGCGCAATGTGGCCCCGCCCCCTTCCCAATCACCTTATGTGGCTCTGGCCCTTTTTGCATTACGTTACGCCCCTTTTGTTCCAGCCCGCCGGCTGGTAAAAACTTTGAGAAAAGGTGGCAACCCTGGGCGCAGGAGCTACAAGATGCTCTTTCACTCTAGCGAAGATAATTTCAACAAGCTCTAGTGATGTAGTGTTCATATATGTATATGAGGGTTTATATATTATTGTGGTGCAATGTGGAAAGTACAAAATTAGGACACATAGCACCATGTTATTTTACTCACAATGCAGTTATTTAAACAGCATGCAATGCAGTTAAATAAAGTAGAGTCCAGTTTTGGTAAACCCTGTGCAAGTTGCAGCACAATATCATCACTTCCGGAGCGCAGCATCAATAATGGCATTAGTGTCCAGTTCCAGAGCCATCTGCTTGCAATGACATATATCGAAGCAGAACTTTCTATTAGCAGGTTACAAGCAAGTCAAATTTTACAGATAACTGTAACTCACTCAGCTCCTGAGGCAGTTGAAATGAGGCGAAGCTTTTTAGTTTGTAGTAACACTGTCCAAGGTTCAAACATCTCATAAAAGTGAGAGTTAATAATAGCAATCGGGCTGTTGTTGTGGGAGCAGACAGGTGGCTCAGCTTTGAGGCGCACAATGATTCTGTTGTTTCTCTTTCACAATTCACAGGGACACATGGAATGTGTGACATGGGAGATGGATTAGACTGGCTGCACTCGAAAAGTTTTCACAGAGCTGTCAAAAAGGAAATCTCAGCTGTCTTACTGTGCGTCCCTGGTGGAAATGTGCATCTGTTCCTCTAGGCCTGCAACAGTCAACTGGTTGGAAACATGAACAATTTCTTATCAGTCTGTCCGAGGGCATCCACCTAATGTGACATCATTTGTTTAAATTACCAGATGTAATGAGAAAACACATATACTTCTACTTCATGCCATTCAGAAAGATTGGTGTTTTGTTGGTTTTCTGTAAAGGCCCCCATACACGGGCCAATAAAAGCTGCAGACAGACCGAGTCAACAGCTTATTGGCCGGTGTGTCGGGCGCCATCCCGTCGGATTGCGGCCGCATCTGTGCGTCTATGCGGTACCTCGATCCGACCGCCCATATTGGATCCATTCTGATCCGATCATTGGGCCCTAGAGCCCCCAATCGGAGCAGCCTGATATTGCCCATTTTAATGTGGGTATATCGGGGAGAGATCCACTTGTTTGGCGATCGATATCTATGTCTATGGCCACCTTTAGTCAGCTGTAAAAACTTTCAGTGATGTGTTCAGTCTACTTCAGCACCATATTTTCGCTATTGTGATGGGAGCACCTGTATATTGCCAGTTTCTCATCTAGGGGTTGGCAGAATGTATTCATAATATACATGGATGTCTGTGCCACTTATTTGTAAGGTAACACAATGGCATTATTGGTGCAGAAGCCCTGCCACACATTATGTAAGGGGCTAATCTCTAGCACCTTGTTAAGAAGCATCACTCAGTAGCCCTGCTCTGCTGCCTGCCACCCCCAGTGTCAACAAAAAGACAGATTCTAGGGAAAGCTGCACACCTTCTAGCACAAATCTCCTTTTTAATTGTCTTCTCTTTGCATCACAGTAGAGACTATTCTGAATCTACATGACATTTTGTTGCATTTACAATTTTTAATTTCAATTTGAAGGTGAATTTCATTATCAATTTCAAATGAAAGGCTATCTATCTATCTATCTATCTATCTATCTATCTATCTATCTATCTATCTATCTATCTATCTATCTATCTATCTATCTATCATCTATCTATCTATCATCTATCTATCTATCTATCTATCTATCTATCTATCTATCTATCTATCTATCTATCTATCTATCTATCTATCATCTATCTATCTATCTATCTATCTATCTATCTATCTATCTATCTATCTATCTATCTATCTGTCTATCTTTATATGGCATGAGACATCTGACTATAAAGGTTTCTCCTACGGTATGTCCACAACACTTCCTTAATCCTTCCTTTCCAAACTCAATTACAGTATGCTAAGCTTCTAGTGTGTAACATAGGGAGGCAACATCTAGGCATGCTTGGAAAACTACCCAGGATTTTGGCAAATACAATATTAAGTTCACCAGGTACCTTCCCTTATTGTGACACAGTGGGTCAAGGGCCATGGCTGCTGTGCTTGCCTTGAGTTGCGTTATCTTTGTTTTTATTGTCTGTCTCTTTTAAGGGAGTGATGCAAATAATTGAACTGTTTTATGCCCATATAGCTCAGTTACAACATAGAGTTAGGCAGCCTCCCTCCCTATAGTTAAATCAGTTTTCTATTTTGTATGCACTTTGGTAAAATGGTTTTAAGTTGTATATTGCAATATATTTTTGAGCTTTGGTTGTTGTTGCATTGTGGTAAAAAATAGTGCAACCATGTTGGTGAATTAAGATTAACTCTTGTAGCAAGAGGTTTCAGGACTCAGAATTTAGTTTGTGGCTGTCGATTTCATTTTAGCTAACATTACTGCCACAATTGGCCCTTGGCATCTATGTGCCCTACTTGTAGAAAGCTGTGCAGGATGCACATAACTCTTTTTGCTATGCCCTACCTTGCTTCCCTTGCTAAACTAGGGAAACACAATGGTTTTGCCTTCAGTATAGCATTTTTAATTAGAAATCTCAATAGGCATCCTATGTGGGTTCTAACATTTTTAACAAGCATAAATAGTTCTAAATATATTAATGGTTCTTACAAAATGCTACTTGTTTCAAAATGATTGCTATCAGTTTTACAGTAGTGCATTCAGAATAGCTAAATAAAATAATTCCTTCACTTTCAGATTGTAGAAAAAAATGTTTAGTGAACGTAATTCAATCTGGGAAACAGAACCACCTTATTGAGAGTATGGTAAGGAGCTTGCTTCTTTGGACTAGTGCTCTTATAATTAGGAAGATCACACTGTTTTCAGCCTCAGGGCTATTAATCACAAGGGAGAGAGAGAAATGCAAACATTTTTCCAGCTAAGTGTTAAGGATATTAAAGGGAAACCCAGCCAATGTGACAGCTACTGCCAATCAGACATGCCCTTGCATAATGCTGCCTGCAGCTCAGCCTGCCATTCAAAGTGTTCATTAGGAAGCCTAGCATAAAATGAGGACCATATGGGCTCCTATCCAAAGCATTTTAAAGCTTTGCAGGCTCTCCCATCCGTTTAAAGTGAAGAAATGTAGATTTTTGGCCTTAAGGGGAACACATTGGCACACATAACCTGCTGACAATCTCTACTGAATCTGTATATGTATTCTCTATTTTTTAAGTGAAGGTTACTTTTCCAATATACAAAGTGAAGAAAAGTAATTTCATTGCAACATTGTCTATGGATTAGTAAAACCAAAAATGATCTGCGGGCTGTTGCTGCACTGGGGAATATTAAGTCACATTTGTTCTTGCCAAATACTAGATTATGTTTCATTGAGCTACACTTCATGCTTCTGTTAAATAAAGGGATAGCATCGAATAATAGTAAGGATTTGTTTCTATAATTTATCTTTAGTGTTATAGGAGCAAACCTTGTAGTTTATCAGAGCTGCATTGTACAATCAGGCAAGATACTTATAAAGCTTTCAAAAAATTCTGGGGACACATTTACTGACAGTGACTTTTCTTCTTGGCTGCATGTCAAAAATTTCCTGGGGTTGCAATATATAGTAAAGATAAATTAGGAAAGAAAAAAAAGAAAAAAAGAGTTCCTTCCCCTTATCTTTTGCTTTTGCCACACTACATTGTGGCACAGAAACCCTGTTTATACTGTCTGCTGCACAGAATCATGGAAAAATAAAATATAGGGAAATGCATTCATGTGAGGGTGCTTGTCAAAGACAAAATCCATAAACAATGCTTAATTAATGAATAACCGTTTAAAACGTTGGACCCTTGTTGTTATTTAGCACCTAGGTGGACATACTGCAGCAGGGGCTCAGAACCCAGTGAGTATATGTGTCTCTACTTTTTAGAGGTCTGTAGAAAAGTTTTGTCAGGCTCTTTGGAGGTTATTAACTAAACTCCAGTCTGGCTTTTTGAGTTTTTTTGAGCCTGATGCAGCAAAAAGCCAGAATGCGAAAATCTGCCATCTCAGACCTGCCGAGGTTGTGTTTTAGTCAATTGTGGAGGTCCCCCTATTTTGAAGTTTCTCTGGTCTGTGCTGGAATTAGCCTGAAAATGCGAACTTTTCGGGCATTTTGGGAAGAAATCGAAAAAATCTAGTGATTTGGGAAAAAACCCTAAAAAAAGGAACGATTTGGATTTTCGCTCGATTTTATACGTTTTTACCCAAACAGATTGAATCAAGTCTTTTTAATAGTAAATAAGGTCAAATTGTGGATTCTAGTTTGGTCAGATTTTCAGAAATAGCCCCTTTTGAGTTTGGGGAACTCAGAAACTCCATTAGCTCATGGTAAAGTTATACATATATAAATAGAAGGATGAAACAGACATCATTAAATGTGTTATCATCTGGTGTTCAAAAGGGAAAAATCAGAACAAAGGTGAAAGGCTTTTAGATTCAAAGCAAATGGCACAAAATGGAATGTGTTACTATACGAAATATAGTACAGGTATGGGATCTGGGGTCTTCCGAATAAGGGATTTTTCCGTAATTTGGATCACCATACTTTATGTCTACTAAAATATAATTTACTGTATATACCCGAGTATAAGCTGAGTTTTTCAGCATCCAAAATGTGCTGAAAAAGTCTACCTTGGCTTATACTCGGGTCAGCCGTAGCTGAGATTGCAGTCACTTTTAATCATTCCTATACCAACAGTACACTTGGGGAGAGACTGCAATATCCCACAATGCCCTCTGTTGGTTATATGAAAGAATAACAGTGTGCCCTCTGTTGGTTATATGAAAGAATAACAGTGACTGCAATATCACACAGCGCCATCTGTTGATTATATGAAAGAATAACAGTGACTGCAATATCACACAGCGCCATCTGTTGGTTGTATGAAAGAATAACAGTGCGCCCTCTGTTGGTTATATGAAAGATTAACAGTGACTGCAATATCACACAGCGCCCTCTGTTGGTTATATTAAAGAATAACAGTGACTGCAATATCACACAGCGCCCTCTGTTGGTTATATGACAGAATAACCGTACGCCCTCTGTTGGTTATACGAAAGATTAACAGTGATGGCAATATCAAACAGCACCCTCTGCACATGGTAGTGGGACAGTGGGACAATGCACACAGTAATCCGTTTGGCAATTCTCTGTCACCATGAACTTTGCAAAGAAGTCCGGTTGATCGCTGGGGGGGTCGCTTTGGCAGAATGTGCGCTGCTGGGAGACAGGGCTGTAGTTGTGTCTAGGCTTATACTAGAGTCAATAAGTTTTCCCAGTTTTTGTAGGTAAAATTAGGTACCTCGGCTTATACTCGGGTCGGCTTATACTCGAGTATATACGGTAAACATTAAAGAAACCCAATAAGAATTCATCATATCATATCACCTTTTCCTCGCCTAAACATCTTGGCAACTCCATCATCTATGGACCAGTAAGTCATATCCTGTTATGTTGTTTCAATTAAACTCATACATTATTTTGTTATTGTTACCAGCTCTTTGAATAGTTTTGTTCCATTCATTTTCATGTAAACTTGCCAAAGGTATCTATTACCTCTGTATATTCTTTTAATGAAGATTAAACATGTGTTAACCCACAAATAAGTGGAGGGGTTGAATTTGGTTTGGATGAAGAAGATTTGTCTGAAACAGAATCTTCATTGTCAGCTTAATGTATATTATGTATATTATGTATAAAACACAAGGGTTTGCATGGATACCTAATCACCGCTGAACAAAGGCATTAAAAATGTCTAAATGAATAGACTGTTATAAAACTGCAAATTAAAACGTACGGGAATTGTAAGTAAGAAGAACTGGCTGCGGGTTAAGTGCATGAAATTTAAGAAAAATTGATGAAAACATAATGGATTTGAAATGGTTTTGGATAGGTTAAACCAGCCCTGCTCAGAATCAGTAATACATTATTTTCTACTTTACACCTCTCAATTAAAGGGGTGGTTCACCTTTAGGGTAACTTTTATTATGTTATAGAATGGCCAATTCAAAGCAACTTTTCAATTGGTTTTCAGTATTTATTTTTTAGAGTTGTATAGTTATTTGCCTTTTTATTCTGACTCTTTGCAGCTTTCAATTGGGTGTCGCTGACTCCCTTCTAAAAAACAAATGTTCTGTAAGGCTAAATGTATTGTTATTGTTACTTTTTATTACTGATCCTTATATTCAGGCCCTCTCCTATTCATATTCCTGTCTCTTATTCAAATCAATGCATGGTTGGTAGGGTAAATTGGACACTAATTACCAGATTGCTTAAGATGCAAATTGAAGAGCTGCTGAATAAAAAGCTAAATTACTCAAAAACCACAAATAATAAAAAATGAAAAACAATTGCAAATTATATCACTCTCTACATCATACTAAAAGTTATCTCAAAGGTGAACAACCCCTTTAACATTGCATTGTAGCCTTACTTCTTGGCTTCTGTTTTCAAGATATTTTCAATATTTAAAATATGTAAGATTTAATATTTAATATAAGATTGAATATTTAAATCTTAAATTAATATTTAATATTTAATATATTAAGATATTTTCAAGATACCTAGAAATTATGTGCTCTATGTTTCAGGCCTCCACAGCCCTAGAACTTTCAAGATCTGTGCTATCAGGAAAGAGAAGGATAGTACAGGGAAAGGAATGATATCATAATTTTTACTGTATGTTTTCCTTGTGTTTATGTGGTGTATGTGATGTGAATGTAGGGAACCAGCAAATACATAACCAGAGCACACTTGCAAGTGTCTGCACTTATTTACTCTGCAATTACTCTGCAATGATGGAAATCAGTACTTGACATTGCACTTTGCACACTGCACTTGGAATTGTAAATGAGCGCTACTGTGTTAACAATCTAAACGTAAGTAGCAACTCAAATTCAAAACCCTTTAATAAAAGGGGTGCTATTAGGGGGTTATTTATCAAAATCTGAAATTTTCCCACTATTTTCTGAAAACCACTCCGGCCAAATCTGCAAGGTCTTTCCCCCCTATTTATCAATACATTTTCCCAGGAATTTCTTGTGCAGGAAAAGAGTTGATAAAATTGTGAACAAATTTGAATTGTATGTTTTTTCGGATTTGTTGCCAAAATTTGTGACTTTTCCAGATTTAGCGCCCCAAAACCTGTGACTTTTTCGGATTTGATGCCCAAAACCACAAAATCTTCGGATTACTGAATGAAACCCAGCACAGATGAGGATATGTTCAAAACATCAATGGGAAATCTGCCATTCACTTCTACATGAACTTCTTCTACAAGTAAGTTTTTATCCAGACTTTTAACACCATCGGGGTTTAATAAATCTTGAAAACTTTTTTTTCTATGAAAAAATAGTTTTCCCCCTTTAAAAGTCCGACCAGACCAGAAAAAAAACAGACTTTAATAAATAACCCCTTTAGTATCAAACTGCTGAATGTTTGGATCTTGTTCTGCTTGTCCTATTCTGCCTATCAGCAATTTTGTCATAGAAAAAGTCTACTGGAAGTCTGCTGTATAGTATATAAGGGAACATGGTATGGAACCTGAAGAGGAATATTCTAACTAGAATTCCCATGATGTTACTAGCAAATTTATAGTTATTTCATGCCCACTTGTCAGTCATAATGCAATACATATCAGAAACAGTATTTATGCCAACCCAATCCATTACTTCAGTGGAGTTATATCTTTAGCAAGGTTTCAGCACACTGAAGGTATAATAAGTGCTAGGTTGTGTTTGTTGGTCCCAAACTGGGATGATAGGGTAATGCAGCATAGTTTTGCTTCATGAATAGACCAGATTGGGACTATCTAAAAAAAAAAGCAGCAACTACTCAGCTGCCTTGATCAAAGAAATAACTGTAAATGATTAAGTGATGCCAACATAATGTGCTGGCTTTAATTTCTCTGCAGTGCTGCAACGTAATGAGCATTATAAACCACCAATAAATATTAATTTTCTTCTCTGTGTGATGCTGCACTAAAAACTACAAATTTAGATGTCTCAAAATTGTTACATATTGATAGGTAGTTACTGTATGCTCAGTGTACTGTGACTCTCCTCCTCTCCTCTCTTCCATCTTTCTCTATAAAAGTCATGTCACTTGTATAGATAAAGTGCTGAAACCATAAATGGTGCAAAATTGCACGATGATGGAGAATTTGTATCTGTACCAGCACAAAAATCAGGCATAAAATGCAAAGTGCAGCCCTAACAGACACAAGGGAGCCCTGTATTTAACACCTGCCATAAGAATCTGGATTCTGTGTGCCTTCAGCTCCTCCTCCCAGCTGCCTTTCGAAATGAAGTGCAATCTCTGCAGATCCATTCTAGAGTAACAAATTCATTTTTGCAATCACTGTTTACATGTAGCATTTGAAATGTATTTTATGAGTTGCTGCAAGGTAGGTATTTTTTTCTTGCAGTATAACATTAAAAGAATGTGATGGACTTTTGCTTTTTCCAACCCACTTAACTAAGTGAGTGCATCACTAAAGGTGGAATTTCTCAGGTTGGTTAAAGGTCTAAGAGGCAAATTTCAAATTTATTACCGTGACATGTTGTGTAAGCAAGAAGAGTTCCCAAATGATCACAGTAAATGATCTTTCCTTAATTATGGTGAGCACAAAAGGGAACAAATGCTGCATTTGGATTTTGTGTTATGCTGCTCTTTTAAATTTCTGGTCATTTACAACTGGCCATACCCTTGAGAAGTGGGCTCATTTCCTGAAGCAGCTGCTCTTTTTGGCTTTGGGCAGACTTAGTTTGTATTATACCTAAAAATCAACCTAAACAATTCTGCGGACAACAGTTTGTATAGCCAGCCGTGTTATATAAAATTAAAGGAATTAATAATGATAGTATGCAATGTCTTACTCTTGTTCCTTTCAGAAGGATCACAATGGTTTGACGTTCAGTGTACGGACAGAAAACAGTTGTAATATTGCACAGAAGTCAGTTGTTTCTACCCACTGGATAAATAGTTTATGATTATCCTTTAAATTTATAACATGTTTGTTCATCGTTCATATTATTAGCCTATTTTATTGGAGTTTACAATGGAGGTTGCTACACTGCACATAAACCAGGGTCAATTTCCAGCCATTAATGCAGTCAGCATGTGAGAAAAAAACTGAAATACCAGGAACAAAACCATATAGACACAGTAAGAACATACAAACCTTTGCAGATATTGTACTTGCCTCCACCAAACCCAGGACCCCAATGCAATGCAAGGCAGAAATCAATGCGCCAAAGTAATATCCACAATGCAGTAAATTCCTCTAGATATATTCCTGCAAGGGGTCCTTGATTGGCTGGACCGTGGTGTGGCTTGTTTTGCTGAACAATTGAATTTGATCTAGATGAGATTTTGGTCATTCTTAAAGAAGCCACATGGGGTCAATAACAACTGGCTTGGTTCATAATGGCCAAACTACCTAAACAATTTTTCCATGTACAGAATGGTTCATATTAAAGGGGCCAATGGTGGTAGGAACATGGAACAGAGAGAGGAAGCAGTTAGATGGTGACTTGTATCTGAATTTCACTTTGCACATTGTGCTTGTGCTCATAAATGACCCCTTATAAAATCCGAAGGCTCTATGTATGAAACAGCAAATTCAAAACAATAGAAACAGTTTACAGATTTTCATAAATCTTACCAACCTTGCCTATTAATAAAACGAAAACTTTCCTTGAAATGTTTCATTCCCATGCGACTTCTACGTAAAGTCTACCGTACCTGGTTATACTTAGCACATCCTCGGCTTCAACCAAAATAAATGCTAAAATAACTCCTTGGCCATGAAATATGATCATTTCCTGATGTTCTATTTGAAAAAGTGAAAAAAACAAGCAATTGATATTTCATAAACTGACTGGTTGAAATAATTGGATAACAACGATGCTTTATATTTCAACCACATGGAAAATCTTTATTTGCTTTGCGGTTTTCGTGGTTTTTCTACATTTTAATTTGTTTGAAAATTCTTATGAAAATCAGGATCTCAAGGTTTTCAGATTCAGACTCTTTCTACTTATTTTTTATTCGTGGTTTTATATTTGGCTGTTTTAATAAATTACTAAATAAATAAAATTTAGAAATAAATTATAAAACAATTAAAATGATATGTTGCGACTAAGAAGGTGTAGGTTATGAAAAAAAATAAATAAACCCCGTAAGAAAGCAAAATTGCGATGGAAGTAAAATCACATACTAGGCTATATGAAGAGGTATTAGTAGGAGATTGTGCTATCTTCTTATACAGTAGGTAATTCGTAAGAGCTCAACTTGAATATTGTATTTGCTTTTGAAGGTCTTGAAGAAGTAAGTATAAAAAAAACTTATATTAGTAGGATGAAACTACATATTCTCCTCCTCTCTTATATAGATGTTAAAATGTAAGATGATGTTCTTTGTAAAAGTATATACAGACTCCAATATGTTCCATGCAGAGAACCCTTTCTTTGTTATTCCCCCACCCTTTTTTGGCCCGTCTGTATTCCCCTTGATTTCTCTTGAAAAAATAATAAATAAAGTTTAAAAAGTTAATATAATATAAACTGTCCAAAGAAGGGTAACTTAAAGGGTTCATGGGCTGAATAAAGATATCAGGCAATATTTGAAGAACTTAAAGAGTCAGCACACCCCCTTGTTTAACATGAGTTGAATAAATAGGGCAAAACATTTGAACATACTTTTTGCCTATTATTTTAATCATGCTTTTGTTTTTTTTTTGAGCTAAACAGGGTAAACAGGAAAAACCACATGATGTTTGGTTCTAATTAGATTATCAATGCATAGATGATCTTCCTGTAGAGTCCTGCTTATTTGTCACAGCAAAGGCAGGGGTTGTTTATACAGAGCTCATTATCTCTAATCTAACTAACTCAGCTCAATGATAGTAAGATCATAAGTATAAAAACAACATAAGGCTCAACTACTGCCTTCTAAAAAAACTTAAGAATTTAAAAAAAAATAGAATTTATTTTCATAATACATTTTTTTCTAAAAAAACGGGACGTATAGGTGTATTAACATATACATCACTGAAGAGAGAATAGAGAAATAGTATATTCAGATATATAAGGGAAATTAACAGTATAGAGGAACCAGAGGATATAACATGGATCAGGAGAAAGAAAAATTGAAAGGCAACAGGCAGAATGGAAAATGCTTGTTTACAGAGTGATAAATACAATAAATCTGTCCTGTAAATATGGCGGATAGTATTTCAGTAAAGGATTTCATAGTCATGTGCTAGATACAGTATAAAGCAATTTAAAGGACTAGAATCCAGGATTAAGCATTAAATGAACAGCCTAAGAAAAGTTGACGGGATCAGGAAAATTTTCTGTGAGCCTGTTAAAACTTTTATTTCTGTGATTTCAAATTTTGTTTTACCATCTACCTCTTTAGAGCACCAGGTCCTTTCTGTTTCAGTGCCTGTGGAATTTATCTTCCCGTTCAGACAATGTTATGTTCCTGGGTAATAGCACTGTATTGTATTTTAATGCCTCTCATTGGAGTATGCCCATATCTTTCCACAGTATTTCACCTGGTGTATTTTATACATTTATGCATGATTTTTACCTCTGAAGAAGTGCATTGCGTACGGAAAAAAAAGAGTACATTTGCAGATCTTAGAACAATATGAAGTGCCAAAGAACTCTAGTTAGAAAGTGCACTACTCTGGTTATGGTATGCATACAGCAGTATTTTTTATTTTTTTAGAGACAGATTTTTTTCAATGGAGACTTCTACTTTTCCATATACATATTTGTTTTAAAAGTAAAAGTGACCATGCACGTATTTTGTGAACGGAATAGTAAAATTGAGAAAGGGAATGTGCTGATTAAGTAGATTGAAATATTGTATAAAAAAAGTCTGTCCATTTTGGGCAAACTATGCAAAAGGTAATTTGTCTGACATATATATAATCAGACTGGGGATAATCTGGTAACAATTTTTCATGCTCGTCTGTGTGAGCCAGAGGACATGTCACATATCCTTTGGTGTCGTATTAATTTCTCTAATGCTTAAGTGATACTGACATTTATGGGGTTGTAAAATCTAGGGGGAATATGTTTTCAAATGCCACTCTCCTGACATAATAGTGAATGTGCAGAAAAGACAAATCCAACTCACGTTGCGAGTGCATTGCTTTAAATTTTGAGTGGTTCTTACCTCTACTCCTGCAGAGGAAACCAATGTGCACAGCTGAGGTAGGAACTTTTGCCTGATGCACCAGATCCCATATGCAGAATGAAGACAATATTCCTGATGTCTTTTAGGTCCCTGCAATAAATGTAATTACTTCTCTCTTATCCCACCCTCAAACTCTGAATTCATTTGTACATGTACAACACTTTAAAACTAAAATTTGAAAAACTGAAAAAAACCCTCAAATTATTTCGATTATTGAATGGAAACCACAATATTTTTTAATAATCAAACAAAAATCAGCATCAAACAGCCTGAAACTCTTGACAATCATCAAGGCAGAAAACATGTTCCAACTGTAAAAAGGACCATCTGCCATTGACCTTTACATGACTTTGACAGGTTTTAGCTGGAGTATTTTCGGATTCTGATTTTAAGCAGCTTTGGAGTATAAGCAATCTCGCAAAATTTTAGTTGTTTTTTTCCTCTAAAAGTTCAAGTTTTCCCCTTTAAAAACTCTACCAAACAATTTGAGGCTTAATAAATAGGCCTCTAAATGTCCTTCTGTCCTACCCGAAAAGAAGACATGTATCCTATTTCAAGCTCTACTACAACTAGATGCCGAGAGGTGCTACTAAATTGGATTTTCTAAAATGATAGTGGTATGCTTGAGCAAAGTACCCTGCTTTAATCTTCCTCCAGTACAAGATCTGTGGATAGAATACAAGTTTTGCCCATGCTTTGGTTGATTAATCTGGAAATGAAGGAGTAGCTGAAATGGGCCCCAAGAGTATGAGACTTACTTATTACTTGGTAATAAAACAAATACCATAAAGCCAAACAATAAGAAACACGCACACAGTCAAATTACATCGTCCTCCAACAAAATCTTCTCTATATGTGTTTTAACGTCTCTTCTGGACAAGGTCAAATAAATAAACTTTGAAATCCAGTGAATTAAGGCAATCTTGCTTCGCTTTTCTAAAGTGCATACTTCCCTCATCATTTGACATTTTGCAGTAATAATGTTTTTTCTATCCTCTATCTACAGATTATTCTGTATTTTCTAGCAATCTAAAAACCAAGCAAGTAATGGAAGAGTAAAAGAGCAGAAAAGTAAAAGGCAGTCTAAGAAATAGATTTTGAAGAGAAACCAGTTTAGTGTCCAGAATGTGAATTGTTGTAGATTGGTGTAGATTTCCAAAAGCACATCAGGTGTCAGGTCTCATTTTGCTTTTATTTGTTATGAATATCCTGATGAAGGATATGTATATCCGAAATATGTACTGCATGAAAAAATAAAACAATATTGGACTTGATGTGGTTCTCCAGAGTGAAGTGTATGTTGATCTTGGAAGTTTGATGGTCTTGGCGGTGCCATAACTCTGTGAAGATGAACCCTGTTACAGACTAAAGTGAGGGAGGATATCACCAAAAATTTTAAATTACCTGAGTCTACTGAGAATCTACTGAGGATCAGTTTTTGAAAGGAAGCAGTATGCCTTGTTATCAAACTCAGAATAAGCCAACTGCTGGAATGATATATCACCATTTATGCAACATTAACAGATATGTGCTTATGGCTATCTTTTATGCCAGACTAATTGGTGTTTGTATATTTTATCTTGTTTTTTATTTCAGATTCTGTGAAGTTAAGGATCAAGCAGTGGGCTTACAACAGGTACCAAGTAAACATGAGACAGGGCTGAAACCATATGCATTTGAATGTGCAATCCATCCGTCTGATGTTTGAAGCTCTGAGACTTTGTAATGAATAAATTACAAGAGATGAACGTTTTATCAATAAAAAAATATTTATACCTTGTACTTTGCAATAAAGTGTTGATATTTATTGGGAGATTTAACTTATTTTTGGCAGTATGTAACCGTAAGGGTAGACTATATTCATAACGAGATAATCAATATCTTATGTTTATTCTCAATATTTTATGTAAAAATAATATATATATATACATATATATATATATATATATATATATATATAGATTATTTGCATATATATATATATATATATATATATATATATATATATATATATATATATATATTTATATGAAAATAATCTATACAATACAACTGTAATAGTATAAAACACAAAATAAATAAAGACATAAATATATGTATAAATAGGAATATTTTCGGTAGAATTTGTGTTAGTCTGATGTTTAAATAAGATGATCTACTTATTTGATTTTTTAATTTTTACTTTTTTTCATTTCCCTCTTGCTACATTTGCCCGTGTTACTTGCTCCAAAATAATTCAATTTTTCCTTAGGTGATATTGTTTCTTTTACCTTTTGTATCATTTACCATGGCCCTCCTTTTCTATTGTAATTTCCTAGCAAGACAGCAGAAGGCATTGTAGTCCAGTGATGTGGCCACAACTTTTCTTGCAGTTTTTCCAGACAGGTCCTTGCAGGAAAATGTAAAAGTCCCTTTTAAAATGGCAGAACTGGATTATTATATCCCTGGACATGGAGCTAGTTGACATTGTTGCTTATGTCTGACCATGTGAATATAGTTGACATCTACCTGGACAGTCATATCACCAGGATACTTATGAAAGGTTATTTATGACTCTAGGAGCAACTGTAGTTAAAAAAATGGACAATATCATTGGTGCCATTAAAAATTATCTTTCTTGCAATTTCCTTTAGTTTTATTAAGCATCAGTGTCCCTTCTGAATGGTGCCCCAATGCACCTATTAGTGCAAGGAAATCCTGCAGATACGCACAGTAATACGCACAGTAATAACAGCATCCCTCTGTGGGCTGTGTGCATCAATATGTAGAGCAGACCTGCTTCTAGTGAAGCATGCACAAATGTAATTATGATACCAAATGCTGGTCCAAACTCTGAAAACCTTTACATGTAATTGTGTCCAATTCACCCACAACCTTAATTGAGTAGGATTTGACATATTGGGCACAACTCAATCACAATGATGCTGCAATTGTGGGATAAATTATGCATTTGAATAAAAAACAATAGTAACCTGTGTCCAAAATTGCACTCACATTCGTAAATGAGCCCTATGAGAAGTAGAAGTTATAGAAAATAAACAGATTAAACAGTTAATAACATTTGAAGTGATTCTGTAGAGATACAAACTCATTTTATTATATGGACAGAATATGGTTATGTACAGATAGAAACTCATTTTATTATATGGACAGAATATGATTATGTACAGATACAAACTCATTTTATTATATGGACAGAAAATGATTATGTACAGATACAAACAAATTTTATTATAAGAACAGAATATGATTATGTACAGATACAAACTAATTTTATTATATGAACAGAATATGATTATGTACGGATACAAACTCATTTTATTATATGGACAGAATATGATTATGTACAGATACAAACTCATTTTATTATATGAACATAATATGATTATGTACAGATACAAACTAATTTTATTATATGGACAGAATATGATTATGTACAGATACAAACTCATTTTATTATAAGAACAGAATATGATTATGTACGGATACAAACTCATTTTATTATATGAACATAATATGATTATGTACAGATACAAACTAATTTTATTATATGGACAGAATATGATTATGTACAGATACAAACTCATTTTATTATATGGACAGAATATGATTATGTACAGATACAAACTCATTTCATTACATGGACAGAATAAGATTATGTACAGATACAAACTCATTTTATTATATGGACAGAAAGAGTTACCAGAAATAGCTGTGAGTGTGGGGACCCGGTGGCCGTGGAGGCTGGTGTGACAAAGCGGGTTACACTTTCTTTTTTTTAAATTTCATTTATCATTATTAGTAAATGACAAGTATAGTAATTAAAAAAAAGATGCTTAGAATGTATTTTACTGAATGTGGTCTTACCAGGGCTCCATTCATTATTAAATTACCCAGTTAGATACTAAACATGCAATTCTTCAAGCAGTTGCTCTTTGCTGTCTTCCTTCCTGTCTTTTGTGTGTGTGTGTGTGTGTGTGTGCGTGCGTGCGTGCGTGTGTGTGTATGTGTGTAGTGCAAATACAATGTCTCTAAATGCATGTAGGCATGAGCTAAGCTACAGGAAGCAGATTTAGCAATATATAAATAAGAGTGGTATTGATTGGAGATGTGAAAATCATTTAATTGCTCCTGATTCCCGTACCTCTGGTCAATACTTGCTATTTGAAATGATAAAAATACCTTTTAATGCCACCTCATTACTCCTAATTGACTTTCTTCTTCCCTTCCCCTGCAAGCATTTACAGGGAGCATCCCGTGGCAATGTACTGTGCAACTTGCAGAAAATACATGCAGAAACTAAAATGCAAGTTAGTAGAAGGGATACGAAGTTCAGTACTTGGGAAAAGATAACATTTCTCCAGTAATGATTTTTATACTACTCTTTTTTTTTTAACCATCCCTAAAATATTTGTTTCTTAAATACAAATGTCAAGTATTGTAAATGCTATCTTTAATATGGCTGTAAGTCTCCTACACTTTTCAGGGTTTTCAAAGTAGTTCACTAAATTCATTCACAAGATAATGCCTGAGGAGAATCCACCAGCACTCTGCCAGTCATCTAGCTGTTATTTAACAAAAGGTCATTACTGAGTAGATTCCTTAATATCTAACATGGTAAGGAAACATACAGTGCAGTTAAGGTTGCATTGATCAGTATGCCTGATGTTCCTAGACCACAGATCCCTGCATGTGGGAGTACTTGGTTGATCTGGGCATGGTTATAAACAAAATGCTGTGAATATGATAAGAGTCTGCTTTTAATGTAACTACTTACTTTACTGACCATACATTATAATACTTACTATCTGGAGCTTAATTTGACGGGAACTATTGAGAAAATGTAAATTTAATATAAGCTTCATCACACTGAAATAAGAAACTTTCTAAACACAATCAATTAAATATTCTGCATCGTTTCTGAAATAATCAAGTTTATCTCAGCATCTGTTTCTCTTCATTTTGTCAGATATTTATTGACAGTTAGATCCAATATATCTTATAGGGGGGGGGGAAGGCTTCTGTTCCTAACAGATGAATTAGAGCTCACTCAAATAACTGATTCCAGTACAAATAACATCTAACAATATAACTTTTGCACAAATCCTGCATGTAGAGAGACATTATGTCAGATGATTGAGCTCTAATACATCTTCTAGACAAAAGCAGCCCCCCCCATAAGATGCTGAGAGAGGGATAGTGAAGATAAACTTGATCATTTAAAAAATGGTACAGAATTTTTAATTGATTGTATTTAGAAAACGTATTATTTCAGTATGCTGAAGCTTGTATAAAATGTTCATTTTTGCAATAGCTCCTCTTTAAGTTTATGAAGAACATAATTACTATTTAGCCTAATGTAGACCGGATAGCTCCAATTTTAAGACTTAATCAAAAGAGAAGATGATTTGTAGTAGATTGTAGAATTTTATGGTTATAGGTTTCTCAAATTTCATTCCATTTGGGTGGGGCTCCCTAGACTGGGTCTTGGTGGCTAGCAGGATATGAGGGCCAAATGGTGCCTGTCTCTCCCAATCTCATCCTGACTGCTGCTGTAACAATGCATGCTCATCTCTCTCCTTGTTCTGTATCCATCCAGCACTACATGGCAGATTTATCAAGGGTCGAATTTTGAAGTTGAAAATACTTCGAAATTCGACCATCGAATTGAATTACTTTGACTTCGAATATGGAAGTCAATGTTTTTTTTATCGAATTTGGCCGTTTTGCGGTCAAAGTAAAATCATTAGATTCGAACGATTTCATCTTCGATCGAACGATTTTACTTTGACTTCAAATGCTCTAGAAGGTCCCCATAGTCTAACATAGCAATTCAGCAGGTTTAAGTTGGCAAAGTATTGAAGTCAAAGTTTTTTAAAGAGACAGTACTTCGATTATCGAATGGTCGAATAGTCTAAGTATTTTTACTTTGAATCGAAGTTGAAGTCGTAGTAGCCTATTCGATGGTCGAAGTATCCAAAAAACTACTTTGAAGTTCGAATTTTTTAACTTCGAAAATTCCCTCGAATTCACTTCGACCCTTGATAAATCTGCCCCTACATGTCACAGCCTGTCCCTCAAGCATTTTATTATACTATGGCCTCTATTTATTTCATGGCACGTGTCCTCCAAACATTTAATGCCATGCAATGGTTATTCGCGTGGCATGGCACACTGTGGCTCCCAAATAATATATATATATATGACAGAAACACTCCAGACACATCTCCAGTGACTATGGCTGTGATTTATATAATGTACGGAGTGATGTCACAGTCTAATCTCACAGCACTGTGACACGCACTCTAGAAGGGGGCAGCTGGCACTGGAAGGTATAGGTTGAATTGACCATGGCTAACAGTAACAGGGGCTTACTGTAGGTTTTATGTATTGTGTAAACACTAGAAATACTTAAAAATTTAATGCGCAAAAAAATATATTTGCCTGTACTAAAATAGTTTTCTTCCCAAGAGCACGAAGTATCTTAGGGCCCGGGACAAATACCCTCCTTGTCCTCTTATAAATAATTCAGGTAACTATTCAATCTAACGGTCTTAACCTTGGGGTATTGGCTCTTGTACAAATGTGAGAATGTACAATGCTTTTGCTGCTGTTATGATTCTGCATAACTGTAAAATGGAACAGATAAGTGCCATTATACATATTTGAGCTTCAGTTGCTTACTGGAACAAAGCCCTTTTCAATAAACTGTTAAGATACGATAAATAGGATTCTTCTCAGTATATTGGTTAAAAATACTTCCTATGTCAGAGAAGAGATTATCTCTATTAGAATTAAAGATAGTGTAATCTTTTTTTCCACACAGAAAACTGGATTTATAATGTACTGAATCAAAGATTAAGACAGGCAGCCTTCTTGACTTAAATTCTTCCTCCATCAAAATGAAGCGTGGTGGAATTGCAGGATTGCAAATAAAAATTAATCAACCTTAAACCTCTGAGCATCAGAATAAAACCGTAGCATCCTTTCTCCATTAGCTCTAGGTTAAAAAAAAAGTATATTAACAAAATGACTTCACGGTTCTGGTCTAATCTGATTTATATCTCCAGCAACAAGTATTAAAGTCATAATCGCTATCAAATCACTTCGATCCGAAGAGACTGTGTCCTGAGTGGCCAGACAAGCTACTGATGGATGTCAGTGTAGTGCAGAAACTTCCAGCAGTTACAGAGTTATAGCCCAGTGCAATTGGCTGATGTCAACTGCAGGCCATAAGCCTCTTACTGTAAAGTGATTTTTCTATATAGAAAGGCTCCGTTCTGTACACTGAGACCAAAGCATTTCATTTAAGCTTATGTCAAAAAGATTCACTCACCCTAAAATAAAAATTTTATTTTACTTACTTTCTTTGGTAATCCTGGACAGTTTTCTCTTCCAGTTTTCATACAGTCAGATACACATACAACTCCTGTAGAGATGTGATGTGCCTGATGAATGGAATGGAACATAGTTAAATAGTTACATAGGTAAATCGGGTTGAAAAAAAGACAAAGTCCATCAAGTTCAACCCCTCCAAATGAAAACCCAGCATCCATACACACCCCCCTCCCTACTTTCACATAAATTATATATACCCACATCTATACTAACTATAGAGTTTAGTATCATAACAGCCTGATATTATGTCTGTCCAACAGTCTGTGTAGAGAGACTACATTGTACCAGTGAAGGTACCGATAGAAACACTTTCCTTTCATTTTATAGCTTGTAGCAGACTGATCTAAACTAATTGCTGATTGGTTGCTACTGACAATTGCTCTGTTCAGTTTAGATCTTATGTTTATACATTAAATCATTCACAGAATGCCTAGGAAATTGTCTTAAAGAAATTTCTAGTTAGTCACCAACTGTGGCCTGATATTTGACATCTCTGCATTAGTTGATAACCTTATTATTTTTAGATACAGGTGTAGGGATGTGTAGGGATGTGTAGAATAGCCATCCCCAGTATTATTTAGCAGGCAGTTTCCCTAGTGTTATAGACACCTAACGGGGTCCTTAAATGCAGTTGGGAGGGGTAACTGTTTCCTATTCCTGCTTTAAGCTATGACCCTTGTTGTTTCTCACAGTGACCAGTAGATGGCATTGTGCTAGAGTATAAAAGGCCCTGAAGCCATCTTGTGATGGCTCTAGCCTGTGCAGGAGGCAGAGCTCAAGTGGAACCTAGACAGGTCAGGTCTAGTAAGAATAGGCTAGTCACCTTTATAGGTCACTCTAGGAGTGAAAGACAGTCAGGATATTTAGCTGAGCAGCTTGAGGCTCCTACGAGTACCAGGGTACTAATTGCCCAGAAGTAGGGACCAAGTGTACAGACCTAGGGTAGATAGTATTCCCCTCAGGTTCCACTTAGGGAAAAGGCTGAAAGCTGGGTGTACCTCCTCAAAGCTGCATGTATTGTTCCTATCTCTGAGGAGAATCATACTGACCAAAGGTGCTGTGAGTACTGCCTATTCAATGTAATGTATGATCCTGCAAATGTTCTCTTTATGTACACTCCACTGAGGATTGTATATTGTGCTCAATAAATCTGTTCTATGGTTAAGTTATAAGAACCACTGGCGCCCAATTATTTGCACCCTGAATACAGTTGCAGTTGCACTACACCCTGCTTCCACATCGCTGCAAAGGCTCATCCGCAGCATATGTACTGGGAGTGAAGCTTATAGTAGAGGAAGGTGCACTCAATTTACTATAGCGCTACCCAGGTAATGAAGTGAAAAGTGAGTGAACACCTCCTGTAAACTCATAGGAAGGTGGAAGTTATGGTCCCCCCCCTTTCTTTAAACTCCATGCCAAGTGGTTAAATGAATTGTTCAGTGTAAAAATAAAAACTAGGTAAATCAATAGGCTGTGCAAAATAAAAAATGTTTCTAATACATTTAGCCAAAAATATAATGTATAAAGGCTGGAATGACTGGACATTCAGTCACTCCAGCCTTTATTCATACATTTTTGGTTAACTAACGATATAAGAAATATTTTTTATTTTGCACAGCCTATTTATTTACCAGTTTTTATTTTACACTGAACTGTTCCTTTAACAGAGGAGTGGGGTTGGTGGAGGGTCCCTGTAGGGGGTATAAAAGGTGTGCCAGGTAAGTTACATGCCTCTTTAATCTTCAGCACCGACTCCTGTGAAGAATCCCCACACTCCCTCCCTCTTAGATTAATTTATAATATAGTTATATTTTATATATAATATTTATAAAAGTTAATCAGATATCTGAAAACTCTGAAATTAGAGTTGTTTTTTCCTGGAATTCAGTTTCTGTAATTTGTTACGTAACTAATAAACAAGTAACAGCCTTGCACCACCCTTCAACTTGTATGTGTCTATAGTTATTTAAGTTTATGGGTTGGTATTGGGGAGTATCGAACCAGCCTTTCCCATGTGGTTTAGGGAAGTCCTGTCCCAGGCTTACTACTGTTAATAAAGTTGAAGTTGTGGATAGGCTAAAACAGATTGCATCTTGAATTGTTTGAGAGACAATGAGAACTGAGTAGGTGAATATCATTCTTCCCCTGCCCCCATGTGTGCTTGACTTAGATGCCCATCCTTATATGCATGTGTAGGGATCCATAGGGTTAATTTCTCCTATGGCTTTGTAATCCCATACTAGTTGGAAACTAGTTGCTATGTCCTGGCAACTGTACCTCTAGATGCTAGGAAGGGATAGTTCATTTCTCCATTGGCCCAGGGAAGGTATGACCACTTCATGTTCCTCTTTAATATATTGATTGAGAAGCCCCTGTTCTTTCTCTTTAGCATCTATCTTCTGACCCAGGTGGAGGCCTGCCGGGGAGCCTGGTGACAACAATGCCCAGTAAATAGTAAGTACCCTAAAGGAACAACTCGTCTGGAGAACTCAGGGAATAAGAACCCATGGACAAAAGTCAGACAGATATAGGATTATCTTTGTCACAGTACATTCTAGGAGCATGAGAGGCTCTGGCCTTGATTATATATGTCATACAACAATGTCAATTTATCTGCTTTGAGTATATCCCTGTGGCATTGCTAATAAACAATTTGTTTATGTTTAAGAAACTGTGGTGTCTAATCTACCACCTCCCTTCCTCCTCCACTTAGCAAGGGCCCAGCCAAGAAAAGGAGTCCAGAGTACCCAAAGTTTATGCCAAACTAATTTAGAAATTGTATTCTAGGCCAAGAGTTAAACATGCTTTGGCTCAAATGTGCCAGAATAGGAAAATAGGCACTGTATTGAGAATGGAAGACCTTAGGGCTCATTAGTGAACACAAATGCAATGCTTGGGCACAAATAGCTACAAGCCTCTGTGCTCTGTTTTGGAATGCAAAGATCGGTGGCTACCTTCACTAATATAGTGCTGACTGCATTAGTCATTAGTCGGGACTGTATTAGTGAGGGGTGGGCAGATGGAGACAAGTAGGTGTCCCCTGCCAGCCCTGTGCATTGCACATCATTCAGAGGAGTATCCAACATCAGGCCCCTGTCCTTACTGCCTGCCATGAATCTTCTGATGCTGCTCCCTACATAGAGCATCCGAGTTTTGATCCAACACATAAGGTAGGAAATGGCCCAATGTTATGCTCTGACTGAACAGATGGGATACATTCCAAATGACCAAAAAAAAAATCCAATACAAATTATGGACAGTTCAATAATACACACAATTGGAGTCATTTATGTTTCCCCCAGCAGGAACTGCAAGATCCTTAAAGGAAGTGAACCCCCTAATGCTCATTCAGCAACATTTATGCCAGATGGAATAGTTGTGTGATGTACCTCAAACCAAATAATAAATTCACATTGCCTCATACGAGCTAGAGTTTAGACTTCTGGACTTCAGACTTTCGGACTTCAAATGGCAGTTTTTAAAATTGGGATTATGCAATGGCACATACAGTACTATTAGAAAATTATATTTTCCATGAAATTTCACGTGGACCTGCAATGTTCAAGGGTATGGTTTCACTTTAAATTGCTTTAACCTGTTAGAGATTATGACAGGTAAAAGGATACTATAATCATATGTATTATTTTTGCTTTTCTATTCTTCTTATGTAATGCTGTATACAGAGTCAGCTTTGGTAAGAATCCTGTCAGGAGAATCCAGCTAGAGGCATTAGCCTTATTCAATGAATGTAAATGGGGCAGGGTTTGCAGGGAATGGGTGGAGTTTGGACATGTCTTGGGTGGTATAGGCATTGGTCAAAAGTGCTATAAAGGTGAACCCTATAAAAGTTGATGTACCACTGTACTTAGTTGACAGGACCAACTGCCCAGAGCTAGTATACTGGGGGGAAGGGCCCTGCTAAGTAACTAGTATGAGAATGATTTCTGACTGCGTTAGTCAGGGCTGTGACCCACTTTGTATAAAACTAGTTATTTGTTGACTTATTTTTGATTCTGTTTTTCCTTATGCATCTTATCTTGGGTAAACAAATCATTAGGCTTCAGTGTTGCTATACAAAACAGCAAACTGATTTGACATCTGACTCTGAACTGCAAGATATTTCTTGGACTTTTCAGATCAACAGTTGACATTCTTAAGGTCAGAGGTAGCTGCAAATGTCTGAAACTAATGTAACTGATAAATGGTTAAACAAAAAAAAGACAGACATGCTGAGCCACCTTTATAAATTGTGTAGATAAAATCTGTTATAATAATTATAAGCTTTCACAACCAAATGAAAAGCTGGACTGTCTGAGAAAAGAACACTTGACACACTCTGGCTGTGTAACCTGTGCTGTGGATAGAATGGTCTAAATAATATAAAATATATTTTTACAAGCAGGCCTGGACTGGCAATTTGTGAATTCTGACAACTGTCAAATGGGCTGCAGAGAGACGACATAGACCGTTATTATTTAGTGGGCTGGTCGGGCTCTTTGGACCTCTGTTGTAACAGTTGGCACCCAGAATTTAGAACCAATGCCAAGCACCCTGGTCTCGGCTCGTTCTTCTGTATGTCGCAGCTGCCTTTGGCCTTGGGAGGAGCCCTCAGCTACTCAGATGCCGCCAGGTCTTAAAACGAGAGGTGCAAGGCGAAAGGTTCTAAACAAGCAAAGGGGCACAACTGTAAGCAAAGTCTTTGGGCAGAAGGTCGTGGTGCAAGGTGTTTAGACAGAACCGTAGTTGGAATAGGCCGGGTCGAGGCAGGCAGAAAGTGAACGTAAAGAAATCAGGCCGGTTCTGGGCAGGCAGAGTTCAAAGCGTGGTCAGGCAGGCAAGGGTCAAAACCGGGATATCAAATGGATGGCTAAAGCAGAAGAGATAGTCGGATTTCAGGCAAGGATCAGGATACAGAGGTCAAAATCGTCAGGATCAGGCAGGGGTCACAACAGGTAGTCAGAATCAGGATAAAGATCAGAACAGCAAAAGCTAACAGCACCAGGAACAAATCCTATGACGGGCAAGGTCTGGAAGCCCTATTAAACTATTTATACAATTTGAATTTCACACCCTTGCGTGCTAAAGTCATCCCGCCAGCGCGCCTTTAAATATCTCAGCAGTGTACCGTGCGCTCAAAATGTGTTCAACATGATAGGACCAATCTGTGTGTATTTTTAAAGAAAAACTGTCATGAAGGGTAAACATGGACCTTTTAATTCAGGTGAATTAGAAGTGGCATGCCCACATTTTATTTATATCTCTATAAATACTGCAATCAGAATGCTGCATCTGCAGAAACCTATAATATTTATTTTTTCTGTTAATAGTGCCCAGTTAAGAAAACAGTTAAAGTTAAAGGGAAGCAGATTGATCTGAAGGTGGTCCCCAGGGCATAGTAGGATGAGCTGGGCAAAGATATTTAAATGCATCGGCACTTAAGGAATATGTGGGTCAGGGTCACCTGTATTTATTCCCTGTATCCAAGCCCCAGAATGGTTACTGATTACCACAGGTCCAAAGTATTATCAGAATTCTGGTCATCATTTGGTGCACGTTTCATTCTGGTACCATCTCACCATTGAGAACCAATGTAGATTGAATGGAGAAAAACAGACCAATATTGCAGAATCTTCTCGGTTGCTCTGATTTTTTGTGCCTTCATATACAACATGTTTCAGGGTTTCCTCCTTTCTCAAATGTCTTCACAGCGAATACATTTAAACATAACCCACCCCTCGTGATGTCACATCCTCCATGCAGTCTCAAAATACTAGGCTACATTTCCCATGGGCACAGTGTCCCAATTAAAAAATGTGGCTGTTGCCTAATGTCTATGTGTAATCTGAATGTCTGGCATCAAAGTGATGATGATCCTTCACACCTATAGGTAAACTATTAATAGAACAAAAACAAATCTTCGATACTGCCCACATGGCGCCTATCCTGGGGTATCCGTATAGCATGTCATTAGTTCAGTAGTACCATACAGTGTATATACTCGTGTATCCTTAATATTATACACAAACATTTTATATAACCATCTGAAAAGGAAAGATACCCATAGTTATTGATCAATTATTCAAGGAAACATTTTATACTCCGGGTTTCATTTATTCCTCTCAGATACATACTGTTACGTTTTCTTATCCGCCATGACTCTCTTTGTAGAAGAACCTGCTGTCTATTCCTATTCTTTTATGAAGATCTACTCTATCAATCACTTGCCATGTGAGTTGCGAAACTGTGTGTTTATTTTCTTTGAAATGCCTAGATACTAGTGTCTCATTTGTTTTCCAGCAGTAAAATTCCTAATATCATTACGGTGTTCTTTAACTGGTTATATGGTCTCACCCACATATTCTTTGCCACAAAGACATTTTAACTGATATACCACAAAACTGCTGTCACATTGCATACACATTCAGAGGTATTTTCTTACCAGAACAAGGATGGTTGATGTGATCTCCTTTGATAATTGAGTTGCATACAATACAGGCAGAAGATTTTACCTACTCTACCTACCCTAAAGGGATATTGTCATGGGAAAACATGTTTTTTACAAAACGCATCAGTTAATAGTGCTGCTACAGCAGAATTCTGCACTGAAATCCATTTTTCAAAAGAGCAAACAGATTTTGTTATATTCAGTTTTGAAATCTGACATGGGGCTAGACATATTTCAGTTTCCCAGATGCCCCCAGTCATGTGACTTGTGCTCTGATAAACTTCAGTCACTCTTACTGCTGTACTGCAAGTTGGAGTCATATCATCCTCTCCCTTCCCCCCAGCAGCCTAACAACAGAACAATGGGAAGGTAACCAGATAGCAGCTCCCTAAATGTGGCCATAGACGTAACAATTACGATCTTTCTTGGAAAAGATCTTTCCAAGAAAGATTGTTCGTTTCAATACACACTTGTAGAGCTGAATCGTCAGATATACAGGTAGATATACAGGTAGAAACAATAGAATTCTACCTGTATCTGCGATTTAGCACTAACAATGGCCGATGTTTGGGTGCCTTCAAAGGCACCCACCAAAATTTTCCGTCCAGCCCAATCGACGAGCCAACCGATATTCAAGTCTTTTGCCGATATCGGTCGGCTCTTTTCCCACCATACATGTACCGAATATCGTACGAAAATTTGTTTTGTATGATATTATCTGTGCATCTATGGCCACCTTAACACAAGATAACAGCTCCCTGGAAGATATAAGAGCACTCAATAGTAAAAGCCAAGTCCCACTGAGACTGATTCAGTTACATTAAGTAGGAGAAATAACAGCCTGCCAGAAAGTAGTTCCATCATAAAGTGCAGGCACAAGTAACATGACTGGGGCAGCTGAGAAACTGACAATATGCCTAGCCCCATGTCCGATTTCAAAATTGAATATAAAAAAGTATGTTTGCTCTTTTGAGAAATGGATTTCAGGGCAGAATTCTGCTGGAGCAGCCCCATTAACTGATACGTTTTGGAAAAATTATGTTTTCCCATGACAGTAACACTTTAAGGTGTCCCTAAAAACCTTGTATACTTTTGTTCTCTTATGTTTGACTTAAGATGGCCATAGAGGCAAAGATAAAATCGTACGAAACAAAGGTTTTATGAGTTAAAAAACCCATTGGTGGCCAGGGTCCCACAACAAGATTAAATAAAACATTGGTGGCCAGCCCTCCTTACAAGTTAAAAAAAAACATTGATGGCCAGGGGCCTATAGAGTATTAAAATAATAGACTGATTTTCAGTGGAACTTACCTCAGGTTCTTCATCCTTGTCCACGGCGATGACAGCTTCTTTGGCTCCTTTCTTGGCTTTGGGTCTTCGGGTCTTTGTTGGAAAGAGCAGCACAACAATTTAATAATCAGGGTATCCTTAGTTTCTCTTCTGCTTTCTTTTTTGGTTTCAACAATTCTTCCATATCCACCCTTTCAACTTCTTTCTATTACCTCTCTAACTCTTCTTTGTCACCTTTGGATTATGGAAGCTGGACTTGTGGAGGAGATAATTCCTATCTGTGGGTTGCCTAAATAAATTGGTCACAATCATATTTCTTGTAAGGAAATTTTTACATCCAGGAATTCAGTTGACTGCTTGGAATGTGTCATGGGGTGTGCGAGTTTTTTTGCTTTCTGTAACCTGTCTTCTAACTCATTATCTGGTCCTGCCCACAGTATTAAAATATTATCCACAAAACAGTATTTCACAATCTCCTGTGCATATGGTTTTAGGAAGATTTCATGTTCTAGAAGATTTACAAATATGTTGGCATATGATGGAGGTCCCTTGCCTCTGCCAAGTGCCAATAGAAATCCTCACCAAACCAAAAATAATTTTTGCACTGTAGAATTTCCAGGTAGTCCATAAGAAAATAAAACATTGAGTTAATAGTATATTAGTATCCAATTGGGCTTCTTTAATGTACTACATGCCATAGCTGTGTGGTATTGGCGTATACAAACCTTTCGATATCTATTGTGCATAAGGTCAGCTCATCGCCTGTGATTTTGATCTTTCTTAATTGAAAAAGCATTCACAAGTTAAAATCTTGGTTTTTTAGGGTTTTACGCTGGCGACAGTCTGAAATTGACATGTGCATGCAAAAAACATTCTTATGTTGAATCATATCTCTTTCTAAATGTAAACATTTCCCATTGTGACTATTATACCAAGAGATTCTGTCTATGTCTATCATACTAATGTATAGTTCAAAGGGTTAAGCTTGGTCTGTATGACAATGGTTAAGCATTTCACATGGAACCAAGTCTATATTATCCAACCATTCATAACGGGGGCTGAGAAGACTGTTTAAATCCTTTAATCCATAAATAGGATTTGAGCAGAGCTGGGCAGTGCTCCAAGGCTGTAATCTCCACTATATGAATTATTACAAAGAGATTAGGAGGTTGCGACTAATAACATTTCATATAAATCAGCTTCGGCCAGAGAACAACAAACTCATATTGGAAATAACAATATAACGGTGTTTATATCATCCAGGGGCAAAAGTCATTCCGAGGTGTAGCTGCAGCCCCCTATTAACTCTTTGCAGCTAGAGATTTCCAATGACAAGTAGTTTCATATCTTGCAGCCAATACATAAAGGCCTATCCCTGGTTTTACATACAGACTCTATATGAACATCACCTTATTGAATGCACTTACTGGAAAAGATTTTAATTCAGAAGAAATATTTATCACACAGTAGAAATCAGGCACAGAACCTGGCACAGTCTTCACTCCAGGTCTAGATTTACTAGTGGCTTTTCTCCCTGGAGCAAACTGGCAGCTGACCTATAGTTATGGTTATCTGTAATTTCCGTTTGAGCCCAGTCTCTTTGCACAATGCAAGAAAGGAAGACTGCAGTGTTCATTTGATCAGTTTGACAGCATTACTATAGACACATTTTAATCCCATTCCTTATAGGTAATTGTGTCAAAAAACTTTCCTTGCACTTCTGTATAGTAATGCTAGGCACCAGTGTGTCCATGCCTCCCCCTTTGTTGAATTGAGTACAAGGGAATCTATTGACACTGTGGAACCCTGGAGCTACTAGCACCTTGAACTCCACCTCAAACTAGTGGTAACTCCAGGGATTTGTCAGTGTGCTACATCAATAGGCACAGCATAGCCAGCACCAAAAGAATCACATGCTAATGTTGTTTGAAGGGCAAGCACCAGAAACTACACCATCCCTATGCTATGAACATTTTAGCTGCATGTATACTGGATTTATTTTTTTCTGCAATTGCTTTTTTTTTTCCCGGTGGCGAGATTTTACATTTTTTTTAATTACAAAAAAAAAGCAATTGAGAAATTTTTTTTTCTTTTTTTGCAAAATTAGTGATGGGTGAATTTTTTTGCAAGGCGCAATTTTGCGGTGAATTTGCGTCAAAAACGGGCACCGGCGTCAAAAACGAGACACCGTTTTGCGTGAAATTCGCAAATTTTTCAGCAAAGCGAACCGGCGCAAATTCGCCCATCACTAAAACTTATATCATTTATAATTATTATGTTTTAGCTTCACAAACATATTTACAGTGAAAATAGATTCGCTTTCTCGCTGTAAGTGAAGCAGGGCACACAAATACATTTTTTGTTGGGGTCATGCAGTCAATAGTACATTACAGTCTGGTAAGTAATACACATACTGTATCTATTAAGTGTGTATAGAACAGCCATGAATATTCTGTAAAATACTGTATATCCTTATAATACACAAAAGCCATGAATATCTTGTAAATTATATCCTTATAAACTGTGAGTTCTTATGTCATCAGTTATAAATGGTGAGTTCTGATGTCATTTCAGTCACATGATTCATTGAAACCTGTGTATTATAATAAATAAAGTACCCCCAGTTGTAAAATATGAGGATATTAGAAGTTACCTCAGAGTTCCATGACCTGTATAAAAACACTCGGCCTTTGGGGTACTTTATTCACTATATAAACAGAGCTCAGTGGGGTCATCAGCTATAAGTAGTGTTTTGTGATGTAAGTTTTGACATCACTTACTGTATATAATAAAAAAGCAGATCTCCCAACTTGCTCATTTTGGTTCCTTTTTTCTCTCTCAGACCACAACCAAGAATCATGCCACCAAATATCCTCTTGGAGCTGCTTTGTTCGTGCATCCAAGTTGCTGCCAATCAGTGCTGCTAGAGACACTATCACTTACACTACTTGCTAACCAGACCAATGTCAATAGCAATAATGATAGGAAGCAACATGGATGCGCTGATAGAGCAAAGGCAAGAGACGCTTTGTGTGCATGTTGCTGCCTGTCACCATCGTCATTTGAGAGCACACTCATGCTAATGCCAATAGCAGCTCTGAAAGGCACTGATAGGGGGGCACTGTGGATTAGAAAATATATTTCTGTTTAAAAAGATTATTAGAAGACACCTCAGAGTTCTGCTACTCAATGTTTATCCTTGTACTTTTATATGGTCACTAAACTCCTCAGCGTCTTCTAATGCCTTATAAGTAACACTAGGGAGCACATTATCTTCCATATAGTTAAAAATTAAGATATTCCATGGATTCAGGAGTTGGGATTTTGTCTTCCATTTTTATATATACAAAACTCAGTCACTACATGAAGCTGGAAGGAAAACTACAGACAAAGAAATTATCAGCAGTCTGGTGAGTCTGCTTAAACGTTTATTTCAGGTCATTCATTTCTCCTCTTTATAAGCCAGTGTTTTGTAAATGTGCTAGAGAGAGTCATGGTACTATAAGCTCTTCACCTGCTACTTAACCAAACATTTTTTTTTAAAAAAAAATAGGTTTATATTTATTTACTTTGCTTTCATCAGCCTTCTCTCTCTCTCTCTCTCTCTCTCTCTCTCTCTCTCTCTCTCTCTCTCTCTCTCTCTCTCTCTCTCTCTCTCTCTCTCTCCCTCTCTCTCTCTCTCTCTCTCTCTCTATACAGTATATATATATATATATATATATATATATATATATATATATATATATATATATAGTATATGTAGTTATTTACAGTATATGTGTGTGTAAATCATGTTGTTTTTATTTCTTTAAACATTTATGTAAGTGCTCATTTCTGTTGCTACTTTAAAATGATGATTAATAATAGAAAGAGAGTCACTAATGCATTTTTCACAACTGAACTTCTTATTACTGTACAGTGCAGTTCAGTAAGTTAAGTGCACCACAATAAAAGAAGGTAAAGAAAGCTAAAAATATAAAAATGACCGCTGTTTATTTCCAGGAAATCAAATTTAGCAAGCTTTACTGAAGCTTATTTTTTAGATTTAGACCTACATTATTATCTGAGTTGTTGTATGTTGGGAATGACACTCTTGTTAGAAATAGCAATTGGAGAGACTATAAGGAGCGACATGTAAAGGTCACTCAAAGATGCACTAAAGGTCAATAAACAGATTAAATACCCAAACTTCCAGCAAATGTAGCATGGCTTAAAGCTGGGTACAGAAAAGGAGATCTGTATTTTTCAACTGAATTCTGAATATTGGGACTTAGGGGCATGTTTACTAACATTGGAGATAAATATCTGGAGAGATTTCTGGAGATGTTGCCCATGGCAACCAATCAGCAATTAGATTTAAACAGCCACAGCCAAGTTAGAAAACAAAAGCAAAGATCTGATTGGTTGCATTGGGCAACATCTCCAAAAATCTCTCCAGATATTTATCTCCAATGTTAGTAAACATGCCCCTTAGTGTCCATAACCATTTTTTTTATACCAAAGTGTCAGCTATGGAAATTGTGTAGTGCATGTCTTTATAAATCTTTCCACTCTGTAGGTCCAGGTATAGGAGACACACCTGGACATACAGGTCCACATTTTAGGATAAGGCATACACACGTAAGCTCATTGCACTGAGCTTGAAAGTTTAGGGTCCCATTGTAGGAGAAACAAACATTGTTATGGTCAAATATAGGAAAACACAACTAGCATAAAGTTAAACTGTACAAGATTAAAAACAAGCTCAATATTCCACTGTATGAGAAATAAACAGACACAAAGTAGGAGAAAAATCTCATGCATCGACAATGAGCGGCTGCTGATTTATTGACTAAATCACAGTTACTTTCCAAGTGTATTGCATGAAAAAGATCCCAATGACCACGCGCAATCCAAATATGCACACATAATGCTGGGTGGAAATCATGCTCATATGGTGGCCTGGCCACATTAAAAGCACAGATATGACAATTATACTCCAAGGGGTATAGTTTTCAAAAAGTGAAGTTAAAGATCACCACAGTCCTCTAGAGTGAAATTCCACCATTCTCCATTTATTTCTAGGGGATTTTAAAAGGCGTATTTATCAAAGGATGAACTTTCACTTTCACCCATCGATAAATACCCTTTTAAAAATCCCATAGAAATGAATGGTGAGTGGCGGAATTTCACTCTAGAGGACTGTGGCGATCTCTTACTTCCATTTTTGATAAATATACCCCAATGTCTCAAAACAAGTGAATGTTGGATATTCGGAAAAGTAAACAACAGGATTAATAACAGCTAGCCATGAATAAATTTAAAAAATGGGATCATGCATGTGAAATGAGGAACATAAAAGAAACGGTCACTTAAATAATGCATTTTAAAATGCGTTGAGTGAAGCACACTCACTCTTTGATATTTCTTACTTATATACATGTGTACATTCACAGACTCATTAGGATGTAGATATAGTGTCTGTGCATGGTTTTACAGCAGGCAATACAGGTACCCATTTTAACAGTTGATAATTTATATTTACACACTCACAAACTTAAACCGAATGGATATCTACACTAAGAGGGGCTGGCCAAATATACTGGAAACCAGTACTTACGAGCAAAAGTATAAATATATAGTGTTTGGTGCTGCAAAATAGCTTAGCTTTTATTATTAGGAGCTTATGGGTGACAATAGCAAATGACAGATATACTGCTGAATGCAAGGGTATTTCTACAGATTACAAGCAAAAATGGGGGCACTAGAGACCAAGAATATTATCAGGGGATGAATGTACACTGATATAATTCTTGCTAGCTTGGCACAGTACAGCTGTAATTTATCCTTGACAAAGATTCATCTTGCTACTGCACTATGAAATTGGAGACAGGTAAGTTTGCTCCTCATTCCTATATACTAAATTAAAGCCTGAATTCATTCAATTAAACGAGGTAAAAAAAGACCCATCTCTCCTATTTATCTGAGATGAACATGATTTCATGCATTTATCAGTTGGATGCTGAGCTGTTAAGGTCACATTTTAATTGCTGTAATGTGTGATGATTTTAGCTCTCCCAGACTGATGGTTTAATGAAGCAGAAGTACAGTATTTAATCAGTCTCCAAATATATAAATTTATTCAGCAGCACAGCAAATAATCTGTTTTAACCTGTTAAAAGTGTTGCTCATTTTTGACTGTATGTCTAATTAAGCAATTTTGCAGAACTATGTATAAATCAAGTACTGGGATTTTGAGAAATAACCAGGGAAACAGAGGCTACTTCGAATTATAAAGAGATGAAAATAGCTCTTGTACAATTGTGCAAACTACAGACTTAAAGAATTCTACATGCTTGTAATACTGCTGTGAGCAATATTGATATATTAATGATGCAGTGATTTTCAAAAAATATTTGTTCACACTGGCTTACCAGCTCTTGCAAAACTAACTTATCAGTGATGTTGGGATTTGATGTCAGGCACTCACTACAGCTCCATAGTTCATAACCCTGTATTAACCAGACCAAACCAGTATTTCCAATTATTGGGTGCGTGGCTCAAAGTCAGCACTGTTTTTTCTTTTTTACATTAAATAAAGTGTTCCTTTAGGAAGACAAAGGGATGACCTTCTTTCCCTATGACTCCATGCAGCTGTCCTTATAATTCAAAATTGCATAATCTGATTTTAAATTCTCAGATAGAAAATCAGTCCTAAGGAAACATGCTGCTCCATTATTATGTTTTGAAAACTCTTTATGCTTGGAAGGCTCTGAAGGACAATAAAAGGATTAGAAATGAATGAATTGATTCAGTGTCTGTAAAACAATTTCAGACTACAATGGTGAAACAGAAAATGTGCCATTGTTTTGAGAAGCACCCTGTGCAACATTTTTAGACATTCCAACAACCAACCAAAATGTTTATTATCAATATTCAATCTCAGCGTCTTATGTAGTTATTTGTGATATTATTGCCATTGTGTGCAATGTAGGTGATTCAATGGAGGTGATGTAATTAAGTGCTGGTGTTCTTCTTGCCATCAAACCACTGCTTTGAGAAGATAGTAAATACAAAAAACTTCAATTGTTTTAAATAGTAAGTCTGTTGACCCTATAGTTGAAAAACGCGGAACAGGTATGGGATCCCTTATCCGGAAACCCAATTTCCAGAGAGTTCAACATTACGGGAAGGCCATCCCTCATAAACTCCTAATCAAATAATTCATATTTTAAAAAATGGTTTACTTTTTCTGTGCTCCATATTATGCTTCGAAAACTCTTTATGCTTGGAAGTCTCTGAAGGACAATAGGATTAGACATAAATTAACGGATTAATTGTCTGTGAAACAATTCCAGACTACAATGGTAAAAAATAAAATTGTGCCATTGTTCTGAGTGCATTCTTTTGAGACATTTCAACAACCAATCAAAATGTGGAGATTCATCATACAATCTCAGCGTCACTTGTAGTTATTTGTGACATCATTGTCGTTGTGTGTAATGCTTGACATGCTTGACAAAGGGGTTTTACTCCCCGAAACGTTGCATCGCACTCCGCATTGAAATAAATTTTTGAAGATTTCTCACAGTCCTGTGTGCCGTTGGAATTCCTTTGCTGATAAAAACCATAAACCATAAACCATAAATAACAAAAAGATCCCTTATGTGGAAAACCCCAGGTCCTGAGTTCTAGATAATAGGTCCCATACCTGTACTAAAGAATGAAAAAACAATGTACACCTTGACTACCCAACATCTAGCCAGTGTAAATAATTATTTTTATTTTTTTGTAATCATATTTATTCAAATATCAATATAAGTATTTTGTTCATATAAAAGCTCAACTGCACATTTTCACTTTCCCCTGTGCAACTGCAATAGTATGAACCAGAGGCTATCAAATAACTAATGTTATGAAGGGAATAACATGCATAACCAACACCAGGCCATACCATATGAAGCAACATTACAAAAATAAGGGATATAGATGAATACTGATAGTCAGCTTTCCGTTAACTTTGTAGACCCTTATAGAGCCACAATTTCATGTTATTTATAAAATATATGAGACCTAAAACCCATTATCCAGAAAGCTTCGAATTATGGGAAGGCCATCTCCTATAGACTCAATTTTAGGCAAATACTGTACTTTTAAAAAAAAAAACCTCTTTCTCTGTAATAAACAGTACATTAAACTTGATCCCAACTAAGATATAATTAATCCTTACTGGAGGCAAAACAATCCTATTAGGTTTAATTAATGTTGAAAAGATTATTTAGTAGACTTAAGGTATGGAGATCCAAATTACAGAAAGACCCTTTATCTGGAAAACCACATTCTGAAGAGCAGGTCCCATACCTGTATATAATATTGGGTCATGAGAATTTGTCAACAAAAGTCTGACTCTTTAGAATTCACAAGAAAGCAGGCAACAGTTAATTCAATCAGTAGTCTGCACAGAGACAAAAAGGAAGACTTCTGGGTTTCCTGTGCATTTTTACTGTGCAGAATTCCCCCCATCCCGAAGAAGAGAATTATCAGAAGCAATTTAGATTTTTAATATTACGAAATGGATGAAGCAGAAGCATTAGGCTCTGTGTAAATAGCAAGAGAATACACAATCTTTGCCACAATAATAATATTCCATATTTCTACATGGCAAGATTTATCACATCTAATATAACAAAGTGCCCTGAGTAATATAGTTTTAAAAAATCCCAGCAGCAGATATAGATACTCCTTTGTACATTACTGTACGTTAGAGAAGATAAATTCCTGAGATGAGACATTTTTAAGGCTTGTCATTGAAAATTAATAAAATGCTGATCTATTTTTATTAAAGGTGTACTTTGTTTTCAGGGATGTGGGCTGCCAAAAATAATCAAGTGAAAATGTCAATTAGCACCAGTTAAACCCATAAAATGTTAGTGTTTGAAGAACAAATAAAAATCACAATTAAGAAGACAATTTATTGGAACAAATTGTAAATGTTCAATGTGCTGAATATATTGCTCTCCCCTGTCTATATTAATTATCCCCCCATATATAAAACCGGGATGTTAAAATGTGTTTATGTTCCCATAAGAACCTGGGCTGGGATCACTGGTGGTTACATCGAGTGACGGGGCTGCACACCACAGACAAGGGACATCTAAAGATATGGTAGAGCCTGAAGTAAGACAGATTTTTATGGGACCCATTATTTATATCAGGAAGGTTTGTATACAAGTTATAAACCTTCTCTACCTATTATATCTGCTACATCAAGTCTGCCTGCATAAAACTGGTGTTTTAGGGTCTTACTATGTGTGGGGAGCAGAGCAGTCATCTCTGTTTAGAAAACCAGGATCACACTAAGATCCCTTACACTAAGACGGTTATTTACTAAAACTTGAAATTTTTTCATTATATTATTAAAACAAATTCGACTTAACTCCCATGCAAAATTTTACCTTATTTATCAATAATATAACTCATAAAATGTAATGCGGGAAAAATCATCAGTATCATCATAATCATCATAAAAATCATGACAATTTTAAAATTTGTAACAGGGTGTTTGGGAAACACCACTGTCTTAGAGAAAAAGGCACATAAAAGAGTGCATTTAAACTGCATTGTATGTGCTGCAAAGGAATATTTGGCTCAGGTAGGGTTAATATTCCCTCTCAGCCAGGTAATTAAGTGGCAATTGAGAGAGGAGCTACCTGGCAATGTAAAAGGGCTGTGCGAGCACAACTCAGGGCTTTCCAGGGAAGTGAGGGGCTGTGAGAGACAGAGCTGGGCAGAAGGAGCTTTGCTGCCAGCAAGAGAGTTCCAGAGCTTGGAGCCTAAATCCCTTGTGGGGAAAGAAAGAGAAAAGGACTGGCAGAGGCTAGTGAGTTTGAGTCCCAGGAGTGTGAAGCCCAAATACTTCAAAGTGCTCGAGGGTGAGATTTCCCTTGATGGTGAGCGACCAGAGGGGAGAAAACCCTGAATGTATTTGCTGAACTGTACCCTGCATGTTCGACAGTGAAGTTGTTGAACTGTAACCTGAACATTTTTTTTCTGTTCCCTTTTCGTTGGTAATGCCCAGTGCATAATAAACCTGTGTTTTTTTGTCTGATGCCTTGGTGTTCCTGTCTCTTAGCTCAAAAATCCTATGGTACCTGCCTACCAAATGCTAATTCCCCCATAAAAGTGCATGTGCAGGCCAGTGGCACGTCACAAATTGTACAATTTTTTTGGATTCGACAACAGAAAACTCCAAATTATTCATATTATCATGCGAAACCCAGCACAGATTATGATATCTTCCTAAGGTTTAGGCTCTTATTACTTTGAGGGAAAGAGGATATAAGAAATTGTTGTGCGTGCTTAGTATATAAGCTAAATGAGGCCCTGACCAAAGTTTGGACATTCCAGAGTTGCATGATCTGTAAAAGTTTTAATTATAAAAGATGGTTCAGTGTACAAAATGCACAAAATCACCACAAATCACCTTTATTTTTGGCACTTTGTAACTTGAACTGTTTCATGCTGATTCACAGTTTTTTACACTCATAGAATGGAGCCTATAAAGCTACATCTTACTCTGAATACAGTGATGCATCCAGAGGGGCAGTAGGTGCTGTAGGTGGAAAATGGATGTCCCTTTGATAGCCCCCTAACATTTACCTCATTAATGCATGCAAATTAGAAATTACCAGGGATTCAATGTGCTAAGGAGAACTGTACTTTCCACCTGTGTGTGGCAAGTGTTAAATACAAGCCACGGGGGATCTTTTTTTTTATAGATTTTATTTTCCAGCTTGATACATCCACGACAAAACAGTAATAAACAGTTCAAATTTACACCAGTCTATCGTATCTCTGCATAATCATCAATGCCTACCTAGACTGAATCTTGTAGCACCTTAACCATTGTCCTGCACAGAGACTGTGTCAAGTTCATCTAACCATGGGCCCCAGATCTTTCCAAACCTGTCCGGGCAACCTCTACTCAGGCATGTTAATTTGTATAGGGGAAGAGCTGCGTTCACTAGGGATTTCCACCGTTTTAAGGAGGGGGCTCTGGGTGACTTCCAGACTAGGGTAATCGCCTTCCTTGCGTAAAAGTACAGCAACCTCAATAAAATATGGTGGTATTTGTCAAATGTAATGTTTTCAACAAGACCTAAAAGGCATGCCTCCGGCGTCCGCACACTCGGTATATTAAGAGTTTGTGTTACGTAGTTAACCACCTTGTCCCAAAATTTGATCAACTGCGGGAATGTCCAGAAGGTGTGGCGATACGTGCCCGGATCCATCCCACATTTAAAGCATATATTATCTGATTTAAGACCCATGGAGTGTAGCCGTGTCGGAGTAAGGTAGGTTCTATGTATCATGTGATATTGTATTAGGATGTCATTGCTACCTATTACTGAAGGCAGATATGAATGTGTAATATTGTCCCAGTCATCCAGGTCTAAGTGTGGTATGTCTTGTATCCATTTGGTATGGCATTGTGCAGAGGGGTTGCCTCTTTGTTTATTAAGAATGTTATAAATGCGAGATACTAGCTTCCCCTGGTTTGGTGACCTTAGAGTTTCCTCAAGCAAGGAGAGGGACATCTTGGGGGCAGTCGGGAACTGGCTAAGTGCTGTCTTAGTTGAAAATATCTGTACCACATGTTTCTTGGAAGATCAAACTCAGTTGCTAGATCTTCATATGATTTAAACCCCTGGTTGTCATAGAGCTGGCCAATGTATTTGATATTATATCTTGGCCAAAGTACTGGGTCTGGTATTGTCAGAAAGTGTCTTAGTTTAGGATTGCACCATATAGGTGTGTAGGGGGAGACATCAATTTGGCGTGTTTTGTCATACCTAAGGGATGTTTCCCATATTGAAGATAGCATCTTAAGAGTTGAGGGGGGACAACCCCTATGGGTAGTTCCCCGGAGTACAGTATTAGTGAGTGCCTAATACTGTACCTGGATAGAGAACTGGCTAAAAGAAATACTACAAAGAGTGGTGGTAAATGGAACATTTTCTAATTGGACCAGTGTTGTTAGTGGAGTACCGCAGGGCTCTGTACTAGGTCCCTTGCTTTTCAACTTGTTTATTAATGACCTGGAGGTGGGCATTGAAAGTACTGTTTCTATTTTCGCAGATGATACTAAATTGTACAGAACTATAGGTTCCATGCAGGATGCTACCACTTTGCAGAGTGATTTGTCTAAATTGGAAAACTGGGCAGCAAACTGGAAAATGAGGTTCAATGTTGATAAATGCAAGGTTATGCACTTTGGCAAAAATAATATAAATGCAATTTATACACTAAATGGCAGCGTGTTGGGAGTTTCCTTAAATGAGAAGGATCTAGGGGTCTTTGTAGATAACAAGTTGTCTAATTCTGGGCAGTGTCATTCTGTGGCTACTAAAGCAAATAAAGTTCTGTCTTGCATAAAAAAAGGCATTAACTCAAGAGATGAAAACATAATTATGCCTCTTTATAGGTCCCTGGTAAGGCCTCATCTGGAGTATGCAGTGCAGTTTTGGACTCCAGTCCTTAAGAGGGATATAAATGAGCTGGAGAGAGTGCAGAGACGTGCAACTAAATTGGTTATAGGGACGGAAGACTTAAATTATGAGGGTAGACTGTCAAGGTTGAGGTTGTTTTCTCTGAAAAAAAGGCGCTTGCGAGGGGACATGATTACACTTTACAAGTACATTAGAGGACATTATAGACAAATAGCAGGGGACCTTTTTACCCATAAAGTGGATCACCGTACCAGACTAGTCTTTAGACTTTAGACTAGAAGAAAAGAACTTTCATTTGAAGCAATGTAGGGGGTTCTTCACAGTCAGGACAGTGAGGTTGTGGAATGCACTGCCCGGTGATGTTGTGATGGCTGATTCAGTTAATGCCTTTAAGAATGGCTTGGATGGTTTTTTGGACAGACATAATATCAAAGGCTATTGTGATACTAAGCTCTATAGTTAGTATAGGTATGGGTATATAGAATTTAATTAAAAGTAGGGAGGGGTATGTGTATGGATGCAAGGTTTTCATTTGGAGGGGTTTAACTTGATGGACTTTGTCTTTTTTCAACCCAATTTAACTATGTAACTATGTAACTAACAGACCCGGCTGCTTCTGCCAAGATAGGGAAGGCAGCGTTCTCGGCCGATGGGTTAAGGCTCCACGCTACATACACTAGTTGAGCCGCCAGATAATACAAAAGAAAATGCGGGCAAGCCAGACCCCCAAGTGTTTTAGGGGCTGTCGGCCTGTTTGTTGCCCCATATAAATGTGCATACGAGCGAGTCAAGTTTGGTAAAAAGGGTGAGGGGCAAAGGAACTGGGGAATTATGGAATAGGTACAGTAAGTTGGGAAGAACCACCATTTCTCAGAGATTAATGCGTCCTAATAGATTTAGTGGGAGTCCCGACCAGTTTGTAAGGTTCACGGTCAGCTGCTGGACTACTGGGTCAAAGTTAAGTTCCTTAAACTTGTAGGGGTTTAGAGAAACCCAGATTCCCAAATATTTAAATGTCTCTACCCATTTCAAGTCTGACTCTGTAGACATAGAGTGTGGGGAGGGTTGCTGTCCATTAATAGTCATGTAAGTAGATTTCTGCCAGTTGACTTGCAGCCCTGAAAATTCTCCAAATTGGTCAACTACCCTGAGGAGGGCCTCAAGTGATTGTTTAGCATCAGCTAGAAACACCAAGGCATCGTCTGCATAGAGGGATATCCGCTCCTCCACCCCACCAAATCGCATACCAGTGATGTGTGGGCTTGTACGTACCAAGGTTGCCAGAGGCTCTATAGCCAGCGCAAACAAATGTGGTGAGAGTGGGCACCCCTTCCTAGTACCTCTACCTAGGCTAAAAATGCTGGAGACCAGCCTATTAGTTTGAATTCTATCTGACGGATTAGCATATAACAGTTTAACCCAGCTTATAAATTTAGGACCAAAGCCCATGGCTGCCAGCACACCCCACAAAAAGTTCCACTCAACAGAATTAAATGCTTTCCTTATATCGAGGGAGACTACTACCCCTGGGTAGCCACCAAGTTGGGCCACGTCAATATTGGTGAATAGCCTATGAATGTTAACATCAGTTTCCCGCCCTGGCATAAAACCAGACTGATCAGGATAGCAGACAGGTCTACTACACCCATCCTAATAAATCCATTGGGAATGCTTCTGAACTAAACCAAAGATCATATTCCAATGAGAGTTAAACAAGCTTTCAGTTTTACCTTTCTTGCAGATGCAAATGGCAATCACATACAGTACAACCACGTCTATAAGTTCTGGAAAATCGAACCATGCAATATTCATATATTGACTTACGTATGTCAGAAAAGAGAAGCAAAGAAAAATGAAATCAATACCTACTTAGGAGCAGATTTATAACGGGTCAAATAGTAAATTTGAATTCAAATTTTTAAGTGTCAAAATTCTCCCATTAAAATTTTAATCCCTCAATTCTAATGTAAATTTGAATGTGAGATTCGTCACACCTTGACCATGGAAACAGTCCTAATTCAAACATTCACCACACCAGTCACTGGAAGAGGTCCGCTGAGCCATTTGGAGATGTTTCTAGCCTTTATGGCATTCGAGTTTTTTTCAAAATTGAATAGAAATCTAATACAATTAGAATTTTTGGGTCAGAACCGAATGGAGTATTAGACATTCTAATTTTTGCTGTATTTGTACTGTATTTGCGCAAACTGTAAATATGCAGGAAAGCCATAAATTGCAAAAGGGAAGGAAGAGGATCCAAAGAAAACTGATAAGATGGTGTCCTGGAGCTTTGCTGCTCTACACTGCATGAAGAAGTGAGACTGACATTATGGAACACTTTTTGCACTAATGTACTATGTGGGGAGAAAGCAGGGAGGGGGGACTATGGGGGGGTAGTGGATGGGGCTTTTCTCATTGGGGGTTTAGTTCTTTTTAAAGATAACTCTCCTTAAGTGCTGATTCAGTTGCAAAGCTTCTTTCCCTATATTATTTTACTTAGTTTTTTTCTTTGTGTTATTGTTTATTGTTATTGTGTTATTGTCTTTGTTGTGCTGTGGATATTTATACACAGCACAACAAAGACACTGTTACAAGATCCTCGACCTGGATCACTAGGACTTTGGTTTAAAAAAAAGAGTGACACTGCACTTGAAAATATCTCCCCTTTTAAAAATGGCACAAAAGGCTAGAATCAAGCATTTGACATTGATCAAGATATTCCTCTTTTTGAAAAACAGGGTTTCTTAATAGGATTTTGTTAACATTTTAAATGGAACTGGTGGTCACTCCCCTTTTTTCTTCAATATGCTCTTTCTCTCTCTGTCTCTCTCTCTCTCTCTCTCTCTTATAAGTTACCTTGGTGAACAAAATTAGGAGAAGCCATGTTTTGTTTAGTGGGGATACCCTATAGTTGAAATAACGCAGGCCAAACAGTGGGCCCAATGTTTGGATAGGACTGCTTTGTTGCTGGAAAAGTGGACTACTAAGGATAACCATTATGATGGATTGTTTTATACCAGTACATATGGACTATATACAGTACCCCTCTCAGTCTCTTTTGCACTATTTACCTTTGGTGTATACTGATCCTTATATGTTGAAACTGGTGAACAAGAAGTTGAGATTTGGACATAAAGAAAACATAAATCTGAGAGATTTTAACATTGGCTGGTCCTATAAGCAACTGCCATTGGTTCACAAAAATGTTACGTGTATAATGCGGTAATTGCGTTATGTGCAACACTTTGATACTTGGGGGCACATTCTGTCATCTACATAGTTGGAAGCCTTACCAGAGTACCAGCTTAAATATAGATTGACATGCCAATTGAAAAATGTTGTTTATGTAATAAAATGCCATGTGGGTTTGTTTATTGCGGAAAGACGGCCAGGCAATTAAGTGACAGGATTAACATGCACCGATCCACTATATGGGCGGCATTGGATCCCGATTATGATAAAAAAAAGTGAAAAAGGACATATCAAAACAACTTATTGTACAACATTGGGTAAATGCAAGACACACCATTTCTTCATTTTAATATATGCCAATTAACTGTGTAAAGCTTCCCCATAGGGGTGGAGATATAAACCAGTTGTTGCTACAAAAGGAAGCTTTCTGGACATATGAATTGGGAGGTGTGGCCCCAAGGGAACTGAACACTAAACTTCAACTGAATTGTTTTTTAACAGATAGACAATATTGTTTATATATGAATGGGCTAGGTTCTGTTCGGATATGAGTTCAGGCCTATTTATGGTTAACCTTTTTTCTAAAATGGAATTCTTGGCTAAGACATATTTTGATGTATTTGGATTATCTATAATTATGTGGGTTTTGTAAATGAATAGGTTTATTGATAAACAGACTAAGACTGTACTAAGGGGCAGATTTATCAAGGGTCGAATATCGAATTCAAATGATTTTAGTGCAAATACTTTGATCGAACAATCGAATAGAATTTGTTCGATCGAACAATAAAATCCTTCAAATCGAACGATTCGAATGATTTTAATCGATCGATCGAAGGATTTTTATTCAATCATAAAAAACTTAGAAAAGTGCTGGGGAAGGACCCATAGGCTAACATTGAACCTCTGTAGTTTTAAAGTGGCGAAGTATGTAGTCAAAGTATTTTTTAAAGAGACAGTACTTCGGCTATCGAATGGTCGAATAGTCGTACGATTTTTACTTTGAATTGTTAGAATCATTCGATAAATTCTTCTTTATATATCACTATGCAGAATTAGAATTTAGATTTGAATTTATACTGTATATCTGATCAATGCTTGCTAATTTATAGCCATACAAGGGTTAAATATGCATGTGATGTCACTGGCACGTTCATACTATGTGGATGGAAGTTATTTAAGTGAGAGTTATGTGTGTATATTCACCTTGAAAAAGGCCCCAATGGGGAACGAAGCATCAGTTGTACATACAATGCAATAATACATAATTGTTTTGACATTGCAAGACCCTCTGTGCTTGTTAGGGGTTGCCCAAAGTGTTTAATTATGTGCTGGGGGTTGCTGTTCTATACACAGGGGAGGAGGAGGGATATGGATTTAAGGGTATGTCTTAAAATCACTTGAACGTTTTCACATATGAGTGCTGAGTAATATCCCTGCAGTGAGAATCAACCATTTTTTTTTTTTATGCTACCACCATTAATGTGGGTATTGTCTTAATATTTCTTGTGATAATGTGGGTGAGGTTTAAAAAAGGGGAGTCAGGAAAATTCCAGTACCACAGAAGTTGAGCAGCACTAAATATTTCAGATTTTTAAAAATGATTCCCCTTTTCTCTGTAATAATAAATGAAACCTTGTACTTAATCCATACATTTTCTAGTAGACTTAAGGTATGGAGATCCAAATGACGGAAATTATGGAAAACCCCAGGTCCCAAGCATTCTGGATAACATGTCCCATATCTGTGTTTGAAATAAAGGCAGCATTGTAGTGCAGTAATTAGCATTGCTGTCTAGCTACACTACAGAAAGTTCAATTTCAGACAGGGAACTATCTGCAAAGAGTTTGAATGTTCTTGCTGTGTTTAGGTGGTTTTCTCTAGGTGCTTTGTTTAACTCATAACATTAACCATAGTGTTTATGAATACGATAGGGATTCTCGGGCGGGGACTGATGAGAATATTATATATATGATCTATGCAGACAGGGTCGGACTGGGGGGCCCGGGGCCCACCGGGACTGCTGGTCCAGGGCCCCCCGCCCCCCTACTGCGCCGCTCGAACGCTGCCATGCGCATGCGCGAGCGGCGCTTCTCGGTGCACAAGTGCTGATGCGCATGCGCAAGTGGCGATGCGATGCGCATCGCCGGAAACTTTTTAAAATTTTTTATACTATTAGAGGGGGTCTGGCCCGGCGGGGGCCCACGAGGGTCGGGGCCCACCGGGTTTTTTCCCGGTGTCCCGCCGGGCCAGTCCGACACTGTATGCAGAGAACTATATACTGTAGGTAATTGCCGATTATAATAATAATTAGTTGAGATCCTGTTCTGCTTATTTCGAGTCTGATACAGAAAATCTTATCTGTTGCTGGTTGACTCCTGCCACCAAGGAGTCAACCAGCAAAAAAATAATACAACATATATATTTAATCCTCTGCTTCACACAATTATAGCGGCACACATACAGGCAAGTCATTGTGCCACACAATACTCTCTTCTTTCAAACCTACCTATTCTGATATGATCGAGCTAAAACTGTGAAGATCGGACCCTTATCATAATGATTTTGCTATTTTTTTTCATAGTGAGAGACAGCATCAACTGAAGTGACAAACCATTACAGAACAAGTTCATTAATGAGATGGAAAGAAACAAATGGCAAGAAGAGGAAGACTCTGCCAAGACGATGGATAACAGATGGACCAATATATTCTTGGAATGCTATGAACATTAAGAGCTGGAAACAAAGAACAATGAGTTGAATTCCAATGCAGCCTGTACTTAGCTGTCTTAAAGTAAAATATGATATCTTTTTTATTGCTCCGACACTAAAAATGATAAATTCATGTTGTTGGGAATGAGCTCACCTAGATCTCTTTTAGAAAGCTGTGTTGCCATCTGTAAGCAGATGTAAAGATGATACATAGTGGGACCTTTAACTAATGGGACTGCAGCCACCAACCAGTTTGCAAGTTAGCTACTATATTCCAAAATTACATGAATAAATGTTGACTGCAGAGCCATATATTAAAATGTATCATGACACAACATTGGAATTAATCACTGGAAGCAGTAAAGATGAAAGGTGTAATTCTCATTGTGTCTTCTTATACATTGAATAAAGTCATAATGTTCATACTTCTTTGTATAACTCTGTGAAACCATACTTAATCCTTGATAAAGAGGCAGCTGTTTTTATAACACAAGTGTCTGTAAAATAAACTTGTCTTTATGTACAAATTTTACTTTTCGGGAATTTTGATTGCTGTTGCTTGTTGGAGTTTTCTCATTGACCAGAAAGAGGAGTGAATGTGCCATTCAAAAAACAAGCCTTACCCTGCAATAATTCTTGATGTACATCATCACTAAAAAAGGAAGAATTTGGTTAAAATTTCTCAGAAAAGTCAAATGTGATACATATTTTTCTTACAAATACAGCTATCCCTTATCTGGAAACCCATTATCTAGAAAGCTCCAAATTACGGAAAAGCCTTCTCCCATAGACACCATTTTATCTAACTACAGTTATCCAGAATTCCTGGATACCAAAACGCACAGAATCAACGGTTGTTTTTCCAAGGTGACTATTTCCTTACCGTGCAACTTTCTTTGTGGCCTTTGGAGTCTTTGGCCATCCCTACAGTTCCTTTCCTTTTTGCAGTTTCTGTACTAATGTAATAATAATTTACATATTTATTGCCCTAAAAATATTTTTTTTGGGGTTATAAGCTAACCATTAATTTCTATCATAATTTAGTTTCACGAATGCCATTGAAAATGGACATGTAATTTCATGGTGACTTCTAAATTACTTCCATGCTCAGGTGGAAGATGTAATATTCCCTATATAATAAGCTGTATACTATAATGATGCATGTCTGTATCCCAAGGCCACATTGGCTAATTATAAAATATTATATTACAGGTGCTACAAATAAGGCCAAAAAGGAAAAAAAACCCTCATTTGTTCCACCTTATTACAGCTAACTTGATCTCATTGGTCTTTCATCAGTTAACCCCCAGGGCCAGGTTAACAAGTCACTGATTTTCTCTTGGTCCCTAATTGAATCATCAGGATAGACTTTTTTACCAAATGCATCATGCTCTTACGGGAAGGATGCTTCAAAGGAATAACCTCAGAGGATGGAGGAAAAAAAAGCAAAAGAAAACAAATGCATAGCAAATGCTATTTGAAGAAATCAATGTTCAGCTTACAAATTGAGCATGACAGGCCCTGGAGAGGTTTAAGTAAAAGAAAACCACATTCATGAGCTCTAAGTAAAGAGACAACCTTCAAGTGCCATGGCACAACAAGGCTGATGATACAATTCCATGAAATCAGTAAAAAGAACTATTTTCATAACTTCCAGTGAAAAGGGTCTTTTATTATCATGTTAAAGCACCTAGGGCTTTTGTCAGACATGGATTAGGGTCTTAAACAAATCAGGATAAAGCCTCTCCATTATAGGGCAGGATTACTTAAGCCTGTCCTAGTAGCTGAAGCATGCATCCCAAGCCTCAAGCAATTACCTTGTTTTTAATACAGCCCTAATTGTTCTGCACTGGAAATCTGCTCACTTCTGTCAGGGCATTAAATGTAATTAGTCAAGCTTCTTTCCTTGATTAAAGACAGCATTCTAAAGATTTTGCAAACAGAAAAAAAAATCAAGTGTGCCATTAAATACTGGCATATCATCTCTCCATAAAAGGAAATTAAATGACAATAAGATTTAAGATCAGGGTGTTTTATAGAAAGCTAAGACTTGTGCTTGTGTAAAGATTACATTTATAATGCTCTGAATCTCATAACTCACAGCCAGCTCTTCTAAGCCAGCTGTCAGCCTATTAGACTGTCTGATATTCTGATTAGTAACAGAACAGACTGCCATGCCATTGGTGCATTCAGTAGCACAACCTCCTTATTACTCTGCCTCTCTGCAGCTGATTTATGAAATTTAACAGATTTCAAATGATGAACGTTGCCTGAAATAATCACTGGCACAAGGACAGTGAAGATAGAAAAAATAGTTATTTCGGGGTTTTTTGGCTTTTTTTGGGTTTGATTGATTGATTTTCCCTCAAGTTCTCTATCTTGGCACGGCACATCTTAGAATGCTCCCTAACAAGCCTAAGTCTCCCAGAAGTATCTCTTTTATTTCATATAACTGTTCTGTTCATCAAACTTTACATTTATCAGAGAATAATGCAGATTTGTAGGTCGTTGGCATTCTAGCTGTCTACTTTTTCTGCTACCCAGAAACCTAGTTTTGAATTACAGAAAGGCCATATCCCACAGACTCCATTTTAATCAAATAATTCAAATTTGTAAAAATTATTTACTTTTTCTCTGTAATGATAAAACTAATATATAATCAATTCTTATTGGAGGTACACCAATCTTATTGGGCTTAATTAATGTTTATTGTTTTGTATTCTTGAGGTATGAAGATCCAAATTATGGAAAGATACCTTATCTGGAAGACCCCTGGTCCTGAGAATTCTGGTTACATGTCCCATACCTGTATTCAGAAGAAATTTCAACCTGTGCCTACTGTAGCTCCTTGCAGAGGTGCAACTGGCTTTAGAACATTTTAAAATGAAGCTCTTCCCTTGGGAGCTTGATAGGGTTGAGGTTTGGTGATTGTCCTGGTCAGTTCATTAAAGACAATACTCTGTTTTCTGTTTATTCCCCAAAGAGATTTTGTGTTTCTTCCCAAAAGAGATATGGCATAACTTATAATTATGCTTCAGATTGTTTTCACAATGTATCATTAAATTTGCACCAATCACAGGAGGTGGCATGATGGTTTTTTTTTTTTTTTAAAAAACATCTCTGGGTAATTCCAAATTTTTTAATGCTTTTAAGACTGATGCTGTGGATCTTCCCTATTTTTCAGAATGGTTTCTCTTTTTGTTGGTGGAATTTTAAAGTACATTTTGCTCTCTTTACATCCACCCTCCCTTAGATGTACCCCTTCTCAGCAGCAGATGGAATATGGAGTAATGCAATGCTATTAAATAGACAGCCCGTTCTTTATGAAAGTTTTGCTCAAAGTCTAGCTTTATTGATTGCAACATAATGTAACAGAATAAGTGTGTTCTGCGAGATCAATTGCTCCAAGTAGTTTGCAATACACTGGTATCCATCTGCCAAATTAGTTTTGCGTAACAAAAATGTGCTCTCTGTATCGGCTAACATTATTTGTTGTTATAAAAAGACAGACAAAGCAATCTCTTCCATCCCATTTCTAACACTTTTGGATTCTTCCAAGCTATAAAAAGTATAAATTAGATTCAGAGGTTTTAGTGCTTCACACAACGGAGCAGCCTAAATGAATCTTTTGAGGGGATCAGATAAATACTCAAAGCTCCTGCACAGGCGAAGACAGAGGGGGGGGGGGTTTCTTAAAAAACCTACTCCTTAGAGCAGATAATAGAAAGAAATATGGTCAGGTAAGCAGAAACCTAGTTCATTGTTTGCCATAAAGCACATTGATGTCCATGAGCATGCTTATCAACCTGCAGAGTAGTTCACTGTCTGATCCATTGCTCAACAGATAATGGTTTATCAAAAGGTCTAATCTTACCGGAAATTTGAAACACTGAAAAAGTCCTAAAATTTTCCTATAGCAACCTGCAGTGTTTTTACAAGGGTGGCTGACTGGCTCTTCTAAATGTAGACTGCCTCAATGTACCATGTCTATCATTCACAGAAGATGCACATAACAGCTGTTATCTCTCTGAATTTGGCTCTCAGAGCTCCATTGCAGCAAGAGACAAAACTTGTGATGAAATATATATTTATATATGTCTGAATGATTCCATTATATATATATATATATATATATATATATATATATATATGTATTCATTATACACACACATATATATATTGTAATTATATATATATATTTAATAATGCACTCCCTATTGTAAAATATAAGTACATTATTATTGATGGGCGAATTTGCAGTGAATTCCCGCGATTCACTGCTGGCGAAGCGAAACGCCCCAAATCCGCCCATCACTATACATTATAAGTCACAGGCATTAGACCAAGTGCTTTTATACTGGTCATGGAACTCCAAAGTGACTTCCAATATTCCTCACATTTTACAATAGGGGGTATTTGATTTATTATAATAAGTCATGCGACAGAAATCACTGAGAACTGATTATAACTGATGACATCACTAACATTGTTTATATAGTGAATAGAGTACCCCCTATTGTAAAATATATGGAAATTATAAGTCACAGAGGAGTTTCAAGACCATATAAAAGCACAAGGCCAAAGGAGAGTGCTTTAATACAGGACATGGAACTCAGAGTTTACTTCAAATATCCTCAGATTTTCCAACAAGGGATACTTTATTACAATACTCAAGCTTTAATGTGACAAAAATGACATTGCTAAACCCAGTTTATAACTGATGACATCCCTAAGACCCATTTATAGGATATACTTTTTTTATATCATAAGGATATAATTTACAGGATATCCATGGCTCTTGTGTGTTTATACGTTTTTATATATATATATATATTTTTGGATATGGGCACTGAAGATGTAAAGATCAATAAAAAATGAATCTGCAACTAAAAGCATTTATTTCTGCTGTCCTATAATAGGAAAGACTTTTGCCTTAAATATCAGTATCAGCCGATACAGAACAGTTTTTTCCCCAATATAGAGCTGTTTACCCACACGTGCGCATGTTGTAGCTGGTTGCTATTCCAAATGCCAGGAGAATGGTGGCCTGCTCTTATTATTTTCTTCACACTTTAAAAAATAAAGCATTATGTGCTCTTACGTTCATAAACTACAAGTTGTTTTTGGAGAGCATGTGAATTGTCTTGATCTATAGAGCCAGTTTAGCAGGAGACACATGTTTGAGACAGAGGCAATTAAAGATATAGGATTCCTTGTCTAGAAACCCATTAACAAGAAAGTTCAGACTTACAGGAAGGCTATCCCCACAGAGTTCATTTTAAGCAAATGATTCTAATTTTTAAAAGAGAATCCTTTTTATCTGTAATAATAAAACAATACCTTGAATGTGATCCTAACTAAGATACAGTATAATTAATCATTATTGGAGACAAAACAATCCAATTGGATTTATTTAATATTGAAAGGAACAGTAGCACCAACAAATAAAAGTGTTTTAAAGGAATGACAGTATAACAAACTGATGCCATGAACTGGTAAAACTGGTGTATTTGCTTCAGAAACACAACTATAATTTATATTAACCAACTGCTGTGTAGCCAATGGGGCAGCCATTCAAGGAAAAGCTACACAATAGATAACAGATACGTTCTGAAGAATCTTATTGTATACTACAGAGCTTATCTGTTATCTACTATGTATCTTGTTACTTATCTCCTTTTTCAAGCTTGAATGGCTACCCCCATGGCTACACAGGAGCGTGTTTATATAAGCTATGTTACTGTTTCTGAAGCACACACACCAGTTTTACAAATGCAGTACAACACTACATTATTTTTTCTTTACTTTAAAACACGTTTTTTTTCTTGTTACTGTTTCTTTAAATGATTTTTAGCAGATGAGAGGCTTATTTATTGAGAGTCAGATTTTAGTGGTTTTAGAGGTTTTTGAAACCACGACTAAACTCACAAACTCTAAAACCACTATTATTATTTATTAAAAGATATGAATATGCAGATGAAAAAGAGCGCAAACCTCTACAAAATAGAATTCTGACAATTCCTAGCGAAAAAAAAAAAAATCCGATAACCTCTACAAGTCTGATTTGATTTAAAGCGGTCCAATAAGATCAGCGCAGTTTCCACTGACTTCTATAGCACCTCCACTACTTGGCAAAGTTTATTAAAGGTTTTACATACAGTAACTAAAGTTTATTTTCACTTAATAAATTTCAAATTTTTAGAGCTTTTTAGAAATATAGGAAAAAACACACATCTCACTTTCGAATTTACATTTCAGTTGGTGGAGTTTTGACACAAAAAAATCAAAATTTCATATTTGAATTCACCATAATAAATCTGCCCCTATGTTAAACTTTATGCATATGAATAACAAACGTAGCATATAAAATATGTCATATATGCATATAAAAAATGTCATGTTTTTAACTAAATGTTTAATTCATAATCACCTCTAAAATGCCCAACTTTTCAGTAATAAATGTGATCAAAAAAGTGGAAAACCACTAGCCTTGGAATGCTTGTATTTGGATACTAGAATAGACCAGCATAGCAGGTTTAAGTGGTGTAATGCAATGCAGACTTATCACAGAAAAATGAAAAAAGCTACCAAAAAAAAACAAACAATTATTTAATCTGCGTCATTGATCATTTCGTCAGCAATCATATAATAATAAAATGTAATAATCCATATTTCCTTAAAAAATTATGATCAATCTACAATCAAAACAGACAGCTACCACCCAAGAGTCACTCTATATACAACATGGCTGCTGTTCTATTGTGCCAATTATTTTGGCTACATCTCCTAATGCAACATACTTGGGCAGATAGGGTGCATCAGCAGATAAAATTGGCCAGCATGTCCAACTAAATATAAGCCATAATTATGTGTGTTCAGGTAGCTTGAAAACAACATATTACAAGTATGGGACCTAATATCCTGAATGCTCGTGTCCTGGGATTAGGAAAAAACACACATGTTTCTAGATTTATGGAAAAAAAATGACAATCTCTTTGTTAGTAAATGGGCCCCATAAAATATGGTGTTCCAGATTACGGAAATATCCCTTATTCGGAAAACCCCAAGCATTCTAGATAATAGATACTTTACTTGTACTGAAAAGTTGGGCATTTTAGAGGTGATTATGAATTAAACATTTAGTTAAAAACATGACATTTTTTATATGCATATATGACATATTTTATATGCTACGTTTGTTATTCATATGCATAAAGTTTAACATAGGGGCAGATTTATTATGGTAAATTCAAATATGAAATTTTGATTTTTTTGTGTCAAAACTCCACCAACTGAAATGTAAATTCGAAAGTGAGATTTATCACACGTCAACCATGGAAATAGTTCTAATTCGTATATTCACCACCTAAAACCTGCCGAGTTTATTTACAAGTCAATGGCAGAAATCAGTAGAACCATTTGAATATATAAATTGCCTTCCTGATACTGATTTTTTTTTTGAGGAAAACTTGATTCGAATTAGATTAACATTTTTGGGTCTGGACAATTAGATCGAATATTAGACGTTCCAGCTTTTGAATAAATAACCTCCCATTCAAGTTTAACACATAAATTCGAAATTCAACTTTTGATAAATAGCCCCCTTAATTTCATAATGGATGCCGTGTATATATGAAAACAAATATATACTAAGACAGATAAACCCAGCAACATTGCAGTAGGAAAAGATTATGGGAAATAAAATAAGTGTCCGAAACTCACAAACTCACATCTAATCTATCAGTCTTCCTAATACAGTAAAGAAAGAAAGCATACATTTTATTTATCTGGCAAGTGTAATAAAAAAGCTTAATAAAAAGTGTTCAGTAAAGCTGTAATGCATTTCTGGAAGCAGCAGAGGCAGAAAAAAACCTTGGCTTATAAAATTAATTCTGCATAATACATAAATATGACTCTAAATGAATACAGGGGCAGATGTCACAGCACAGTCTTAAGATTTTCCCTTGTGCTTACTGCTAAGCTCCAGTGATCCCTTAAGACCCAGCAAAAGTGTGAGGTGTCGACGTTTCAGTAGAGGAGATTCTGAACTGCACTGAAACCACAGAAATAATAAATGTGATCAAAAAGTGGAAAACCACTAGCCTTGGAATGCTTGTATTTGGATACTAGAATAGACCAGCATAGCAGGTTTAAGTGGTGTAATGCAATGCAGACTTATCACAGAAAAATGAAAAAAGCTACCAAAAAAAAACAAACAATTATTTAATCTGCGTCATTGATCATTTCGTCAGCAATCATATAATAATAAAATGTAATAATCCATATTTCCTTAAAAAATTATGATCAATCTACAATCAAAACAGACAGCTACCACCCAAGAGTCACTCTATATACAACATGGCTGCTGTTCTATTGTGCCAATTATTTTGGCTACATCTCCTAATGCAACATACTTGGGCAGATAGGGTGCATCAGCAGATAAAATTGGCCAGCATGTCCAACTAAATATAAGCCATAATTATGTGTGTTCAGGTAGCTTGAAAACAACATATTACAAGTATGGGACCTAATATCCTGAATGCTCGTGTCCTGGGATTTTCTGGATAATGGATCTTTCCATAATTTGGATCTTCATCCGTTAAGTCTACTAGAAAATCATGTAAATGATAGGCCGGTGTAGCTTCCAATAAGAATTAATTATATCTTAGTTTGGATCAAGTACAAGCTACTGTTTTATTATTACAGAGAAAAAGGAATTAATTTTTAAAAATTTGGATTATTTGAATAAAATTGAGTCTTTGGGAGATGGCCTTTCCATAATTCAGAGCTTTGTGGATAACTGGCTTCCGGATAACTGATCCCATACCTGTATTACAATACAAAGATATCATAAGAATGATATAATGATAAAATGTTATATTTACAAGCCATGGGCCATTAGATCTTGCAATGTCAATGATTTGTCAATGTGCCACAAAGTAAAGAAAGGTTATAATTCTAATTGAGAATTTTATCAACTTAAAGCACAGAATTTACATAAAGCTGGTAATCCACCCATGCACTTGCAAAGTATATGCCCCGCAGGTAAAGGACAATTAAACAGTCGATGAGCCTTACATTACTTAATGGATAAATATAAACATATATATGCCACTCGTTCCCAGCATTGGGTACTTTCATTTGACAGACCTGCTAGGCTGTAGCAAACTGTACTTTGGTTATTTTCAGCATCTCTGTATATAAAGTTATTTTTATGATTATTATGCCTGTATATGTAGTCTTTACTGCATCACTGCTATAATGACATGTTGGTTATACATTCACCTATCAATATCTATATTTAAAAATATATAAAACAGCAATAAAAATACTACTAGCTTAGAATGATTTGTTTAAACCCCATTATAACATTTTGTGACCAGGTTCCTGCTAATGAAGGGATTCAAATTTTGAAGAAATATAAAAGAGAAAGTGATGAGGGATCAATTTAATTTTAGAACCACGCGTTTCAAGCATGTGAGTGATTCAAATATTAAAAGTTACTGACACAGTGCGAATTGAGCGTTTTATTTGGTTATATTTTTTCCAGATCCGTTACTGAGCAGATGTAATAGTTCATTTATGGTGCAGTAATGCAGGTGAAAAAAAAAGGTTAAAACATTTTAAGGGCTACTGATTTCTGCCAGGAAATCTTAGTGTATCTTACAATGGAATTTTAAACGATACTAGTAAAGAAACTGGTGCCTAATGTGAAGTTTTATATAAATAATTTAAAATGATAAAAAAAAATTCTCATCAATAGCTGCATCTGTGTCTTAATAGAGGGCACATTTCTGGTCATTTCTTATGTCAGCACAGGGAGGTCAATCAACAATTTAAGGGCTGCAACTGAGCCACCTTAGCAGAATGAACAATATACAATGCATTGTTTTTAGGTATACACCAAATGTAGGATTTTTTTGGGGTTTCGGCAAATCTGTTGGCATTTCGGGCACATTTAGCAGAGTCAAATCTGAACCCTTAATCATGAGAAGTAACTAAATCTGATTTGGTTCTGTATATGGCCAAATTCTCTCTGTATTCAGATTCATGATCAATAAATTATAGATTTATCCCATCCTAAATTGTTCCCAACCCTATCTGGTGCTAAAGTTAATGATAAAAAGCCTTAAGTTTTTTCACATTAGCTGTTTCCGAGTTTTCTCTAACACTTCTGTTTTGCTCTCAGTAAAAATGCTTGTCACATTTCCCAAAATAGGTCATTTTATCCTTTTCTAGTTTGAGAAATATACATTAACTTTACTTGTTTTGTTTGCCTCCCATGCACCGTACCACACTTACTTACTGATGTGTACAGCATGTGCAGCAAATCATGTTCAGAGTCCATCTCAGTACTATGAAGAAACAACCACATAGGTTGGGGTCCCCCAGCAGGTCAGAGATCAAATAATCTGTGAAGTCACTTGTGGCTGGGAGATAGTATGCATGGAAGTAATTTTACCTTTATAAGGGTACTTAGAGTTATAATTGTGGATCAGAGAATTTCCCAGGGAGGTTAATAACATAACAATTCCCATCCTGGGCAGAGGAACACCAGTTTCAAATATATCTGCTCTCCCATGTAGCAGAGGATTGGAACTCTGAAGTGCCATAAAATGGAGAAAATCAGATACGTTTCTAATCCTTTATCTATCAGGATTCATATAAATAGTGTAATTTTGGGACATAAAAAAACCTGCTGGTTAATACTGTTCCTCAGGATCATCATCATTCTGATTGCATCTTCTTGATATTTCCACAAATAGCTTAATTTACAACCAACATATTTCATGCAGTGTTTATCCTATATATATAACTTTTCAATATAATAACATATTAGCATGGCATATTGCATTCAGTGAAGTATGATGATGAAGTATGAAACTCAGACATGTTTTGACTTCAAAAATGTCCCTGGGGATTACATATGTCCTGTTTGTATTTACTTGGACAACAATTATGCAAGCCTTTGCAAGCCCATTGTGATTATCATCATCATTTCATCATCATCATCATCATTTATTTATATAGCGCTGTCAAGATACGCAGTGCTTTATTATCCTTAAATGCAGCCGGTAGGCTGGCCAGTTTTCAATTTACACCTATTTCTTATACGTATCCATTTGTATGTAATGGTAGGCAGCGTTTTTCAGACCATCTTGTGCTCCCACAGGGGAGTTCTGTATGTTTATTTTCCATATGAAAAATATCTGCTTGTACCACTGAATTAGGGACACAGCCTTTTTTTCTAACTGGGGGAGGCACTAGTTCCTTTACTTCTCTCTCCCCAACAGTTTGCATGGTAAAACATATGGCAATAGCATCTTTGTTCTGCTTGCTGCCCATACCAGTGACTTATTCCTGTCTTTGTTTTGTCTTGTTTCCATCAACTTAGTTGCTTCATCACCCTCATCACTTTGGATTAAACTTTCTTTGTCATATATGCCTGACTTATGGTTCTCTGGTACTAGTTAGTATCTCCCACAAATGCTAACTGGCTTGCAGAGTTGCAATTCCTTTATCAACTATCCTTCTTTCCATTCTCACCAGAGCAAGTGCAGTAAGGCATATCATCTTGTATCTCAGTATAATGCTGAGAGAATTGCTAGTTGTATTTTAGTGTAGTGGACACAGATTTTTATTTAGTATCCAAGCAAACTGCAGAGGGAGGATTTTTATCTGAAATCTGACATAAATGCTAAGAGAATTTCCGTACCTCAGTGACATTTCGTATCTGATGTTCGAGTGAAGTGCAGAGTTTTTTCTTTATCTGATTTCTCACTAAAATACACTCAGAATTCCGACCACGAATATTAGTTACAGTGCATGCAACAAATTTTGCTTAAAGTAAAGTGTGTAACCTGTATATAATGTGCAGAGTGCTATAGAGGATTGTTAACTTTATATGATAGACGTGTAGACAGGATTGTTATCTATTCCTTGAGAAATGTACAGATAGGATTGTTATGTTGTGTCTGAGCAAAGTACAAGAAGATTTTTTCTCTGGTATCAAAAAATGCTTAGAATTTTTTAAATCAAATAATGAAGTATTTGGAGTGCTAGGGATGTTTGAACATGAAAGAACTGCTCAAAAGGCTGTTACTTTGAATTGCAGAAACAGAGACAATCATTTAAGTGAGCTGCCAGCAGTAGATTTCAGGTTAGGGACACACAGGGGCCGAAATCAGCTACATGAAATACACTGTCTGATTTCAGTCCTACTGTTGGCAGTAGCTTCCTCTCTTTTCTGCATTCAGTAGTGTTGAATCAGCTTTGTCTGTTCACGATGAAGCTTTCAAATTCGGTCGGTAAAGAGAGGATGCTACTGCCTGAGGTAGTGCTTGAATCAACCAGTGTATTCCTGCTATCTGATTTTGGCATCTGTGTGGCCCTGTCCTAACAATTGTTCAAAATCTTTACTCAAGTAGACTATAGTAAATTGGTATTGACCGCTAAAGTAGTTATCAAGTAGTACACTATATGGCCAAAAGTACCTGTTCACTTGTTTGTCCAATAGCTCATTCCCAAACTAAGGGTATTAATATGAAGTTGGTCCTCAATTTGATTCTGTAATATACTCAACCCAATCACTAGGCTTTCCACAAGATTTTGGTTCAGTGTTGGTGAGCTTACATTAAATCACTAGAACATTAGTGAGGTTGGACTACAATGTTGGGGGATAAGTCTGGTTTACAGTAGGCATTCCATTTCATTGTACAGTTTGGTTTGAAATGAGGGTTCTGTGTAGACCAGTGAAGTTCTTCACACCCATCTCAGCAAACCCATCCTGTATGAATCTTCATTTCTGCGTGGGGGCATTGCTGAGTTGAAACAGGAAACAGCCTTCCCCAAATTGTTGCCACAATGTAAGAACAGAATTGCTGGGAATTTGACATCCCAGATCATAATTCCATCTCCACCAAACTTTAACACCAGCATTATACATTCAGGCTGGTAGTGTTAACCTGGTACATCTTAAACCCAGACTTTTTCAGGAGACTTTACCCCATGTAACCTATGAATACTTATTGTGCTAATCTGGAATTCAGCAGCCAGTAGTCCTATAGAGAACATGTAATTTTAGACAAGGTTTTTTGATGTATATGTTTAATGCACCCTTGCTTGTCATGTTTCCCACTGCTTCCTCCTGCAGATTTTTATCCTTCATCAGCTCATGTAACAACTGGGAAGGGAAACTGACAAAGAGCTTTTCTGCAGCCAAACGATAGAAACAATTCAGCCTACAACACATAAAGAGGTCATAAAGCACTTGAACCATAATGCTTTCTATATTCTATGGACACTTTAACAGACATTCAGTGATACCACTGCACTCCCAAGCACCCTCTTTTAACAGAGGGCATAAAAGCCATTGTAAGCCGATGGTGGGTGTAGTGGGCAAATGAATACCTGGGGATCCTGGGTACCTTGGTACCTGTTCCCACAATCCTAAACATGATATTGCTGGAGATATGCTAGACTGTTTTGTTTCTCGTTTATATTTAGTTGAAAAAAAAACCATTTGTCGGATTTGCAAATGTCGGGATTTGCCTAGGGCGACACATTTGCAAATGTCGGGATTTGCCTAGGGCTACAAAATTTCAGGCTGCCCGGCCGCATTATAGGGGGCACCAGGGAGCCGCAGTTCCCAATCAACCTGGTACATGCGTGCTAGCATTGCGGTGGGGGGGCATTTTGTGCCAAAGCTGGCGGGCTCTAGGACTTGGTGCCCACAGGCGCCAAATAAGGAAATCCAGGCCAGTCCTCAATCACAAGAAAACAAAGAATGCCATATTTATCAAACTATATGAAGTTATCTCAAGTTCCACTGTGCACACAAGTTCTGAATGGAATGGCTGAGTTTTTTTAGGCAACAGATAAAGAAAGAACACATGAGACAATAAGACTAATGCCATACATTGCTTTTCAGCCTGCCTATTTCAGATGGCTAAACAGCTCTGATGGTCACCTCCCATGGCTCCCTATTATTTAAGTGGGAGGTATGCAAAAGTGTGGATGTAATCGCTTTTGGCATGAGAACAATAATTGCGGGCCAAAAATCTCTCAGCAAGAGGTGATCGCATGCATTTTTCAGATGGCTTAAAAGTTCCCTGTGTGATAAAAAATAGGAATTTTCCTTCCTTAGGATACAAGACGAAATCATATTATCTGGTAATCACATGTGGAAGAAAGGAATTAGCACAGGTAAAAAGCTGACTTGGGAGGAGGATTAAGGGGAAGACATAATATCAAGGGGAGGGGGGTGTTCAGTCCCTGAGATTCTCAGGGTAGTAACATGCTTTGTATACAATTAAAAGGAAATGTAATATGTAATATGAAACTACTTAGAACCCTGGTCTAAGCGCTTTATCTTTGCTTACATTAATATTTTTTCTTGTTTTCAAGACTGTAGACATTTGGGCTAATTGACGAGTAGGTGGAACTGTAGTTAAAAATTCATTATTTTCATATTTCTTAAACTGGTAATATCTTAAACTAAAAAAAAAATTGTAAACTGTAAACATGCTTAGAGAGCTCTCTGTACAATTTCTTATTTATTTTGAGGGTTTATATTTCCTGTCAATTTTTCTGCAATGGCAGAATACCATTTTTATCTTTATAGATAAAACTAATAGTATTAGAATTAGTTTAAATAGTGGAAATATTAATCCAGGGAATATTTACATTTTAATAACCCTGCATATGACATGCGATGAGCACCAGGCTACCTTGTGCTTCTCTCTGAAGTTTAAATTGAAAGCTGGGGAGTTACAGATTGAAAACAATGAACGATTCATAAAGATTACATATTTTCTTATAATGGCTGAATATACATTGTGCTAAAAGTTATTTAAAGTTTTTTTTAAATTGTAAATTAATGATCAGTGATTCAAGATTTATTCATTTTATTTTTTCTTTGTTTCTATCTTTATTTATACTTATATAAAGATAAAAAGATAAAGATATTACTAATATGGTTTGTAATTATTATGTCACAAGTATACGTTTTAAGAGAACATGTTACACTTTGTCAGAAAAATCATTAAAGGCATATTGTCATAGCAAAAACATGTTTTTTTTCAAAATGCATTAGTTAATGCTGCTGCTTCAGTGCTTCTGAAATCCAAAAGAGAAAATTAATTTTTAAAATTAAAATTTGAAATCTGACATGGGGCTAGACATATTGTCAGTTTTCCAGGTGCCCCAGTCATATGACTTCTACTTTGATAAACTTCAGTGACTCTTTACTGCTGCCCTGCAAGTTGGAGTGATATCATGCCCCTTCCTTCTTCCCCCAGCAGCCTATCAGCAGAACAATGGGAAGATAACCAGATAACAACTAACTATAAGAACAAAACTCAATAGTAAAAATACATTTCCCACTGTGACACCTTCAGTTCACAATGAGTAGGAGAAACAATAGCCTACTTGAAAGCAGTTCTGAAGTGTTGGCTCTTTCTGAAAGCACATGACCTAGCAAAATTGCATGAGATGGCTGCTTACACACCAACATTACAACAAAAAAATGCACTTGTTGGGCTAGGAATGACATTTTACATGGTGGAGTGAATTGTTTTGGTGTAAACAGTGAAATTTAGAAATAATAATAGAACGACACCATGAAAATCATGACAGAATCCCTTTTCTCTGAGCATTTACCGATCACCACGTGCAACACGAAAATAAAACACCTCTGGATCTAGTGCAAAACAAACAGTGCACAGTGGATTTAAAATTTTAAAGTCCGGTGTCTTTATTATTTTAATTGAAAAACAGAGCATCACATGAAAAATAAAACATGTGACATACTTCTGGTGGTTTAATGGTTAATAGGCAGAGCAGAGAAGCCTGGGTCACCCTTTTCACATCCTAATGCTTAATATAAAACTGCTGTGTTAAACTATTTGAGATTAATTTATTATCTCTGTTACAAAGCTCTGTACTTTTCAAACTGAGGAGCATAATTTCAATTACCATAGGAGCTAATGAATAAACCACAAATCCGATTGACTCCAACATAACAAGTTGTGATGGGCAAATTTCCGCGTTTCGCCCCCGGCGAATAAATCCCCTGCAATAATTTACCGCTGAAAATTGCCGGCGTCAATTTCCGATTTTCACGAAAACGTTCGAATTTCAAGATTTTCTAGTGAAAACTTTCGAATTGCACAATTTTTACTAATATACACATTTGTTGTTCAGTTTTATATGTATATATTACATTACATGCCTATAATATTATGGGTACCGGTATTAATCATCCATACCCTGTGCCTCTGGAATTTATTAAATATAATAAACCAAAGAATTCAAAGCTTGCCATCTTCTGGTCATTATTAATTGTCAAGTACAGTTCAAATAGTGACAGATATTCCGCATTCTGCTGGAAATGCACGTGCAATACAAGTAAAGGGCCCTCTACTCTAATAAGGGATACTGTTGTTTTAAATTTAGCAAGGGGCTAGACATATTGTCAATTTCTCAGGTGCCCCCATAGGACTTCTGCTTTGATAAACTTTAGTCACTAGGGATGTAGCGAACTTCCGATTTGGTGTTCGCGAACGCCGTTCGCGAACATCGGCAAAAAATGTGAATGTTCGCGGACAGTTTGCGAACTTCGAACACCCGCTAAAATCGTTCGATTCGAACGATCGAAGGATTTTAATCATTCGATCGAAGGATTTTCATTCGATCGAATGCTAAAATCATTCGAATCGAACGATTAGAACGATTTTTAGCGTTCGATTGAATGAAAATCATTCGATCGAATGCTTACAATCGTTCGAACGAATGGAAATCGTTTGATTTTTAGCGGTCGAAGGAATTCGAATGGTCGAATGGTCGAACGATTTTTATTCGAATCGAACGCGAACTCAAAATGCGAACGTTCCCAAACGTTCACGAACATTCGGCGGACGCGAATGGTCGAAGTTCGCGCGAACTAGTTCGCAGCAGAACAGTTCGCTACATCCCTATTAGTCACTCTTTATGCAGCCTATCAACAGAACAATGGGCAGCTTACCAGAAAACAACTGACACCTCTGCTGAAGGATTTGTTTGCATTGCTAAAACACCCTAGTTTACCTAGTGGTAGACATGACATACAAACTGTAAGCACCCAAGCAGGAAAAAACCCTGCTTAGGTCATGGTAAATGGGAAAGGGAGAAACAAAGAAGTTCAATCCTGAAGTGCTGGCTCCTTCTCAAAGCTCAGAATCAGGCACAATGTACTGAGATGGTTGCCTCCAAACCAATATTACAGATACAAAATTAATTTTTTGATTCAAGAATAACATAACAATAATGTAAGTAATAAAAAGTAATCCATAAAAATCATGACCGAATCCTTTAAAGGGGGTAACAATCAAAATGACTTATCAGTGAGTCAGGAAAAGAGGTGATCAAGGGTTGATGATTATTATAGTAAAATAATTGTTATTATAAAAATATATTTTTTATTATAAGTGCCACTGGACGTAATAAAATGGAAATGGTGTTGTATATGTTTTGCTCTTTGTTGGTTCTGCACCAATTATAAGAAAAGAGAATTAAGCCTAGATTAAAGCACTGCATATTTTTGGCAAATATAGTATATTACTTCTTTAAGTTATCATAAATACAATACTAACACCACAGCTGCAAAAAAATTGCCCATTTAACATCATCCTATGGGGATGCTGCATGACATATGAGAACCCTCTATAAACCCTACCTGCTACACAATATTGATCATATCCTTCTCCCTTCTCAGATAAAATCAATTCCTATTTAATCTTTCCCTAGGCTTCTTATATTGATCCCAGCAAACAACAATTACTGGCATTTTAATCAAGGCATAGATTCATTCTTCACGGAGTTCATAGATGTGTTGGAAATGCTTGGGTCATTTTATTGGCTTGAAAATCTTATTCTCCTCCATTCAGTTTTTTTTTCTGATGTAAGGCCAGTCATTTGCCCCCAGGTTACATTGTAAAAGGTAAAACATGCAGTGATTGAAGTAGTGGATCAATAAATTCAATGTTTACTTTTCTCTATACTCCTCAATGTTCTGTTGTGGTATAAAATGCAGTAGGGAGGGTGAACATTGCAGGAATGTTTGTTTCTAATTTGCTACTAATGTATGTTTTTATTGTAGTATCAATTGCTTTTCTTTACAGCGTTTTGAGTGTATTTCCCATGGTATTCATATATTTCTATTCCATAGTTTACCTTTAGCTGTGCGATCCAACATCTGCGCAATCTTTTTTTTTTTTTAAATATATATATTTGCAATAATTATAGGAAGGGGATTTTGACAGTTACATTTTAAATATTGTGCAGCTATGAAATCACTTTACATTAAAAATAATACCTAAGTGGTTTATATGTAATGATGAGCAAATTTTTTTGCCAGTCATGGATTCGCAGTGAAATTCTTAATTTCGCCATCTGCAGTTTTTTCTCGAAACTGTGGCAAAAATTTGCCATGGAAAAATGTGCAGATCTATCAAAGGTCGAGGTGAATTTTCGAATGAAAAAAAAAAAACGAATTTCGAGCTATTTTTTGTGTACTTCGACTAGGGAATAGTCCAAATTCGATTCGAATTAGAAAAAAAATATTGAATTCGAATATCAAAACTTATAATGTACTGTCTCCATTTGCCATCGAAAAATTTGTCTTCGACCATTCACCATATAAAACGAATTGCCGTTTTAGCCTATGGGGGACCTCCTAGAACCATAGTTGTCGTCATTTGGTGGACTTTGAAAAATCAACGTTTTTTTGGGGAAAACGGCAAATCGAATTCGATCAAATGAGCGAAAACTGACCTATTTGACCAAAACAAAACTTATATGCCCCCAAATTACTTACAATCAGTTGGTCTTTTTGAATTCGAATTTCAAAGTTTTTTCAACTGATAAATATGCCCCAAAATGTCACCAAGACAAAAATGCCCATTGACTTTATTGCATTTGTCAAAAAGTTGCAAGAGAAAAAAGTTGCCAAGAGAAAAAAGTCGCCACAAGAAAAAACACCCATTCACCTTAATGTAATTGCAAAAAGCTGATCTTTACCTGTATGGCCTGCTTAAGAAATGTACACAACTATGCACAGAACAGATTTATATACAGGGGCGCTTCGCCAATGAGGCGAGTTGAGGCTGTTGCCTCAGACGGCAGTGCCTCACTAGGTACCAGGGGCGGCAAAAATGCCGCTCCTGGTACTTTAAGAGCCGAATTTCCAGTTTTCAAACGGGAAATTCAGCTCTTATAGCGCAAGGGGCGTAGTTAGGCTCTCTGCGGTAGCGCACTGGCCCTTTCTGTCGCCCTCATGGACCCCCCTGGACTCCCTCAGGCGCAAAAAGGTAAGCACAAGGAGGAGGGCGGCAGCAACTGCTGCTGCCTCAGGCCGCGGAGGGGCCAGGATCGCCCCTGTTTATAAAGCTATTTTATTGTAACAATAAATAGTAAGTTACCATGAATGATTTGGGATGTTGAACAAAAAATTGCAGTAAATATCTTTCACCTATGTGACTATGACTTAGTAACACAGAACAATGTATTTACACAAAACAATTAACCTGGCTCACCATACTCATGATGATTAATACTGCCCACATTGGAAAGTAATTGTTTTCTATTTTCAGCATTTTATTGATTCTACATTTCTAGAGGAAAAATGTTGCAGTTAAACACCAAAATGGATGACCGACAGATCCTACGCTACTTGCCCTTAAAGAGAAAGCAAACTCAATTGAACACTTTTGGTTTCTTTCAATTTCCCGTCAAGCAGATTAGAGATAAAATGGCTATTGCTAAACACACAGAGGATGCCTTTTCGACAATCCAACATTCAGTTTATTAGAAAATTGGGAATGAGAATTAGAGTTCAGAAACATCTGAAATGCCACACATTAGCCACGAGTGGAGCATAATATCTTTACATTTGCTCTACAGCTCTTACAGAAATTTAACAGAAGGTCAACAATGAAAATGCAAATATTCTTCTGGTTTACTATGACATCTCACAGGAATTTTATCTAAATGTCAGTGTCTAAAGGTCCACATTCTGATATAATTTGTTTTTCTGCTGTTGGTATTAGCAACGCAACAGGGATTTAGCACTTGCAAAGCACCTTTTTTAAAATAAAACTTTCAATTGAAATCAAATGTAAATCAATTCATTTAGCTGAAAGTAGAATATAGAGAGAGAACAGGATAAGATTCTATACTACAGACCTTACAAGTCTCTTCAGGGTAGTGCTGCAAGTTACAAGTTGCCCAGAAGCTTGGCCATATGCAGCATGAATAATAACTCCGACATATTTCCAGTTTATATTACTTGGCATGTTTAAGGAGAATATTCTCTTAAAGGAAAAAGTTTTTGCCATCACAGGAAGGATTTTTTTTTATATATATATTTACTTTTTTGTGCAAATTTTCATCATCAATGGAGATTGGCGCATGGGAATTTTAAAAAATTATTTTATCTCCAGTGCATCCCTGGTGTTTTTGAACCAATGTGGGTGTGGTTGGGCAGCATGCCGCCCCCCTAAAATCCTGCCGCCCTAGGCCCGGGCCTAGGTGGCCTTTCCACAAATCCTGGCCTGTTCGTTAGCAATGTACTCTTTTGCTAGCCAATTGTCCTCTACGCCTGTTAGTAAATTGGCGAACGATTGTAACTCCGCAAATTCATAAAGGTGCAAATTACCCCTTTTGCCAGAGTTTCCTGCACCGGCTTATACCTGGTGAACTGATAAGATGAGGCTACATCCTCCTCAATCTTATGTCAATGACAACATATCCTGTGTGCCGTAAAGTTGTAAAACAAAGAAAAAACACTGGCACTTTTTCATATATTAAGTGGGGTTGTGTTTAAAAGCTGCAACTATTTTTTTAAATACATTTTTTTTAACCGTATGAGGGACATGTCACATTTGTTTTAGGGTGGGCTCATGTCTAGGGCATTAGATGATCTCTTTTCCCTTTATTTTGCTTTCTAGAACACTTTTAATAATAAGTGGTACCAACATCACTAATAAAGACATATATAAGACCTATATATACCCAAACTATTCAAATTGTCATAAGTGTACAAGTGAAATGCTCTTGCTGACGAATTTATGCTAGCAAAACTTCACCAACGTTCTCCTTCAACTTTGCATTTTACTGAATCAGTGTAGTGGTAGCTAATTTGCACCTAGCGATGTGTGGCGAAGCCTTCACGGGTGAAAATTTTCCCTTTGAGACTAAAATAATACAGTTTGTGTTGTACTGTTGCTCCATAAGAGTTATAGTACACAGGGCTATTTGTCGCTAGTGGAAAATCTGCCCTACCTGTAGGTGCCAGATCGCCAATACCTTTGCAACTGGAACAATGAAGGTCCCCGTGGGTACAACACATCAATTTCTGAAAAGATTCTGCAAGGATTCTTTGTGCTGGACCTATCGACAGGGCCGGATTTACTTAGCGGACGCCCCTAGGCCCACTGCCATTTGTCGCCCGTCCCCTCCCCTTTATTCGTGCAAATTTTCATGGAGATTATATCTCCTGTGCATCCCCAGTGTTTTTGAACCAATGTGGGTGTGCTTGGGCAGCATGCCGCCCCCTAAAATCCTGCCGCCCTAGGCCCGGGCCTAGGTGGCCTTCCCACAAATCCGGGCCTGCCTATTGATGAAGACCACCCAGCAATGGCAGTAGTTGGGTTTCAATAGGTACACATGTGCATGATTACTGCACTTATGTACCTATTGAACATATATCCGTGCAACAATGTTTGGATTGAATTACCCTTAATGAATAGTGTGACAGCCTTTTGTCCATCTGCTCTTAGGTGACCTAGTAGATGAGACCTAGCAGTGTACATGTATTTCCACGAAAAGAGAAGATTCTTTGCTCTGTAAGATATATTGCCCTCTCATAACAAATCTCACATAGAAGTGTCTTATATTTGCTAATCAGAGACCTTTCATTAATTTATGACCTCCAACAAGAATACAGTTGGACTTCATCTGGAATTTGATCTATACATATCCTAGCTTGCCCCATTAAATCCAATGACTGAACACTAGTTGATATGGTTTTCACATGGTTTTTGCTTATTAGAATTACGTATAACAATTCATGGCATATGTCTACTGAAGTGCAATTCTGAATAAACACAAAAGAGTGTTGGTATGTTTTGGTCTCACAAGGAATCAAAATTAGCTATAGAAATGGAATGGAATAGGGGAAGGAACAACTACAAAGATCCATAAGAACACTATGGGGCACATTTACTTAGGCTCGAATTTCGAAGTGCTAAAACTTCGAAATTCGACCATCGAATTGAGGAAATTCCATAGTCGAAGTTTTTTTTTGTTTGAATATAGCTGTCAAATTAAAATCGCTCGGTCGATCGTAGAAGGATTCGAAAGATTTCATCGATCAAACGATTTTCAAAAAAAAAAACATTGACTTCTAAAAACTTAGCCAAATATATGGCTATAGGTTCTAAGAGGTCTCCATAGGCTAACATAGCAATTTGGCAGGTTTAAGGTGGCGAAGTGTCGAATTTGAAGTTTTTTAAAGAGACAGTACTTTGAAGTTTTTTCAATTCAAATCGAATTTTGGCCTATTCGATGGTCGACGTACCCAAAAATGACTTTTTTGTCTTGATGACTTTTTTGTCTCAGCGACATTATTGTCCAGATGCATGAAAGTCAATGGGCATTTTTTCTTATGGCGACTTTTTTGTCTCGCAGGGGATTTTTGCCGCAGTTTCGAGAAAAATTTTGCAGACGGTGAAATGCAGATTTTTTTGCCATGAATCCATGCTGCCGAAAAAATTTGCTCATTACTAAAGGTGAATGCAACTCTCATATGATGTAGTACAGAAATCACTTTAAGCATCACTTCTTGTAAAATACCAGCTGGAAGGGGAGGCTTTGTAACCTTATTATAAATGGTAAGTTAATAGGACCCCTTTTTATTAAGGGTTCCTAGAATTCATTTTAAAATATAATTTAAGCATGGATCAGCTGTTCTTTCATGATGCCTTCTGTCTGGCTTTCCATAAGTACATTATATAGGCTATTTAGTTAAAATCAGTGTCCTGCATACAAGCGGAAATTTGGCCAACTGTTGACTAGACCAGCTGCTCTATGAGCAGGATCATTGATCTTCAATGAGAAAAAATAATTATTCATAGTTCTTTCTTGGCTAGTGCCATGTAATATTCCAGTGCCATTCAACATTTTCTTGTTCAATTTTGTTCAATCTGTAGCATGGTTAATTTGTCTGAATGTATTCAAATGTATTATTTGGCTCTGCGTCAATATTTTAAGGAAATGTACTTAGGGTAACAAATATTAATTTAGATGATATAACTAGAATATTGTATGCCCTAAGGCATCTGGTCCTAACCTTTCCATAGCCCGATAATTCTCTGTAGATACTAAGTTATTATGACAGCATCCATGTTTTTGAATCCCACGAGGTATTTCTTACAAAGTCAGACTTTGAAGGAATGGTCACTAAAGCAACATTATTTGGTCCCATTGGTTTAAAAAATATATATCTTACTGAAAGTGTTTTTTTTTTATTGCTCAGATACACAGCACTGTTTGAATTTCTTCGTAGAGATGATATATGAGAACTGAGGAATAGTGACGTGCAAATCTATCTTCTTTTGCCAAAAAATCTATGATACAGTTAAAAATCTGTTAAACACATCAACATTTTACATTTGTGGCAACTTGCTGAGTGCACAATATCCCCCATTCTTAACTGATATTGTTTTCTTCATAGACATTAAGGGGCAGATTTACTAAGCTTGAGTGAATTTTCGAAGTTAAAAAAGTTTGAATTTCTAAGTAATTTTTTGGGTACTTCAACCATCGAATAGGATACTACGACTTCAAATTTACTTTGATTCAAAGTAAAAATTGTTTGAATATTCGACCATTCGATAATCGAAGTACTGTCTCTTTAAAGGGATTCTGTCATCGAAAAGATGTTTTTTTCAAAACACATCAGTTAATAGTGCTACTCCAGCAGAATTCTGCCCTGAAATCCATTTCTCAAAAGAGCAAACAGATTTTTTATATTCAATTTTGAAATCTGACTAGACATATTGTCAATTTCCCAGCTGCCCCTGGTCATGTGACTTGTGCCTGCACTGTAGGAAATGCTTTCTTGCAGGCTCCTGTTTTTCCTTCTCAATGTAACTGAATGTGAGACATGGGTTTTTACTATTGAATGTTGTTCTTAGATTTACCAGGCAGCTGTTATCTTGTGTTACCTTCCCATTGTTCTTTTGTTTGGCTGCTGGGGGGAAAAGGGAGGGGGGTGATATCACTCCAACTTGCATTACAGCAGTAAAGAGTGATTGTAGTTTATCAGAGCACAAGTCACATGACTTGGGGCAGCTGGGAAATTGACAATATGTTTAGCCCCATGTCAGATTTCAAAATTAAATATAAAAAAATCTGTGTGCTCTTTTGAGAAATGGATTTCAATGCAGAATTCTGCTGGAGCAGCACTTTTAACTGATTAATTTTGAAAATGTTTTTTTTCCCATGACAGAATCCCTTTAAAAAAAACTTTGACTTCATACTTTGCCAAATTAAAGCTACCGAAGAGCAATGTCAGCCTATGGGGACCTTCCACAGCACTTTTCTAAGTTTTTTTTGGTCTAATAAAAATCCTTCGATCGATCCTTCTAACTTTATTTTGTTTGTTAGTGTACAATACACTGGAGTCTACAGGTATTTTCCTTGCATTGAAACCGGGCAAAAATTGTGACTCTGTCTGTGTAAACTCATAGCCATATGTGTTACGGATGCTCATTGCTATAGAAGTGACTTTCTGCATATTTATGGATTACTAGCTGTTGCAGTTTTGCAGTACTTTAATAATAAAATATTGCACTTACAAATTTCCCACTTTAAAATCACTTTAAAATCAAAAGCCGATCTTTCCCACTGGATGCTGGGATGTCTGCAGCGTTTCTTTTTTAGGATCGCTCAAGGAAGAAGCCTATTTGGTGAAACCTGTGCATCAACACACATGGTGGGACAGCTGCTTGCAGGGGAGACACACCACGGACATCCCAACTCACAGTGTGGGAGAACCGCTCCTAAAAAACAAACGCCTCATACAGTGGGAAAGATCGGCTTTTGATTTTAAAGTGGGAAATTTGCACTAAAGGTTTAATGTGGGGAATATTACACTCATAATTGTGTGAATGGAATCACCTTGAGGTGTAATTTTATTAAGAATGCTGCACTATATTTTTCTTGTTTTTTCTCCATTTCCTTTTTCTGAGGTACAATAAGTAGCAATTTTTTGGGAACACTTGCATTTATCAGAGGTTGGAGAGAGCCTATCTGCTACTGAACTGGAGGACACACTGGGTGTGGAACGAACTTTCATTTTTTTAATGCAAGGAGGAAAGCCTTGTCATGAAGGGTACAAATAGGGATGATATCAAATTATTCAAATGAGGAGGCTGTTTTATAAATGACCCTTTTGTGTATGCTTAATGTTACCTCTGTCCAAAGTACATTTCTGTCTGATTCCGAGTGATGTGTGTATGCTTTCTATAAAAAACAGTAACAGGTATAGCACATTCACTTGTTGAACAGGATTATATTTATACATTTTCCAACTTCAAATATAGATATCCTGTTAAGCCACTTTTATAAAGTTCCTATTTATTATATTTCAATGCAACATTGTATTTCATATCGGTATTTTCTTTTAAGGACAGTGTTGATATGGCTCATATTGCACCATATGCCAGCCTTAGGTAATTTTTTTGCTGGAAGCTAACTTGGTGACAAACCTAATTTTGGGTTCTTAAATCCGACACTCATTGTTTTGGTTAATTTGATTTTCAGCATTTCTGTTCTGTGTTGAAACAGATGCTTTATGTATTACTTACAATCACAAGTTTAATTCTTTTTGCCAACATTTTCCCCTGGGATTTTAGATAAAGGCAGATTTAGAAACCATTAGACAAAACAACCCACATATCTTGCAAAAAGAGGAAATAACCAGCAAGGCTTGCAATCAATAAATATTGTATTATATTGTATACTGAGAAAAACAGAAGAAACAAAAGATCAATTTAATTCATTTAAGCCTTTTGACATTATTTGAAAACAGCCTCAATTATTGCTGGTGACACTCATCTCTGTGTTCTTCTCAAAAGGCTACCATCAATACAATGAATGTCCTGGATGGCTGTAGCATATGTATGAATAAATGTTCTTCTGCATTAAACTCACTGCCATTTATCAAAATTTAAAGTGAATATTTGTGGCTGGTATGCTCCCAGCACTGACACCATGCAGGACTTTACTGTAGGAAGTAGGGTGGCATTCTTTTTGCAATAAACAAAGGCAAATGTTTATTCAACAACCTTTCCGGAGCCAATTGACCAGGTGGTAGAGCAAGGGAGCACTTTCCTTTTCAAAGTTTGTATATAACTTTAAGAAATGTAAAGGAGCATCCAATGAAGTATCTCACACTTTACCCTAGTAGGGTCAGCTCTGAACAGATATCAGAGTTGTTTCAGATCTTGAACTAATGCAGAAAACAAGGAATCAAAAAACTGTTTGCATTGGTTGCTTGCTATTAAGCCCCAATAACTTGATTGTGTCATCATATAAAATCAAACTTTAATTATACTTTGATAGCTGTCATTTAAATGAGAACTTAATAAGTAGGCTAGAAATGTTGTACATGCTGTTTTGTGCCTCTGTACCAGCCCAAGGCAACCACAATCCTTTAGCAGTAAAGATCTGTGCCTCCAAAAATGCCCCATTAGCTCCACTTTTTTCTGCTGATTCACTGCACATGTTCTGTGCTCAGGCCCGGATTTGTGGAAAGGCCACCTAGGCCAGGCCTAGGGTGGCAGGATTTTAGGGGGGGGTGGCATGCTGCCCAACCGCACCCACATTATTTCAAAAACACTGGAGATGCAATCATTTTTTAAATTTCCCATGCACCAATCCCCATTGCACCAGTCCAAATGATGAAAATTTGCACAAATAAAGGGGAGGGGACAGGGGCGACGAATGTCAGTGGGCCTAGGGGCGCCCACTATGTAAATCCGGCCCTGTCTGTGCTGCTGTCATTTACTGAGTTTAGGGACCGACTCACAATATACAGTTCACATAGAATATAAATGTCACAATATAACGCTGATTAGTAATTAATACAGAAAATTATTACATGTCCGCACAGAAACCAATGCAGCTAGCATCAGAATTTAATATACAGCCTTGTAGGATCAGTTTATGTTACAGGCCAACCTGATTATCTGCTTGATAATTTGCGATGACCCTTAAGCTTAGTTTCTTAACAGCTGCTCAGAGCTGTCACAGACACTTTCCAAGATGGTAACCCCCTGTGACAGGTTAGAAGTCCTGGATCATTGCTGCTATTGAGAAGCTAAAACTTTTTACTAAAAGTGTCATATTTTATATACTCATTGCAGCAGCCTTATTCATTTTTAGGGTTTATTTCTCCTTTAATATTTGAAAGTTAATTATACAGTCTAACATACATGGAGTTTACATAAAGTATGCTGCCTTTCACATACTGTATGCTCAGTAAATTAAGTGCAAAATAAACCACATTTTACATCATGCTAATATAGTTGGTTTTAATGAAGGTACCCTGTTTAATCAGTTAATGCTAAATAGAATGAATATTATTTACTGGAACAAATTATAATGTCGTCTCCTTAATTTCTTTGCTAAGTGCTTCTTAAATGCTCAAGACTAACTGAATTATGAGATGAAAGTGCTTTTAAATAGGATTTACTGAAAATCAGCAGCGTCTTATTTTTCTGATCCAGCATCTGACGTGTCCCTACAGACTTTGTCCCACAGAGTAACTCCATAAATGTCAAAAGGATCGAAGTACTGCGAAGGTTTATAGCCTTTAACGTTATATAAAAAAGCATAGCATAAATTGTATGTCTGCTTTTAAAATTTAGCAAACATTATAACGATTATTTAGCACTTTAAAGTACAACTAATGATTAATGTAAGGTTAATGAAATATGTTGTAGATTTGGACATTTTGCCATACAGAGTTCTTCTTCTTTTCATATTTGCATTTAGGGTCGACTGGCCTGCTGGGGCACCTGGAAAAAACCTGGTTGGCCCCTGCATTGGTGGGCCCTAGGCCCTCTAGTTGCCAGAGGACCCAGCTGCTCAGTACCAATGGGCCCACTAGCCACCGACATGGACCTCACGCCTACATAACTTTACTCTTGTTAAGTGTGGTGCTTGAGAGTGGAGCGGACCCAGAAGTGGATGTTGATGGCTGACTCTGGCCTGTGCTGCATCTGCTCACATGTAACCTGAACCCAGCTTCATCCTGGCATGATGTGATGCAGTGCCCGCCCAGACCTGCTACACAGAGCCAGACCTCCTTGGTGGCTCTGGCCCCCCATCCAATCGCATAAAAATGACAGTGTGAAGCATGTATGCCCCAGCGAGGGGGGGCAGGTCAGGAGGTTTTTGACTGTGGAGGGTGGTTTTTGACTGTGGAGGGGGGCCTTTGGGGGGGGGGGTTGCAGGGGCCCTGACTCCCCCAGTCCGACCCTGTTTGCATTTATACATACACTGTTGAATGAAAACTAACTGCTGTACTTGCCTTGCTAAAGGTGTCATCCTTAGAAACACAAACTATCTAACAGAAGTAAATTATATATGTAAAGGACTTTGTTTAGAAATGATGGTCCATTAAGTCATCATCTGCATTTACAAACACTGTACAACATGTAGTTGGTGCCACTGTAAGTTATTGTATTTTTGCCACCCTCGTTTTTCACAAACTTGAAATGTACAATTTTCTAAATTGTTTGTATAGACTCAAAGCATAGCATGTAGTATAAAATCATAGATTTGTTTTCTTCTGCATTTATACAGTATACATATATAAGTACATGTAGTTTTGTCTTTGTTTGAATGATTTATTCCCCATGGACCTTACATCACAACGTCCCAGTTCCTTTGGGCTAAACTAAATTTGTAGTTAATAAATAACTTTATTCAGACGTTTTGCTTCAAGCAGAGTTAGAGTTAGAGGTTTAAAAAATAAAAAAACACATTTTAGAGATTCATGAAAAAAAAGACATTTGAATGTTAATAAATAGGCCCCTAAGTGTATGTAGCAACTCCCACATTACTAGTTGCTAATCTGGAACTCCATGTAGGGACACAGTCTTTATCTTTCAAAAGCGGCTTTATTAAAACACACACAGTGGTAAACTTCTTGTGCGGTGGATGTGGTAGACACACGCGTTTCTTGCCGTAATATTCTGAGGAAGTGCCGAGTATTATGGCAAGAAATGCGTAAGTCCAGCACATCCACCACACAAGAAGTTTAAGACTGTGTCCCTACATGGAGTTCCAGAGTTGCTACAGAGAAAGAAGTATACTGTATATGTCACACAACAAATAAAAGTGCTCACTCTTTTATGCAGAACTGTATACACACAAACTATATAAACACACACGTATATATATATATACAGACACTGTAATCACATTGACAAATTGTATTAAAGTGTCTAAAGTGCCATTAGAAACATTTCATCCTTTTTCATACATTCAGATACAAAGATTACTCTTTCACAACATTTTAACTCAACTAACTCTTCAAATGTGACCATTATTAACGTAAAATAGAGTCTGACACCGATGGTTTTAGCAACGTTCAAGATTGCAAACATCTGTCACATTATATTAGCTTTCAAAAAACACATGTTGAAATGTTCCATTTTCCCACACTGACACTAATATCAATCATTACAAGACTAGCATAGTGAGATTCAAGGTAAGAAACTGTAAATATGTAGAGGATACCCTCCTCTGTGTTGGATTCAAAAGGTGTGCATCCAATAAATGGTTTATACTTCCACAATCTCTCACATGGTAGGTTGTTTAATGCCCCTCTGTGTCAGTAGCCATCGTTTCTGAAAAAAGGGGACAAGCAAAAAACAATTGACAAGTTAAAAGTGAGGCAGAAAAGGGTTTCAGGCATTAGTTTCTATCCCTGAAATAAAACATAACCTGCAAGTCAGAGTGCTGCTCACTCCAGTTGGGTATTAGAACATTGGAGGAATCTTGGAAACAACAAAGCTTAGGATGTCAAGAAACAGCATTTAAATACTAAAGAAATATTGATATTGACTTATAAAAGTGTATGTGGGGCTGGCAGGTTGTCTGTCTGAATTTACCTAAATAGTAGAGCTATTATATCTTGTCTACCATATAATGTTTTCTTGAAACTAAAAAAAAAAAAACAATTTTTATTTTCAGGAGAATACGGACAGTTGATCATTAGCAGCTATATAACACTGACTAATTCACAACTGCTTGGTTAGTCAACAAAAACTGCCACTTGGAGGTCACGTTACATTGCAATAATTGACTCTCTCTCTCTCTCACTATAACCCTGGATGGACCTTGATATTATGTTGTATTATAAAATGTTTTAGAATCTTGTAAATGTAATCTTCTTTTACTTTATAATATTGCTGGGACTTTTGGCTGTGCATTCCTAACCTAATCCTACTGTATATTGAATTTAGATATCGATTACAGTAAATAACTACAGAGAGCATAACCCTCATGTAGAAAATACAAGGTGGGAAGAAATGAAAAATAATTCTTATTTGTCTAACAGACATGAGGCATTTATTAGGTCTTTGTACTGTAGAATATTGGTTTTCTATCCCATCCCATACTGTCCTTGTAGATTTTGCTCTGCAATATTACCATAACCCTAGAAACCAGTGTGAAAACAGTATGGAACCCAGCTTGGTCATATGCTATAATATCAGCTATTCTGATTGATTCATATCTATTCTGATTGATTCATATCTATTCTGATTGATTCATATCTTCCATAAGTTCCAAATCTACCTGTTTTATTGCAAGTACAACTACAGGTACTGTATCTTTATGCCTTTTGTTACCATGTACAAACATGCTCAGACTGTCCAACTGAGCTACTGTGGGGAAATCCTAGTGGGTCATGAACCTGTTAAAGGTAAAATATACCCCCAAAATGAATACTTAAGCAACAGATGGTTTACATCATATTAAGTGACATATTAAAGAATCTTTCCAAACGGGAATATATATTTAAAGGGGAACTATCACAAAAATGAAAATGTAATATTAGCTTAATCATACTGAAATAAGAAACTCTAAATACAATCAATTAAAATTCTGTACTGTTTCTGAAATAATCAAGCATTTCTCCCCGTTCTGTCTTCATTCAGGAGTTGGGTATCAGATAAATGATCCAATAAATCTTATACTGGGGCTCCTTTTGCCTAGAAGATATATTAGAGCTCACTCTATTAAAATGACCATGACATGTCTCTCTACATGCAGATTTTGTGCAAAAGGCAGTTATTTTGTTAGATTTTGTTTGTACTGGAATCAGTTATTTGAGTGAGCTCTAATTCATCTGCTAGGAAAGGAGCCTCCCATAAGATATAGTGGATCATTCACTGACACCCACCTGCAGCTTGAAGACAGAATGAAGAGAAACAGATGCTGAGAGAGGGATAGTGAACATAAACTTGATTATTTCAGAAACAATGCAAAATGTATTGTATTTAGAAAGTTTCTTATTTCAGTATGAGGGAACTTATATTAAATTTTCATTTGCACGATAGTTCCCCTTTAAGTAAATATCATATTTAAGTAAATATCATAAAACCTCTAACTGTAACTAACAGAACTTTGTTAGTTAATTTTCTAACATGATCTAACGTGATCTAACATGTATGGTTTGTTTGTGTGCACCGTGAATTGTAGGATCCCCGGGGGCGGCCCTTTTTTTTTTAAAATGGCAATTTTCGATTTATGGTTATCCAATGGCAAGTACTACTAAAAAATATATTATTATGAAAATGGTTTATTTACATGAAGCAGGGTTTTACATATGAGCTGTTTTATGCAATATCTTTTTATAGACACCTACATTGCACCCAGAGTCAGAGTACAGTGCAAGTGTCACATTAGCAGCCAATCTTGACAACATCCTTCATGTCAGTATGTGGTAGGAGTCTTGTGGTAAAAGTCCCCCTGTAGGCCACTGTATGCAAATAATAGTTACATACTAGTTATATAGGTACCTTGGGTTGAAAAAAAAGACAACAGTTAATGAAGTGCATCAGTGTGTAGAAACACAAGATTATGGGGCAGATTTATCAAGGGTCGAATTTCGAAGGAATGGGAGTACATGATAAATTCCGATATTCTAATTTTCAATTTTTTTTTTCAAATCCAAATCGAATTTGGATTATTCCCTAGTCGAAGTATACGAAAATAGCTTGAAATTCGATTTTTTCTTTTACTTAAAATTTTCAATTCGACCCTTGATAAATCTGCCCCTATATGTCGGAAGCATTGCAGTTCAGTTGTGTATTGTTACAAAATGATCTGCAAATGTAATGGTTAACACATTATCTTTCCTTAGGTTTAATGCAGTATTTCAGTTCCTTTGTTCAAAAGAAAACAGTTTGATGCCAGCATAAGAAGCATAAGAACGTGATCACTGCTTTTATATAATCCATTGTTGATTAAACGGCTGGATACTCCAGTAGTTTGCTTCTTACCTACCACTTAGTTTTTCATTTTTGCTGTATAACACCCTCATTAATTTTTGTTCAAAATACATTATAAAAGCTTTTTTTTTTTTTTTACTGCTTTGGCAGGAGAGTTCCCCCAGATAGAAAACATTCTCTCAAAATGTCCAGGTCTTGTAACAGCAAAAGAAAATAATGTTGTGCTAATTTTAACAGATGAAGCTCTTAAACAAAGCCACTCTTCAAACTGTTTGAAAATAAGAAAAAAAAAAAAAGGAATATTCCTCCATGTAAATTCATGCCGAACATCACAACAGAAGTCACCATATGTCGTCTCTTCTCTGGCAGAGTGAAGCTCATCTTTCCTCTCAGATGTTGTTAATATTGGTATTAAAGGACAATTATGATAACATATTGGTTGCATTTAAAGGAAAACTACTGTAGACTAAAATACATCTCTGCCATTCCATAAAGAGAAAATGAAATCCAATTAAAGTTGTATTTTAAAGTTAATTTACTTACCATAAAGGCATACAGACAAAGACACACAGGTTGACAGATGATTTCAGATAAATAGTTAACAGATGGAAAAGATGGCAATACTTTGCAACAGACAACTTAATAACCCATAAAATTGGTGTGCTTTTTCTTTTAACCACACAATAGTGGAATTATGCTCATAGAATACATGAATAGGGGCTGCAAGGTGAATAGGAGAGGGACTGAAAAAAATAATAACAGCAATAAAAGTCTAGTCTCAGAATTTAAGGTCTTGTTCCCCTTTATTTTCAATTTTAGTATGTCGTGGAGAGTAATATTCTGAGACAGTTTGCAGCTGGTTTTCAATTTTTTTTTATTAGCAGTTTTTGAGTTAATTACCTTTTTATCCAGCGGCTCTCCAGTTTGCAGTTTCAACAATCTGGTTGCTAGGGTCCATATTACCCTAGCAACCATGCATTAATTTGAATAAGAGATTGGAGTATGAATGGGGAATGGGAGAGAAAATTTGTTTTTGGGTGAGGTCAGTCGTTCCCATATGAATGCTGGAAAGAGTCAAAAGAAGTATACAAAACTTTTTAAAAAAACTACCACCTAAAAAGTTGCTTAAAATTAGCTGCCCCATAACATACTAAAAGTTAACTTAAAGGTGAACCAGCCCTATATTTTTTTTTTATTTGGGTGCCAGACATGACTGACCTTTGCATTCGAAATTTCAGGTTAGGGAAATGCTGATAGGTAGTGATGGGTGCATTTGGGGCGTTTTGCTTCGCAGAAAAATTAATGAATGATTAATTTTGAATTTATGAATTTATTCGCCAACGGAGAATCGCAGGAATTTGCAGCGAATTCACGCCTGACAAATAAATTCTCCCCTTCACTGGCTTTCAAATAGATGAGCTGTAAATACTAGCTGATGACTGGCTGCTTTGAGTTACATCTGACTCACTTTTTTTATTTTTTTTTAAAAATTATATTACATTACCCCAACTCAATTTCAAGATGAACATTAAAGCGGTGTTTCACCTTCAATTTAACTTTTTGTATGCTAAAGGAACTTTTCAATTAGTCTTCATTATTTATTTTTGAATCATTTGCCTTATTCTTCTGACTCTTTCCAGCTCACTGACCCCATCTAAAAAAACAAATGTTCTGTGCATGGTTGCTAGGCTAATTTGGACCCTGGCAACCAGATTGCTGACATTGCAAACTGGAGAGCTACTGAATAAAAAGCTAAATAACTCAACCACAAATAATAAAAAATGAAAACCAATTGCAAATTGTCTCAGAATATCACTGTCTACAGCATACTAAAAGTTAATTTAAAGGTGAACAACCCCTTTAAATTTAAATAGAACATGCATTAAAACACATCAAGTACAACTCCAGATATGTAGAATCTGTGTTACTGTGCATATGTCAACTGTGTGACTGGTTTATGCTTAATTATGGTACTTTGCGTCAACCTTTCCTGTTATTTGGATACAGGTACGGGATCCGTAATCCACAAACCTGTTATCCAGAAAGCTCAGAATTACAGAAAGGCCCATAACCTCCTTTATAATCAAATAATCCAATTTTTTCAAAATTATTACCTTTCCTTTGTAATACCTTGTATTTGATCCAAACTGAGATATAATTAATCCTTATTGGAATTATTTAATGTTTGCATGATTTTCTAGTAGACTTAAGGTATGAAGATCCAAATTTTGGAAAGATCCATTAACTGAAAATCCCCAGGTCCTGAGCATTCTGGATAACAGTATTAGACAAATAATCATATTAAATGCAATATACTATGCAGTATTAGAGAAATAATCATATTAAACATTATTGATGAGCATCATTATTACAGAGCCTCTCTACAATGGATAGAAGTAAAGGCGCAAATTTGTGGCGAATTCCTGCAAATTGCCGCCAGCGAATATATTTGCAAAACCGCTGTGAAAAAACCCGAAAAAAAAATTTCACAAATTTTTCACCGTTTCTCAAATTTCGCGAATTTTTCGGTGAAGCGCAATGCCCCAAATTCGGCCATCACTACTGATAACATACATTTCCTATAGAGTTAGAGATCATGCAACCAGTCCACAAGACACTGATGGCATGAGCATGGCATGTGCATAGCATGATAAAAGGGTTGAACCTGTCAGGGAGAATTTGATATTGATTTATAGAACTTTTGACACTGCTGCCGTCAAAGAGGATCAAAATATCTGCAGGGACCAGTACAAATGTTAGGATATGAGTTCTGCTTATGGCATGCAGGAGTAACTATCACAACAGAATGTGGATCAGCCTTCTCTCAGGACTTTCTACCCATGTCTGTACACAGGTCTCTTCTGAAAAAAATAATGAAAATTCATTTAAGAAATTTTTGATCACGTTAGAAGACAGAGGTAATTAATCCTTTAGTGTGTGAATGGCCTGTGGGGATTCTGGTCCTCATGCCCAACGTTATTCTTATGGCTAAATGTGTCGGTGGAAGGTGGACTTAATTGGATTGACTGTACAGGTCAGGATTCAGTTTCAGCAAGGATATGAGTTAACCTACCTGCTGGTTTCCTCCAATCAGCTGAGGAAGGAGTCTTTTTATAGATCCTGCCCCCTGTCATCTCATTGCCTGAGCAAACAGGTTCTGTGGGTTAGAGGAAAGGTGTTCCTGCAATTTAGTTTGAAGTAGTAATTCAGTTTGTGTGTTAATGAATTGGGCCTGTCTGACTTTGTCTAATCTAAATCTTTTGGTGCTGTGCTTGATTTGATTCCTTTGTGTATGATCTGGCTCTGCCCCCTGGTTTAAATTCCTGTTACTGTGCATTTCTTACTTCTCGTGTAAGATACAGCCTGTCTGACTAATTTCTCTGCCTTATACTTCCAACATTAATACTATACTGCTGCTAATATATACACTAGGCAGTGACTGTGATTCCTCATGCCCTGAACCCCTCTCTTGCTTGAATCTATGCTGCCACACTAAAGAGGTTGTTGAGAGTTAAAGTTTTACTACAGAGTTTTCTAGTTGGAGGAACATTCCAATCACTTGTATATTATATATATATTCTACCTGCTGTTCTAGACTTAGATCCAGACAGTGAGGACTCAGCTGCTGCAATTGTCCATACATGGTTTGATCAGTAACCCAAATCAACCCAAATGTTCATGTTATAAAAATAATTTTTGTTGTGCCTAGTAGTTCTAGGCATTCTCTAGCCCTCTCCTTAGTGTCTGAGACATACATTTTTGGTGTGTGTATGTAGCTAAATTTAGGGATCATCACAAAACATTAGCAGACATTATTATTATTATTATTATTATTAACAATAACCTAGTGAACAAAGGCTTACTGTTGGGGCCATTAATATGGAAGATCAGAATGTAATTTTTTTTTGAAGCAAATATTAAACCATCCCCTTGAGACTACTCTCTCTCTCTTTCTTTCTTTCCCCTTTTTTCTCTTTCTTTCTTCCCTTTTCTATCATTTTATTTTTTGTTGTAAAACTGGAAAAATAAAAACTTTAAAAAAAAAAAAATATTAAACCATCACCTAAAAAACAAAAAGGAGTCATGCATGGTGGTCTGAAACATGTCTGCCTTTTGTATAGTGAGCAGAATTCGACATGAGAATGTTATGCGTGTCCACTTTTACAACATTTATCTGGTAACTCTAGGTTTATGAAATGATTTGGATGTGTTTAGCAGTTTAAATGAGCATTAGGTGGCTGCACTGAAACCAATCCAGCCAGCAGTATGCATTTGGGCTTTTCATCACTGCAGCACAGTGTAATGCAATGAAAGAAGAAACCTCATATGTGTTGAATCAATGTGAAATCCAGGTTAGAAATGACTCAAACACTGATCTTTTATCTATTTCAGTTACACTTTTCATTCAAGTTATGGAACCTCATAATGGTAAGTTGCTCTGTAAACTCATTGAATGGACATTAGCCAAATCGTCTGGAGCAGAAAAGAAAACTATTGAGGATATTTTTTTAGATTTACTGATCTTCACTGCTATTAGATGACATACAGTAAAAGTAAAACATATGGTAAAGACTTTAGTGTAACAAAACAATTAAGGGCCAGAAGACAGCAGAAGACAGTGTCGGACTGGGACAACTGGGGCCCACCAATAACCTTTAGACCAGGGGCCCACTCTAAGTATTATTTTCTTCCTCTCTTCACTCAACCTCTTTTCTCCTATTCTCTTTTCTTTACATAATATAACATATTATTCCATGTATTTATCCTCTTCATTCTCATAGAAATAGGCAATGACCATGAAATAGGCTAAATGGTTAGAAGCAGGAAGGCCCATTGACACCTGGGCCCACCGGGAGTTTTCCTGGTATCCCGGTGGGCCAGTCCGACAATGGCAGAAGAGACGTACAGATAATTTTGAAATGTAATATAAAACTTTGAAGCTTTTTCCAAACAGTTGCAGCAAAAGGGTTGATAAAGAATATGCATCAAACCTTTTTGGTGTCTGCTTTACTCTATATTATAGTGCAGAATGAAATAGCAGCATTCTTGGTAGTGTTGCTGAGCCCCCTGGGAATACAATTTGTGTGATACAGTTCACAAAAATGATACCCTTTGTGCTAAGGCTAGCAGTTCTACTAAGACTGAGATGCATTTTAGCTGTTACTTTAGCTCAGCTTCTGGAAGAGTTAAATAAAAAAACATCATATATGTCTGATGCAGAACAGTAACTTCCCAATTATTAAAGGTCAGCACCCTAGCTATATTGATTGTTGTTCCTGATGTAGAAAATACATCTCTATACTCCCATCAGGGACCTCACTTATATATTCATGGAATAATAAATTAAATCTAGATGTACTGGGTCAGGTGACGGAGGAAATCGTGCCTGCAAAGGCGTATTACACAGATTGTGTGCCAATGCAAAGAAAACTTTACATTATGTATGTAGTTCTGGTATCCCTTGTGGGATTGTAAACACAAATGAAAATTGCCATTCCTTCTCCATTAAGTAGAAAATAGGGCTACACAGCTGTCCTTATGTATAAAGCAAACATTCAACAGATTACTGTGGGGGAGATGAATGGAGATTCTTGTTATGTCTCCATGAAATAACAAGAATGACCAGGAGTGAATTATGACTCCAGCTCCTACTTCCAGTCTCCAGAGTGTGGAGACTGAGTGATATGGTTAGTTATTTTGAAAATACTTGAAGTGAAAGTATGCAACTGTTTTGTTCTAAGCCCCATCTAACACATGTAGCAGTGCAAGTAAAACTTCATTCCTGATGCTATGTTTTCTTGCCTCCTGACTTTTGCTCTGTTACATTGTATCAGCTCCACCTCACTGCTCTTCCGGCTTTGCACCGAGACCTTTGATTAAACAGAATCGATTTGGTTGGGAGAGACTTTTCCTGGGCAGCATGTGGCATTTTGCAAAAAAGCCCTCTACATTTACAGCACATTAAGATGTCAGTAATGGCTTTTTCTGCAGAATAAACTTATTGATCTTGTTCATTGTAACTTTCTGCAGATTTGGAGACTCATTTTAAAGCATTGATTACTTGTGAAACCACAATACGTTGTCTTCCCCTGATAGGAAATGTAATACAGGTGTTCATTTCCGCTGTAGGTTCCCTCTGGGCTTTTTATTAATGTTCCAGTTGCTTGCCATCAGATTGATATTAGTATAAGAACACTATTAAAGTATTAAACAACACAATGTAAAGCTGAAGTATATCTAGTGCATTATATATAGTTAAGATTGACGCATACACAGACTAAATTTAAGCTTCCTAAGAACAAGTAGATTGGGACATGAGAATTTCAGTTTGAAGTTCTATTACACTACCACTGTTCTATAGGTGAATGTATAGGAAAGAATTCTAAAAAGCATTAAGAACAAGTCTATTGGGGGAATGTAATCAAAGTCAATAACGGAGAAAATATTCGCAATGCGAAAAGTTATGCAAAAGTTATGTGCAAACAAATTTGCCTTTGTGCGAATTTAATATAGCTTTTGTGAACCCGGAAACTGTTTAGCGACCACTTCCGACAGTGGAAGAAGGTTTGAAAATGTTATAGTGAATGTAATAAGACTTCTTACTAAAAAAGTTGTTTGCTCCAAAAGATACGACACCTTCAAGCACTTCTTATAATTGGGCAATGCGCAATTAAAATTCGCAATTACAATTCGCAATGTAATAACAGTTTAAGGAAGAGTATTACAATGCAAAATTAGACTTTTTATTCTTATTTCTGCTAATTGTTTTGCTCTTTGCAACTTTTATTACATTCCCCCATATGTGGCTTAACAGTATGTAAAGTTAATTGTAATGAAGAGGAAGGCATTTCAACTCACAGGTCATAGTGGGCAGGTGCTTCTTTTAGGTACTATAAATGCTACAACGAGGGGTCAATTTACTAAAATTTAGATTCCTTTTTTTTTCATGAATAGTATTTATTCTCTAAAAATTTTAGAATTATTTTTACGTTTCTCTAAAATGCTAAAGATTTTAGATTTATTAACTGTAAAAACCAAGAAAAACTTCTCCAAGTAAAAGTAGTCGATATACTATAAAAGTCGGAGGAACCTGGACTTTTTTTTTTTACTTTTTCAAACTTTTACTGGTTTTTGGATTTTTTCCACTAATATGTGTCTGAAAAAACTCTACATTCGTGAGTTTAATGAAATTTAGTTTAATCAAGGTTTCTAAAACCACTTAAATTTGACCTTTGATGAATGGGCCTCCCCATGTTGTAAACCATTAATCTAAAAGGCAGAAGCAGAAGGAGTTGCTTCACTTGCAAGGAGTTATCCTAGAATTTTGGAGATGGCGTTAGTTCAGGGAATGGAGAAAAAGACAATTACTTAATCAGTTCTTCTATTGAGTGCTTAGAGAGGTTTTTTCTGTTTTACCTGGGCCACTTTTTTTCATCTTCTCAGACTTGCTTTCACCTTGCATAGTACAAGTGTATTGGAGGAAAGCTGATGCAATACCAGTATATAAAAAGGGAATTATGATTTCAACCTGGCAATCACATGACTATAAGTATGATATATTTTGTTGGCAAGTTATTCGAAGGTTTATAAAGGGATCACATTCAAAATTTTATTCTGGGGAATGGCATTATAAGTTTTAATCATCATCAGTTGACGAGGCACAGATCATGTCAAACAAATGTATTTGTTTTTATGATGAAGTAAGTAGGAGCTTGGACAGCGGGGTTGCATTTTTAAACATGGTAATGTTCGTCCATGGATAGAAAACCAATTATTTTCAGAGGGTGGTTATCAATAGTACATTTTGTGCTTGGAGTAAGATTCTTAGTGGGGTGCTGCAGGTTTTTGTATTAGGTTCACTTTTATACAACATGTTCGTTAATGGGGAAGGGCATTACAAGCAGTGTTTCTGTGTTTGCTGATGACACAAAACTATGCAGCTTCATTCAGTCTCTCTATGAAGTGGCATTCATCATTACAGGGGAATCTGGGCATGTGATAAATGTAAGGTTCTGCATTTGGAATTTACCCACATTTGGGGGTTCTATGCAACACACCCTCTGATTTTATATTTTGATTTTATTGACCCATATATCTTTCCAGCAGACACAAATCCATCCATTCAGATTGGAAGTTGATACACGGGCTTTTCAGATTTCTCTTTTGGTGTCAAGAAGACATTTGTTTTTCTCTTTAAGGCAACTTAGAGCGGTTTTATGTAACATCCTGCCTGTAGCTGAACCAGTGACCTGGTGTTTTCTGGCTGTCTGCATTGCATTTGCGCTATTTGAGCAGACAGCTATGATCCTGGTGCACTCCTATTTCTATCTTTATAATTGCAAGTAGGCATAGCTTGTTTAACCTGTTGCCAATCTGGCCACAGGTGATCAGTGTAAGCCATTGGTCTGGCTATAAAACCCCTTGCTCTGTACTGACTAATGGCCCAACTGAGGTCTATTCTCAGTTTCTAGGTGTGCTTGTGATTTGATTTACTGTTCCTGCTGACCATTACCTGTCCTTTGTCTTTGCACTGAGCTTCCCTGATTACTGACTAATATCCTGATTCTGTACAGCGCTGTCTGTTTGGTTTTGACCCTGGTTTGTTAATCCTGACTACGCTCCTAGTTCATGAACCTGCACTGCACTGTCTGACTAGTTTTGACCCTGCATGTTCCATGATTACTCTCTCTCTGTTCCCCCATCCTTCCTGTATTCGTTGCTGTTCCCTTGCCTCCCCAGAACTTTCTCCCTGGTCCACTCACTATGAGACCTGGTGGCATCCGAGTAGCAGAGGGCTACTCCCAAAGCGAAAGACGGTTGTTAAAGGCAGAATATGTCCAAAATAATATAGTCCCAAGATCTAATTGTGTTCACAATACTTATCTGGCTCGCACTTGTATTCCTCCAAGCCCGAATCACAATATGTAAAAAAAGAGCCGGGGCGAAAGGCACGGGAACAGACAAACAGACATATAGGGTAATACTGCTTTAAATATGGCAACAGTTTTTGTGCTCAGAGGATTGAATAATTCCACCATTTATGTGTCAATCCCTTTCTGGCAATAAGCCAGAGCACCCCCTGAAAATGTACACAGTTAGTGAGTATATAGACATCATTGCAATTTATTACAATCAAAAAGTTGGGTACTATCAAGGATCTCAAACTTGAGTACTGCATGGATGAACATGAATGCTAAGTGTATTATGCACACACCACTCCTAAACTGGGCAATCATTTATTAGTGTTATGTTATAACCCTTGTGTATTAAAATCTGTGTCAGGAGATTTTATACAGTAAACAAAAACAAAATAGCTGCTAAGGTAAAGCCACATCAATATCACTGAAACCTCCATCATGTTTGTACCATAATACTTTTTGTGTTGTCATAACAAATACACCTGTGTAATTCAATTATGTTAACTTTCATTTCTAATGGGTCAGGGCATGGGACAGGAGTTTTTAAAGCAACTATTGTGGGGATCTGTGCGGTTGCCCAGATTATACTTTTCCACAAACCATTTACCTAAACAAAGTGGATTCATCCTATGTTTTGTAGTATGCATTGTAGCTAAAAATACAATACAACTTTGTGACTGTATATAAAGTACCATATTTAGGATGTTAGATAACACTAAGATCCAGGTTCTATGACCCTATAATAAATAAGCCCCAAACCTTATTTCTTGGGATGAGCAAAATATTTAGCACATTTCGCCAAGAATAAAATGCCCATAGACACTAAAGGATAGTTAAAAAATGTCCCACACCAAAAAAAAAAAAAAACCCCATTGACTTCACTGCTTTTTTTTCAGTTTCACAAATTTTTGGTGAAGATTTGCCCATCATTACATTTCATAAGTGGGAAATTAATTTGGTATGTTATAGTTGTAAACATTTTTACTTTTTGTATTACAGCAAGAGTCATTTAGGACTTTCATTTTATATCACTTTGGATACTATAATCAAATGGCAATTTCTTCACTTCAGTTCATACAACATTGATTCTAGGAATGTAAATAGTGTTTCCTATTATTGCTGATTCAAGTGAGAATCTTCTAAGAGGTATAGATTTAATATTCTCAGTCTTTTAAAATCTTTGGTTAGTATGTAAGTACCTATAATTCTACTGAATGCAAGTTGCCTTAAAGACAGAAAGATCCAAAGTTAAGGTGATTAGCCATTTCAATTTCTATTTTATTTTTTCTTCAAGGGCACCATGAGCCACAAAATAAATTCATGAGCTACCAACATAAGTGGAAAGCAACTATTTCAGCTTTCTGAACTGCTGTCATCCCAGATTATTCTGAAGTGCCTTTACTAATAATGGTAAATAAATGAGCATCACAATGTTCCCAACAAATAAGAAGGAATTTCTACTTTTGAAACTAGTTGCTGCTGTACATGTGAGAAAGAATATTTTAGCAAGGATACGTAAGAGTTGAGCTCATTCAAATGAAAAAGAAAGAAAATATGGAGAATGGTGCTTCTTAAAATTAAATGGTCCAAGTTATTATGGTCCAAGTGACCCTAATTTACCTGCTATTAATTATTATGTTTTAATATCTGCTTTTTATGCTACTACTCTCTGGAGTGGAGCCTACAGCCAAATTAAAAGAGATTGAAGCAATGTTTTCAATTCAGTCATAGTCAGACCTCTATCTCGCTCTCCCTTGACTGCAGATAAATGAGCTACTACAAAGATTTTATTACAATTTTTATTACCACATAATGCAGTCCAGAACTAATGTTCTTTTGTTTTCCTGGGACAATAGTTCATTTTAGTTTGATTAAGTGCTTGAGGATGCTAAAAGACTGACAGAATACCCCTGGGACAAATGCTTCTTGTTTAGATACAGTTAGTGCTCAGAAGGACAGGCTTAATGGAATGCACATTGGTCTTATTCTAGATTCCCAGTCATTCTGTCTTGCCTTGCTAGGATTTCAAACTGAATCTGTTCAATTACTATGGCTTTGGTTATTAATTAACTGTGCATAATATTAACTGAATGTTTCTTTTAGCAGATGCAAAGGTTCCTTTACTTGTTCTGGCTACTGCTAGGATAATCTGTGTTGTCTGTGAGTTCATTACTATTGACCTTTCCAGAATGAAAAAGGTACTTATTAGGTAATAGTTTGAAAAAGTTAGATCTCGGGATGGGAATAAAAATGTCAAAAAAGCTAGTTCATTTACAGAAATATAATAGGAAGGCCAACATGAAATGTGGTACCCTAGCAAAAGGTCTCTGTCTACGAGGATTAAAACCAAGAAATAAAAGATTTTTGTTTGTACATTGGTACAAAAAGGACAGTTTTTTCCAATGGCAGATAAGATTACTAAATACTGTTTCTGGTGCATTTAAAGCATTCCACCATATAACTAGTTTTGGTCTAGAGTACATCAATATTTTTAAATGTTGAATACCTTGCAAAAACATTGCTCTCAGCATGCAGTTTGCAACCCACATTTTCTGCTCAAAACCGAGGGCTAAATATCCAACCATAACAAAGTTATAACTTACTAATGCAAAAAAATACAACTTAGACTACATTATATAGATGTTTAAGAATGTACACTTAGGGGCCGATTCACTAAATTCGGGTGAAGGGTTAGAATAAAAAAAACTTCGAATTTCGAAGTTTTTTTGGGCTACTTCGACCATCGAATGGGCTACTTCGACCTTCGACTTCGACCTTCGACTTCGAATCGAACGATTCGAAGTAAAAATCGTTCGACTATTCGACCATTCGATAGTCGAAGTACTGTCCCTTTAAAAAAAACTTCGACCCCCTACTTCGGCAGATAAAACCTACCGAAGTCAATGTTAGCCTATGGGGAAGGTCCCCATAGGCTTGCTAAGCTTTTTTTGATCAAAGGATTTTCCTTCGATCGTTTGATTAAAATCCTTCGAATCGTTCGATTCGAAGGATTTGCGGCAAATCCTTCGACTTCGATATTTGAAGTCGAAGGATTTCAATTCGAGGGTCGAATTTCGAAGTATTTTTAACTTCGAAATTCGACCCTTAGTGAATCTGCCCCTTAGTGAACAACACATCGCAACTAAGTCCATTGTTATAAAAGACATTGTTTACCTGGTAATGAACATCATTATTTGTCAATAAACTGCAAACTTTCATAATAAACATAAAGAAAATACTATACTTGAATTGATATTGTCAGCCATCTGATGTCACTACATAATCACAGACGTTGACATACTGTAGAGTGAAAACAAGATTGGAATTGTTTTGTTATAAAGATACAGAAACACAGTAATGCCCTAGAATTCAATGAGTATCACTACATAATCACAGACGTTGACAATACTGTAGAGTATAAACAAGATTGGAATTGTTTTGTAATAAAGATGCAGAAATAGAGTAATGCCCTACAATTCAGTGAGTAATTTAAATGTCTAGTAGAAAATAAAGTGAATAAGCTAATAAATAATTGCTTAGTATGGCTTGCTGCCCTTGCACATCATAGACAAAAAGACGTGTGTGTTAATGTTGTTTACTGAAAGCCTGCCACCTGAATTCTAGCACATTTAGATGACATGGGTGACATTATGGACGCAGGCCTCCGATAGGATGAGTAAGTGAGACTGAAATAAATGGCCATAAATAGTTAAATAAATAAAATTAATACAATACCATACATGCAATCCTATGTTTATTGGCAAAGGAAGAGATTTGGTGAAATATGTCTTTCTGTCTGGCCTGAAACGTCTAAAGCCTTGGCTGTATTACAGGTAGAGATGTCGCGAACTGTTCGCCGGCGAACTTGTTCGCGCGAACATCGGGTGTTCGCGCTCGCCGGAAGTTCGCGAACGTCGCGCGACGTTCGCCATTTTGGGTTCGCCATTGTTGGCGCTTTTTTTTGCCCTCTCACCCCAGACCAGCAGGTACATGGCAGCCAATCAGGAAGCTCTCCCTTGGACCACTCCCCTTCCCTATAAAAACCGAAGCCCTGCAGCTTTTTTTCACTCTGCCTGTGTGTGCTGAAGAGATAGTGTAGGGAGAGAGCTGCTGCCTGTTAGTGATTTCAGGGACAGTTGAAAGTTTGCTGGCTAGTAATCGTTTTGATACTGCTCTGTTATTGGAGGGACAGAAGTCTGCAGGGGTTTGAGGGACATTTAAGCTTAGGTAGCTTTGCTGGCTAGTAATCTACCTTCTACTGCAGTGCTCTGTATGTAGCTGCAGTGGGCAGCTGTCCTGCTTCTGATCTCATCTGCTGACTGCTGCAATAGCAATAGTCCTTGTAAGGACTGCTTTTATTTATTTTTTTGTTGTTTTACTACTACTACTACTACTACTACTACTACTACTACTACTACTACTATAAGAGCCCAGTGCTATTAGTCTAGCAGTGTTGGGGAGTGGGACTGGTGTGCTAATCTGCTGCTCCTAGTAGTTCAGCAGCACCAACTTTAATTTTTTTTTTTTAATATTCATTCTTTTTTTATTTAACTTTTTTTTTATTTTACTACCGCTGTAGTAGTGTATAAGTTGACCTTTTAGGCATTATTTGCCCTGTAGGCATTTTTTGCCCAGTGTGTTATTCAACCAACTGCTATCTAGCTGTGTGCCCGTGTTCACATTCTGTCTAAATATCCATAATATTACCGTCTCCAGAAAAAACACCGGAGTGACTTTTTTCAAGCAGCCATAATAAATTTTACGTAATCCGTATCCATCGCTGTAGTAGTGTATAAGTTGACCTTTTAGGCATTATTTGCCCTGTAGGCATTTTTTGCCCAGTGTGTTATTCAACCAACTGCTATCTAGCTGTGTGCCCGTGTTCACATTCTGTCTAAATATCCATAATATTACCGTCTCCAGAAAAAACACCGGAGTGACTTTTTTCAAGCAGCCATAATAAATTTTACGTAATCCGTATCCATCGCTGTAGTAGTGTATAAGTTGACCTTTTAGGCATTATTTGCCCTGTAGGCATTTTTTGCCCAGTGTGTTATTCAACCAACTGCTATCTAGCTGTGTGCCCGTGTTCACATTCTGTCTAAATATCCATAATATTACCGTCTCCAGAAAAAACACCGGAGTGACTTTTTTCAAGCAGCCATAATAAATTTTACGTAATCCGTATCCATCGCTGTAGTAGTGTATAAGTTGACCTTTTAGGCATTATTTGCCCTGTAGGCATTTTTTGCCCAGTGTGTTATTCAACCAACTGCTATCTAGCTGTGTGCCCGTGTTCACATTCTGTCTAAATATCCATAATATTACCGTCTCCAGAAAAAACACCGGAGTGACTTTTTTCAAGCAGCCATAATAAATTTTACGTAATCCGTATCCATCGCTGTAGTAGTGTATAAGTTGACCTTTTAGGCATTATTTGCCCTGTAGGCATTTTTTGCCCAGTGTGTTATTCAACCAACTGCTATCTAGCTGTGTGCCCGTGTTCACATTCTGTCTAAATATCCATAATATTACCGTCTCCAGAAAAAACACCGGAGTGACTTTTTTCAAGCAGCCATAATAAATTTTACGTAATCCGTATCCATCGCTGTAGTAGTGTATAAGTTGACCTTTTAGGCATTATTTGCCCTGTAGGCATTTTTTGCCCAGTGTGTTATTCAACCAACTGCTATCTAGCTGTGTGCCCGTGTTCACATTCTGTCTAAATATCCATAATATTACCGTCTCCAGAAAAAACACCGGAGTGACTTTTTTCAAGCAGCCATAATAAATTTTACGTAATCCGTATCCCTCGCTGTAGTAGTGTATAAGTTGACCTTGTAGGCATTATTTGCCCTGTAGGCATTTTTTGCCCAGTGTGTTATTCAACCAACTGCTATCTAGCTGTGTGCCCGTGTTCACATTCTGTCTAAATATCCATAATATTACCGTCTCCAGAAAAAACACCGGAGTGACTTTTTTTCAAGCAGCATTCTTATATTTTACGTAATCCGTATCCACCGCTGTGTATACGTTGACCTTGTAGGCATTATTTGCCCTGTAGGCATTTTTTGCCCAGTGTGTTATTCAACCAACTGCTATCTAGCTGTGTGCCCGTGTTCACATTCTGTCTAAATATCCATAATATTACCGTCTCCAGAAAAAACACCGGAGTGACTTTTTTTCAAGCAGCATTCTTATATTTTACGTAATCCGTATCCACCGCTGTGTATACGTTGACCTTGTAGGCATTATTTGCCCTGTAGGCATTTTTTGCCCAGTGTGTTATTCAACCAACTGCTATCTAGCTGTGTGACCGTGTTCACATTCTGTCTAAATATCCATAATATTACCGTCTCCAGAAAAAACACCGGAGTGACTTTTTTTCAAGCAGCATTCTTATATTTTACGTAATCCGTATCCACCGCTGTGTATACGTTGACCTTGTAGGCATTATTTGCACAGTGTTTTCTTCAAACCGCCATCTAGCTGTGTGAGCTTGTTCACATTTTGTCTAAATATTGATAATATTATCGTCTCTAGAAAAACCACTTGAGTTACTTTTTTTCAAGCAGCATTCATATATTTTACGTAATCCGTATCCACCGCTGTAGTAGTGTATACGTTGATCTTGTAGGCATTATTTGCACACTGTTTTCTTCAAACTGCCATCTAGCTGTGTGTATTATCGTTTCCAGAAAAACCAACTGAGTTTTTGTTGTTGTTGTTTTTTTAAAAATAATGCCAGGCAAAGGCAGGCCGCCACGCAGAGGCCGTGCTAGGGGCCGTGCTGCTATGCAATCCTGTGGCCCTAGCAAATTGCCCAGTTTTAAAAAGCCAATGACCCTGAACTCCCAAAATGCTGAAGAGGTAGTTGACTGGCTTACACAGCACACCCCATCCTCTACCGTTTCTAACTTTACCACAACATCCTCCTCATCCTCCACTGCTATGGCCACCCCACGTAACACTTCCTCCACCACCGGTGCCCCATCTTCACTGGAGTCAGAGGAGTTATTTTCCCATGAGTTTCTTGAACTGAGTAATGCGCAACCATTATTGGCAGAAGAAGATGAAGGAGATGAGGACGTTACACCAGATTTAATTCTGGCAGAGAACACGACAGAGATGGACATAATGATGAGTGATGAGGAGGAGGAGGAGGTCCCCGCTGCTGCTTCCTTCTGTGATGTGTCAGAAGAAATTGATGCATCTGAGGAGAATGATGATGAGGAGATTGATGTTTTGTGGGTGCCTAGTAGAAGAGAGCAAGAGGAGGGTAGTTCAGATGGAGAGACGGAGAGTCAGAGAGGCAGTAGGAGAATAAGACTTAGAAGAAGCAGGGAGGCCAGCCCGCAGGGATCAGTAGGGCAACAACATGTATCGGCACCTGTGTTCAGCCGGCCAACGCACCCGCCATTGCCGCCAATGCCGCCAACTTCTACTGTTACCGCCAGATCGCACACTTCCAAAAAGTCAGCAGTGTGGGATTTTTTTAATGTGTGTGCCTCTGACAAAAGCATTGTAATTTGCAATGAGTGCAGTCAGAAACTGAGCCTTGGTAAGCCCAACAGCCACATAGGTACAACTTCTATGCGAAGGCACATGAGCGGCAAGCACAAAGCACTTTGGGAGCAACACCTCAAAGGCAACAGGCAAACTAAAAGTCACACTCCTTCTGGTCCAGCATCTTACTGCTCTACCTCTGCTCTCCTTGACCCATCTGAACCACCCTCCACTCCGCCTTCCACCTTGACCACCTGTTCCCATTCCCAGTCATCTGCCACCAGCCAAGTTTCTGTGAAGGCCATGTTTGAGCGTAAGAAGCCAATGTCTGACTGTCACCCCCTTGCCCGGCGTCTGACAGCTGGCTTGTCTGCACTCTTAGCCCGCCAGCTTTTACCATACCAGCTGGTGGACTCTGAGGCCTTCCGCAAATTTGTAGCAATTGGGACACCGCAGTGGAAGGTACCCAGCCGCAATTTTTTTTCTAAAAAGGGAATACCACACCTGTACCAACATGTGCAGAGCCAAGTTACCGCATCTCTGTCACTTAGTGTTGGGCCAAAGGTCCATATGACTACTGACGCATGGTCCTCCAAGCATGGTCAGGGCAGGTATGTCACCTACACTGCCCACTGGGTGAACTTGGGAATGGGAAGCAGGGAATGGGTAGCTCAACAACAACAACAACAGTGGAGTTGGTGTCACCGCCATGGATTGCACGCGGTTCTGCCACCACCTCTACTCCTCCATCGCTCTCTACCTCGTCTTCTTCCTCTTCTTCTTCTTACTCTGCTGCTGGGTCCTCCTTCTCCTCCTCCACACCTGTGCACCCCCAGCTCCCCCTAGGCTATTCGACGTGCCAGGTACGCCGTTGTCACGCTGTCTTGGGGATGACGTGCCTGGAAAGCAAAAACCATACCGGATCTGTACTCCTGTCATCTCTGCAGTCACAGGCCGATCGGTGGCTGACCCCACACCAACTGCAGATCGGAAAAGTGGTGTGTGACAATGGAAGCAATCTGTTGGCAGCGTTGAGACTGGGAAATTTAACACATGTGCCCTGCATGGCACATGTGTTAAATTTAATAGTCCAACGTTTTGTCTCCAAGTACCCAGGATTCCAGGACGTTCTCACCCAGTCCAGAAAGGTGTCGGCCCATTTCAGACGTTCCTACACAGCCATGGCACGCCTTGCTGACATTCAGCAGCGCTACAACATGCCAGTCAGGCGTTTGATTTCTGACAGCCAGACTCGCTGGAATTCAACGCTCCTTATGTTGGAACGTCTGCTGCAACAACAAAGGGCCGTCAACGAGTACCTTTTTGAACTGGGTGGTAGGACTGGATCTGCAGAGCTGGGGATTTTTTTCCCCCGTTACTGGGTGCTTATGCGCGATGCCTGCAGGCTCATGCGACCTTTTGAAGAGGTGACAAATATGGTCAGTCGCACCGAAGGCACCATCAGCGACCTAATACCCTTCGCTTTCTTCCTGGAGCGTGCCGTGCGACGAGTGACAGATGAGGCTGTAGACCAGCGTGACGAGGAGCTGGAAGCGCACGATTTATGGTCGCAATCACCAGAACGAACCCAGGCACCTGCTGCAACGCAGGGAGAGGTGCCAGAAGTGGAGTCAGAGGAGGAAGGTGGCTTTGTGGAGGAGGAGGAGGAGGACCAACAGGAGCAGGCTTCCCAGGGGGCTAGTGGTGACCTTTTGGGGACCCCTGGTCTTGTACGTGGCTGGGGGGAGGAGACCGTGGATGATGCAGTCCTTGATAATGAGGAAGCGGAGATGGATAGCTCTGCATCCAACCTTGTGAGAATGGGGTCTTTCATGCTGGCATGCCTGTTGAAGGACCCCCGTATCAAGAGGCTTAAGGAGAAGGACCTGTACTGGGTCGCAACGCTACTAGACCCTCGGTACAAGCATAAAGTGTCAGAAATGTTACCAACATACCACAAGTCCGAAAAGATGCGGCATTTACAAACCAGCCTGCAAAACATGTTGTACAATGCTTTTAAGGGTGATGTCACTTCAGGAACTCATCAACATTCCAGGGGCAGAGGTGCCAGTAATCCTGCCACGAGCACACCTGCAAGGACAAAGCCCTTTGGCCGGTCTGTAACGTCAGACATGCAAATGTTTTTCTGTCCAAGGCAGCGCCACAACCCTTCGGGATCCACCCTCAAAGAACGCCTCGACCGGCAGGTAGCGGACTACCTGGCATTAACTGCAGATATCGACACTCTGAGGAGCGATGAACCCCTGGACTACTGGGTGCGCAGGCTTGATCTGTGGCCAGAGCTGTCACAATTTGCCATGAACCTCTTGTCTTGCCCAGCCTCAAGTGTGCTCTCAGAAAGGACCTTCAGTGCAGCAGGAGGGATTGTAACTGAGAAGAGAACTCGCCTAGGTCACAAAAGTGTCGATTACCTGACCTTTATTAAAATGAATGAGGGGTGGATCTCGGAGGGTTACTGCACGCCGGAAGACTTGTTCTGACTTCTATGCAGCTGTCCTTCTCTTCAAGCCTCATGACTCCACACACAGCTGTCCTTTAGCGTCCTCCTCCCTCCGCCACCGTTACAAACTAGGGTGCAAACCCTACTGGTTTAATTTTTTCTGGCCTCTGTGCTTCAGTGGCTGCAACCAAAAAAACTGGGCAAACAATGTCTACAAGGTCAACGTATGGCGAAAAATGACTATTTTCAGCATTTATATGGCATATTTTTTCTGGCAACTGTGCTTCAGTGGCTGCGTCCAAAAAAATGCATATTTTCTGCATTTATATGGCATAATTTTTCTGGCCTCTGTGCTTCAGTGGCTGCAACCAAAAAAATGCATATTTTCTGCATTTATATGGCATAATTTTTCTGGCCTCTGTGCTTCAGTGGCTGCAACCAAAAAAATGCATATTTTCTGCATTTATATGGCATAATTTTTCTGGCCTCTGTGCTTCAGTGGCTGCAACCAAAAAAATTTATATTTTCAGCATTTATATGGCATAATTTTTCTGGCAACTGTGCTTCAGTGGCTGCGACCAAAAAAATGACTATTTTCAGCATTTCTATGGCATATTTTTTCTGGCCTCTGTGCTTGAGTGGCTGCGGCCAAAAAAACTGGGCAAACAATGCCTACAAGGTCAACGTCGTTGACCTTGTAGGCATTGTTTGCCCAGTTTTTTTGGCCGCAGCCACTCAAGCACAGAGGCCAGAAAAAATATGCCATAGAAATGCTGAAAATAGTCATTTTTTGCCATACCTTGACTCAACGTATATGGCAAAAAATGACTATTTTCAGCATTTATATGGCATATTTTTTCTGGCAACTGTGCTTCAGTGGCTGCGACCAAGAAAACTGGGCAAACAATGCCTACAAGGTCAACGTATGGCAAAAAATGACTATTTTCAGCATTTATATGGCATATTTTTTCTGGCCTCTGTGCTTCAGTGGCTGCAACCAAAAAAATTTATATTTTCAGCATTTATATGGCATAATTTTTCTGGCCTCTGTGCTTCAGTGGCTGCAACCAAAAAAATTTATATTTTCAGCATTTATATGGCATATTTTTTCTGGCAACTGTGCTTCAGTGGCTGCGTCCAAAAAAACTGGGCAAACAATGTCTACAAGGTCAACGTATGGCGAAAAATGACTATTTTCAGCATTTATATGGCATAATTTTTCTGGCCTCTGTGCTTCAGTGGCTGCAACCAAAAAAATTTATATTTTCAGCATTTATATGGCATATTTTTTCTGGCAACTGTGCTTCAGTGGCTGCGTCCAAAAAAACTGGGCAAACAATGTCTACAAGGTCAACGTATGGCGAAAAATGACTATTTTCAGCATTTATATGGCATATTTTTTCTGGCAACTGTGCTTCAGTGGCTGCGTCCAAAAAAACTGGGCAAACAATGCCTACAAGGTCAACGTATGGCAGTTGTTTAAAGAGAACAGTAGATTACTAGCCAGCAAAGCTACCTAAGCTAAAATGTCCCTCAAATCCCTGCAGACTTCTGTCCCTCCAATACAGAGCAGTATCACGCAGATTACTAGCCAGCAAACTTACTATCATCTGTCCCTGAAATCACTAACAGCTCTCGCCCTACACTATCTCTTCCAAGCACACACAGGCAGATTTTTCAGATACATTTTTGCCCTTGATCCCCCTCTGGCATGCCACTGTCCAGGTCGTTGCACCCTTTAAACAACTTTAAAATCATTTTTCTGGCCAGAAATGTCTTTTGTAGATGTTAAAGTTCGCCTTCCCATTGAAGTCTATGGGGTTCGCGAACCGTTCGCGAACCGCTCGCAATTTTGCGCAAGTTCGCGAATATGTTCGCGAACTTTTTTTCCGACGTTCGCTACATCCCTAATTACAGGCCATATGACAAGTGTAAGGGTCACTAACATTTTCATTTAAATGATTTAAATCCTCATAATTCTATTCTTAATTTAACATATGCAAAGCTAGTATTACTGTATCAACAGCCCTCCTACTCAAAGTAAAAATCAGTGTTAATCTTGAACAGGCTTTCCTAGACACCAGCTTTGCTGTTAGTAAACACATCCTTAAGGTTTGTCTTATGTTGATTCTGCTGCCACTTTTACACCTTTTAGGTCAGATTTAGACCGTCAAGTGTCTATGGAGGCAATCTGCTCAAAAGTAATATGGAAGAGAGTGACAGATGTCTGGAGCATTAACAGCAGTGTCATTTCTAAGGAAATTAGCAAAAAGCAATATATGCTGTTAGTTTTTTCTTCCAATTCCAAGTTAATGGCAGAATGTAGAATCTATCAACTGATAATTGTAAGTTATGGGATGAATTTCAAATATTTGAATAGCTAGTAGAGGGTTACTTATTAAAACTCGATTGTAGTTAAGTCTTCTTAGTGAAAAAACGTGAATTTTTAGAAGAAAAAAAAACTAGAATGTATCGAGATTTATTATGCCTCATAACTGCTTAACGTCTGAATCCAAAAATACTCCATCTAAAACCTGTCAAATTCATGTTAAAGTCAATGCTAGCTGTCTGTTTAACTATTTGAAGATATTTTTCACAAATTTTGGGAGTCTTGGTGTGTTTGACACTGGTTTTCTCACAAAAACTTTAAAAATGAGTTTTCACCTGTCTATAAAGCCATACAATTCAAACTTTTCATGTTTTCTTTATAAACTTGACCTGAAATATTAGTAAATAAGCCAAATTGGTGGATAGAAGTTAGGTAGAAATTGTTTCTGGTAAAATATGAAAAAAAGCAAGTTTTAGTAATTTTGTATAAACACAAATACAGTTGGAGAATTAGATAGAGGTATAATCTAATACCAATACTGCACTTCTCCACTATTGGAAAGAAGGGGGCTGCTTCCTTGTATATTACCATTCACACCAGGCTAATTTGACACAGGGAATCTAAAATAGAGTAGTATTGTCGTAATAAAGATAAGTTATAAAGCCCATAGAGCCACAAAGTGTTTAAAAATGGTGCCTGGAGATCCACCACTGTGATACTCTTCAAGATTCCCTCTTTCAGGTATAAACTCACAAGATTTCTTGGACTTTTGATGCACATGATTTCCCTCCAATCATCCACCAAATCATATATTGAAAATATAAAGCAAAATATAGCATAATTTTGCTTTAATAAATATTAAAATCACCTCACAACCATTTTTTCTACTTGCAAGGATAGCTAGATTGTAAAGAATGTAGTACCCAACACAAAATAAAAGTCTGGACTTCTCTGTGATCAGGAAGGCTTCTCCAATTGAGTCTGTAATTGGTAAATAAATCACACTGCTCCAAAATCCGACGCGTTTGCAGTCTCCCTCAACAGCTTCTTCAGGGTGGGTGTGGTAGTCACACAAATTTTTGTTAATCATGTTAGTGCTGCTTTCTCCCTGTTGCACACTGACCCACGTATACTTATTGTGACATGGTCATCCACAACTCGATGTTCCATTGTACAAGTTCTATGATTCACAGCAAGTAAACAATAAACGTATTCAAAGCTATTCGCGGCATCTTAAAATTAATAATAGTTAATCAAATAATTTTATGTGATCTTGGACATAGCCATGCTGTGGTTAGGCTGTGGCAGCCCTACCTCTTCATAGTTAAAATCCTTTGGGCAACAAAGTGGCAGGCTTTGCACCTCTTGTATGAGCACTTAATGGTACCCTTAAGGCCTGACATGGTTGTTGTCGTATCGCCCCAATTCAGTCTCCCAAAGGTGTTGGATGGAGCTAACATGCTCCTTAACGAAGCATTTTTCTTAAAATAAATTGTAGGTTATGTTTCTAGACATCTTTACAATACAGGGTCAGAACTAACTACATGCCAGTGCTTTTTAATTAAAGGAGCAGTAACATCAAACAATACATTTTTTAAAGTAATAAATATATAATGCAGTGTTGCCCAGCAGTAAAAAAAACTGCTGAGTTTGCTGCAGAAATACTACTATAGTTTATATAAATAAGCTAATGTGTAGCGATGGGGGCAGCAATTCAAAGGACAGAAGGCTCAGGTTACACAACAGATAGCAGATAAGCTCTGTAGAACATAATGCTATCTGTTATCCACTATTTATCCTGTGCCATATAGCCTTTTTTGAATTTCCACCATTGTTACACAAGCAGCTTGTTTATATGAACTATAAAAGTGTTTCTAAAGCAAACACTATTTTCATTACTTTACAACATTTTCATCCAGATGAATTTGTCTTCAAATTCAGCCATGTAATAATTTGCATAAGACTGTGCAAATTTAGTACCCATGGCAGTACCTGAAATCTGTATATAATATTGGTCAGACCATGTGAACCCGTTGATTGGATTAGTAGAGTTGTTTATTATTACCGATCAAATTGAAGCTTTCAAAGCTGAAGAATTAAATCTGTTAAGGGTGATTTGTTAAGGGTGATTTGTTTTTAATCCATCATTCATTCAGATTCATTATTTGACATTTATCTATAACAATCCTATATGAATCTGCCCTGTAATCTTTATTACTATACAAGTTATTATTTATATAAGCAGGAATGTGTTTCTTTAAGTATATATCAGAATTTGCTTCTGAAATTTTTACTTTATAAAGCAAATTGAACCCCAGCAGGAAAAATAAATTGAGACTTTGCTAGAAACCAGCATGGACCTCTATAAATTATTATATGTGTAAGGACCAGTCAGTCTCAACATAATTGCACTGGTTTCCTAATTTTCAAATCTATATTCATGCTCGCACTATCAATAATCATTCAATGGAACCTTAATTATTTCTTATATTACAAACTTAGCTGTCATATGGGCCTTAAATCCATTGTTTCCCTCAAGACCTTCATATGAAAACAGTTCACTCCCACAACCACAATATAACAGGGACATTTTTGTTGCCAATTTGAATAATATAAAGTAAAAGTATATGTATTGTAGAAAATTATAAATTGAATTACATTTACATTTTCATTAGAATACCTAATTTCCTAGAAGCTATTAGGTATAAAGGAAAAGAATCAAGACAGCTTACTATTTTCATGTTTAATTCTACTGGGTTTTGACATATATTTTCAATGTCAATATTGTTAAAAAAAATTAATAATTTCCCATGTGGCATCTGGTTATCATTTTCATCCATGGTGAGTCTGTGGCACAGACAATGAAAATCTAAAAATTGCTTGATTCTTGAATGATTGAAACGCATCTCTGTAGCTGGAAGGGAAATGTACTGTGACATTACTATAGTGTGGCACAGCCAGTCCTGCTTCTGAATCTGCAATCCCTGTAGAATATTCATGAAAATGAAACACATTATAATTTCTAGTCGTCCAGTTTTACAGCATGTACAGTAATTTCAGCATGATATATAACTTAGGCTAATCATCATATTTAACTCTGCCATACATCAAAAATTGATTTAGGGTTTTCAAAATCAAAAATGTATGAAAAATGTATGTATTTAAACAAATGTATGTAAACATTTGATGGATTTCTATAATAATTATACATATTCTGGACTTATTCATATAAAAAATATCCAACGTATTGTGTCAACATTGCAACAGCACACACTTCATAAAGACAATTACATACTGTACAAGTGTACAAACAAATACCTATAGTGGACAAATGAGCAGGTCCTTTACTGTCCTACATAAACTCCCATCCTCCACTGTTCATTACAACATGAACCTAAGATATACGTACAGTATCTGACTAGTGATGGGTGAATTTGTCCTGCTTTGGAAAATGGCAAAGTCAATGGGCATCTGAATAATTTTGACGCAAATTTTCAACACAGTTTCAGTGGTGAAATGTGGAAATTCGCAGCAAATTGACACCTCGCAAATGTATTCTCCCATCACTATATCTGACATTCAAAATGCATTTAACAGACATATAGCTATTCAAAGCCTTTGGTTGTACTCTATCTAATATCTGAATCAAAATTATTCATGGCAAAGTAGGTTTTTTTGGGTTACAATAACACCAGTGTACCAAAGATTGTAGTTTTTCAAAACTAAACAAAATTCAAGTCGCAATAGGCAATTAAATGTAGATTATAGTAAAAATCAAATATCAATAAGTACATCATTTTTGGAGACCAATGTCCCTGTGTGTAAAGTGACACCATCTAAACAGGGATTGTTTTCCCAACACAGGCAGTCCCTACTTCTACACTGTGGTAAATAATTACAGCAGTCTCACCACTGAATTATTAGCAGTACAACATATAGTAGCATGACACAAAACCCAGGGTTTCATCATGGCCATGGAACCACCTCCTACCCAATAGTTAGATTTATTTTTTTGAGGTATAGTGACTTTTGTTGTCAGGAAAATGTTCCCTTTTTATTATTGATTGCTAAAATTTATCCTAAGTGAACATTTAACATACAGTATTAAAGGAATTTCCCATACACTTGTATTGTGATACATTTCCCACAGTGTGGAAAACTTTCTCTGACTTTTGACCTTTACCATTTAAAGGGGTTGTTCACCTTAAAATTACCTGTTAGTATGCCACATTAGAAAGTCAAATTCTAAGCAACTTTTCAACTGGTCTTCATTTATTGTATTTGCCTTCTTCTTCTGAATCTTTCTAGTTTTCAAATGGGGGTCATTGACCCCATCTAAAAAACAAATGTAAGGGTACATATTTATTGTTATTGCTACCTTTTATTACTCGGCTTTCTATTCAGGCCTCTCCTATTCACATTCCAGTCTCTTATTCAAATCAATGCATGGTTACTAGGGGAATTTGGACCAGTTTGCTGAAATTGTAAACAGGAGAGCTACTGAATAAAGTAAAATAATTTAAAAAATGCAAATAATAAATAATGAAAACCAACTGCCAATCGTCTCAGAGTATCCCTCTCAACATCATACTTTAAGTTAATATAAAGCTAAAAAAACCCCTTTAATATGGTACTTTACATTTTCAAGGAAACACATTCTGACCTTTGATAAACCTAAACCTGCCCCAAAATGTAAAATAATATCTATCACTGTCCCCATGTAATGAAATGGGTGGGCTTTTTAAAAAATAAAGAGTTTGGCACCTAAAACCTGACAAAAATTTTTCCCCCCTAAACTCACTTGTTGGGGATAAAATAGCATGTTAGTTTCTTCTAAAATACGTTCAGCAGCAAGCTGCAACGCAAGCATACTCAAGAACTCACTCTCTCACTAACTTTTTACAACCAACTAATTTAGCCCAGAGGCTCAAGCAATAACAAATATGTCTCTAAATTTTGCACCCATACATGACCCTTACAACTTGTGTGAAGCACCACGTGTGTGCGTGATTTGGATCACCATACCTTAAGTCTAATACAAATATTGTTCAAATGTTAAATCCCCATTGGGTTTGTTTTGTCTCTAGTAAGGATTATTTATATCTCAGTTGGGATCAAATACAAGCTACTTTTTTTTTTATTTTTACAGAGAAAAAATAAATCATTTAAAAAATGTGAATTATTTAATTAAAATGGTGTCTATGGCCTTGCCATAATTTGGTAATAAAGGGTTTCGGGATACCCTTCTCTCTTACGACTTCTTATATTTGGAATGCCATTCCTGAATCTCTCAGGAGAGAATCCTCCCTCAATGTTTTCAAAACAAAACTCAAAGACTACCTCTGGGAGCACCTGGATAACACCTGAACTGGCACTTATATATCAGTGTAACAAACTGTAACCCACAGCACCTTAATACCCCTCTGAATTGTGTCTGTATATTACCCTCCCATTTAGACTGTAAGCCCTACGGGGTAGGGTCCTCTAGCCTTTTGTTTCCTTGACACTGAGCACTTAATCTGCACTGTAATTATATTTTATATTTTTGTGAATTGTATTCTAATAATGCACTTATTGTAACTTTTTATTCCAATGACCCCTTGTTTGTTACTACTAATTTATTGTTTTGTTGTACAGTGCTTTGCCCTCAAGGAGCACTTTACAAATAAAAATATACATACATACATACATAAGGGATACCACCTGTATTGTGTTGCAGACATGACAACATTTGCATACAGGCTCATAATTCAGTAAAATATTTTGCTGATGTATATAGGTTTAGCTACCTGTATTATCTTCAAGTACTAATGAAACCCCATAGTAACATTTATTATTACTGATGCCTAATTTCCAGTACGTGTTGTACTATATGTGTAATTTTTTTCTGCATAAAACAGATTCAGTAAGAGAAGGAATCGCAGTTCTGAATTAGTTGGCACACATATGTAGAGAAGAGGAAAGATATCTCAGTTCTCTCTAATAATTTCTACATTACACTCTCTCCAAGTGAGAGAAAAATGATGAGTGAAGCAATTTATTTGAAACGACATGTACTCAATACCATTTGCAGAATGATTTTTTTAAAGCAATTAAAAATGATTTTCTTTAACGTAGAGAAGGGGAAAAAAACTTGGTGAACTTTTCCTTTGGAATGAAACATTGATTGAAAGATTGATTAAATGTTTATGTATGTTTTTAAGCAGTTTTGGAAAGCCCATTTACCCTTCTTTAGCATTTTTTCCTTCATTCTCTAAGGTCCCGATCTGCTTTTATTGTGAGTATTGAGTCTGTTTGCAGACAGTGTCCTTTTAATTCTACCATTATTGCTAACAACTGGGATTATGCCAGAATTTGAAAACATTGTTGTATTTGGAAATTACAGTATTAATCCCTTTCTTATTAAAAAGGTCCTAAAATGGTTGGTCACGTGATGACACGCTTGAGAGTTACTCCGGTCCCCTCTGGAAATATAAGGGTGCAAACTTCAGATTTACAAGCCGACTGACATCTCAAGTGAGTGTGACTAGAACCTGGACATGCCTAAATCAGCCAAGTCGAAAAAGAAGTCGACTCAAGGCTCCATTAAGAGCTTCTGCATGCACGAGGCACAAGTGCGCAACGCCGCCATGGAGGCCACACAGCCTGACATGGCGTCACAACTAATTGCTTGTCTCCACATAGCCCGGGATCGTTGATTTCCGAATCGGACTCAATCCCCCCTCAAAGCCCGATGCCATTAAGCGATGCCAACCTCCTTGCTAGATTCAAGGCGTTGTTACATACGGAACTAGCCACGGTCACAACTACCATCACAAAACAGCTTACAAGAGAAATTAGAGACCTGGGCACTCGGACCGACCAAGTCGAACAAAAGCTGGCTGAGGTGATCAGGCAGGTTAATGACCAGGACATCCAAATTGATACCTTACTGTCCCTCCATCAGTCCACCATGGACCGCCTGGAGGACTTTGAAAATCGCTCACAGTGAAATAATATTAGGATCCGAGGCCTACCAGAAATGGTTAAAGACCTACACGTGGAGATCCCGAAACTGCTGGCCACCCTGGTCCCGGATATACCTGAGCAACGCTTGGAAATGGACAGAGTCCACCGAGCACTAGGCCCGATGAAGCCAGGGGGGCCAGCATTGCTCTCTTGCACTTTTATGCCTCCAAAGAAGCAATCATGCTGGCGGTGAAGACAACCTCACCTCTGAAATATGGGGATCATGCCTACCAAATTTTTGCGGATCTTGCATCCACCACGATCCAGAAGAGATGGCTGCTGAAGCCGATCACCACGGCACTACACCAGAAAAAGATTGCCTACCGCTGGGGGTATCCATTCCGTCTACTCTTCTCCTACCAAAACCAACAATAAAGCATCAGGGATCTGGACAGTGGGAAAGAGACTCTGCGAAAGCCCCGTCTGCTACCCGCACAGTCCTCATCAGCCCCGACCTCACCACTGCGACCCCCAGCTCCAGCAATCCAAACGGCGACGTCCCCCAACTACCAATCACACCGAATAGGCAAAGTACCCAAAGAACCAAGAGACCGGAGGCTGCAGATGATAGATCACTTTCACCTAAACCACCATCACCTGCCTCTGACTGGTAACTATTAGGGATGTAGCGAACGTCGGAAAAAAAGTTCGCGAACATATTCGCGAACTTGCGCAAAAATGCGAGCGGTTCGCGAACGGTTCGCGAACCCCATAGACTTCAATGGGAAGGCGAACTTTAACATCTAAAAAAGACATTTCTGGCCAGAAAAATTATTTTAAAGTTGTTTAAAGGGTGCAACGACCTGGACAGTGGCATGCCAGAGGGGGATCAAGGGCAAAAATGTATCTGAAAAATCTGCCTGTGTGTGCTTGGAAGAGATAGTGTAGGGGGAGAGCTGTTAGTGATTTCAGGGACAGATGATAGTAAGTTTGCTGGCTAGTAATCTGCTTGATACTGCTCTGTATTGGAACAAAAAAATAAATAAAAGCAGTCCTTACAAGGACTACTGTTATTGCAGCAGTCAGCAGATGAGATCAGAAGCAGGACAGCTGCCCACTGCAGCTACATACAGAGCACTGCAGTAGAAGGTAGATTACTAGCCAGCAAAGCTACCTAAGCTTAAATGTCCCTCAAACCCCTGCAGACTTCTGTCCCTCCAATAACAGAGCAGTATCAAAACGATTACTAGCCAGCAAACTTTCAACTGTCCCTGAAATCACTAACAGGCAGCAGCTCTCTCCCTACACTATCTCTTCAGCACACACAGGCAGAGTGAAAAAACGCTGCAGGGCTTCGGTTTTTATAGGGAAGGGGAGTGGTCCAGGGGAGAGCTTCCTGATTGGCTGCCATGTACCTGCTGGTCTGGGGTGAGAGGGCAAAAAAAAGCGCCAACAATGGCGAACCCAAAATGGCGAACGTCGCGCGACGTTCGCGAACTTCCGGCGAGCGCGAACACCCGATGTTCGCGCGAACAAGTTCGCCGGCGAACAGTTCGCGCCATCTCTAGTAACTATACATCAGTAAATTGCACCCCATGATATTCAATACTCCCCCCCCTCTAGTAGGTGGAAATGATACAGAGAGGGTTAACGACCAGCCACACTGACAATTACTATTGCCTTGCTATTTGCGATTGACATTCTCGCCCCCTGGGGCAACACTGCAGTTAATTTCGTTAATATGTTTAAACTGTTCATTTGTTATTTCCTGTACTTGATTTCACATGTTATGGCATCTGACGTGTTAACTACTTTTGCACTTGAGTTTCTATATTGGGTCGTTATGGTGACTTTATATATTGTTCGAAAATACTGTCATGGCACTTAATATCCTATCTCATAATGTTAAAGGCTTTAATAGCCCAGTAAAGAGGGCTCTTGCCCTAAAATATTACATTAAACTGAATGCCCACATCTTATTCATACAAGAGACTCACTTCAGTAAGGCCTCCTACCCTAAGTACTTTCATGCTAATTATCTATTGCATTACTTAGCTAGTCAGGAACACAAACAAGCAGGTATGGCGATCCTCTTACACAAAAGCATTGGTTTCCACCTTACTAAACAAATTGCAGACCCACAAGGCCGTTTTGTAATCATCACTGGAGAACTTCAAGAGACCCCTGTTACATTAGCCTCCGCTTATGCTCCAAACACCAACCAAGCATAGTTTTACAGGCGATTCTTTTTGTCACTGACAATACATGCCCGAGGACAGGTAATTGTGGGTGGAGATTTTAATGCAGTGCTACAGCCCACTTTAGATAGGCATAACCCACATGACCGTGCCAAACTACCCTCAGACCCTGCAGCTAAATCCCTCAGAGCTCATATACTGGATAACGGCCATACAGACATATGGAGGGACAGACACCCCTTCAGAAGGGAATATAGCTTTTACTCCCACCCGAATAAAACATATTCCAGGATAGACTATATCCTCTGTTCCCAACAACTTCTCCTTAATGTATCACACGCTAGCATGTTATATTGCTCCTGGTCTGACCACTCCCCAGTCAAATTGTCTATCACAGGTATATACAGTATGTTCAGACTAATCAGAGACTGTGGAGACTAAATGAATCAATGCTTGCTATTCCTAATGTCGTTACTGAACTGGAAGAGGAATTGTCTAATTATTTTGTAACTAACATGACTGAAAATGTTAAAATGTCGGTGATATGGGAAGCACATAAAGCATATATAAGAGGCATATTTCTGAAGTTAGGAAGCTCACGGAAAAAACAAAGAAACAAATTGGTAGAAGATCTCACTAACGAATTGCGCTCACTAGAGCAATCCCTCTTAATATCTCCCTCCACCACTACGGCACACAAAATTAAAACAAAACGGACGGAATTGAATATGTGCCTAATGAACGATGCAGAAAAACATTTACGGTGGACCAAACAGAAATTTTATCAAAAAGGTAATAAAGCCGACAGTCTTCTGGCTAACAAATTAAAAGGCAAAACTGGCTTCACACCTATACAAAAACTTGTTAATTTACAGGGAAACCACACTGCCCACCCACAGGATATAGTAATGAGATTTCAGGCATTCTACCAAAAATTATATAAACAAGTACAAACTATATCTCCTATGAAATGTAAGGCCTACCTACAAAACTTGTCCCTGCCTACCCTAACTAATGTCCAGCAGGAATTTCTGGCACAACCCATATCAATTGCTGAAATCACATCAGCTATCAAGAGCTTTAAAACCTTTGTAAAAATCTTAGCCCCTCATTTATGCCGTTTATATGCAGATATAGGCACTCTTGATCATTTCTGCCCGGAGACGTTAAGTGCATATATTTCCGCCATACCCAAGCCATCTAAAGATCCCACTAAAGCTGAAAATTACAGGCAAATATCCCTGCTCAACTTAGATTTGAAAATTTTGGCCAAAATTTACACCTCCCGATTGAATACCTTCATCACTGACATTATCCATAAAGACCAGGTAGGCTTCTTGCCAAATCGGCAAGCTAGTGATAACGTGGTGAATCTGTTACATAGGGCCAAGGAGGGGGGCACTCAGATGGTGCTCCTCTCCTTGGACCTTGAAAAAGCATTTGATGCTATATCTTGGGTATATCTACGTGAAACAATTACAATTTTCCTGTGAGCTTCCTAAATCATATTTTTGCAATGTATCAGAATCCAACTGCTAAGGTTAAGTATATGAATTTCACATCTGACCCGATTTTCATCCAAAGGGGTACGAGGCAGGGCTGCCCCCTCTCCCCTATTCTGTTTGCCCTATGCATGGAGCCCCTCAGTCAAGCAATTAGGCAATGCCCAGATATATTTGGTTTAACGCTTGCAAGGGAGGAATATAAATGCTGTCAATATGCCGGCAATATCCTACTCACTATTGCTAAGCCATTGACGTCCTTACCCAATTTGTACCGCATCTTGAACCTCTTTAGTAGCATCTCTGGTCTTACTATCAACCCCACCAAAACGATAGCGATGGGACTTAACTTACCACATCCACTTCAAAAACTGTTGCAATTAAATTTTTACTTCACTTGGAAAGCAAGCTGTATGGACTACCTAGGAGTCAAAATTACACCGGAGTATTCCACGTTGGCTCAATCTAATCTAACAGACCTTGAACATTGGGGAAAATATAATATCTCATGGCTCGGTAGGGTATCAGCACTCAAAATGTCAATTTTGCCACGCATTCTGTATCTATTCCGAGTTATACCAGCTACTCCACCTATGGGGCTGATCACCCAGTTACAACGAGCCAGCCAGAAGTTCCTATGGGGGAGCATTAAACCACGGATTGCAAAAACTATAAGTATTTCGCCACCGGACCCAAGGAGGCCTGGGTGTCCCAAAATATTTAAACTACTTCCACGCGGCTGTACTGGCACAACTTATTAAATGGCATGTAACCACCAACCCTCCAGCCTGGGTAGATATTGAAAGGACGCATTGCCCGTCTTTGGACTTACAACATCTACTATGGATAGAAAAATGCTCTCGACCCCCTCTTTCTAATCGGGTGATACAATTTGCACTGCTAACTAGGGATGTAGCGAACGTCGGAAAAAAAGTTCGCGAACATATTCGCGAACTTGCGCAAAAATGCGAGCGGTTCGCGAACGGTTCGCGAACCCCATAGACTTCAATGGGAAGGCGAACTTTAACATCTAAAAAAGACATTTCTGGCCAGAAAAATGATTTTAAAGTTGTTTAAAGGGTGCAACGACCTGGACAGTGGCATGCCAGAGGGGGATCAAGGGCAAAAATGTATCTGAAAAATCTGCCTGTGTGTGCTTGGAAGAGATAGTGTAGGGGGAGAGCTGTTAGTGATTTCAGGGACAGATGATAGTAAGTTTGCTGGCTAGTAATCTGCTTGATACTGCTCTGTATTGGAACAAAAAAATAAATAAAAGCAGTCCTTACAAGGACTACTGTTATTGCAGCAGTCAGCAGATGAGATCAGAAGCAGGACAGCTGCCCACTGCAGCTACATACAGAGCACTGCAGTAGAAGGTAGATTACTAGCCAGCAAAGCTACCTAAGCTTAAATGTCCCTCAAACCCCTGCAGACTTCTGTCCCTCCAATAACAGAGCAGTATCAAAACGATTACTAGCCAGCAAACTTTCAACTGTCCCTGAAATCACTAACAGGCAGCAGCTCTCTCCCTACACTATCTCTTCAGCACACACAGGCAGAGTGAAAAAAAGCTGCAGGGCTTCGGTTTTTATAGGGAAGGGGAGTGGTCCAGGGGAGAGCTTCCTGATTGGCTGCCATGTACCTGCTGGTCTGGGGTGAGAGGGCAAAAAAAAGCGCCAACAATGGCGAACCCAAAATGGCGAACGTCGCGCGACGTTCGCGAACTTCCGGCGAGCGTGAACACCCGATGTTCGCGCGAACAAGTTCGCCGGCGAACAGTTCGCGCCATCTCTACTGCTAACCTGGGACAAAATTAGGCGACAACACTCCATCATCTCTCCCCGTAACCCTGCCTCGCCAATCTTCAATAATCCTGATTTCCCACCAGGGTTACACTCTTTACCATTTCAGTGGTGGACTGACAAAGGTATTACCAAACTGTTTCATTTAGCCCAAGATGTGGTCAAGGATTGGCCATAGTTCCGAGACAAGTATCAAGCTCCTGATTCCGAAATCTTTTGCTTTTACCAAATTCAGCACTACTCAAAGTCCATTTATGCTAAATACCCTCAGCAACCTTTCACTATATACAAAACTTACTGTTTAAAATACCGTACATCACGAAGGCTCATAGGTCCATTATATAATTATTTGACTAACACTGCCCCACTAATGGGACATAGTTAAATACATTCTGGATTGGACCCAAGAACTGCAACTTGACCTGGAAGAAGCGGATTGGATACAGGCAATAGAACGGTCCAACCACTGTTCCATTAACATATCTGCTAAGGAAACCTCGTACAAAGTACTGAGCAGATGGTACATGGTACCTGCCCGCAAAGCAAAATGGGACCCCACTGCTAACCCTTGCTGCTTTAGGGGTTGCCAAGACCAGGGCACAATGAGTCACATCTGGTGGTCGTGCCCACAAGCACAGAGATTTTGGCATAGAGTATACCAGTTAATCTACTCAGTTTTAGATATCAATCTACCCAAACAATACTCAATTGCACCATAAAGGATATACCAGCGGTTGCGCATACGTTGATAACGCATATCTTTACAGCAGCAAAACAGATTATAGCAAAATCCTGGCTATCTACCTCCTTACAATTTGGGGAACTGAAGGCTAGAATTAACACAACCTTTATAATGGAAAAATTAATTAGTATACTACACAATAAACAAAAGCGATTTCATGTGGTGTGGGACCCTTGGGTTAGATACAACTTTTCTCATGGCTTTAACCATACCACTTTGTCATTGTAACTCAACTTGCTCTCTTCCACATGCATAGGGCAAACAGAAAACAGAAAACAGACAACAGTAAAATACTCTCGGACAACTGCATACTAAAATCCGATCACTAGAGTGCTAAATTCCCAATTGCCATATTGTACCTACTCAATTTTCACGGACGATCTATTTCTTCACTTACAGGAAGTTACTTCTTTTTACTTCTTTACTTATTATGGTTTGACTCAGTTCACTAATCTATCATTACTGTTTAGCTCTTCTAGCACATATTGTATAGCCAACTTACTATGTGTCTGCTATAATTTTGTAGATCACTTGACTGTATTTATTTTGTACATTGTAATACTGCAAACTTTACTACTGTAATTGCTATCTTCCTACTGCATCTGCATGATATATATGTGATGAAAATCTAATAAAAAACCAATGTTATAAAAAAAAAAAGGTCCTAAAATAACATAAACACATACGGAGGTGCACAGTGTTGGCTCAGCTGCAAGAAATGAGCAACAGTTGCTGGTGCTGGATCTCACCTTAATGAATAAAAAAAATAATTTGAATAAGAGATTGTAAAATGAATAAGAAAGGTTTTGAATAGAAAGATGAGTAATAACAATATATATTGACAAGTTGAACCACCCTTTAATGCTAAAAGTTGAAGCACACCTTTTATGTGAAACATTTCCTGTTTTTTTTCACCCCCCTTTTTACTGCCAATGGTCTGCCAAACAAAAAAGGTTTTGGTCATGTACAATATAAGTTTAGAGGGGTTATGTAGTATACATATAGCAACCAATCAGCTGTTTTCTGGTCACCTGTTTAAAATTAAACATTTTATTGGTTCTATTGCGATTGGTTACTGCTGAACGGTGTGCCTTTTATTACATATGGGGTATATGTTCTTTACATGGCAGAACACTTTGTACATGTATGTCAGTGGAATGTTCCCAAAAATCCATACATTACATACAAACATATATACAAATGACAACATTTTTATAATCCACAGGTGTTTGAATTAGCTTCTGAAAAAGTGACAGGTAGCCATGAAACGTGTTAAGCGTGCAGCCCACAGGATGTTTGAAGCATGCATACTTTTAAAGATTATGTAATAAATTTCACCTTTTAATTCATGGATTTTGGATTCCCCGTGTTCCATTTTTTTGGCTTTGTTGCTAAGTCTGACTGTTGGGATTGCAGTGCATGTGAAGCACGTCGGAGCCAGCCTGAGACCGGTAAGTGCTCCCACTACTATGTATACTGGTATATGACTTGAACTTTGTTTGTATTATATTACAATGGCAGAAGATCTCTCATATAAAAATGGGGACAATTACCTGTTTTCACGCGTTTAAGTAGAGACCCTCATGCTCATGTACACTGCAAGGCTGACAAAACAGGCTTGACCTTGGCATCTGCCACACATCTCAATAGCCTTTCCACATTAAAATGAATGAAAGTGCAAAGTGCATTGTGTACATTGATATGGTCTCCTACATTTATATTTTTATATTAGCACTTACTGTTTCATGCAGTTAATTTGTATTAAACGTATGTCAGTAATGTAACAAAGGTGGGTCCCCCTACCCCCCACCCACAGGGGGTGCACCCCCTGCACCCTTGGTAGTTACACCCCTGAAATATGACATATATTATGTAGACATGTCGCCAAAACTTAATTGTCGCAGAGAAAAAAAAGCCGCCATAAGAATAAATGCCCATTGACTTTAATGCATTTGCTCAAAAAAGTCATTGAGACAAAAAAATCACAATAAAAAACACCCAGTGACTAATACATTTGGAGTGAGAAAAATTTGTTGCATGTAATTGCAACTTCAATGCTCACATTTTTCGCCATTTCGCTAATTTTTCGACATAACGTTACAGATTCATTCATCACTAGGCATAACCCATCCTATTAGTGTTCTAATGTTTTATGTGGAAAACTCCAGGTCCCAACCATTCTGGATAATATATTTACTTTAATCAGACTGGTCAAATCTATTTGTTCAAAACTGTAATTTTGCCTCATAGTCACGGTTTTGCATTATTAAATTGTTTCTTTAACATGCCCATGCTGCAAAAAGCAATACGGAAAATGCAACTAACATTTTAAATGATTAATATACATCATTACATTTATACTTTCTAATGTAAATTTCAAATTATTTCTGCAGCTGCCATTTGGCAATTTAAAAATAGCATTGTGATTATATATGCATTGCTCGGTTGCAATGCTAAACTGCTGCTCTTTTTTAATCTAATGCAGTGGATGAAGACAAGGTTCTCAGAGTGAGAGGTCCATCTCTAAAGCTCTAATTAAAAAAGAAGGATTGTGACTAAAGGTCAGGTTACTGGGCTTTTCAAAATAGATTTTTTTCCCCCTATAGTTAAGTATGAGGGAGCTCTGGCAGTTTTACATTGGAACTGCTCTTGAACAGAAACAGTTTGAGGAAATGTGTGCTTATATTTCTAAATATCTGCTGCCAGTTTTATTATTACCCTGGGAAGACTTGATGGAACAGTATTCAGAATCAGAACTAAAGGAGATGTTATATTTTATAACAGAGAATAATTTACTTTTAATAGTGATATACATTTTCATATTGGAACCACTTTTGAAAAGCAGGACTTTGCAAAAAAACATGGTGCACATAAGGGCGGTTTAGTAAGGGTACATTGAGTCTTTAAATATAACTCATTTGAAGCACCTGGGACACATATACAGGTATGCATAACCAACATGGGTGTATCAAATGTGGAATTAAAGCATCAGTGGGTGATTGGGTTTCTCCATGCATGGCTGATGGTTTAGGCATGAATTGAAGAGATTTGTGCTTCATTCAACTGTTACCGTATATACTCGAGTATAAGCCGAGTTTTTCAGCCCCCAAAATATGCTGAAAAACTCTACCTCGGCTTATACTCGGGTCAAGCGCAAAAACGGTCACCAGCGCCTAAGAATATTCGCCGGCACCTTCGAATAGTAGCCAGCGCCTAAGAATATTCGCCGGCGCCTTAGAATAGTAGCCGGCGCCTAAGAATATTCGCCGGCGCCTTAGAATAGTAGCCGGCGCCTAAGAATATTTGCCAGAGCTTAGAATAGTAGCCGGCACCTAAGAATAGTCATCCAAAAACGAGATTGAAACTTACCAGAAGCTGCTGCATTGCTCACCCTCGGCTTATACTCGAGTCAATAAGCTTTCCCAGTTTTTGGAGGTAAAATTAGGTACCTCGGCTTATACTCGGGACGGATTATACTCGAGTATATACGGTACTTCTTTATAAAGTAGTCAAAAGTATTAATTTATAAGGATACCTTACTTACAGTCTCATTGAAAGTCCTTTGGATTGCCCTAGCAAAGACCCATCTTTATATCTTTATGACCAACATAGATATTGTTTATACATTTATTACATCACCTCTGTGATGCTACAGTGTAGAGACCTGCATGGGTCTGTTTTAACAGACCTGCACCCAATCCAAACCCCATAACCCCAACCTTACCTGATCCTGCTTATCTGCATTTTTTTTTGCCCATGTTTGAACGTCCGGGCCACCTCTCACGTACACATCATTCAAACACAGAAGTGACATCATGGAAACTGGACCTGACATCATTCAGACGTCGGTTTAATGGAGAGAGCATTATATTTCTATTTTTTAACCTCCCAGATGGCCACTGATTCGCCCCAAGGTGCAGCAAAAAGGTGCCCATGGACTGCCAGCAGACCATCCGTGTGGTAGGGACATAAAAATATTCAGCCTGAGTTCCGACCACTTTGTGGGCATTCCGCGGGTACCTGTGGGTACCCGACCCAATGCAGGCCTCTACCACAGTGTGTTTAATTGTGGTTCAATGTTTGAGCTTTGACTAATGTGGAAGACAAAGCACTACATGCTATTCACAAATGAGCACATAATTAATAGTGATGAGTGAATATTATAACTAAAAAATGGTGAAACAAAATATTAAAAATTAATGAAAGACATAGTCAATGGTGTCTTTTGGTGGTGACTTTTTCCATGCAAAATCCATTATAGGTGTGTTTTTCTCCGCAGCGTTTTTATGCACACAATTACTTTTTTTGGAGACTGATTTACTCATCACTATTGTGGCCCAGTTTGTAAATCTCAAATATCATGTAAAAGACAGGTTGTAGCAGTCCTACATTTGACCATGATTTAACATATTTGTAAAGAAAATTGTAAAGCCCTTGTATCATTATGTGTTACAATAGCTTATAACAAAATTACTATCTTATTTTAAGTGGATAGCAGACACAGGTTATTAAAAACAGACTTTAAAACTACCTCTGCCAGAGAGGCCTATAATGTTTTTCTTTCCACCTGAAATTGAGGGAAGATAAATGCTCATTATTTACATTATGCCAAGGACTGTTATTATTTTAGCACCTGAAGTTACAGTTTAAAAATAGCTACAATCAATTCTTGTAGCAAAAATTTCAGTTAAAGAACAGCATGAATCTTGATTACCTAAGGAAAAAGAAGTGAACAACCACAGATAACTAAAAACTAGAGCAACCAATGCTGAAAGTAACGGGCAGTACAAGTATCCAATCTATTATCAGGAATGCTTGGGACCTGGGTTATCTGGATAAGGGATCTTTCTATAATATTGGTCATCATACTTTGTCTATTAAAAATGTATTAACTAAACCCAATAGGATTGCTTTGTTGCCTATTGGATTTATGCAGCTCAGTTACTATCAAGTACATGTACAAGGTTTTATTATTACAGGCATGGGATACGTTATCCAGAAACCCATTATCCAGAAAGTTCTGAATTATGGAAATGCCATCTCTGACTTCATTTTATCAAAATAATCCAATTTTTTTAAATGATTTCTTTTTCTCTGTAATAATAAAACAGTTCCTTGTACTTGAACCAAACTAAGATATAATTAATCCTTATTGGAAGGAGAACCAGCCTATTGGGTTTATTTGATGTTTACATGATTTTCTAGTAGACTAAAGGTATGAAGATCCAAATTATGGAAATATCCATTATCCATAAAGCACCAGGTCCTGAAGATTCTGGATAACAGGTTCCATACCCGTACCCTGTACAGAGAAAAAGCTAAAGTAAAAATAATTTGAATTATTTGCTTGCAATTGACTGTTTGGGAGATGGCATACCTGTATTTTTGAACTTTCCGGAAATTAGAAAAAGAATACCAAATCTGAGAGCCTTCTTCACCCACAACTATTTAACTGCATTTTGAGTGTTCAGATGGGATACCACCAGTGCATGTTCTTGATTCTCCAACCTACATAGAGGATCCTAAGATTTTTTGTGTCACTATTGCACCCAGGTCAAGAGGGGCCTGTTTCAGCCTAAAAAGAAAAAAAAAAAAAAAAAAGATCTGTAGGGTCAAGGGACCAAAACAACCCTATATACAGGGAGTGATAAGTGTGGATCAAGAGACTGGGAATAAAAAAGATTGAGGCCTTGTGTGTTTCGGAATAAGAAGAGGTTAGATTCTGGAACTGTCCCTAGATAAAAAAAAAAACACAAAGAGATATATGCCAATGTACTTTAACCCTTTAACCGCCAAGCACGTACGGCGTACGTGCTGGCGGTTCAGGGCTCAGGCTGCCAAGAACGTACCTCGTACGTTCTATTGCAGCTGAGCCCTTCTCTCTGCATCGGCGGCTTTTTGCCGCCTCTGCAGAGAGTCAGGAGGGTAGACAGCCCCCTGGGCAACGTGGCTGGGGGGCTGTCAAGTCGGATCTGCGACGCGATTGTCGCAGATCCGACTTCAAAGTAGCAGAAGCGCAATGTAAGCGCTGCTGCTGCTGGCTTACCTCCTCCTCGTCGCACCACACGCCCACTCACTTCCTGCTGCGCAGTAACTCTGCAGACACGCTGCCAGGAGTCCTCCTTCGGTTCCAGCGATCCTCCTGCTACAAAAACGGTAAGTGCACTTTTTTTACACATTTACCTGCACTTACACGTACCTACAGTACATTTATACACTTACATAAACATTTTAGTAAAAATTTGTATTTTTTTTTTTTTTTTTTTTTTAGCACACTTGGTCGATTTTGTACACTTATTTACACTTAATTACATGTATTTGCACACTCAGACAACTTTTATTAGTGCACAAATATGTATACACAAAAACTCACAAACAGGTGTTTTTTTTTTTTCTTATTCATTGTACTGTTTGTTTTGCCAAAAAGCATGTTATTTTGACAGCGTGACTATTGGATAACCGATTTCGGCCACTAATTACGCTGCCGGATCAATTATTTTGTTATTTAATTGATTTACGCTATTTTTGTGGTTTTATTGCAATTTTATCCATGCATTATTGTTCCTTATGTATCTTTAGTATAGTTTTGCTGTTTGGTGCTTTGGTATAGAAAGATTTATTTTACTTAGTTTGATTCGCCAGAATATATGCTTTCCAAAAATATATGGGTTTCTGGGGGTCTTTTTACAGTTTTGGGGTCTTATGGCACATAACGCACAGTTGGGGCTCTCTTTTCTGCAGCTTAGTTGGCTAGCGTGAAAATTCATAGGCATGTTTTTCATTTGGGGTCCGTACACGCCACATACTTTGGTAAATCTATGCATATTGGGCATCAAACTATTTAGTAGACCTCTGACGTCCATATTTAGGGTGATTTTTCTTTAAACGTAAAACTTTGTGTGCGATAAATGTGGCAAACTGCAACAATTTTAGGCGATTTTCAGAAATGTAAAAACCTCTGCGTTTAGAAAAGCTTTGCAGTTTGGTGTAGAAAGACGTCTTTATCTTTTTTGGATTCGTCAGAATGTGTACTTTCCAAAAATATATGGTTTTGGGGGGTCTTTGCTGTTAGGAGGGTCTTGAGGCACATAATATGAAGTCAAGGGTCTATGTTCACAGAAGGCGAATCGGCAGCGGAGAAAAATCATATGCACTATTTTCATTTTGGGTCCGCACATGCCAGCTGCCTTGGTATATCAATGCATATTGGGCATCAAACGGTTCAGTTGACCCTTGGCATCAGTATTTATGGTGTTTTAGAATTGTATGTAAGAAATTGGGTGAGATAAATGCGGCCAATTGCAATATTTTTAGGCAATTTTCAAAAATGTAAAAACTGTTGCTTTTATCGCCAAATTTAGGAAAGGCTTGCGGCTTGGTACTTTGGAGTACAAGGACATGCATACCCAATTTGGATTGTGGGAATGTGTACTTTCCGAAAATATATGGTTTTCTGGGGTGAATGTACTTTTTTCTACCTTTGCTCCCCCCAAAACTATGTATATGTGTTGATTTTGCAGTACCTGAAATGACAGACCATATGGGGGTCTTCCTTTTGGGGCCCCTATATGCCACGTGCTTGGGTACACCTATACATATTGGGCATCAAACTGTTCAGAGGACCCTAGGCTTTCATATTTGGGGTGATTTCTCTTGATACCTAAAAGTATGTGGGAAATACGATGCTGCAGGGTAGACATTTTTAAGTGATTTTTGGAAATGTCCCCAAAATCACCAAATTTAGGAATGGTTTGCGGCTTGGTACTTTGTAGTAGAAAGACATGCATACCCAATTTAGATTCGTGGGAATGTGTACTTTCCGAAAATATATTTTTCTTACTTTTTTCTACCTTTGTCCCCCCCAAAACGATGTAAATGTGTTGATTTTGCAGTACCTGAAATGACAGAACATACAAGGGGGGGGGTCTTCATTTTAGGGCCCCTATATGCCACGTGCTTGGGTACACCTATACATATTGGGCATCAAACTGTTCAGAGGACCCTAGGCTTTCATATTTGGGGTGATTTCTCTTGATACCTAAAAGTATGTGGGAAATACAATGCTGCAGGGTAGACATTTTTAAGTGATTTTTGGAAATGTCACCAAAATCACCAAATTTAGGAATGATTTGCGGCTTGGTACTTTGGAGTACAAAGACATGCATACCCAATTTAGATTCGTGGCAATGTGTACTTTCCGAAAATATATGGTTTTCTGGGGTGAACTTACTTTTTTCTACATTTGCCCCCCTCAAAACAATGTAAATGTGTTGATTTTGAAGTATCTGAAATGACAGACCATAAGGGGGTCTTCCTTTTCAGGCCCCTATATGCCACTTGCTTGGGTACACCTATACATATTGGGCATCAAACTGTTCAGAGGACCCTAGGCTTTCATATTTGGGGTGATTTCTCTTGATACCTAAAAGTATGTGGGTAATACGATGCTGCAAGGTAGAACTTTTTAGGTGATTTTTGGAAATGTCGCCAAATTCACCAAATTTAGGAATGGTTTGCCGCTTGGTACTTTGGTGTAGAAAGACATGCATACCCAATTTGGATTCAGGGGAATGTGTACTTTCCGAAAATATATGGTTTTCTGGGGTGAACGTACTTTTTTCCACCTTTGCCGCCCCCCAAAACGATGTAAATGTGTTGATTTTGCAGTATCTGAAATGACAGAACAAACGGGGGGTCTTACTTTTGGGGCCTCCTATGCCACGTGCTTGGGTACATCTATTCATATTGGGCATCAAAGTGTTCAGTGGACCCAGGATTTTATATTTGGGGTGTTTTACATTGATACCTAATGATGTGTGGGAGATATGTTGCTGTAGAGTGGAAGGTTTGAGGTCATTTTTCAAAAAATTCACCAATTTATATATAACATTTTAACTTTAGGAAACAATTGCAACTTGGTGGTTTGGAGTACAAAGATATTTCTACCCATTTTTGATTCACCAGAATCTGTTCTTTCTAGTAATGGGTAGTTTTCTAGGGTAAACCTACTGTTAGCGGAATGTTTGGCCTTGAAATCAAAAGTATGCCGTTTGGGGAGTGTTGGAAATTTGGTTGTGTACTGCTTGTAGATTTTGAGCTATACAAGTGAGAAATCTCCATAAAACTATATATATTTGGTATTGTCGCGTTCAGGAGACATAGACCTTTCTAAATCGGCTGTGTTCTCGTACATAAAATGAATGATGTTTCTGATATATGTGATTGTTCTTCGTGCAACATAATTTTTTTCATTTTATTTGACACTTAGAATCCAATATTTTTTTACAGAAGTAGAATTACACCAAAATTCTTGCATATTGTGAAAGTTCAGGTTGTCCTGAAAAAAACAATAAAAAAAATAATATATTGTTTTCCTGGGTTAACTAAAAGACCACCCCAGGAAAGGCCCTTAAAGTGAAAGAGTGCAAAATATCTAAAAACTGCTTGGCAGTAGATGTTCGCATCTAGGACAAAACGGCTGGCAGGGAAAGGGTTAAACATGGATCAGAAAAAAATGTATAATGGAAGAATTGTAAGGTAAAGAAGACTCTTCATACAGTATTTAGGCATGTTATTTTTCAAAAACGAAACATTTTAGGTGGTACTGTACATCTGCCAGAACTGAGTAGTGGCTCTGTTCACGTTTCCTAAGGAGGAAGACAGAAAACCAACTTAAAATAAGTCAGTTAGAAATTTGATAAGATGCTTGTAGAAAAATATGTAATCTTCAGTAGATCTGGTCATGGAAATTACCAGGATAAGGTTAGTTAATATATTAAAAAAATCAGTTAACAGAGACTTCCGGGGGGCGGACCCATGAGATGGCCGCATCTTAATAGAGCTCCTGTCAGCTGCCACTATATTAGTGATTTCATAGCAGCGCTAGCCTCCAAACTCCATCTACACATCGGGAGGTGCAGGATAAATGGAGGGGATTTTTTGGCATCGATACGGCTCCCCCTCAACGTTGCAGCCCCGAAGTCTACCCGCTGGGGGAACAACCTCGTGGACCCGGACCGGATATTACAAGCTGATACACGGCGCATACTAGAGGTGGAAATTCCGCAGGCTGCAGCTAAGCGTCGGCAAGTTACCTCACATCGTAAGTACGGTCACGGGAGGGCGAGCACAGCGGGAGTGGCGCAAATCTCTCTTGAGGCCCATAGAGGGACAGGGCCGTCGGACGTGCATTACAAATAATTGCGCAGGCCAGCCATAAATCAGGGTTTCCTTTTAATAAGCCCACGACTTCCCCCCCCCTTTACACGCTGGTCGAATTAAGGGATAAAAGATAAAGGGATCTACCTCAAACCGTAACGGGAGGACTAGCACAGTGGGAGTGACGAACTTTCCTATAGGCACACAGAGAGTTAAGGCCTTCAGACGCGCCTGCGCAGGCAGGCCGGCTATCAACCAGTGCTTCTCTCTGCTAAGCCCCTGCCTACTTCCCCTTTCGGCCTTGCTGCACTCCCTAAAACAAAAAGTGAGCACTGGACTCTAGCGATACCCTGACCCTCAGTCCAAACCTTTTACACCACAGACTGGACTGAGCTGTAAGATAAAGGCACAATATTGTCCTGGCCATCGACCACGGGAAATAAAAGAAAAACTTACATTGCACTACCTTTGCTCCCACACCCTGGCTTTGTCAAATGGCTCACTAAAGCCACTAAACCTATGAGACATTGTTGCCTCGCAGCCACATTTGTGCTGCATAGCCCACCACCAATATACATTCTACCCTGGTTGTCTGCTCGCTCATTACCCACTGCACCTTGAGGAACTACCTCTTACACCCGCTTGTAGCCATACGAAACTACGTCTTGTACCAACACCATACACACCAGCTTCCTCCCTAGAGTCAATATTCTTACAGGGATGGGGCACGATTTATTGCTACGGTACCTTACTTTTCCCATGATGTAACGATACTGAGTAATACAACCACTGGAACTCTGTTCAATTGATCACCATTTCCCTCGCATAGGCTCTCCACTACAATATTCTGGGATCCCCATCGCGTGATGGACAAATACCTTGGACAACCTACTACCATGACTTCACGCAGGACAATTACCAAACCTAAAGATAAAAACCAACCTCAGGAAGTCACTCAGACCGAAAGTGACACGGAAACTGGGATTCAAAATGATCCTACCACCTCTCAAATTGATGACATGGTCCATGTCCTCGGCCCTTTTCTGGACCAGAAACTGGCCGGCATGAGGGAATCTGTCTCTGAAATTTTACAACAAATGACCAGTCAATCCCAAAGATTGACACAGGCGGAAGACAGAATATCAACTCTGGAAGACAATTTAACTACGGCACAATCTACTATGGATCTGCAACAAAAGGAAATCTCTATACTATCGGATAAAGTCAAAGACTTGGAAAATCGTAGTAGAAGAAATAATTTGAGGCTAGTGGGGATCCCCGAATCAGTCAAGACCAAAGACCTGGAGAAACTCATACATGAATGGCTTCCTACCGCTCTTGGCATTGAAGATCAACATCTTCCCTACTTAGTGGAACGGTTTCACAGAATTGGCCCGCCGCCTGCTAAGGACGCACAACGTACAAGTAATTTTCAAACTTTTGAATTTCACTGATAAAACCAGATTATTGGAAGCCTATAGAATGAAACGCAATCTCAACTATGACGGACATACTATCTTACTCTTCCAGGATTATTCTGCTTTTGTAACGGCTAAACGCAGAGAGTTTGCACCTGTTTGTAAAAAGCTCTATGACTCAGGATACAAATTCTCCTTATTGTTTCTGGCGAAATTGAAAATAGTTGAGAGAGATACCGGTAGGATTCATATCTTTGAAGACTTCAAATTAGCATCCAGTTACATTGACTCTAAGGAAAGACTTTTGCTCAGGGAGTTGGTCCGATGTTTTGCCGCTGAGTGGCTATTTGAATGTGACCTCGGGTCAGTTGAACTGTTACTATGCCTGGTTCATCCCTGGGATCATTGATCACATCTCTCTACTCTTCCATGGTTTAACCGGATTCTGAGACTATGTTGACCCTCCTACCACTCAGTCTTTGTTATCTGAGAATGTCCTTACCTTATTTTCTTCTTTTGTTTTTTTGTTTTTTTCCTTTTTGTGTGTACCATGCAAATGATGCTACCTTTCCTTGTTTTCCTGCATGTCTCCACGCCTTTTTCTTTTCTCTTTTGCCATATGACTTGTTTATTGCAAAGAAGTTAGTCCACTCAATTGAACTCTTCCGTTTATGATGACAACTTTATTATGTTTATACTTACCAGTGAGGTTGTATTCGGTACCTACCGATTATTATGACCAAGTTAGAATACCCTTTCTCTTCACTGTATATAGTTATTTTGTTCTTACTTTGTCAAGTGATTAGGATAGATTTCCACATGCACCCCTTCCATACTTACCATAAAGGTTACCCCGGGATGGCATCTGCTCGCTGGGACAGACTGCCTACCCCCAAATTACACGGGATCACCCGCCTTGCCCCTAAACGGGGAATTGGTTAATAATGCTAAAATGGGTGAACCTTCCCCACATCTACCTCTGAATACTCAGCCCAGACACCTTAAATTACTCTCGTGGAACGTAGACGGCTTAAACACCCCGATAAAAAGACGGAATGTCTTGGACTTTCTAAAACGGGAAAAAGCCCATATTACCCTTTTGCAAGAAACACACTGGAAAATTACTGACCAGACTATCTTGAGAGACTCTTGGATACAGAAGCAAATTGCAGCTTCCTATACAACTAAATCTAGGGGTGTGGTGATTTTACTGAGTAAATCACTACATGGCTCCGTGACTAAAACATACAAAGATAAAAATGGTCGCTACTTGATTGCAGATATTGAAACGCCAGACACGAAATATACTGTAATTAATGTGTATGCTCCAAATGACAAAAACTATTTTTTCTTTTCAGAGTTAATGCAAAGGATTGATTCCTGGGGACCCACTAATCTGATAATAGGTGGAGATATGAATACAGTGTGGGATCGCTTCATGGACAGATCGGATACCACCTCCAGCTACCCAAGCAGAAGGATCACACCATTGCATACATTCTGTGAGTTTTTGCAATTGCATGATACATATAGATTCACCTATCCCGACACCAAGGACTTTACGTTTTATTCCGGGGCACATCGGACACATTCCAGACTTGATTATTTCTTTTTGGCTGAATCCCAAATTTTTAACATCTTGGACACCACAATAGGCAATATAGCTATTACTGATCACGCCCCTGTCACTTTGACTTTGAAACAGGTTGTTTCCAGAACGGCATCACATAACTGGTGGTTTCCTTCCTATCTGACTGAAAATACTGATTTCCAAACTTACCTTAAACAGCATTGGGCGAATTACCTGGATGATAATTTGCCGCACTGGGACGATCATAACCTACTAGGGGCAGCTTCCAAACCTGTTCTGAGAGGTCATATCACGGCATACTTAATAAAACAGAAAAGGCGCTTCAGGGACAGATATACCTCTTTGCAAAAAGTACTTACAACACACTATAAAGCCTTTAAATGCACAAACTCAGAGGAAGACAAGAAAAACTACACTGACACCAAGGCTTTATTTAACACTTTATTACATGACAGTGCACAATACAAAATTTCTCATACAAATAACAGATTTTATAGATGGGGAAACAAACCGGGCAGGCTTTTAGCTAGATTGACCAAGCTTAACACCACGTCCCATTTCATTAAGAAACTAAAGACAGGGGAGGGTTGGGCTCGAGATACTGAAACCATTGTAGCGGAACTTGAATCTTACTTTAAACAGTTTTACGAAGAAAACCAGGATCATCCGGAGGAGGGTCTTTCTTTTCTGCGTGATGCTCAACTCTCTAAGCTTTAAGTACAAGATAGGGATATCCTAGACGCTCCTGTAACTGAACGAGAAATTATGTCAACAATAAAACATCTTAAAAATGGAAAATCCCCAGGCCCTAATGGTCTGAATGCGGAATATTACAAAATCCTCCTCCCAGAGATTGCCCCTTTACTCACCACGCTCTTTAATGATATTCTATAAGGCCATCCCCTATGGCATGAGGCAAATGAGGCGCGGATCATATTGATCCCAAAAGAGGGCAAAGACCCCACTCTCCCATCCTCATATAGACCCATATCTTTATTAAACCAGGACTTAAAAATTTTGACTAAAATCATGGCAGACAGGTTACAGCTCATTCTCCCACACATACTTACCACTCATCAAGTAGGATTCCTTAAAGGGCGATACCCAGTCCAAGCTCTCCGGACAGCAATAGCTACAGGGGCGTAACTACAGAGGAAGCAGACCCTGTGGCTGCAGGGGGCCCAGGGGGTATAGGGGGCCCCATGAGGCCCTAATTGATGAGCAATTCTAAGATTTATTGATAAAAAAGGACAATCTCTGGATATGTTGGGGGCCCTAAAATTAATTTGCTGTGGGGCCCAGTAACATCTAGTTATGCCACTGAATAGCTATTATGTATCAATTCAACCTGGAAAAGAGAAAACATGGCATATTAATCAATTTAGACGCTGATAAAGCTTTCGATAGAATAACGCACACTCACATCAAAAGATTACTTAAATTCCAACATTTTGGCATACACATGCTCAACCTATTTAGAACTTTATATTCCCAATCCTATACCCATGTCACGGCAAAGGACTGAATTCGCATAGATTTCTAATACGGAGAGGCACTAGACAGGGCTGCCCCCTTTTGCCACTGCTCTTTAACTTAGCTCTGGACCTCTTACTGAGACACCTACTTAACAATGACACCTTTCAAGGCATTCAAGTAGGCACACAACAGATAAAACTGATAGCGTATGTGGATGATATTCTCCTTTTTTTAAATAAACCCCGTACTGAATTACCAGTAATTTTACAAAAGATCGATACATTTGGCACTATAGCTGGATTCAAAATTAACTTGGGGAAATCTGAGGCCCTACGCCTGCAACATACCACTCCATCTGATTGGACCAATCCATTCCCATTTAAAAAAGCCAAAAACCATATAAAATTCCTGGGCATCCATCTCACGCAAAACCACAAAGACTTATACAAATCTAACATTAGACGCACTATTGACCAAATTGAACAAGACACTCGGAAGTGGTTACACACGAACCTAACTTTTTCAGGACGGATTCATCTAATAAAAATGGCATTGTTCCCTAAATTACTTTACAAGTTACAGATGCTACCCATCGTATCTCCACGATGACAGCAAAAGACTTCAACGCATTTTAAGGACCTTTATATGGAATAAGAAACGTCAGCGAATAAAATTTACCACACTCCAACACCAGAAACATGACGGTGGACTCAACCTCCCCAACATAATGGAATATAATGATGCTGCCCTTCTTAGATATGTCGGTGACTGGCTCCACCACCGGAATATATATACCACCATATCTTTAGATACTGCCCTGTCTGACGGGTTATCACTTAACTCGCTATTACACACTCCACTCTCGGACATCCCCAAAAACATGCAGGAAAATCCTCTCTTCATCCACACATGTAAAACCTGGCACTCCATTGGAAAAAAGCAAACTTATCTCCTTTTAACTCGATAAATCTTACCTGGCTCAACAACAAAACGTTTTCTCCGGGCTTAAACAGCCTGGTTTTCAGAGCTTGGCAAAAGGAAGGCTTACAGAATATTAAAGACGTGATTACCCCTACCAACACAGTCCTACCAGTTTCAGCCTTGCTTCAAAAGTACCCATTCCTGCAGATGCACCAATTCTCATTGCTCCAGCTCTTACATTTCGTCACACTACGATGGGCCAAACTGACAGACAAAGAAAACCCAATTGACTCATTGTAGCCAAAACATGATACTATCAGATCCACCGCACATATTTACAAACAAATTAGAACTACTGCCGATCCGAATAATACCACTATGGCCTTTACGAAATGGAAATGTATCATCCCGCAGGCTGAAACTTCAGCATCACACGCGAATGATGAAAATTTTGCCTGCTAGCACATACCAGGAAATTTCCCTGCAATTGCTACACCATGCTTACCTCACACCACTAAAAAGATTTCATATAGGCACAACACACTCGGATAGCTGCCTGAAGTGCGAAGCGCCCAGAGCCGATATGATACATTGTCTATGGTCATGCCCTCTTATACAGCAGTTCTGGAAGGAAATCGCCAGTTATTGGGAAAACCTATCGGGGAAATCGATTACCGTTAACGCCATATTGGCTATATTTAGCAAATTACAATCCACCCCACACATCTCCAAGCCGGAGAAAGCCTTAGCGGAGAGGCTGGCGGCGGCAGCCAGGAAGGCCATCTTACATACCTGGTTAGCCCGACTTCCTCCGCATCTATCTTTGGTGCACCAAAAACTGCATCACATATTCCACTTAGACTGGATTGAAACGAATAAGGAGAAAAACACAGAACATTTTTTTGACACTTGGTTGACTTACATTAACACCCTCACTCCACCTACAAAACTACTCACTATCCAAACTTTTCAAACTACCACGTGGTATGAACGGGAGCTGCTGCTGGGGACCGATCTTGTCCGTGAGGCGAACCAACTGCTAAGATCCGTGGGAAATCCGCAACAATCAGCTGTTATGGGACCCCCCAGGAGTCATCATCTTAACCAACTATTTTCTACCGCCCTATCTTGATCATACACCTTAATGCTCTGTCTTATCGTCTACAGGTAATACCATCGTGAGTAACTTTCAATATCTACAATTAGGGGTATACCTATCCATTTCCCCCTTTTCCTGATCACTTGACTAGATTTTAGATTATTATTATCTATCTTGCTTTATGACACTCAAATCTGTACTTGACTGTTTACCTTATTTTGTGTTCCTATTTGTTTCTTTTATTTTCTTATATGCATATTGAAAAGCAAATAAAAACATTTGTGAAAAAAAAAATCAGTTAACAAAATCTCTAAATTAGTTATAATGTGACCATTCTCTATTTTTTTCTATACAAAGCCACCTTGATATAACCAGATTGAGATAATGGGCACTCAGCATCAATCAAACCTTTTCTTCATATTGATCACCTAATATTCAGCACAAGTACAGCAAATAATTATCATCAATAGATCTTAATGAATATGACAGTTCTGCCTCTACTGCACTGAGAAGTTCCAGCTGGATTCCTTTTTTATGTCACTCAAAAAGACGATATTGGCAGCTTATCCTTCCAATCATCATAAAAAAAAACGTAAAAAAGAGACACATACAACAATTTGTAGCTTCTATGCACTATCTGGCTATGCTCAGGCACCTTGTGCTTTATCATTAAGTGTATTATGCTGTAAAATGGAAACATACTGCTGCATTACAGACAAATACCTCCATCACTCTCCAAAATAGTCCTGCTGCCTATTGATCTAGATAGAGTTCATGGCAAAATTGATATATTAGCTACAGCTAGCATATATTGATGCCAACATACACAGGCCACACACTTAAATATATAAATATATGCCATAAGGTGCTCTAGATAGTGTTGGTCCTGAAAAAGATAAATTATGCAGTAGTAGAAATGATTCCCTGAGAATAATATAACATTACCTGCTCTATCAGGTTTTTATCAGTGTAGAAGGCATGAACTAGCAAAGCTAATTTAGTTTTCTGTCACTTGTACCCTGTTCACAGCTATCAATATTGTGTTGTTTGGAATGCATGTGGAATGCAGTAGGATCCTCTGAGAATATTGTGCTGTGAAAACTAGACGAGACGTCTGTGTTTTTCTCTGTACCGTGCACATTTGAAGACTTTACAGCTATGTACTGGAAGAGCAGCTACATTTAATTAATCCCTGTTTGCCGTCAAGAAGACTTCAAGACATAACTTTGAAATTTGATGGAAATTCTGCTGTCAGGAAAAGGGTTAATATGCATCAGTTAATAGGCCTCAGATTACAAATAGTTATTTGATAGAAAGCAGAGAACACTTTCTATTTTAGTGACAGCTGGACCAGATATCCTATCTTTTTCTGATTATTAATAACTCCTGAGTTTCAACATAACAGTTAGCCACAAACCTGCAGGGGCAATTCTCAGGTGGTAGCAGCCCGATGCTGTCCCCGCTCTGAGCTTAAAACATTAAGGCCGTAGCAGGTCAAAGGGGGTCCGCATCGATGTTGCTGTAAGGGCAATAGCGCTTTCTGCACTAGCGGAGCCGAATTGCCAGGTTAAAACTGGAAATTCCGCTCTCAAAATTACAAGGGGTGCCTTTTTACCTCCCCTTGTAACTGGCCTCTCTCTCTGCCGCCTCATCTTGCCTTGTGGCAGAAGTGGCCCTGCAAATCTGTATTATAGTTCATGAAAATATAATAGAATATATACTATTTTTCCTCATTTTGTTAACCTTTCTATTGATTTGTCAGCAATGTTTATATCTGCCAACCATATGTTGCCATATGTAAACATCAGTACGGCATAGAGCCAAATGTAAAATATAGAACCCTTGGGCCTATGGTTCTTTATAGCAAAAACAGTACAGCATTTAAGAGATGCATAATGCACAATAAATGTGCATTAAAAGGCACCTAAGTAAAAAATGTATATTTAATATATATTGTGTGTATATATATATATATATATATATATATATATATATATATATATATATCATGGTGAAAAAATAGTTTAATTTGGAATTTTACGCCAAAATATCTTTTTCATAAAGCTCGAATATAAAGCTAATACTCTTCCATGTTCATTTAATGCTAACTTGTGTATGTAGAAGTGTATATCCAGAAAGCTCCAAATTATGGGAGTCCATTTTAAGCACATAATTCAATGATTTTAACATTTTCTTTTTCTCTATAATAATAAACATTGTCTTTTACTTTACCCAAAATAAGCTGCACAAATTCATATTTGTGTCAAAACAATCTTATTGGGTTAATTTAGTGTTTAAATGTTTTCAGTGGAATTAAGCTATGGTCCCAATCATTCTGCTTAACATATCATAATAGATCCCATACCTGTGCTATATACAGTAGGTATGGGACCTGTTATCCAGAATTCTCAGAACCTGAGGTTTTCTGGATAAGGGGTTTTTCAGTAATCTGGGTCTCTATACTTTAGTTATGCTAAAAAATCATATACAAATGAAGTACAACATTATACTGTCTAATTATTTATTCAACAAACAATGTGAAGTTTATAATTCTGCTTTCCTAAAACAAATATAAGTACAGCTGCAAAGCTCAAGTCTGTGGCAACCCAAGTAAATTTAACTGGTTGTGATATGTCTTCAGCAATTGAATTTATCGAATAATAGTGAAAATGCTTAATCACCTCCAGTCATTTAACTTGAAAAATGAATGCCTAAACAATGAATTTCATGGTGCTGTTTTGACTAGATTGTACTTTGACGAATAAGTTCCTTATTACATTTATGTACTTGTAATGCTATTATATATATTGTACAGTTTCACTAAGCACTGTCATTTTTCTGTTTCCCAGTTTCCCATCACTAGTAACGAGGACAGAACAACAGTAATCATTGCACACAACCACTCAACTTATTTTAACTTCTCTGTTGCCTAAATATCCTTTTCCACCCCCACGCAAGCACAGTAAGAACATGCAAACTGCTGGCAGGTAGTACCCTATCTATAATAAAATCAACGATTTCATGTTACGATCTGTCACTGAGGACAGGTAGGAAGAAGGCAGCCAGTATACTGGATAATCCGGGATGTATAGCCCTAAATAGGAGAACGGAGTCCGGAAGCCATGAAAAGGTGAATATTTAATGAAAAAAGGTGCAGAACAGTAACCAATGAATAAACAAAATAACTATGGTACCAGCAGGCAAAGCAATGCCCAGTTAATGGGCCAAAAGTTGGAACAGGCAGCAATCAGTGACAATCCTATTAGCAGCCGAGGTTGAGACAAGCAGAAGTCCAAAGATAAAGTCCTGAGAGCAGGTTGAGGTCAGTACTGGAAAATCACACAAAGTCAGTGGGAATGTCCAGAGAACTGATCAAATTCAGTACCGGGAGATCCACTTGAAGCAGACAGGGAACCCAGACAAGGGTACAGTAGCAGGTAGACGGCTCAGAAACTTGGAACTTGGAACAACAGAGTCACAGACTAGATCTGGCTAGTGTGCTGAATGATCAACCAGGAGTTGCTTATAACAGGCTTATAAAGGAGTGAGATAGCTAAGTGACAACAGTTGAAGTTGACAAGGAGGTAGGGGCAAGAGAGCACCAGCGATAGCATAAGTCCATCAAAATAACAAACACCCATTGACTCTCAACAGGCTCCACTGGCTCAGGAGAACAGTACAGGTATGGTTCAAAAATTGGACAAGAGTTTGATTCCCAGCATTTCCTGACACTTCAGTTCCTAATCTGATGACCTTGCATGGGGTGTGGGTGGTGGATAAGTAAGTATTTAAAAAGTAATTCCTAACATATGAAGAACTTAGTAAGAAGGAACACACACTACAGAGAACTCTGTAGTGACCTTCTCTATTTTTATGATTATGCTTAGAATGCTCTGTCTACAACCTAGTCTACAACCTAGTCTACTCGGGTACTCTACCCACTCTCTAGGGAGGGATTGATTGTATTTTCATATGACTGTAGGAATGAAGCAGATTTTCCAAACACTCTTTAGAAGACATTGACATTATTTAGCTATTATTGGATATGAGTAGTGAAGCATAAGGTAAACATTACAATAACCTCATGGCACCAAGCCTAGGGAGATGGGTTGCTAATGGAGTTTTAAAGAGATACTAACCCCAGAAATTAAACTTTTATAACATCTTTCATGAATTTGTCTTTGCATGCTACCTTTAATTTTGCCATAAAAGTATTTGTCCAAAGCTTTTACATTACCTATCTGATCCCCCATGTTCCTTTATTATGGTGATGTCATATTTGTGCAGCAGTAGTCCATTAATGTTAGAAATTCTATCTAACTTGACAGCCAGGTTTAGGAACTTCAATAACAGTTACCCACAAATCAACATGACCTATAGGTAACTTTTAATGTACATTAATATTTTGAAGAGTATTTTTTTTCAGTGCCAGCTCCAACTTGGTGATTGATTGCAGGTTCTTGGATTTCTTGGAAATTGATTTCTTTTCCAACATAAATTAAACATATATGCAATATGTATGAACCTACCTGTTGCAAAGTAGTTTTGTAGTATGTTCAATAACTCAAGCTTCACTGGCTGAATTGGCAGCCAATAAAACTATGTATGTTACTGAAAATATCACCTTACCTTTGGTATATCTGATCAGGCTTCTCCAGTTATCTGTTTCGCTGTATAGAAATGCAATTAGTACCATTGCCTCTACAGTGTATGTGGTCCATGGCCTGACCTGTTGCATGGGCCAGAATTTCTAGTAAGTAAAATGATCAAATTAGCCAAAATTGTCCCATCACATGGGTAGCTGAAAAAGATCCTTATGGAAAAGCAATACTGAACAAAAGGAAATCTCATGATAAATAAACTGTGTCTGAAACAAATACTGTATGCAAGAGACCGAGGAAGGAGTGAAAGGAAATGGGTAAGAAGGAAGTAAAGAAAAGAAGGAAATAAAGAAAAGAAGGAAATAAAAATGCTGTGCAATAGAGGTGCTACATTTGCATCAAAGCTTTAGTGGTTATGTGATATTTTAGATCCATCAGGTCAATTTTTAGTTAGTTCTCACAGACAATTTCTTTGGTTCAGAGCTTGTATTTTGATATGATGTCATGATAAATTAATATTAGTATGAAAACAGGCTGTGAGCATGACTTTGTGACTGGCACAACTATTGTGCACTTGCTGTTTCACTGATGGCTGCAGAAGCTTGTGCTGTAAATTGTCCATCTAAAAGCCCCCTTAGCCATATTTGAGCTCTGCATTATTGGTGCTCAGCTCATTACTCATAGATGTAACAGTCATTCTACCATAAGCATAATAAACCTGGTTTACTGTTGAATTGACCCAAGCAATGTCTTCTGAAAAGACCTTACATGGCAGATACATTGCTACACAAAGGCATTATTGTACAAAGCTAATATTGTCTTCTTGTAGCTGCTTTATCTTCTTCCTTGCCCAGAGGTACTGCAAAGCTTTGTCTTTTAAACTGCTGACCCGATGCCTGGCTGAATGCTCTCATCAAAGAGTGAACGATGGTCACACAAGAAATGATGTCTCAAAAGAGCTTTGAGGCACATAAGACAATGTTATCAACTTCTGGGGTATAGCACAGGCCAAGATGTAAAATGAACATCGCAATAAAACCTCAGGCATACAGGATTTTTGCAGATCCAGGCACAGTTATAAGTTGATATGCATTCACATTCTTTTGAAAGGCAATTTATTCTAATGACTTGCCACAATAAAAACCTAGTGCTTCCCATGAAAGTATTATTGCTAAACCTCCTTTCTAGCTGAGTGCACTGTACATGGTGAAGTCTTTTCTACTAGTAATAGTGTCATCACATGTCATTGAAAAGTGGATATGCTTCTATACATTGAATGCATTACTTTAAAAGGCCACCTCAAAAACATCTCCAAAAAGATTAGCCAACTGAAAATAATTCTAGCAGCAGCTCATATCCCCACTCTAAAACTGCATTGTTCTTTGAATTTAACCTAAAATATGGGGTATTTAAAAGCCTGCAGAGTCTGGATGGGAATGGTTAGTCCTGGACCACACAAAATATACAATGAAACCCTGGGCAGCCATCAGACATAATAACATGTGTAGTAAGAAATGGCCCATTTCACCCTATAACTAGTGAAGAGTGAATCCGTCCCTTTTCGATTCGCTGAAAAATTCACAAAATTGAATGGGCCTCGAAATAATTTTTACGCACGTGACTTTATTGTCAAGTCAATGGGTGTCAAAATTATTTTGACGCGCAACAATTTTTATGTGCGAGACAATTTTTACATGCGCAACTCTTTTCTCAAATGCATTAAAGTCAAGGGGTGTCAAAAAAATTTTTTCTACGCGTTGACAATTTTGCTGTTGCACTGATTCAAAAAAAGAACATCTTTTTTTTAAAACTACAGTCTAGAATGGAAAAAAATATATTTTGCCATGAAGAGGTTTATATTCACTCTTTTAGAAAGGGACATGAGTAATAATCCCTGCATATTTTATTCTTACAGTACTTTGAAAGTACAATATTTTAAAGATTCTGAAATCAATCCTTGGATATGCTCCAAATTACAGAAAGGCCTTCTCCCATAGACTCTATTGTATCCAAATAATCTAATTTTTTTAATGATTTCCTTTTTCTCTGTAATAATAAAACAGTACCTTGTTCCAAATTAAGATATAATTAATGCTTGCTGGAAGCAGAACCAGCCTATTGGGTTTATTTTCTAGTATATTTATGGCATGGAGATCCAAACTACGGAAAGATTCGATATCCAGAAAGCCCCAGGCCCCAAGCATTCTGGATAACAGGTCCCATACCTGTACTTGAAATTAATAAAAAATATTTGGCCAATGTTTTATGGGTCATAACAGGGCATAGAGATGAATAACATCAGGGTCTGGAGAGGGGCACTGAGAAAAAGATTCAACTCCCAGACTCACCCCCCGCCTTAAACCTTGTGCACTGCCTCCTGACCTGCCAAGGTGTTATAGCAGGGTGGGGGCCTAGGGGGGTTGGGGGCCCCTGAGGCAGCAGCCCTGGTGGGCCTTGAACCTGAGGCTGATGCTGGGTTCTACAACATGGCAACCATTGTAAATGCTCTTTATTTAGCATAATATTTATGCTAAAAACAAGCAGTGAATTGCCCCCTAATATAATAGTATTCCTTTAAAGCCGGGAGAGAACATCTCCATGTAGTTTGCAGCGATATTTTTAATCATGCTTCTTACGACTTATTTATGGCATAGCCAGTGCTAATAAAAGGATAAAACACACAAGGCTAGAGTAGTTGTTTATTGAGAGCCTACCTGTCATTCATCTGTTTTATCTGCTTACCTTGTGCTTCCAAATAACTGTGGAGACTTGGGGGCAAATTTACTTACCTCCGAAATTGGGCCAGCAATGGCTTCGCTGACATTGCAACACTTCGCCAGGCGTAGATTCGCAGGACGCTAATTCACGAAAATCCAAAGTTGTGTCCAGGGTACCGAACGATTGCGAAGTTGTGCAAGCGATAATACGATAAGCAGTTTGAAGTTACGCTATCGATGCCTAATTAGCATACGGTGTGAAGTCAAATTACAATGGACGTATATGTTGCAGCAACTACATTACACTATACAAGGCCAGGGAACCTTAATAAAATAAAATAGAGGTGTTATATTGCCCTACACATGTGCCCACTGTATAGTTTAGGTGCCATATGTTAGGAAATGTAGAAGGGAAGGAAGGTACCCCAAAAAATTATGATCTTTTTCAGCCTATCGCCCTGTAAAAAGTAAAAGACGCCAGCATTTTTTGGGACTTAGAAAAATTTTCAACTATTTTTGAACAAACTCCTATCTACTCAATTGGCAAAGTAAACTCTGGCGCAAGAGATAACGGTCAGAAAAAATCTGCATCGTAGTGAATTAGCGTAGTTACGTCCCTTCGCCAGAGTGCAACTTCGCCTGGCGTTAGTGAGCGAAGTACCGCTAGAGTCTACTTCGCTAGCGAATTTACACCAGGGACCCTTAGTAAATTGATTTCACACTTCAGTGAATTTGCCCCTTAGATGTGGCCTAGTGGACTAGAGGTGGACTGAGGACTTTTAATATTAAGCAAGTGCTTGACTTATCCTTAAGTGAGATACATTAAATGTATTACAGAAAAGAAAAAAAGTGCAGGTTATGCACTCGCCTTTGGAGAAAATAAATAAGCAATGGCATCTGTATTACACCATTAAAAGCAGTAATGAAATTCGCTTCTGCAAGCAGGTCGTCAGTAAAGTATCATAATTCTGTATGCATAGAGCAGTAAAGTGCCCGGCGGCTATCTACTATGCAATTTCCACTTGGCTAGTCGTCTTTCAGGCTCTCAAACAAACCTTTATAGTAGTAATACCATAGTTAGGCTTATTCTACTCTTTTGTGATCCATTTGTATACTGCAGTTTTATATTTAACCTACTTAGCTCAGGGCAAAGCAGCATTTTCTGTGTCTCTCCGGTTAGTATAATCAAAATTAAGCATAAAAGCTTCTGTGAAATTTACTCTAATACTTGTATAGTCACCTTTCTGTTATTCTGAATGCTAGGGCTGACTGCCCAATTCATTGCAGGAGCAGGAAGTGAAGAGGAACTGTAAAGTTTCAGCTACTCTTCACGTTATGTCAAGAGATTTTCCATCAAGACCAATAGAATTATCATTATCATTTAAAACTCCTCAGACTGTCCATTGGTGCCCAGAAAATCAGGCAGTATGATCAAAATCCTATAAACTGCTTGACCAAATCAAGGCATATATGGTCAGCTTTAAAGGATGGTTACAAAAAGCTCCTGATCCACTTAGAGACATTGCTGACATACATACTCGGAATTAAAAACTGGGCACCCCTAGACTAGCACCCTTCATTGCCCCCTACATATTTCCCTTCCTCTTCATGTGCGTGCATGCACAAGTCATATCACGTTGTGTTCAGAGTTAAGTATTTCAAAATTAGGTTTAATGTTTGAGTGTCAAAATAACCCACTACTAAAACGTATATGTTTTTATCATCTATCCTCTATAACAAATACAACAATATACTTACTTATTTAGAACCAATTACTGGCCATGTCTAATTTTTTCCACTTATGTTAACTGAAAATACAGTTAGGCTTCTTCAGAATGTGCATTCAAAGGGTCAGACCACCCTAAAAATATGTAATGTTTATTTCAACATAATGTAATGTTCATAAGATTGGTCATTGATCTTACCATCACACATTTTTGTGGTGTCAGGGATTGTTTATTTTCTAAATTGTTTGTTTGTGTCCTTTTCTAAGACTATTCCAGTCTGTCATTACAAACCTGGGCTGCTTGCTAGGGTCACATACTGTAACAACTAGATAGCTGTTGTATGAAAAAACAGCAGTAGCTAGGATGTAACACAAAAATATGGGAAATTTTCAATTTTTTTTTTATAAAAGTGAAAAGTATTATCACCATGCTATCTTTGTCTTGAAAGCTTAACTTACATTGAATGTTCTCTGTTCTATAGATCTATAGATGTCTATAAGTGTGTCTTGCTAATGTCTATTAATGTGTCTCAAAGCCCTAAAAAAAAATTTCTTCCCCTTAGATGAGAAATTGTTTTGAAAATAAGTATAATGGACCCTAACACTGTCCACTGAGGCCCTGACGAGCAAACCCCACATGGTGATGTGGATAAAGATCAAAAGACGACATCCATTCAGGCCACACAAATGTGTGCCTATGTTCATTAGGTAAGGAGGATAGGCATAGTTTAGACTAATGGTTCAGAGACATATATCCAAAATTGCAGACAGCCTGTTCTAATATTTTGCACTGATCGAAATAGGCTGTCTGCAAGTTTGGATATATATGGCTCAGAACCATTAGGCTTTATCTGTGCTAAAAAAAAAAGCTGTTTAAAGGAGTGCTTTGCATGTCTCTACCCATAATACCTCATGTGAGAGTTAAAATCTCATTTGTGGTTTTAAGGTAGTGCTATGTATGTGGCATTAGTCCAATAAATACCTTCTGTGTTCAGAAGGCTTTATTATGGTTTGCTTCATTAGCAAAACTGTTATAACTCATAAAACATGACCCTACAATTTCCAGAACTGTGTTCAAAGTTTCATAATCTGACACATTTATGTAAAATGGACATTGTAAATAGGGGTGTGGCCATAAAATGTGCCTGGCCTAAAAATTTTGCAGCGCACTTTAAACTGGCAATTTTAAGCAAACACTTGCTCTTAATCCCAGCCTTTTGGTATGGCATAGACAGGAATTTTTACAGATCTGGCTATCAGGCTAGGTCTACTTGTGGTCACCTCATGATTTTATCTATTTAGTTTATCTATATAGTTATTTATTGACACCTTCAGACTTTTTGCACCTAGAGTTCTGTGTTGAAGCACTAGTGGAGGATGTGTGGCCATTAGGCTCCTTTCATTTATTTGCTCTTTTGTTTTTATTTAATTTTTTAAAAAATGTATTGCATCTTCATGCCATGTACTTTAATAAAACTTTATGCAATGGCCATCAACATGCTCAGTAGAACCTTGGAATTCATATTAGGATGTTTTATCTCGGTACCTAATGATATGTTGCTTTACATTTTCAGACATTTTTTTCAAAGAGCTGGGCATTTGATGGTTTGAAGAAGAAAGACATATTTACCTATTTTGTATTTGGAAGAATGCATACTTTCCAAAAATATATGAGTTAACCTTTTGTTAGTGGAATTTTTGGCCTGAAGTATGCAGATTTCTTGAACAGTGCTTTCAAAATTTTGTAATGTACTGCTGGAAGTTTTTGACCTATACAAGTCAGAAATCTCCAGAAAATGTTACATATTTGGTACTGGCACATTATATCAATTATATCACAATTTTGTGCATTAAAAAAATATTTTTTTTAAATATTTAGAACCCTATATCTTATAACAGAAGTTAAATTACACAAAAAATATTTGCAAAACTTAAACTGTCCTAAAAAAAAAAATGTATCTTTCAAGGTAAACTAAAAGTCCCTCGTCCCACAGGAAATGCACTTGAATGGCAAGACCAAAAAAACTGACTGGCAATAAACATTCAAGAATGAATTGCATAATTGCTTAGATTCATAAATGTAAAGATCAATTAAATTTTAGATCGTTCAGGGAAATATGGCGTCTTTGCAAATGAAAATCAGTCGCTGGTGAATATTATATTGTACATTTTCGCTAAGCAAAGGTTTAGCGTTAACACCTGCTGTGGAGCTGTCAATTTTGTCGCAAAAAAAAAGATTTGGGGATTGCGAAACTTTATTGCATCCACTGCGAATGTTCGCTAAAACTATTTGGTTGCAAACTTTGCGATGAAGTTGTTGAGGTCTTTTATCAGTCAAAAAGGACACAAACATGGTCACTAATATATCTTTGTGTAGGTTTTTTGCACTAGTGAAATATATTACATTCCCCCTCATCTTTAATTAATAGAAAAGAATGATGAAGATTAACAAATTTGAGAATGGTAAGTGAACAGCAGTAGGAAAAGCATCAAAGAAGGTAATAATAAAAAGGCAAAGTTTGCCCAGGTCTTGTAACCATGGCAAATATTCAGATGCTTGCTACTGGTTGATTTGTCTCTATCCGTTACTAGACCTCTATTATTGCTGTTATTAAATAACACAAACAGTCTTGTGTTATATGTGGTTTTATGCATCTCTCCCTATGTTTTGCCCTTTTGCATCAAAGTTACATATAATGAATCCAAATAATATAAACTCAGTAGGGGCAATGTGATAAAATCATTTCAGGAGTAAGAAACCTGTTGTGTTTTGTCCTGGCCACAATACAAAGCACCAAATAAACAGTAACAGTGCTTTGGTGACAGTTCCCTATCATTGTGAAGGTCTAAAAATCCATACAATCCAAATCCATTCAATCAGCTAAAATGTATGGCTTTTATTATGCTGTCTTAAAGGTTATCACACAGAAGGCATTTTTATTGTCACACCTTCCGTTCAAAATGCTACTACTACCCACCTGTCAGACATAGGTCCTCTACTCCCTTGTTTACTATGTCTACAGTCATGGTCATGAATCAAGAATCTATAGAGCATATCAGCAAATAGGGGTTAATAACTGCCCAACAATCAGACATAACAGTATGACTGATGCATTTGTACAAAAGACAAATATAATGAAAAACCTTAAGGCTGTAATCATCAGTGTCAAAATAATAAGCAAATTGAATTGTAGGGAACAAAAACAATTTTTGGCACATGAATATGACTTTAACAAAGGAAACATTTAAATTTTCTCTTTACAATGAAAAGATGTATTTTAATTTATGATGGAGTCCAAATTGCCAGTTAATTATATTCTTTAAAAAAAATGACTTATCTTGTCATTTAGCAATTATTTGTCTCATTTTAAGTGCAGCTGTTTTCTTTCATTTTATTTTGTATAACGTATTACTGCATATGAAACAGAAAAAAGACAGATTAGATAATTGTAAACTGTGCATAATTTGTATGGAAACCAGTCTTTTTTTTCTTTTTCAGCAATTCACTTGGAAAAGTTTACTGTAAGTTGGAAAATGGGAGTAAAGACTCGATATGTTATTTAATAATGTCCCTTAATGAGGCCTAGAAAGTATTTGAAGTAGATTCATCCTAAAAAGTGCAACAAAGTATCCCGTAGCAGCATGTGTATGTGCTTATTGGAACTGACTATTTGAAGGAAAAATATACCCCCAAAATGAATACTTAAACAGATAGCTTATATCATTAAGTGGCATATTAAAGAATAGTCCCAAACTGGAATATTTGATTAGGTGTAAATATTGTCCTTTTATATCTTTTCCCTTGAGCCACCATTTTGTAATGATCTCTGTGCTGCCTCAGAGATCCCCTGACCAGAAATACTGCAGCTCTAACTGTAACAGGAAGAAGTGTGGAAGCAAAAGACAGAACTTATGCGGGAATGTAATAAAAGTCACAAAGAGCAAAACAATATGCACAAATAAGAATAACATTCCCATTTCGCAATGTAATTTTCTTCCTTAAACTGTTATTGCATTGCGAATTTTAATTGTCCACTAGGGATGTAGCGAACTGCCGTTAATGTGTTCGCGAACGCCGTTCGCGAACACCGGCAAAAAAGCGAACAGTTCGCGAACAGTTCGCGAACTTCGAACGCTCGATAAAATCGTTCGATCGAACGATCGAAGGATTTTATTCGTACGATCGAAGGATTTTCGTTCGAATCGAACGATCGAAGCTATTCGATCGAATGATTTTAATTCAATCGAATGCTTATAATCGTTCGAACGAATGGAAATCATTCGATTTTAGCGATCGAACGGTCGAATGGTCGAATGGTCGAACGAAATTTTACTTCGAATCGAACGCGAACACCAATTGGTGAACGTCGCGCGACGTTCGCGAACATTCGGCGGACGCGAACAGTCGAAGTTCGCGCGAACTAGTTCGCCGGCGAACAGTTCGCTACATCCCTATTGTCCACTTTTAAGAAGTGCTTGAAGGTTGTAATCTTTTGGAGAAAACATAAGTTGTAGTCTTTTGGTGAAAACATAACAACTTTTTCAGTAAGAAATTTTATTACATTCACTATGCACTGGCACAAACTATAAAATTCGCAAAACCTTGGAAGAGGTCACTAAACAGTTTCCAGGTTCACAAAAGCTATATTCAATTTGGGCAAAGGAAAATTTGTTCACACAAAGGCATCATTTTTCACTAATATTTTTCCATTATCAACTTTTATTACATTCGCCCATTAGTCCATTAACTGTCTCATGTAAACCTAACATGTATGTGTGCCCCTTGGTTTGTTTGTGTGCACCACAAATTGTAGGATCCTAGGGGCGGCTCTTATTTCTTAAAATGGCAATTTTCTATTTAGGATGGTACATAGTACTAAAAAACTATATTATTAAGAAAATGTATTATTTAGATGAATCAGGATTTTACATAAGTATGAACTGTTTTATGCAATATATATTCCAACATTGTTTTGCTTTAAGATGCAGTCCTCATTGCCAGCATTGGAGCTAATTCAAATTCTTGAAAATGCTGTGTTTTCTACTGAAATAGTATGAGGGACCCATAGTAAGGTCTCCACAGTATTGGTTTGCCAAGATAAAAGTAGTACAGAGCTCAACCTAACCAAACACATGATGGATGCATTTTAATGCAGCATGTAAGCCAGATAGTATTCCCAGCATCAGTGCCCTACCACCTAAATAGAATGGAAGCAAATCCCACCACCAATGTTTAAATATCTAATGGAAAGCCAAACTGAAAACCTGTGGGATGAACTGGAACCCTGACTGAGAAAATATGACAGGCAAATGTCCACATATTATTGGCCATATATTGTATAATGTGTGCTTATTTCCTCTTGTTCTTTTTCTTTCATTAATTGAAAGTCATATTGCATCTAATGTTTCCTAATTAAATTACATTTAATTAAAGGGATTTTTTCCCTTTATATTATTATTTCGTATGTTTTAGCACTTTAAGGGGTGAGAAAATTTTCAATTGTTTTAAGCTTCCACCTTCCTATTTTGTTTCTTTGAAATCTGAAATGTAAAATACCCACTATTCCATGACAGTAGATTATTCTTGGATAGATTTTTATTGTTATTAACATTTTGTCAATCTGACCCTAAATCAAATCTCCCAGTCTTTAATACATAAAAGACACAGTAAAACCTAGCAACCAGACAAAAATAAATAAATTCCAAAATGAAATACAAGAACAGTTGCAGATTATATTAGAATAGCTCTGTCTACATGATTTTAAATGTTAAAAGGTAATGCATTTTTTTAGTATGTTCTAGATGTACCTATTGTAAATAACATTCCGTTCTGGCAGCTGGGACTACCGTTTTCAACCTGTAGTCCCAGCTGCCAGACATCCGATTGACTTTAAAGCTCTTCCAAGCAGGAAACATTTTAAATTTAATTTGTACTATTTTATCTGGTGTGAGGTGCAGCATGCAGTCAGACCCCAGACAGAAGAGCTCTCTAAAGAGGGTTTTTTTCCTTATCTCCTATACGGAACTGCCTTTTGCTCCTGGTGAGGCGCAACAATGCGGCTTGGCTGCATGCCGCCCCTAAAAATGTGCTGCCCTAGGCCCGGGCCTCTGTGGCCTCGCCACAAATTCGGACCTGTGCCCCACTGTTCCCCGGGCCCATTGCAATCACAGGGTCTGCTCCCTCTTCCCTCACATCACAGCACAGCTGTAAGGAAGCCTTACCCTGGTGGTCTAGTGGGCAGCGGGGTCCACAGCTGCGTCCTCTCCTGTGCCGGCTTCCTCTAAGGCGTGCGCAGGGACGTCCATCTTTTAAAGGTGCAGTGCGCTGGAGTGTGACGTCAGCGCGCAATGGTGCAAAATTCAAATAGTTTAAAAGGAGAATTTAGATTTCAGCACACTGCCCGTTGTTAGGTTTTATTTAGAAGTTCCTGGGTGTTAATTCCTTGTGAATCCTGACTGATCTATTGTGTTTTGACCCTTGCCTGCCTGATTTACTACTCTGATCTCTCCAATCCTGATCCTGCCTGTCTGTGACTATTCTGACCTCTCCAATCCAACCTTTGCCTGTCCATCGACTATTCTACGCTCTCTATCCTGATTCCGGCCTGTCTGACCATTCTTTCTGCTTGTGCTGGCCCAGCCTGCCTGTTTCTGGTGGTGTTCTTCCTTCTAGTATCCTGGTGAGACGATCGTGCCCCCTTTGCTCGCCCAAAACCGTTGTTTTGCCAGTGCAGTACATCTTCTGTCACGGTTAATTTTCAGTTTCCCCTTGTCTTTTATGCACTGCCTTAATCACCCTGTAGTTGGCATCTTATCCCCTCCTTTATAAATGCAATGTTCTGTTGTTTTATAAGTACACGTTTAGCAGTGTGTTGCCCTTTGTTTAATTTAAAAAAAAAATGTACACTTCCTAAAACTTTATAATTATGAAGAGAGAAATGCAACTCATGTGATTCTGTTGCTTCCTATGGCTTGAGCTAAAACTGCCGTGTTTGTCTATGTTGTTATCTCTTTGTATGACAGTAATATATTATTCTCTGTTCTTCTTGAACTGTGGGACATAACTGAACTTAACCTGTGGGCAAATTAATACACCACAAGTCCCACTGATGCTAACCAATTTATATTTGTAATAACTTATATAACTGACATGAAAGAAACACTTTCTCTAAAAATTCTGCTTTACAGATTCCAACTCCCTGGTCACACCTTACCACAATGCCATCTTGCTTTTAGTGTAAGTGCTTTCATATTCCTTTCACTGTCAGCTGATCTGAGCATGTTTGTCTAGAAAACATCCCCTTTGAGTTGCTTCACCTAAGGATACACATTCCAGTTCATTTGAGAAAACGAAGAACTGAAACCATTTCATTTTAGGACTTAAACAATGCTTTTGGATTTTTATAAAAATACACTTCTTCGGAAATGAAAAACATTATTAGGGTTTTAGTAAGAATTTACTCTATCAACTTTGCTAAGGGTTAACTGATCACTAGTGATGGGCGAATTTATTCGCCAAGGCGCAAACTCGCTGCAAATTTTCGCATTTCGCTGCTGGCAAATAAATAAGCAAAATTGCCGCAAAACTTTGCCAGCGAAAATTCACCGGCGTCCAATTGACTTTAATGGGCATCAGAATTGTCACCAGCGTCGGAATTGTCACTGGCATCAGAATTGTCGCCAGCATCAAAAATATTTGCCGCCGGCGTCAAAAGTCGCGTTTCACAAATTTAGTGGCGAAGTGAAATGGGAGAAATTCGCCCATCATTACTGATCACAGAGTATTTATGTTACTGAAAATACTCTTGCCAAATGTCTAGTCATACAGGAAGCCGAAAAGAACTGCGTTATTGTTTTATAGAATAACCATAGTGATGAGCTCTGTCGGCAGCAGCATTCTAAACACTGCAAAGCTTCAAGACAGTATTACTTTTTTTCTTGTGTTAATAAAGCTGACCTCTTTGACATTCTGTTAATCATTCTGTGGTAAACATGAGTATCAGACTGAATTAACAAGACGCATACATTTGACATCAGAGAGAGCAATAGCATACAACAAATTGCTAATGATGTTAAAAAAAAACAACCCTTATATTTATATCAGCAAATGCATTGTTATCCCAATTACAGGTGAAAGGTATTTTTTTTGCATATTAATGCATTTCAATCCTGAAAGGTAACAAAATTGTTTAATATTTTATTAAGAGTGTATTCTTGCTGTGCATTTAAATATTTGCATTTGTTTGAAACTGGGTTGCTGTATTCAAAGTTAAAAAAATGAGTTGCATTATGAATTCTTATGTCAAGCAAAGCACAAGACTGTCAGAATAAATGGAAAAGAATAAAGACAGAGTGGGAGATCTAAATGTTATACTGACAGCAAAGTAAAGGGAATTATTCATGTATACTGTGTAAAGAACAGGTAAAGAACGTTTCATGCTATGCTTAAAGAGGGAATATTAGAAAAACTATATCACTCTTCTGTATGCAGTGCTCTTGATAATGGAACTGCAAAAACCTAGAGGGTACAGCTGTCACCAAACAGTGAAGGTGATCAACACTTTATGAATGAATTACTAAACTTTAACCTATCTATAACTGCATTGAATATTATGGACAGAAAAAATGATCTGACATCAGGCAAGAAGCACAGATATGTATGCCTGCTTTAAAACAATGAAATCATGCTGCCTATATTTCTTTTCTGATTTGTGTATATGTTCATTTCTTTAGCAGCTTGGTGTCAGCTGACTGCATGGATCTGTCCTGGCCAGTTAATATTTCAAAACTTTCAGGATCAAGTAAACTGTCAGGAATGGGATCAAGTAAAGCCTTAAGTCAAATAACTGTTATAAATAGTGAAGGCAAATTAATTCGCCAGACATGAATTTACGCGTTTCACCACAAGCAAATTAATTTGCGGTGACAAATCCCGGCAGAAAATCCACAGTGGTGAAAAAAAATTGCTGCGCATCAAAACAGTTGCGTGCATAAAAATTGTCGAGCGTCAAAATTATTCATAGCCCATTGACTATAATTAGTGATGGGCGAATTTGCGCCGCTTCGCTTTGCCGAAAAATGCGCAAATTTCGAGTGAAATTCACGCGAAATTCGCGAAGCAGTGGAAAATTTGTGAAACGTTACCGGCGTCTCATTTTTGCCGCAAATTTTCGCGGGTGTTTTGTGAATTTATTCGCTGGCGGCAAATCGCGCAAATTCGCTGCGAATTCGCACCTGGTGAATAAATTCGCCCATCACTAACTATAATGAATTTGGGCCACATAGTCGCGTGTATAAAAATTGTCTCTCGCGGCAGAATTATTTTGACGCCCTTTAACTTCAACACGTTCAATGCGTTTTTTGCCATTTTGCAGTAAGTTTGCGAATTCGCAAAACAGCACAGATTTGCCCATCACTAGTTATAAACACACTGCCATTATTTCAAGAGCAGGAGAATATTAGTTTGTTCTAGCAGCATAGCTGGAAATCACAATTGTTTAACCATCTTCCGGTAGCAGGAGCAATATAATTAATTAATTATACATATCTCTAGTTATAGAATCTTAACAGGCATCTATAGTTAAGTACCTCAACAAATCTAGATATAGGATAACAGACTATGCTTTATAGGCAGTGTCTCCCAAAGCTAATAAAGTACTACCTGGTAGAAAATAGCACATTTACTTGGTGAATGAAAAAAATATGTTTTATAGATCACTGGAAAGGCCCCATCTTGAGTATGCAGTGCAGTTTTGGCCACCATATCTTAGGAAGACTTTTACTTGAGCTATAAAGAGAGCAGAAACTATTAACTATAAAGAAAGACCATTAAAGCTATTGTGACTTTCTTCAGAGAAAGTAATATATGTTCCTACCGCACACTCGCTTTTCTTCTCACTGCGTTGGTGGTGCTGGTTCTCCGTTGACCCCGGCCAGGTCCCTTAGCAACAGCAAACAAGAAACGGATCCGCACACACGCTATGATCAGCAGTTGGGGGGACACCCCTCTTTATTGTATCACCTCGTGATCAACGTTTCGGGGGGATAAACCTGATGAAGGGAGGTTTATCCCCCTGAAACGTTGATCACGAGGTGATACAATAAAGAGGGGTGTCCCCCCAACTGCTGATCATAGCGTGTGTGCGGATCCGTTTCTTGTTTGCTGTTTCTTCAGAGAAACACACTTTGAGAAGGGTCATGATTTCGCTTTCCAAATAGATTAGAGGACATTATAGACAGACAGCGGGAGATCTGTTTTCACATAGTATATACAGTACAAAGGCTAAAATCCAACCTTTTTAGAATTAAGAACAGGATTTTTTTGCTTCATGCTATAATTCTTTCCCTCAAGTCTTAAGGTGTGTAATTTTGCTTTTTTCTCTCTTCTGTGGAATATATGTGAATTTGAAGGCTTTTTAGAGCTTTCGATGGGAAAAATTTCCATTCCTAGAACCAATACAGACATGGCTGGTATGTGAGAGAGGGCATCTCCCTGCAGTGCTACAAAAAAGAGAACTCTGTCAGTGATATTACACCAATAAATAATAAAATGCACAAAGTTTTCCGTGGGCAAGAAGCCATACCATCCAATAAAATGCTTGCTTTTAAACAGGTGATAAAAACCTTGTATGAAATAACCTCCTTTATAGTATAGCTTGAAAGCAAGCAAACTTGTACCGCTGATATAAAGACCAGGAAAAAACCTGTTTTAAACTTCTGTCTACTTTCTGTCTTAACTCTGCCATTGCCTGTTTGACTGAATCCCTACAAGGGCTACAGCAACCTCTAGGGCTACAGATATTGCTACAGATCCAGATACCCTATTCAGTAATAATTAATTTAAAGAAAATATAATTTATATGAATATAACTTTATGACTAGTAATTGAATAGACAAAGGGGTTATTCACATTTAAATAAACTTTTAGTATGATGTAGAGAGGGATTTTCTGAGACAATTTGCAATTAGGTTTCATTTTTTATTTGTGGTTTTTGAGTTATTTTGTTTTTTATTCAGCAGCTCTTCAGATTGCAATTTTCAGTCCGAATTAGCAACCATGCACTGATTTGACTAAGAGACTGCAATATGAATAGGAGAGGCCTGAATTGAAAGAGGAATAATAAAAAGTAGCACTAACAATACATTTGTAGCCTTCCAGAGCATTTGTTTTTTAGATGGGGGTCAGTGACCCCCATTTGAAATCTGGAAAGAGTCAGAAGATGAAGGGAAATAATTCAAAAACTAAAAAAAAATACATAATGAAGGCCAACTGCAAAGTTATTTTGGAGTTTTCTCCGACTTGTATATTTAATATTATAGTTCAAAATTTGGCTCAGTATTTAGCCAAGGAAGATTTGACATTCAACTGAATCCAAAATTGATGGGTCCTGTGGATCCCTATCAGAACAGACTGAGCTGTTCTGCAATAACATCTATTAGCAGATGGTGATCATACGCTTTTTTTAAAGAAAATGAACACCACTCTGAAGAAAATGAGAACTGCACCTCTTCAATAAAATCTGAACTAAGGAGAGGTTAACATGGCAGAACACTGTGCATGGTATTCAGTAATAATACAATGTAAAAAACTTTTACTATGGTTTATATCACTTAATCTGACCCGTAACACTGCTGGGTCAAACCTATTTAAATCAGTAGGGTTTTTATGCCATGCACAGTGGTTCTCATTACAAAAGCTTAAATGATAGAACATTTGTGAGGGAAGGAGGCCAGCTTCCATTTTCCATTTCACCCATTTCTAATAAAATGCACTAGCCAGGTCTGCTCAAGCTAAAAGTGCTCTTTTGTCTTTATAACCGGGAATTAAATATTAGTATATCAATATTAAGTATGGGTTTATCAGGAGACATATTTTTCATTCTAGAATTAAACTGGTAAACATATATATATATATATATATATATATATATGTATATATATATATATATATATATATATATATATATATATATATATATATATATGTATGAGCAAGTGACATATAATAAATAACTAAAAATTAGCATTAGCCACTTAAAGGGTTCAAACTTACTATACAAATTAATGTTTGCCCAAGATGATTTTAGGCCGCCATTACTGGGTTTAGTTATAAAACCTAGCTTTTGAGGTTTGCTACCCAGGGATTAAGTAAGCATGTAGACAGCTGTTCCAGTAAGAAGCCACTATTGTAGATGTAGCCAAAGCAAAGGAGCCACATCCATCCTAAATAGCTCAAATTGTCTCCTTCTCGGCCCCCCTGCAAACACTAAGGTTTCAGCAACAATTTAAAATGATACTGTTACTCTCATAATTTGGGAACCGCTGATTTTCTCAAGACAACCTTGGAACACAGGCACAACATTTAATCACGTGCTATGATATAAGATGGTTTGCTATGGGGACATCATAAAAGGAACTTATTGGGAGGTCCAGTATCCGGTATCTTCTAGTTGCCCCACTTTGTGAAACTGTAGCAGTAATGAATACATAGAAGGTATATATGACTTTTATTCTCAAAAAAAAGCTAGTAAATAGTGCTTTGCAAAATGGAGGAGGCATAGAAAGGCAGACAAACATATTCACGATAAACATTCCAGCGAAATTCAAAAATTGCGAAACTGTGCAGGGGTCTCGTTTTTGACGCTAGCACACATTCTCCATTTTTTTTACGTAGGCGAATAAATTCACCCATCACTAATTCTGCAGTCAACTTAAGTGAAAATAAATGGAAACTTTCTAACAAATACTGTATATGAAACCTGAGACTATATTAAGATTTCAATAATATTCTAAAATGATTCAATATTGTGTCTATTGAAAAGAGATTAACTGTAAAAGACGTTAGTCATTTGGTACTTTATCACAACTGACAAAATAGCATGAAAACACCTTTAAATACATCTGGAGTGAACATAATGGACAGAGAAAAAGAGGTATTGCTTTGTTACAGGCTGAAGAAAAACAAAAACAATGTAATACAATAAATCAAAAAGACAAAAAACAGAAGTGAGCTTTTCTGTTAGCTTGTCCTGACTCCCTCTCTACATCTTTTATATGTCACACAACTTAATGCGGAGGTAATAATCTTCTGGCTGGAGAAAGGGGAATTTTGGTAAAGAATGAGGTGTCTGTCTGAGCAACAGATTTCATCTGTCTTCCAAATCACACCTTCTTTGGGATATTTTATACAATGCAGATGTATTATAAAGTGTCTGCCTTCTGTTACAGAATACTGATCAATGAAAGAATTACTTCAAATACAGGCAGAGAAGAACATCTGAATCTGATCATTTCAATTGCAGCCACTAGTAATATATGTAGAGTACAGAGGAATTTAAATTATCCTTATGCATTCCATGAGTAACTATCAGTCCTCTTTAATAATCTCATTGACCTTTAAAGGCAAGCTTAAATATGGTAGTGCCATTTATATTTGGAATTTAATAAGTGGGCCAGTTTGGATACACTTCACTGGGTTTAATTGCTGCATGCATGTTGGATTTGCTATTGCATGCTATTTTTATCTATTCCCGTTGCTTATTTTATGTTTGAATGGCTCTTTTTCTGCATTGCTTTTGATAGCAAAATACCTCATAGATCTTATGTGACAGCAGTGGTTACTAAGACCCTAAGAGAATAGGGGTTATCTTTTATAACAAGTGGACCAATATATATATATATAAAGCCACCTAACTGAGCAGTTCCTAAAGTGTAAGGCTCAAATTTTAAAAGCTACAAATTGGGGGAGAAGGGTACAAATTCTCAGGTCTGCTTTCTCTATAGTTAGGAAGGAAACTCCTCCCCAACCAATCTTCTACCTGGCCACAAATGGGTAGAAAGCAGGGATGCAAACAGGCATCGGGGGGAAGATTCAAGAGGGATTGAGGTCAGGGGCATAACTACAGATGAAGCAGACCCTGCGGCTGCAGGGGGGCCAGGAGGTATGGGAGCCCCATGAGGCCCTAATTAATATATAATTGCAATAAATATTGCTTAAACAGGTCAACCTGTAGATATTTTGGGGGGTCTGAAAAATAATTTGCTGTGGGGCCAAGCAACATCTATTTACTCCACTGTTTGTGGTGCATGCCAATCCCCTTCAAATATTTATTGGAGGGGGCCCAGCGCCTTAAAGTTAAGCCACTGGTGTGTGACTATAGTATTTTATATACTGTAGACCTGTTATACACTAATGGGTTCAGACTAAATTTTGATGGAGAAAAACATAAAGCTTAATATTTCCTAAATAACCTCTGCTCAAACCACTTAGAACAACAATGACATTCTACATTTTTAAAAACACTTTATTGTATGAATTTGGTTTGTAATATTAATATTTCTACTTCGGAATGCCCCCAATTTGGGCAATCAGTGTCCACATTGTAAGTATGGTTGCAATAAAAGAGATGCAAACGCTTCACATGTTCATTAAAGTTACTTGTGTCCAAGAACAGTCCCTGCATTTCCACATAATGGTGCTGAGTGCCATTACATCCATTCTGCACATATTGACAATGGGGAACCCTGGAGCTACCACCGCCCTGACCATGTCTGTAGTTCCAGGGATCCCACAGTGGCTGCATAAATGGATGCACCACACTCTACTGGAGTTTTTCATGAACAGTAACACCAAAAATTAAAGTGTTTTAAAGGAATGACAATATAATGTAGTGTTGCCCTGCACTGCTATAACGGGTGTGTTTGTTTCAGAAACTCTACAATAATTTATATGAACAAGCCGCTGTGTAGCCATGAGGCAGCCATTCAAAGATGAAAAAGGAGAAACACGCAGGATACACAGCAGATAACAGATACGCTCTGGAGTATAAAATAGAATTCATCAGAACTTATCTGTTATCTACTGTGTTATATATCCTGTGACTGAATGTCTGGCCCCACGGTTCCACAGCAGCTTATTTATATAAACTATAGTTGTATTTCTGAAGCAAACACACCAGTTTTACCAGTGCAGCACAACAGTAAACAATTATGTAAACACCCCCTCTGTAAATGCCACAACTTGTGCCTAACTTGTGAAAATCCACATGCACAATCGTGTTTGATTAGATGCAATAGGTTGTGGCAGATGTAACTTCCCATTTGCCACAATTACTCTTGAATTCTAATTTTAAATGCTGCTTTGTGGTAGCTTTGTTACTATTGGTTAGTTGACCAGCTGCACCAAGATATATTGAAATGTTTTATTAACTAGGGCCTTACTGGGCCCCAGACTTCCAGGCCCCATAAACTTCTCTGTAGCAAGGTATGCTTCCTCTGTAGTTACAGGTTTGTGGATAAAAATCATAAAACTCTATTTCATTTTGAATATTTTACGTTGCACACTGTACTTGAAGTAAATGCCCCTTCTTTTGTTTTGGCAGCAATTCATAACCAAGAGAGACTAACAATCATTTTTCTACAGAAATTTGATGAAGAATAAAAAGTACACCACCTAAACCTGCCAAGATCCCATAGAGGTCATTGGGAATTATGTCTTTAGCATTCAAGCTAGATGAAAAATACTCACCATCTAATAAATGTGATTTGTGGGTTTTTTGCCAATGGTTGTGATTAACTCATTTGAGATTTTTCATAAATATTCACATAAATGGGCAAAATCTCCGCTGAGTTTAGTCTTAATTCTGCAACATTTTTTTCCTGCAATACCCACATGTTTATAAATATGCCTTTGTAACTTTTTTTTAACCTATTTTACTTTTTAAAACCAAACTCAAAATACACCCTAGACAGTTGCTCACTACTGTGGAAGAACCTGCACACCTTATGGCTATGACCAGGCGTGCCTCTACTATTGGGTAGCCTGAACTTAGGCGGTGATCCAGCAAAACGGCATATAACTTTAAGTGAAGAACTAACATTTGTTACCTTTGTTCCTCAGCTGGTTTGTAGTGTTGGACGGGTAACAGAATAGGCATCAATTTTGAGGGCAAATACCATATTTTTTTTTACCAACAATGTAGTGTTTTCTTTCCAATGATTCCAGTGTAATTGAGGTAACCAGGAGGCAATGCTACTGAAGCAATTGCAAACTGTTTTGACACAAATCTGATGAAACTGTGGTTGGCATCAGTTCCATCATTCCATGGTTTATTGTGAGAGTGACCAGTCCACTCTATTTGTTTGGCAAAATGGTGCTGTAGCAATTAAGGTAGGTCATTGAGGGAACCCTGCTGCTACTGTCTGGTTCAGAGGTGACAGTAGCTCCAGAGTTCACCTGGGTCAGTAGGTGATTTGGATTTTTTATGCAACTGACCCATATAATTTTTATCAAACATAAACAGGTGAAGGACGCCACAAACTGCAGAATGCCGCTGCTTAGTGTTTTATTGTACCCATGACATGTTTCAGATCACATGGACCATTTCTCAAGTGTAACATTCACATGGTCAAAATACAACTTACTTACCACCAATTGTCTCGTTAGTCCAATCACATTAGGATAATTGTTGAATCTGTAAAAAATCCGGATTTCCCACAGTGAACCAGTAGTGTCCAAATACACAGGTTTCAAATCATCAGATTCAGTCTTTAATAAAAGTCCAGAAGTCCAACATCACGTTGTTCCATTCTAAGAAGGACAAAACCCACCCTGTATTAAAAACATATATATATATATATATATATATATATATATATACACATGAAAGGTGGTACTACCCATTTCTGGATCTACCTGACCTGTTAATCACAGAAACATGCATAGCTGTGCCTCTTCACAGCACTATTCTCACATTAATGTACTTTTAATCAATTCGTTATCACGATAGGCATCAGTTAATATTTGAAACAACAGAAGTATAGCATTACATTTCTTTAGAAAGCATTTCAAACTCTAGGCATCATTAAGACCTACTGGGGCAAGTGAATTTTGTTTATTTTTGATGAATCTTGGGTCTGTGTGGTGTGACCTTTGGAAGGTGATCCTATTACTACAAATATTGGGGATACGCTGAAAGACTGGTTTTCCTATATAATGTTTGTTTCATTTCATTTTGAATTCTTTTTTTGCAATATTAGAACCGATGCCTGTTTATGTTACTGCATGATTTCGTTATCTGCCCTGTTCACCTTGTGGCAAGATTAGAGTTAAGTTCTTCAGAGACATTTTGTTTACTGCCAGAGCACCAGAGCTAACTCTGATTAAATTCAATTCTCTATCCCCTACTCTGTTTCTCGTTGTACTGTCAGAGAAGCTACTAAAATACATTTTGGAAAATTTCCAGCTCTTTAAAAATGAAAAACAAAAAACAAAACAAGCAATGCACTTTACTATATCAAAGCAAGCATTATAAGGCAGAAATAAGTGATTGTGCTTTTTATTCATTGTGATGAGGTCCATCCAATCTCTTTCTCTAGCATAGAAGTGATCTATCTCCATCGCTTAACCCTGGGACAAATCAATGGTAATGCACAAAAGTGTAGTGTGACTTCACTGCATCATTTGGATTTAACGATGTTGTCTGTCTTTGTTGGGATAGATACATCACTGTAGATAGACACTTCCTTAGGACGAGGACATCCACAATTGCTAGATGTGTTTTAAAGGGGTTATTTTTCAAGCTAGAAAAGTAATAATCACATAGACTATTAGACACTTTTGTTGGTTAATACTTCACAAGGTCTGCTTCATGAAACTCTACAACAATTGATACAGAATGCAGACTGAGGCATCAGGATTAAAAGAATGTGGAACTTTTGTCCCTATTTGCTATTAAGTGAATATAAAATGTAGCATTTTGCAATTATGGCTTATGGCTGGTCTCCACAATAATTGACTGCAGGAGGCAAAATGTGCTTTCTCACACCTTCCAGACATAAATAGCAAAAGGCAGTGGAGAAGCACTATAAAGAAGCCTAAGAAAAGGTCAAAGGGCAGGCAGCAACAACCAAAGAAAGAGATGAGGTCAATATAAAATAGAGTGCAGCAAAGTTGGAACAGGCCATGGTTGGTGATGGAGAATCTATAGAATGATGAAATCTCTAAGTTAAAAAGGCTTTTACACTTAAAGGAAAACTATACCCCCAAAATGAACACTTAAGCAACAGATAGTTTATATCAAATTGAATGACATATTAAAGAATCTTACCAAACTGGAATATATATTTACATAAATATTGCCCTTTTACATCTCTTGCCTTGAACCACCATTTCGTGACTCTATCTGTGCTGCCTCAGAGATCACCTGACCAGAAATACTACAACACTAACTGTAACAGGAAGAAGTGAGGAAGCAAAAGGCAGAACTCTGTCTGTTAATTGGCTCATGTGACCTTACATGTGGTTTGTATGTGTGCACAGTGTATCTTACGATCTCAGGGGGCGGCCCTTATTTTTTAAAATGGCAATTTTCTATTTATGATTACCCAATGGCACATACTACTAAAAAAGTATATTATTATGATATTGGTTCATTTACATGAAGCAGGGTTTTACACATGAGCTGTTTTACTCAGTATCATTTAATAGAGACCTTCATTGTTTGGGGGGTATAGTTTTCCTTTAATAAATTTGAGTTTTTAGAGCCAGCATGACTGATTCAGGGAGAGAATTCCACATTTTCACAGCTCACTGTAAAAAAAAACCCTTCTGGAAGCTCTAACAGTGCTGAACAAATCTAATACTTTCTTGGCGATTGGAGCCCATTATGGGGCCCATTTATTAAAAATCTAATGATTTTTTTTCACGAATCTTGAAAAATTTGTGGTTTTCCTATATTTCTGTCAGGCAAGTGCTCCAATCGCCAAGAAAGTATTAGATATGTTCAGTACTGTTAGAGCTTCCAGAAGGGTTTTTTTTTACAGTGAGCTGTGAAAATGTGGAATTCTCTCCCTGAATCAGTCATGCTGGCTCTAAAAACTCAAATTTATTAAGTGTAAAAGCCAGGAAAACCTCCAATGCAAAACTTGCCAAGTAAAAGTTGTCAAGGTGCTATAGAAGATGAAATAAGAAGATGGGAGCTGCACTGATCTTATTGGACCACTTTTAATTCATTTGGACTTTTAGGTTTTTGGATTTTTTTTTTTGCTGGGAATTATACAAAAAACTTGAATTTTTAGAGGTTTTCGAGGTATTCATATTATTTTCATAAAATAACTATAATATATATTTGGCAAAGGCATTTAGCCCTATAAATAAATAGTTGTGATTGTTACAACCATTTCTTTACTCCAGGTGTATAATTGGGTATACAAATCTAGGGGTATAATTATTGCATCCAAATAAAAATACAGTGGAAAATGTAACTTCTACCAGTAATCTGGAATAATATAGTTGCTCAAAGTTAGAATGTATTCTTGCATGACTGTTTTTGTAACACTTGACTTGTATGAATCATGTTATACAAAGAAACATGTAGCATATACATACAATAACTGTAATTTCTTCTATTTTTTCTGTGCGTTCGCATTTTTTCTACTCTCCCTGGAGATATATGAAAATGCTGAGTTCAGTGCAAAAAAACAAAAAAAACCCAGGCTACAGAATAAAGAGTAGCTCAACGAGAGAACAGCTCTGTGTACAGCCATACAAGATAACATCAATCAAATAATGCATTAATGCTGATGTAAAGGCCTCCTGCGTACAAGGCCTTACACTGCAGAATATCTTATCATCTCATGCTCACAATTTTGCCTACATGTCGAGTGATGACACTAACAAAACCATTCACCAGTTAGCACAGAAAGCAATATTATTCATTAAAGTGTGTTGGGATATATTCCAAAATAAATCAACACACAAAGCAACATTTCTAAATACCGAGCAAGACTTGCTAACCATTATCTTTTCATCACCCTATTTTTGGCAAGGGATCAGTTATGATTAGTAATGGGCAAATAAATTTGCCTGGTTCAACTTTGCGCTGAATTTCCACATTTTGCCACCGGCGAATAAATTTGTGAAACTCAGAAAAAAGCATTTTGGATGGGTGGCCGAAATGTTGCACGCATCAGCACTATTCGGATGGCCATTGACTTTAATGCAACATCAAAATTGACGTGGGCATCAACTTTCGAGTTTCACTAATTTTTCACGATTTTTCGGCAAAGTGAAATGGGAGAAATTCGTCCATCACTAGTTATGAAGAAAGCTGCAGTAGCATAATTAAGGGATAAGGCAGACTAAGTATGTTTATTGCCAAAGCCCACTCAGACACACAAATAGTGATGGTCGAATCTGTGCCTTTTGCGATAACGCATTGAAGTCAATGGGCATCAAAATAATTTTTATATGCGTGACTATTTGGTCCAAATGCATTAAAGTCAATGGGCGTCCGAATAATTTTGACACACACCAATTTATATGCGGTGAATTTTTTGCCGAAGGATTGTCGCCGTAGTTTTGCGAATTAATTAGTTGTGGTAAAACAGTCATGGTTTTTTTATTACAAAGTCTCTCGCACTGACTCCAGAAAAAGATACAAAGTTTCTGAAACTTTTTTTTTAAATAAGAGGCTGTGGGGAAATTCAACTTGCATTAAAGGAAATTAAAAAAAAATATTTTTGCCTAATATAAGAAAACAATTCTAAGCAACTTTGCAATATATTGTACATTCATCACTCATTTTCTATGTTTTTTAAGTTATTTGGATATTTATTGCTATTGACAGCAGTGTCTGTCTGTCCCTTTCTATTCTCTGCCCTGGTGGCTCTGGCTTTGGAACAATGTAACACAAGCCAAGGGATTGAGAGACCTGTCTTGTAGGATGAGACTGACGTTTGTAACAATGTTTAAAAAGCAGCAACCAGGAGTCAAGCAAATGCTGCTTTCAATAGTAATTGCGTTTAAAAGACTAACAATATTTAATAAATTCATATGGAAAGTTGTTTTTTCTTTTATTAGGAAAAAAAAACATTTATTGGGTTTACACGTAAATGTGTATGTGATTTTGTAGTAGCAGAAATGAGAGATCATATGGAGTGTCTTAATTTTAGGGCCCTTATATGAAACATACTTAGGTAAACCTATTCATATTGGGGATCAAACTGTTCAGCTGACCCCATGCGTTCATATTTAGGGTGTTCTTGGTACCAAATGATATCTAGGGGAAAAAATGCTGCAAAGTGGGAGCTTTGAGGTGATGAAACCAAATCGCTAAATTTAGGAAAGTTTTATGGCCTGGTGCTTTAGAGTAGAAAGACATGAGTACTCTATTTGGATTTGGGGGAATGGGGGAAAAATTAGGATTTTCTAGTGTTGTTGTAATGTTTTCTATACTTTGCTCCTCATGAAATGCTGTAAATGTGTTGATTTAGCAGTATCTGGAATTATAGAACTCATATGGACTGGCATAAAATTGAGGTGTTTTATCTGGTTGCCTATGCCATTTGCAATATATGATGCTGTGGCTTTGAGGTTATTTTTAAAAATATTCACACATTTTTATAAAAAATGATAGCTTTAGGAAAGAATTGCAACTTGGTAGTTTGGAGTAGAAAGATACATTTACCCCTTTTGGATTCATCAGAATCTGTTCTTTCCAATACAAGTGAGAAATCACCATACAACGTTTTATATTTAGCACTTTCAGGAAACATGGGAATGTGTTCTTGAGTATAAAATAAATTATGCGTCTGATATATGTGTTTATGTTATTATATAAACACTTAGAAGCCTATATCTTGTTACAGAAGTGGAATTACAAACTTGTAGCATATTTTGAAAGCCACTTAAATTGGATTCTTTTTCAACTGTTCCTTCTGATGTAAGTTTTTCTTACTGCAATGCTGACAGGTCACCAGAACAAGAGCTCTCCATGGTGCTGATGATCAGCATATTCTTTGCTCAAAATACGAAAGGAGCCTTCTATATAATACAGTCTTTTCTCGCAATCAATTTTAGGTTGCTATGCATTTGGCAGCATTGACTTCTGATAAGATTTCCATTAAATCAGAAACCAGGCAGCATGCATTAATCAGGTTTCTGGAAGAAAAGACAGTTTATTACAACTTTGATGTATAGCAATCACATGTATATGTACACCAATAAAAATCTGAACTAGTGTTTAATCATTCAGCATTCATTTAGATGGTTCTGAATGTTATACTTACATCCAACAATAAAACTATTTAGGTTCTGATTTTTGTACATCTTTTGTACATATGCCTAACTTGAATAAATATAAATAATCCCAAAAAAGTTCACTATGGGTAACAGCAGAATCCTTGAAGCAAAGTCTTGATCTAAATGCATTCTGTCTTAAACAAAGATCAGTTGTGCTCTTGTGTTTTAATATACTAATGAATGCTTTTCTTCTACACTATATATAGCTCATTTACTAAGTATAGCAACACTTTTCATGCTTACGTTTAAGGAATCAATTCTATATGCATCATCTGTGCAAAATAATATGTGGGAGTAGACCAGTAATAAATCAGTTCTAACTAGTGCCTTCACATTATCATAAATAGAAACAACAAGGCTCATTTATGAGCACAAGTGCAAGTACAAAGCACAAAATTGTGACAGAATTATGTGCATTTAAACATTTCACAGTTACTGCATCAATATATGTTCTTATATGTTCAGCAATATATGTTCATACATTGCTTCAAATGCTGGTGCATTTTAATTACTTGGGTGAGCATGAGGTACTACTTCTAAGGTTCCCTTGCATATTGTGTCTACATGCACATCTCTGTGCATGGTCAGACTGGGCCATTGGGGGCCCACTGGCTTCCAAACTTCTGGGGGCCCCCGCATTCGTGAATGCCAGCGGATGGCCTGCATTTCATTTTTTTTGGGGGGGGGCAGCTGATTGAGGAGCGGGTCTGGGACCGGTCCCGCCGGGTTTTTTTCTTGGTGTCCTGCCGGCGCAGTCTGACCCTGTCTCTGTGATGGAAACTCATATACACATTGATACCAGAAAAATATGGATGCAGCTTGTGCATGCTTTACCAAGATGAACACTAATTTGCATATTTTTTTGTGGGCTTCTGCTATCACTTTTTTAGGGACAGGCATAACAGGCTGAAAATGTATTATTGTTTTTAACAAAATATTCTGTAATGGGGAAATATTGGGTGGTGAGAAAGAGTAAAAGATGACTCATCAATAATATTCCTGCCAGTGCTCCCACGTTCTGTTTTTATTATGACAGGTTATGGTTTTTGTAATGTTCTTTATTTAGAAGGGATCTGCAGAAAACAGTTCTACAATCCAGTAATTAAAATAATGATGTCACAATGTGGGTGTTAATTCTGCTCAGTAGAAAATCTTTTGTGTACTCTTTAGAAGTTAAACTGTTAAAGGTTTATCTCTTCTTCTTAGTAAGTCTTGTGTAGAAGTACAATAACTATAAACAGTGTGTGAGAGTGCTCAAAATATGGAGAACAATTAAAAAGTCTGAAAAGTCTGGAGATTGTCAGTAACATGTGGTCTCACTACATAACTCTGGTCTGACCTATTTCAAATGTGAAAATATAATAGCAATTATAAAATTAAAAAAGTATTTGGACAGACTGTAGCCTTATGTTTTTTTTGCCTGACGTCATCGCCCGGCGCCGCTACCCACGTGGCGGCCATGGGCGCCGCCATTTTGGGAGCGACGCCGGCAAGGATGGACGCGCCGCCCGGAGCTCCTGGGCCTGCTCCGGGCGGCGATCGTTACAGTACCCCCCCCTCACGGGGGGCCTCCGGACCACCAGGCCTTGGCTTCTGGGGAAATTTGGAATGGAACTCCCTCACCAGACGAGGAGCATGGACATCAGAGCATCCTTCCCAGGAGCATTCTTCAGGGCCAAAGCCCTTACACTTGATGAGGTACTGAAGAGAGCCCCTGGAGATCCTGGAGTCAAGGATCTTTTCCACCTCATATTCTTGTTGGCCATCCACAGAGATGGTCGGAGGAGGAGGCTGGACAACGGAAAAGCGGTTGAAGGTGGCGGGTTTCAACAAGGAGACATGAAACACGTTGGGAATTCGCATCTCAGGGGGAAGCTGAAGTCTGACAGCCACGGGATTGATCACCTCCAGGATGGAAAAAGGACCCACGAACCTCGGACCCAACTTAGGAGATGGTACCTTCAACCGAATGTTCCTGGAAGACAACCAGACTTTATCACCGACCTTGTAGGGAGGAGAGGGTCTACGTCTACGATCTGCAAACGTCTTATGAACCAGAGCACTCTTCTCCAGGTTGGACTTGGTTGCGGCCCAAATAACAGACATGTGGGCTGCATGGTCATCAGCGGCCGGAACATCGGACAACACAAAGTCTTGTGGGAAGGCTAGAGGATGTTGACCATACACCGACATAAATGGGGACCTTCCAGTGGAAGTGTGGCAGGCATTGTTATGAGCAAATTCCGCCCACGGGAGGAGATCAGACCAATCATCTTGACAAAGGGAAACGTGGTTTCTCAAAAACTGTTCCAAGGCTTGGTTCACTCGCTTAGCCGCTCCATTCGTCTGGGGATGATAGACTGAGGAGAAATGAAGATTAATACCCAGATTTTTGCACAGGGAACGCCAGAACTTTGCAGTGAATTGGGACCCTCTGTCAGAAACGATCTCGGCCGGGAAGCCATGCAGGCGAAAAATTAACTGGATGAACAACTGTGACAACTCCACTGCAGATGGAAGCTTCCGTAGAGGGATGAAGTGGGCCATCTTGCTAAAGCTGTCAATGACAACCCAGATCATTGTGTTCCCACTGGAGGGAGGAAGTTCAACAATGAAGTCCATAGCCAAGTGCGTCCAAGGACGAGAGGGAACCGGCAACGGTTGTAGTAACCCACTGGGGCGAGAATGACTGGACTTGGAAGTGGCACAAACAGTACAGGCAGAAACAAAGTCCAAAAGGTACAAAAGCCATTCCAATGGGGGTATCAGGAGGGGCAGAAGATTGACCAGCCAAGATTTGATCAGCAAACTGAGGATACAATGAAGCGATGATCTTGACAGGAGGAATAATAGGCTCAAGTCTTTCTGGAGTACGATCCACCGGAGTGAAACTTCGAGACAGAGCATCGGCTTTCCGATTCTTGGAGCCAGGGCGAAAAGTCAAGACAAAGTTAAATCGGGAGAAGAAGAGAGACCACCTTGCTTGTCTGGGATTCAGCCTCTTGAGAGATTGAATGAACTCAAGATTCTTATGATCCGTGTAGATCGTGACTGGAATCAAGGAACCTTCAAGGAGGTGACGCCACTCTTCTAAAGCAAGCTTAACAGCCAGGAGTTCTCGATTCCCAACATCATAGTTCTGTTCTGCAGGAGTTCTGTTCTTACAGAATACATCAGCGAATTCCTTGTAAAAGGGGGGTAGAGACTTCAGATCCGACAAAGAGATATTCACCCTCTGGAGGGGTTCAGCAGGAAGACAGTGCTGCTGGCAAAATGGGCTCCAACGGGAAATCTGTCCTGCGGTCCAAACAATGGAGGGATTATGCAGGCGCAGCCAAGGGAGACCCAAAACAACTGGAACGGATGGGCAGGAAATAATTAGGAACGAAAGTCTTTCTTTATGCAGCGTCCCAACCTGCACAGGCAATTCCCCAGTCATCTTGGAGATAAATTCAGCCTCCAGGGGTCTGTCGTCAATGGCAATGACACGGAGAGGAGAAGACAATGGAAATAAGGGAACTTCCATGTGTTTGGCGAATTGAGTGTCCATGAAGTTCCCAGCCGCTCCGGAGTCAATGAAAGCAGAGCCGACAATAGTCTTAGTGGCTAGGCAAATCTGTAATGGAAGGAGAAACCTGTGAGTGTTCTCTTGAGACTTCGGAGTAGTGCCCCCTACATGAGTTACCCTAGAAATACCTCGGGGAACAGAACTCGTGGGCTTCACCGGACAAGAGTTCGCAAAATGAGACTGTCCGCCACAATACAGACATAAGCCAGCCATTCGTCTACGGAGCCTTTCTTGTTCGGATAGACGAGCCCTTCCAACTTGCATTGGTTCCTCCGGAGGAGAAGGAGAGGCTTGAGTAGCAGGAGTATGCAGAAGAGGTCTCTGGAAGCGAGGTGCCAGCAAGGGTTGAAATCTTTTACAGCGCTCCCTCTCTACTTGATGCTCTCTGAAGCCGAGTGTCCACCTTAATAGAAAGTGCAATCAGATCCTCCAGCAGATCAGGGAACTCCCTGGAGACAAGATCATCCTTAATGCGAATAGACAGACCTTGATAGAATACGGCCTTATAGGCATCGTCATTCCAGGAAGTCTCAGCCATCAAAGTTCTAAAGTCAATAGCATAGTCACTGACACTGCGGTTTCCCTGCCGGAGTTGCAGAAGACGAGAAGGGGCATTAGTGACCCGACCCGGGCATCAAACACAGTACGAAATGCTTGAAGAAAGGCCTTGGCATCAAAAGTCAGTGGAGAATTCTTCTCCCAAAGAGATGTTGCCCACTCAAGCGGTTTGCCCACCAAACGAGACATCACATACCCCACCTTGGAACGTTCATTGTGGAAGTGCGATGGTTGGAACTCGAACTGGATCTGGCACTGTGTAGCGAAACCTCTGCAGGGTTGTGGGTCCCCACTGAAGCGAGGAGGAGGCGGAATGCGAGGCTCACCTGACGAGGAACCTGCGGTAGACGAGACGGCCGCCATGGAAGGATCTACCGCAGCTTGGGGAGCTGGAGGCGCTGGACGCATACGAGAGAGAAGAGTATCGAGTGCCTGCCCTATGCGGAACTGCTGGGCTTCATAATCCTCCATGCGAGATGCCAGTCCGCGGAGCGCTCGTCCGACATCAGGCGTAGCTTCCTCAGTAGGATCCATGGCGCCCAAGAATAATGTCAGGGAGCCGGGAGCTCCCTCCAGGGAGGTAGTCGGGATCAAGGAGGAAGCCCTCTGTGGGTGCAAGTTTGCGGTGTCCAAAGGGTTAATCCAAAGAATAGTCAGAATCCAGGCAAGAGTTCAGGGGCAGGCAGATAAAGGCAAAAGTCCAAAGTCCAGGCAAGGGTCAAAGATAATAATCAGGAACAGGATTAGTAATAATAGCACACAGGGAACCCAGGAAATACTTGGGGAAGATTTCCTATTCTTGGGCGCCATTCTGGCGTCTAGTTGGCGTTTTTATATTCAAATTTGGCGCCATTCCGACGCCATTGATGCTCTTGTGCCGACGTCGGCGCGCTGACATTATCGCCCGGCGCCGCTACCCACGTGGCGGCCATGGGTGCCGCCATTTTGGGAGCGACGCCGGCAAGGATGGACGCACCGCCCGGAGCTCCTGGGCCTGCTCCGGGCGGCGATCGTTACATGATGGTCCTCACAGCGTAGTTGTTTATTAAATCTTGTGTCCAGGTTCATTTTGAGCTCTTCATGCAAGATAAGAGCAGGGTCACATCCCCACTGTCCCACAGCATTGCTGGAGACACTGTGGGATGGTTGGGACGCTCCCGCATATAATGCTGCACTGCCCGGTGTTGTCTTCATTTTGGAAATCTGTTGGAACCCTCCTGGGCAAACTTTTCTGTATAGAAATTGTCTTAGACCCTCTTACGACGCTAGTTGGGAAACCGTTAGATAATGTGTCTAGGGTTGAGCAAAGACTACTTAATTATATACTCACAGCTTGTAGGTTAGCAATCACCCATCATTGGAAAAAACAATACCCACCACAGTTAATAGATGTGATACGTAGGGTGGTAGATATGAGGGAAATGGAGTATATGACAGCTAGAATAAGAGATACACTCCATCTCTTTAATAAGATCTGGTTCAGGTGGGATATTTTTACCACAACGGATATGTATAAAGGATTGTCTCCATAAGATCCAGACTATTTTGGACCTGAGATCCTCCAAACTCCCGTCTACACAAATGGAATGATATGCGAGTTCATTACTATCCAGGAACCACCCCCCCTTTTTCCCTGTTGACCCTATAGTTCTATGTGTATTTCTCAAGCACACGGTTGATAACGGGCAAACATGCTTCTACGGGTGATATTATGTTGCAATTTGCTGCACTGTGTATTTTGTACTAATGCTGCTTAAGGCTTGATGGACCTGTATGTAACCAGGACTTTAATGTTTGATATATTTTGTTTTACGACTTTTTGCTGTAAAACTGATAAAACCGTAATAAAACTTTAAGTTATAAAAAAGAGCAGGGTCACAGCAATAAACTGAAAAGGGCTGAGTGGACTGTGTACAGGACTGGAAGGAACTTGATGACTTCATGACTGGACAAAGCAGAGAGGTTAAAGTACAGCATTGAACAGGGGGAGAAAAAGAAAACAAAAAATAGAATTGGACAGGAATGGAGTAGTATAGGACCATCCAGAGACAGGATAGGACAGGGCGAGTGAAGTACAGCACTGAACATGCAATAGAATAGGGCACACAAAGTACAAGGCTCCGGAGAGACAGGACAACTTAGAGGACTGGACAGAGACATGGTGAAGTACACAGGCTAAGGTCAGTATCCAGGTCAAGTATTACTGTACATGCCAGAGATACATTCTCAAATCAGATGTCAGTAATGGCCAAAACTGGCCACAGTGCTCTTGCTAACACTCTAGCAAAGGTGAGAGGAAAATGAAACATTCATAATGCAAAGAACCAGTTGTAATTAATTAGTTTTCATTCAGTCAATAAAGCTGATGGGAAACGGCTTTACCATCTTGACTGTCTTTTTGGAGAAAGGATACAGGAAGGCCAGACAGAAACTGGTTTAAATCCTTCAGTTCATAACAGTAAGTTTTCTTTGTGCTTCTTGTTACATAGAAAACCAGAAACGTCTGCACTTAATACATCATTTATTCCACATTTTACAAAGTCCTCTATGTGGCTAATGTTGCTTTAGACATTGAGGTATTGGTTTGCAGCATATTTAAAAAAATAAATAAATACAACACAAATTACTGTTGACATGAATATAAAAACGTGTTTATTTTTTACATTTGTTCTTTATAGCTATTAATAAATAAAGCATTTTCTGTTAGGTATTTCCATTACTGAATGTTTACCATTCTATAAATTACATCTCTCACTCTCTTAACATGTCAGGAATAGAGAACTTTGCTTATATTCTTGTAAAGCTTCCTTTCTCATTTCTGGGTTATATCCACTTCAGTGGATATAACCCATAATCATATTAGGCATATTATTTTGCTAGATAAATGCATACAAATATAAATCAAAACATTATACCCCATGGTCAACATGCTAATTGCAAGACACTTTCTAATTAGACATCACTGTGTCCTTGCAGTAATGAAGCTGACTCCTTTACAGTTTAGAGTCATCCCAGATCTGACCTGCATTTTCATAACTGTTAACAGGTCCTTAGTCAGCTCTCTGATCAGCCTCTTTATCTAGATAAGACTGATCAAAGGTTAATTGAAAATCTGCAGCTTCAGCCCCCAAGCCCTTCTCCTGAAGAAAGTAATTGACTGCACCCAAACACTGCCCCATAGGACATAGTAAAGTGACCTGGAGAACTACAATGTTCTGCTCATGTGTCTGTCCATCTGAGAATATAATTAGAAGTGTAGGAGGGTTGCCAGGTTATATTTTAAAAACACTTTTAGTGAAGAGTAATGAGGACATCAGTCTAACAGCAGACAGCAATGTTACAGGGTAAAATATTTAAAACTCAATGATTTCTGAAGGCTGCTCTATACTGTTGAATACATTTTGTAATGCATATTTATTTAGTTACACTTTACAAAGTAGAAGGGCAGTATAGACAAAACAACAAACAGATTAAATAACCAATAAAATAAATTCAAACCTTGAACCACTCTTTAAGAATCCATATGACTCAAAAGTTTCAAAAACAGGGTTGGAAGGGTGCAAAGATCAATTCCACTGGTCCTGGGACTGAGGTGCTCCAAATTTTAACTCAAGGCAAATGCAGCAATTTAACCACTGCCTGGAGGAAATACTTTGGCCTGTTGGCCAACAGTTTTTGTTTTTATGGCAAATGTGAGCCTTATTCCAGACAATGGTGCAGGCAGGTAGGTAGGTATTGTGTAGGGGAAAAAACGGAAAGCTATAAAAAATGTTAACTAAATCTTTATTACTGTATTTGTGCATTGTAAATTTGAAAATTGTTACACACTGCATCTCTAACAATGTTTCCATTGCTACTTATGACTACCAAGTAATGATGGGCGAATCTGACCAGTTTTTCTGAAAATTTGCGAAATGGCAAAATTCTCTGAAATGCGTTGGTCTATGGGGGACAACATTGTTTTTGATGTGCAACAAATTTGTGACATGTGACAAATTCTTTTCACCATTAGAGTCTATGGGCACAATTTTCATGACAAAACCTGGTGAAAATTTTTGTTCATCACTACTTCCAAATTGTGAACCAATTGGCAGTCTTATTGAAGACTAGTGGGCCTAAACCAGCAATCTTAGATATTTTATGGCTCTTAGCCTATTCAAGAACTCCATAAAATTATTTATATGGCATAGATAATCATGATCTGCCATCTAATGATATTTTATAGTGATACTGTAGAATAGGAAGGAGCTGACGATCCGCAGGCTTTGCTACAAAATTCCTTTATTAACACAACATGTTTCGGATCATCATGCAGATCGTCAGCCCCTTCCTATTCTACAGTATTGCATGAGTAAAAGTTTGGCCTGGCTGGTGTGGCCTTAATAAGAGAGTGAGCAGCTATACGGGTGGAGATCGTTTAAACAAAACTCCATTTTTATATTTTATAGTGAGTACTAAATAAAAAAAGAGGTTGGTGGCTGAAGCATAAGAAGGAAAAAACAATTGCAAAATCAAGCTGAGTGCACACCTCATTTTAATCAGCTGGAAGAGCCATATAATATACTTTTAATAGTAATGCTGAACCAACCTCTTGAAAAATATACAAAGTCCGATTTTATCTCAACATTTCTGCTGCAAACTACGATCAAATCTGCTTGGGTTTTTTATACTTATTTATTATTACCTTTTCCCGAAAATTTGCGTTTGCAGGAAAAAAAATCAGATTTTCATGTTTTTTTTCTCTGATTTTTTTTTTTATTTTTCACCTGAGAACTCAGAATTCTTATATTTTTTGCCTGAAAACTCAGAAAACTTCTGGGTATTGCAAAAAACCCATTGCAAGTCCAAAAATAAATCAAAAATTTCTTGTGAGTTTTGCATTTAGAGTTTAGTAAATAACCCCTAATGGGAGAAGTCCCAATGATTTTTTTTAAGTGAGCTGGGTTTTACGCAATACCCTGGATTTTCCAGGCAAAAAACAAAAAAATCTTAGTTTTAGGGCGAAAAACTGGAAAAAAAAAGTGAAAATCAAATTTTTTTCCGCAAAGCAAATTATCAGGAAAATGTAATAACATATAAGAGTAAAAAACCCGAGCGGATTTGATCGTAGTTTGCAGCAGAAAAGGTTGAGATAAAATCAGACTTTCATAAATTAAACACTTAGGGGGTTATTTATCAAATAATAATACACAAGCAAATAAGTCACTTCACCTAACAGAAATATCTGTGTAACTTATATACACATAGGTCTCTGTGCACAGTTCTGTTGGCCTTTTTCCATTTCATTTGATTACAGTTTGAATGAACTCTCTCACTGCATTCTTTATGCCACAGAAGAACATGATCAAGTAATGTTCCCTGAAGGAAGCCATGGGTCTAATACATGCTGTAGCCTAATGACTGCTCAGTAGAATTGCTGTAATGAAAATGCAACTCATTGGAAACCTACTGTATGAATTCATTAGCACTATTGTGTTTTGATAAAATGTTTCCTGGTTGTGGTCAAACTAACTTCTGTTAAATTCGAAGAAAAACACATTGTGTTCCTTTGTTATTAACGTAATGGGATTTATTGTGCCCTTAGCAGGGAAAGAACTGGTGTTAAGACATATACCATACCAGGGTAACAAGAAAATTGCAGCTGTTGATTTACTCATGTTGTAAATCAGATGGCAACTCTAATTTACAAAGTTTAACTTACAGAATGTCCTTTTGTGTTATTTATTTAAGGATGCAGCCACAAATGAATCTTTTGCAGTTGCTAGCTAAGGAAAGTGCATGTATTTTCCAGCTAACATCAGCTAATGAATAGTATCCTATAAAGCGCTAGAGTTTTTTTTAATAAACAGAAACAAACATTTTTAACACCACATAATTTAATACTGTTAAACCACTCTTCATCATCTCTTTAGTTCTTTTTGTGTACTCTTCTTTCCATGAATTATTAAAGTAGTGGAGTTTTAGTTTAGAAGGAAAGGATTATTTGGAGCTTTATCCCAAAGAAAGTAAAGAAATGCAGCTATACAAAGTTGTTGGTTTGCATGAGTAAAACCCCGAACTCTATGTATTTAGCTGATTAAATCAGCAAACAAATTTAGTCATTGCTGACCCAATAAACAGATTCGCCTGGGTGCATAACCCCCAGGTCCGTCTCTTTCAGGCACAAATTACTCGGCAAAATGAAACGTGTGATTCGCACTCACCAGCATCAAGTGGTGGCTCGGGTGCAGAACCCCAAACCAAACCCGTAGTTTCCGGTGAATGTGCAGACAAATAAAGAAATGAGACACACGATATTATTTAAAACACGATTTTATTCCATTAATTAAAACAACCTTGTCCCAATGCATTTCTATCTAGAGAAATTTTTAATCAAATTCGCCATTTGAGTATTAGTTGATCATTACATAGTTGGGTTGAAAAAAGACCAAAGTCCATCAAATTCCAAAAGAAACCCAGCATCCATACATACACACACACTCACATAAACTATAACTATATATATATATATATATATATATATATATATATATATATATATATATATATATATATACCAATATCTATACTAATTGTAGAATTTAGTATCACAATAGCCATGGATATTATGCTTGTGCAAGAAATTATCCAATCATTATCCAATGATCTTAAAGGCATCAACTAAAGGCATTCCAAAACCTCACTGTCCTGACTGTGAAGAACCACCTACACTGCTTCAAATGAAAGTTGTAAAGGGTGGTCTTTGGTGCAGTGATCCATTTTATGGGGAAAAAATCTCCTGCTATCTGTCTATAATGTCCTCTAATGTATTTATAAAGAACAATCATGTCCCTGTCTTTTTCCAGAGAGAACAACCCCAACCAGTTTAGTTGCAGGTCTCTGCACTCTCTCCAGCTTTCCTTCTTAAGGACTGGAGCCCAAATAAAATACACCATGCAAAAAGTTTTCTTACCTCTGATGTCAAACTAATCAGCCTATAATTTTGAGGCGTAGAATGGAATCCTTTTTTTGAATAGCGGCACCATAATTCTCAATGAATCCTGAAAAACTAAGTAAAGAGATTGATCCCTCATGTTGACAAAATACAACCTCTACAGGAACATGGTCAGGTAGCTAGACACACCCCCAAGACGTCCAACATTATAGGCACTGAAGGACCTGAGAATTCCTGTGCGAATATGCTTCTGAGGAGGTCAGTACACGGGTGTACATTAGAGCATGTTAGAGCCTCACATACCCAACTTTCTAGACACCTCACTTGCCCGTAATTCCCCACTTCTGGGTATTGGTTGCCTAGCAACAATAGCTGGCACCAAAACTTTGTTTTAAAGTGTTCACTTTATGCTTGTGATCTGTCTTCCCTGATGAACGTTCCAGCTTGGAACTGAAACGTTGGATTCAAATAACCTCTTTTTCTTCATATTGATATTTTCGTTTAAATCTTTGGAGTGCTGCTGTTTCTGCATTTGTATTTTTGTTGGATTAGCACCCAGGTTGTTATGCTGGGCTCTGTTTATGCCTTTTCATTCGCAATGAAATACAAAGGGCTAAAAAGCAGGAAGCTCCCTGATAATGTGGGCATGCAGTGAGTCAGGGGTCAGTGTTAAAACAATATTACAGCGTATACTGTAGCAAGTAATGGTTCCTGAAAGAAGTGGACAGAAAGATGGTGATCATAAACTAGGGACATAGAATTTTGCGAGCAAAGGTAGACAGACATCAATAATAAAAATCTTATGAGCCAAGCAATCTGCGAAGCGAGCATCATACAAATCAACCAAGTGGCAGGGTTTCATTCAGTCCTTGTGGTGCCATTGTATCAAATCTATGGATCCAACTGGATTCCCTCCTCAGTAGGGCCTGGTCTCTGTTCCCTCCTCTTGCCAAAGGAGGTTGGTGATCAATTGCCATACATCTGAAGGTGGGCAATGTGTATCCCTTCTGGAGAAAGTGTTTGGCTACAGGTTGCAAGGCCTTACCCTCTTTGAGATCTTTGCTGATCGGTGATTTCTTAACCTTTCTTTGAATGTGGTACATGTTTTTCCCACCTAGTACATGCTGCACGGGCACATGATGATATATATGATATATGTTGAACTGCAGCCAAGTCTGTGAAGGATCTTGTACCTCTTGCCCGTGTGGGGATGAGGGAAGTCCGGGCCAGTAAGCTCCTGCATGTCACACAGTCTGGGCACTTGTAACATCCCCATTTATTCTGTTTAGATAGCCAGTTTGTTTCTCTGTTAGGTAGCTCTAGAAAATCAGTCCCGATGAGTAAATCCCTCAAGTTCTTGCCCCTTCTGAAACCCATGATAGTTTTTTTTAGCTGTATGGAGGCAAAGAGATTCATTCATACTCAGCAAGGGCCAATGTTTGTCAATACTGTCAGACAGATGACGGGATGCCATTGAGAAATTTGTGGTGAAGATCTGAGAGTTAGTGGCTTGTTCTTTGTCCTGTGTAGACGCAAGTAGGTCAGATTGCATGTGTTGTAACGCCCTGTTCAGTTGTGAGTACAGGAGTTCCAGAAATCTGGCGAGCATTCCAGAAGTTCTAACTCTGCTGTAACTCTTACGTTATTGTTGTGAATGACTCTCAGGAACTGTGAATATGGTATCCCACGAGTCGTGGCTGGTGGATGGTAACTAGATGCATGCAAAATCGAATTCCGATTCTGTGGGTTTTCTAAATAGTCGAGTTCCCAATGTAGAGTTGTCTATGAATATGTTAAGGTCAAGAGAATCACTGTCACTTGTACTGTGAGTCAGAGTCAGTCTGATGGGGCTATCAAGGTCATTGAGCTGTTGGTGAAAAAAAAGGAGGGCTTCTTCGTTGTCTGTCCATATCATGAAAAGGTCATTTATGTAGCGTAGATATACAAGTATCTGGTGCCCTAGATGGGGAAAAATATGTGTGGTCTCATATTCAAGCATAAAAATGTTGGCCATGCCGATACTTGTAAGTAGAACAGTTTCTCAAATCTGAAAAAATTCCGGGACAAGGTTAGTTCTAATAAATGGATGAGATAGTCAACCGGTATCCCTTTGGGAAGTGTATTGGTTAGAGCTCTATGGCAGCCTTGCATCCCCTGCGCATGTGGGATGATGGTATAGAGGCTTTTAACATCCATAGTCTCCAGGATGCTATTACAGGGAATGGTAGCTAACATAGCTGGAGTCTTGGGTGTATGAGGGCATAGCCTGTACCAGTGGTTGGAGAAATATATAAAGGGTTAAATAAGAAAATATATATATATATATATATATATATATATATATATGTACCCAAACTCTTTCTCCAACAATCAGGTGGGTGCTATGGTCAAGTAGAATTTATAACTTTCAAAGTGGACCAGCACTCCAGAATTTAATGAATCAAACGATTTTATTGAGACATCAGTCGTGTATACAACATTTCGGCCCTCATTGGGGCCTTTCCTTTCCTCCATATTCTGATCTACTGGTCCATACTCTGCCATGCACTAGCATATAAGAGCAAATAACAGAGATTGAAAGGAATATACACAAAACCATCTGAAACATTTATGAGAGTCCACAGTTTTTGGTTGTTTCTACCAGTGAAACAATAAACAAATATGATGGAAAATAACTGCCAATTTGACTAGAATACTGATTGTTATGCTCATGTAAAACCCATATTGTTCCAAACCTAAACCTAGCAGAGCTAACAGTGGTCGAGAAGGGAGGTTTATTGACAACCTGCATAAATTAAGTGGCTGAGTAAGGGGGATATGAATGCAGGATTTTTTTGATCTGCTGAAATGAAAAACCAAACCAAATCACTGGAGCAATGAAACAAGGATATATTTCCTTAGCCTTACGATGTAATATAATGCATGCAAGATTCTTATTATTTTCTTTTTTTCTATAAAGTAGAAAAATCTCTATTAAGCTGACCATTCCGTTATGAGTGATGGCATACTTCAAATGGCGGGTGTTTCAAAAACCTCAGCAATTTGTTTACCTTAATAGCGCTAAGTGTGTTTAAAAGCTGATTTGAGAAAATCATGGAATGCTTATGAATATTTTATTAAGCTGTGCAGGCTCATTATTTCTCATGGGAATGTGATATTCATGACAATCTACTCTTGCCAGAATTGCTTTGTCAGCCCAGTGTAGTGTAAAATAAATACATTTCATAGACACTATAGAAAAAAGTCTGAAATCACATTGCAGTGAAAATCGTGCTTTGCACTAACTCCTTCATAAAATCCATTTTCCTTCTTTAGCAGTTTAACAAATTCCTTGCCATAAGGAATTCCATACTTCCTAACTAATAAGAGAAAATGGATCTTTTTAGCATGATGCTTGGTTCTCAATATCACACTCTACCCAATAAATTGTCTTCGAAGATGTTAAAGGAGAAGGAAGGCAGTTTATTACCAATAGATTAGCCACAATAGTGCAAGAAAGAATGCTATATTTATACTGTAGAATGATTTGCCCAATGTAGGTTCTGTTTCCTATAATTCCTGGGTGTGATTTGGATCTGATTCTCATGTGTGACCTCTTGCCTGCTTCTGACTCTGATATTCTGATATTTGCTGCCTGTCCCTGACTACAATTCTGATTTTGATTTGGTACTGCTCTGCTATCATGGTATTGACCCTAGCCTGTCCTCTTAATATGTACTGCTGTAGGAGAGCTGTGTACACTTGTCTCTCCTCTGTATTGTTTCTGTGCAAGCAGGGGGAGGAGCCCCACCCTCTGTGAGCTGACAGGAAGGAAGAGGGAGAGAGAAAGGGCTGCTGGGAGAAAGGAAGTGCTGCTGGGATATAGAATCAGCTGACTACAAGTACAGTGTACATGCTCCTAGGGGCAAATTCACTAAGATGCGAAGTTGCGCCAGGCGCAACTTCGCCGCACTTTGCCGCACTTCGCCAGGCGTAGTTTCGCCAGCGCTCCGCAAATTCACTTAAATCCGAAGTTGCGCACAGGGGTAGCGTAAGGTTGCGAAGTTGCGCTAGCGTTGATTCGCTATGTAAAGCGAAGTTACGCTAGCGAAGGCTAATTTGCATACGGCGCCAAATTCAAATTTCAATGGAGGAACACGTATCAGCACTACAAATGCCTAGAAAACCTTCAAATCAGCAAATAAAAATTTTATTTTGCCCTACACATGTGCCCACTGTCTAGGTAAGTTGCCATGAGTCAGGAAATGGAGGGGGGATGGAGGGGAGCCCCAAAAATATTTTTGATCTTTTTCAGCCTATCACCCATCATGTAGAAAACACGCCAGCATTTTTTGGGACTTAAAAAAAAATTTGACTTTTTTTGGAAACAATCCCTATCTACTCTATTGCGCTTCGCCAGGTCTGAGGTGGCGAAGGAAGTCTAGCGTAAAAGGTAGCGTTCAGTACACTGCGCGAATTAGTGAATTTGCGTAGTTACGTTGCTAGCGAAAATTCGCCTGGCGTAAGGGTGCGAAGTAACACTAGCGAAACTACGCCAGCGTTCGTTAGTGAATTTGTGCAGTAACGAAAATGCCAAACGCTAGCGAATTAACGCTAGCGTTCGGCGCTTCGGCGCTTAGTGAATTTGCGCCCTAGAGTTTTGTGTGTGAAACTTAACAGGGAACCCCAGTGGCAGAAAAGCGCACTCTCTTTAGGGTGCGGAAGGAAAGGGGGTCCTTGCCAGGGCTCTGAAGAACAAAGCGTGCTCTTTTCAGGGCACGTAAAGCCAAAGGGAGTCCTTCTCAGGACTTTGAAGCAACTGCCCCTTTAGCAGTCCAGAGATCAATAGCTGTGTTATTTGAGTGAAGATGCTCCTGGCTGGCAGGCTACCTGTATCACTGCAATTTAAAGGTATAGGGGCAAATTCACTAAGCGCCGAAGCACCTAACGCTAGCGTGAATTCGCCAGCGTTGGGCATTTTCGTTACTTCGCAGACTCACTAACGGACGCTAGCGTAACTTCGCTAGTGTTACTTCGCACCCTTACGCCAGGCGAATTTTCGCTAGCAACGTAACTATGCAAATTCACTAATTCGCGCAGTGTACTGAACGCTACCTTTTACGCTAGACTTCCTTCGCTACCTCAGACCTGGCGAAGCGCAATAGAGTAGATAGGGATTGTTTCCAAAAAAAGTTAAAAAAAAATTTCTAAGTCCCAAAAAACGCTGGCGTTTTTTCTTTATTATGGGTGATAGGCTGAAGAAGAACGAAAAATTTTTTGGGGCCCCCCTACATTTCCTAACTCATGGCAACTTAACTATACAGTGGGCACATGTGTAGGGCAAAATAAAAATTTTATTTGCTATTTTGAATGTTTCCCAGGCTTGTGTAGTTCTGTTACATATACCTCCATTGTAACTTGAATTTGGCGCCATATGCAAATTAACCATCACCAGCGAAACTCCGTTTTGCTTTGGCGAATTAACGCTAGCACAACTTCGCAATCTTACGCTACCCCTGAGCGCAACTTCAGATTTTAGTGAATTTGCGGAGCGCTGTCGAAAATACGCCTGGCGAAGCACGGCGAAGTGGACGCCAGCGCAACTACGAATCTTAGTGAATGTCCCACATAGTGTCCTGCCAAATAAACACATCTACTGTCCACTGTGTATGTGTATTGCGGATCAGAGAAGTTCCCAGGGAGGGGTATTACAGTTCAGCCTGTCCTGACCTTGGGTGGAGGCACGCCATATTAAAGTGAACCTGCTCTCCCATATAGCAGAGACACAGGACTCCTGTAGCGCCACACGCAACTCAATGCGTGCTAGATCTCGTACAGTAGCAGAAGAGGGCTATACTGCTATATACATATATTTATCTGTTTTACACTCTGGATCCCTTGTCTGCCCAGACTTTCCCCCCCTTTGGTTCTCTCACTTTAAGACCTGGCGGCATCTGAGTAGAGGAGGGCTTCTCCCTAAGTGAAAGGCGGTTGTTAGAGGCAGAAGCGTGAGCTGAGACCGCAATCTTGGGGGTTATTCTGGGTTTTGGGAAACCGGGTGTAACAGGAGGAAGGAAGGGGAGAGGGTGAGAGAGAGGAGCAAACTGAGCATGTTCAAGCCCATGCCCTGGAGATTTAAGCAAAGAAAAGGAAGTCTGATACAGAAGTACACAGTTGAAGGAGAGAAATGCAGTGTTTCTTTTGACAGAGAATTACTTAGAGGGTGTACTTGTATATTTATATAGACCTTTCTGTTAAAGCTTACTTAGTTTTAACTTTTCCTTCTTCTTTAATATGAGTTATCTAGTACAACTGAAATAATATGTTTTTAGAGATAGATAACATCACAATGCTAGCTAATTTGCCAGACTCTTTGAGGACATATTCTCTTTAAATGTTGGCAAATATCATTGAAACCTGTTTTGCTTATCTGGCAGACATTGTTCCTGAGTATGGTCTTAACATAAAAATAGTTTCATGCAGGGAAGGTTTTATGGATAAAAAAAAGAATGAACAGGTTTTAAACGCTACAGTTTGAAACAGCTGAAAGTTCATTTCCCTTTTTGCAAATAAAATGACAAAATTGCACTGCTTTCTATTTAAGAAGTGAAAAGAAAAAAATTACATTGCACATAAATCCATGAAAGGGTTTCTACATAAAAAGCTTTTACTGAGAATTTTTTTTGTTCGTCTGAAAAGAAGCTCTTGTTAGTACTACAGAAATGACACAATTGGTTAATCTTCTTTATGTTTCTGAGTTTCCTGTGGCTGTAAATGGGCTTACGGATTTCAAAAAGCACAAATCATGAATATTTGCCCTTCAAAATGTTCCTCGGAGACCCATTTAAAAGGCAAATAAAAGGAAAATTCTACTGAAGGTCCTGCGTTTATGGCCTCATTTGAATATTTGTAAAAAATAATATAAACAGATATTTTTAATGATATGCTTGATATTTGACTATTAATCCTTAAAGTGCTGTATTTGCACATATTAATATCTGGGAAGTAAGCAGAAATACTACAGTGTCTCAGTGGTTAGGTATTTCTTACTTTTAATGGTTGGTTCCTGCATTCCATAATTGCAATAAATTGCACATTATATGGATGTTCTCCCCATTTTTAGGTTCACTGGTTTATGCTTGCACTTTAACTTAAGGCTGGCAAGTTAAAGGGATATTGTCATGAGAAAACATGTTTTTTTCAAAATGTATTAGTTAATAGTGCTGCTCCATCAGACTTCTGTAGTTCTTGAGCAGGAGACCAATATGAATGGTAAAATATTTCTGTAAATCACTGTATAATATGTTGGTGCTGTATAAATAATGAATAATATATGCAACGTTTCATGTTTAGGAAACCTTTATGGTTCTACGATATGATAAGGTTACAGGCACATGAAAATATGACCACTTTCCTAAAGCTGATATGGTGTGAGTGGGTGGTATTCATATGACATTTGAACCTCACTGGCCCTAGGCTAGGCCCCCATTACTAGTATTTTGAGTCATCCCCATAGAAGCCATTGCTATTCAAGTATGTAATTGATAATTATAGCTCTACCCAGTTTGAGAGTCATATGTTCCTCTCACAATCATTGTGAAAGGAAAGTCCTGGAGCTATAAACGCAGGGGCTGCATGACAAGGTATTTGAATGACCAGCAACCAGATTACATTGGTTTATGTTTAAAGAATGGCAGAATCAGATGTAGATGTGATTGGGTGAATAGGAATGAGTTAAGGCAGGGAAAAGCTGGGCTGGGTGGAGAAAGGGATGTGATGTCAGGGGAAGAAGCAGTTCACTTCCTTATCTTCTGAGCAGGTAGAAACATCCCACCCACCCTTCCATTTTTTGCATATTTTTTGAAATGTCAGGAGTTTCTCTTTATGTACTTATATTATCTATTAATAAGCAAATGTGGATGTTTTCCTGCTGTTATATTGTGCTGTTGGTACTGTTATACAGTATAAACATGAGAGAGTATTATTCATGTTAAATGAATGTCAAATGCTTGATCCAGGGAATGCTTCCGATCGCCATTGGGGTCAGAAAGGATTTTTTTTCTTGAGGCATAATTGGCATTTCAGGCTGAGTTTTGGCCTTCCTCTGGATCAAAACAGTCGATATATGATAATGTATTTTAAGTTTTATTTGTCACAGTAGTGGTAGGATCTTGAGTACTGCACAGGTAAATTTAGAAGAGGGAGAAAGGAGGTTCTTTCCTGTGACTGCACAGTGGGTTGTTTGATACAGACGCTACTATTGCTTGTGCTAGGTGACAGCCTGCTTGGATTTCCTATCATCGACGCACTGCAGATTCCAGGCCGACAACAGGGCTACTGAACTTCACTCATGGTGGGAGATGCAGCTCCTGCTCGTAGCAGAGTTTAGGGCCATCCTCTCTGTAGGTATAGGCAGCCTAATACTCAGTGGTGGATATAATGACATAGTGCTGATCTCAAGTGAGGAGCGCCAGAGCATAGTAGCGACCCCTTATGGAATTCTGGCTTTCAATATTGCCTTGGGTTGAGGCAGGCAAGGGCTTCTTTAATTGATAATGTTAATAAATGCTGTGGCCATTTTCACCATTTATGGCTCCTGGTGTTTCATTATGGTATGTAACAATGGGGTTCAATGGGATAGCTGAAGGGTCAATTGAGGAGTCCCTTTGTCAAGGATACTAAAGTTGTCATGGCACTGGGATATGGTCGAAATTTGACCCTTGATAAAGCTGCCCCTAAGAAAGGGGCAATTTTACCAAAATTCGAGTTTGTGAAAAAAAATGTGAATGCAAAAAAGTTTGTTATGACTTTTTTTCTTGAAAGCTATTTCTTTAAAAAAAAATGCAACGTAAATAGTGATGAGCTATTCTACACCGCTTCGCGTTAACATTTTGCCTCCATTTTGCAAAAAAAATTGCAGATGGAATTTTTTTAAATTGGAATTCATTGATGGAATTTTTAATGCAAATCCACGTATGCCGAAAAAAATTCCCTCATCACTTACCACAACAAAATATTCTCACGCAGTGTTTTTACAGAAAAAAAGTTGCATGCCAACAAGAATTACATTGTTCCACTTATTTTCAATGAGACTATACCCTTTGATTTCTATTGAACATCGGCAGCTTTTACTTTACAAGTTTTTTCTGCCAACTTTTGTCTGTTGTTTCTTTAATAAATACTGACCAAGGTTCTGAAGAATATTCTCAAGTATATTTGCGGTCATGTTTTATTCAAAGTGTTTTTTCTTGTGAAAAAAAAATGCAAACACCCTTAAAAGCTCATTGTTTTGGATCTCTTTGTTTCTGTATGCTGCACTACAGAAAGAGTGACTTCACAAAAGAAAAAGCAGGCCTATTCACAAAAGATGTATATATTATATAGCTTGGTAATATTGCTATTAGATGGTAATGATTCAAGTTGTTTGGAGCAGATGGCTGTGACAATCTCTTTAAATTAATGGTAGCAGTCACCCACACCTAATTGTGCATATGCTTAATTCTGGAGCCTGTTCAGCGCAAAAGTTTGTGGTGATGGCTGCAAATGTGGTATTTATTGAACAATACAACTCATGCTAGAAACCAAGAAACATAACTTATGCTAATCAAGAAAACAGTTTGTAATCAAACATGAAAATAGACCCAGTGTAATCTAATAAGCATATTATATTCACAGAGCTAAGCAAAACCTAAGATACAAACAAGATGACATGCTAACAGATCTATGCAGGTTGTTATATTGTATATGCTTTTATTGGCCACCAACTAAGTTAGACGTCGCTTCTCTTCAGATGTAACTAGAATTTGATTTAACTTAGGCACAATTTGAATGAACTAAACCCGACTCATATCATGGACAAGATTATTATTAACATATATTTATAGAGCGCCAACAGACAGCAAACCTGCATGTGATATTACTGAATGCTTGAGAGCAGGATACCGGCTCCTCTATATGGGTATTTTTTCCATGTGGTTTATTGTGGTGGATCCTTTATGGCTGCATTGTACTGCAGGGAACCTTATAAATTCAGACTCTTCTTTTAAATTTGTACTCACTCTGTTGCATGGAAGCACTGAACATAGGTGGCATTTGGGCTGCTTTTCTTGTTGTGTTTCACCACAGGGAATCACAAGAAAAATACATGTGTGCCCTAACAAGAATTGCTTTAAATTAAGTTCCCTAGCTAAGGAATTAATCAGATAATAGTACAACTCTCCATACATCTATTTGCCCTCTGTGTGAGTTTAACCCATTTTATTAACAGATTCTTACTTGTGTTACCAGAACATTTCTAAGCAGGAAAATTGTCTCCACAGAAGCCATGCAAAATAACTTTTTTTTCTTAATATAAGTCTCTTGGACTGTCTTGCTAGTGTAATGCATATTGTAACATTCCTGAAAATATCCAGAAAGCAAATGTTCAGCTGGCCATGCCTGTTCATTTGTATCATTTGTATTTCAATATGTGTATGGTGGCCCAATGGACGGAGGAGATTTTCATGAACTACAGTGGTTTATGGCTCCTCACAAAATATCCATTAGTTTATATACAATGAAGCAAATTCACTAAAGGGCGAATTTTTGCTTCCATAGGCTTCACCACACTTAGGTACGAGAGGGGGGTTGTGGGTGCACTCCTAAGGCCATATAAAAAAAATATATAAATACAATAATCCCCTGTCTAAAAAAAGAAAAACAGGGTTTTTTGTTACAAAGTTATGATCATAAAATTGGTAAGCCGCCATACCACGTCAAGGTAAACCCCATACGGCGGTCCCTAACCTGTTTACCTGCGATCAAAATTTAAAACCTTGGTTTCAATCTGGACTAGATCCTCCCCCGCCACCTGCATATGCGGCTTTTGAAGGGGAGACTGCTCAGACCAACGCCCATTTTAAAAAAAAAAAATGTGATTGTGAAGAGACTATAAGTGTATGTTTCCTTAATTGTTGGTATGTTAAAGGGTTAATGTCTGCTGGCCCCTTTATAGGCTTGAAGCCAGTTTATAGATTATGGCCCTTGTGTGGCCTCTGGCTTTCATTATGGCCCTTGGCTTTCATTATGGCCCTTGTTTTTGTCCATGGCTAATGGGTCTGCTGGCCTTTTTCCATGGCCCTCGACTCATGAGTCTGCTGGCCTTTTTCAAGGGCCCTTGTTCTGCTGGCCTGTTGCTTGAGCATTTGGCTCATGTGGTCTTTAACCCTTGGCACACATTGTTTGGTTGGCCTTTTACCAGTGTTATTGTGGCTGCTGGCCTGTTTCCATGGCCCTTAACTTAGGTGCTTGCTTGCCTTTTACCAGGGTTCTTGGGCTGTTGGCCTTTTCTGTGGCCCTTGGCTAAGGTGGCTGCTAGTTTTTATTATAGTCCTTGGGGTTTTGTGGTTGCTGGCTGTCAGGTGGCTGCCAGCCTTTGCTGTGACCTATGGTGCATAGGCCACCGGCTATGTGGTGGCTGCTGATAAGCGTGGCTATGGTTCTTTGCTGGGGCCCTTGGTGGGCATGTCTGTTTGCCTTGCGGCAATCCTTAGCAGGACAACAGCCATTGGTTTTGTCTTGTCTACAATCCTTGCATGCATGTTTCTAGTTACACCAGCAGTAGGCATGATTGGCTATTGGTTGGATCTGACATAGGTTGTACCATCAGCTGGTGTTTGCTCTGGGTTTCACAGCCCATAGCTTATTTTGTGGCTGATTGGTATTCAGCAGCTGAAGTTGGTCATATGTTGTCAGTTTTACAGCTGACCTTTGCTTCTGCCTTACATGCATTGTTTTTGGGCTTGTATGCCACTACTTATTTTCAGTAAGGCTGGCATGTGGACTAGTGTTTTGCAAGTTCAATAACTGGCTTGTGCTCTGTTGTTGCATGTGTGAGAATTGAATTTTGTGTCAGCTGCCAGTGCAGTTGGTGGCCTTGTCTGCAATGATGGCATTCACAATAGCTGGCTTATGTACTATTGCTTGTGTAATAGAGTTCCACTCTGGTGTTTTGCATACACTGCAGCTGACGGGCATCATGGCCTGCTAGTGTGACAATGGCGTGGCACATCTATGTTGGAGTACATAATAGCTGGCTGGTACACCACTGGTTTGCATATATGGTGGCTGGCTCATTTGCGAGTGGATTGTGCATCATTACAGTGACATTGGCTGGTCCAGCTGCTGATCCTTGTGCTGTTGTATGCCCAGTTTAGATTTAATGGTTGGTGGAGCTACTGGGCTGTATCAGCATGGCTCTACAAGGGTTACAATGAAATGCTGGATTAGGATAACCCAGAACTGGTGTTCATCTAGTTAAGTCTAAATTAGGTATTTATCCGCATTGAGTTGGTGGATCTTTGGCTGATTTATGGTGTGGAGTTGACTCGGTCAGCACTGGTGTGAGCTGTTTCCATTAAGCTACAGGACTAGGCTAATGTGGGCCAAGTCTTTTTAGGGCCACTCGCTAGTGCTGAGGATTGTGTATTTCTCCAGCACTGGTGATAGATGCATCCAAGTGATGTTTAGTTACTGATCTCATTGGTTTTCTGGGATTTCTAGGGTGTTTTTAGTTCTGAGATGGCTGTTGCCATCATTCTGGTTATGTCCTAGGGAGCTTTTTGTTTTAACAGTTGCAGGATTTTTGTTCTTCCCCAGGTGGGGTTTTAAGGCCATATTGCAGGTATCCCTCTAGTCGCTGAGGGAACCTTTTAAGCAGAATATGGCCATTCTTGATCTGCAATGCCTAATCCTCAAGTGCTGGTCTCTGTAATTTAGTGGTTGGTTTTTGTAGCTCTTGTTGTCAATCGCTTTCCATGTCCTAGAACATGTAGTTCAGGTTCTTGTGCCTTTTATCTTCCTTTTCAGGGGCTATACATTTTATCAGCTCCCCTGTTGTATGGATGTGATGCTACACTTATTACTCAGGGCGTCCTTAGCATCAGTTTGGTTATTGCCTTATGTTGGTTATTCCAACCTCTTGTTTTTGGAGCATGGCTTGGTAGATTCCATGTGTACTGACATAGAAGAAAAAGAGAATTTTACTTACCTACTTGATGTAAATTCCTTTTCTTCTAGTTCCGACATGTCAATACAGGGTTTCCCATCCCAAGTTATTTATTTTGGTTACTGTACTGCTATGGCAAAAGTATAACTGTGGTGAAGAGGAAGTCATGTGGTTTTATAGGTCATGATTACTTTTGATTGGCTATGTTATATGTCCTACCTCCAGGTCTGGGAGGGGCAATGCCCATGTGTACTGACATGTCTGGACTAGAAGAAAAGGAATTTATGTCAAGTAGGTAAGTAAAATTCTCTTTTTATTAGAGATGTTGGTGTAAATGATCTTGATTGTTGGGCAAGGTGCAAAGTGCACTTCATACAGTACCTCTATCTTCCTCTCAGTGTCGGACTGGCCCACAGGGATACCAGGAAAACTCCCGGTGGGCCCATGCTGCTAAACTTTTTGGCTATTTCATGGCCATTTCCTATTTCTATGAGAACAAAGATGCTAAATAGATTAAAGTATATAAAGAAAACAGACTAGGAGAATAGAGGTTGAATGAGTAGATGAGGAATATTAGTACTAAGAGTGGGCCCCTGGTCTAAGGTTTTATGGCAGGCCCATGGTCTATGGTTTTTGGGTGGGCCCCTTGTGTCTCAGTCCGACACTGCTTCCTCTGTTCACTTAATGGACTTAAAGGTGAAAATGTTTGTACTCTCATAATTTAACACAAAATTTTTATGAGTTTCTGACAAAGGCAGTCATTAAGTATAGAATTTCCTTGCACTCATTGAGGATATTAAAGTAATGGCCTGATATTGATCATGGTGCACTGCACAGCCTGCACCTATGATAAACATTCTTCTTCGTGTTCTGTATTTATTTGGGCAAGATGTAAACATCCCCTGGTGGACCTTCTACCTTGCACTTTTATATAGGATGCTCAAGGCAGCAGCACCAGAGTAGGCTATGCCAATGGGAGCACTGTACTTAACTGTGGCCAAAGCTGTAGTAAAATTTTTAGTCTGTACCTACCAATTCTAGGGGTACATGTGATTCCTGAATAGTGCCTATGATTTGCAATTTGGCACCCCATCTCTTAGCTACAGCTGCCTCAATTGCTTTGTTTTGCACAGAAAATAAATGTTTAATCCAGAAAGATTGCAAGCTTGGCACCACGCCATTTCCTTATATTTCTTACTAGCACATGAGAGGTTAAAGTTGCAATCCACGACACCTTTTTTCAAAGCACTGAAGTGAAGTGTTAGGATTTATCTGCTCTACACAGCTGCACTGTTTTGGAACAGCGTTGTGCAAGCTGTCAATAAGGTTTCCTATTAAATTAAATGGCTTATTGACCGACTAGAGCTTTTGCAGGCAGGATGATAGTGAGGGAGTTGTAAGGCTTCTTTCCATGGAGCAAACATTCTCCCGGTCACTGCTCTCTAAATCAGCCCATAATGGAGTTTGAAATCCCAGTACCAGGCTTGTGTTCCTTTATTTGTTTTTAATTTGTATCAATGGTAATTCCGTCTCCTTCAATTTATGTCATGGCTGGTCTTGTGCAGACCCTGCTCTCTCCTCTCCTCAGCTGGGCCTCTGAGGATTACAAATCATGTTTAATCTATTAACTGTGCCGCTTCCTGCAAGGGATTTGCTGTGTTTTGGAGCAGTTGTAATTAAACATCTTGTAAAATAGGTAAATATGTAAATGGCTAAACAAACATAGTTAAAAACAGAAATATAGACAATAAAATGAATACAGATATGGGGATCTATGATTCAGAATGCTGAAGGCTTGGGGTTTTTTTTGGATGGAATTTTGTTTCTGTAATGTGGATTACCATGCCTTCAGGCTGCTGAAAAAACAATCAATCATTAGAAAAACCTGATAGGATTATTTTGTAATCAATTTGGATTGATGCTTTGCTTAGTTAACATCAAGCTCAAGCTACTGTCATTGTTTGAGAGAAACAGCAAATCAGACAAAAATCATGAATTGTTTGTTGAAATTGGAAACTGTGGTGAATTTCATTGATGAATGTCTAGAACAATCTGGATAACAGGTTTTTGGATAGTAATTCAGTCCTGTAGTGGGTGATGTGCAAGGCTAGGGACAGAAGTAGTACATTTCGGCCTATGGAGAAATGCAGGCCAAGAATCCGCTCCTCCAATATTCCATGTGCCTACATGTGGATACATTGTCTTTGCTTGGGTACAGGCAGGTGTGGAGGATTTCAGTGCTGAAACACGAGAATCAGCATTTCTTTGCTGAAATCCTGTATGTCTGCACCCAAGAGGAGGCAATGTATCTATGCACAGGCACATATATAGGAACAGCAGAGGCGTAGCTGCTTCTCCACCTGTGTTTGTCTGCAGGCCGAGATCCGCTATGTCTATCCCTAACCAAATGATGTATAAAGATGTATAAAAGTGCTTTATTTCTATATGGGCAGCTCCTCTAAAACGAGCAATGCCAGTGGACACTCCAAATGGAATCTGATATCATTTTAAACAAAAGGGATAATTATTTTTATACAGCGCTTTTCTCCCATGGACCTCAAATGACTTTTTTTTTTACAGTACGCAAGACAACTATTTTAGGCACACTGCTTATACTGGGACATCAGGGGATCAAGTCACATGTTGCCATGGTAATCCAACCAGAGTCCCTAGCATGAGTGCAATGAACAATACAGTACATGCACCATATAGCTAGGGAATACATAAGCGCTTAGGGTCAGGCCACATGGAAAGGTTTGTTGCCCAAGTTTTTAAAAATTTCCGGCGACTAGTCGCTTGCTTATTTTACAGGTGAATATTTCTAGTGATTTCGGCTCCCGAAGATTTCTATCCCACTGTGCATTGCAAGACTATCTCCGCCCATAGGCTGTACCGCACTGCATCATGAGATAGCAGGCGGAAGCACAATAGTGTTATCATGGTGTGTTTTTCTCTGTGTATTTTCTCATCGTGTTTTCTCAGCGTCTGCTCCGTTTGCTTCTTTGAAAATGGAAATAATGATTTGGCTAACGATCTCGTTAATGGGAACCTTGTGAGGTGAACAGTACCTTTGGATGCACAGGTGTTCACCGACGCCCTTTTGGGGCCCCAGGCTTTCTGTTGCGGAAGCCAACAAGGAAGTTGCAAAGCCAAAAGACAAAATGAGTTACCGGCAGGGATTAAGAGGAGACGTAGTCAGGGTCAGGAAGAGTTCAAGGCAGGCGGCAGAAGTCGTAGTCAGAATATCAGGCAAAAGATCAAAACCAGGAAGTCAAAATATGGAAAAACGCTTGAGCAGGAACAGATAAACGGAAGCCTAGCTTGGGCACAGCAAAATGGTGGAACAGGCTATTTCATTTTTTCTTATATACTTCTATTATTATTTGCTAGAGAAAGAAAGACATGAAAGAGCTGCTGCTAGAAAATATTGGGTACATCCCATCACAGATCAGCGGTTAAAGAATGGACAATTCCAGTTATTATACGTGAACTTCGCAACGATCCAGAAAAATTCCAACTGTTTTTCAGAATGTCTATATCAAGTTTTGATGAACTTCTGAACATTTTAATGCCAGGCCTGTGTCGTGCCCATACATTGATAAGGGTTCCAATTTCACCAGAGGAGCAGCTAGGGGCACATTTACTTAGGATCGAATATCGAGGGTTAATTAACCCTCGATATTCGACTGTCGAAGTTAAATCCTTTGACTTCGAATATTGAAGTCGAAGGATTTACCGCAATTCGAACGATCGAAGGAAAAAACGTTCGATCGAACGATTAAATCCTTTGAATCGAACAATTTGAAGGATTTTAATCCATCGATCGAACGATTTTCCTTCGACCAAAAATTTGTTAGAAAGCCTATGGGGACCTTCCCCATAGGCTAACATTGAGGTTCAGTAGGTTTTACTTGGCGAAGTAGGGGGTCAAAGTTTTTTTTAAAGAGACAGTACTTCGACGATCGAATGGTCGAATATTTGAACGATTTTTAGTTCGAATCATTCTATTCGAAGTTGTAGTCGAAGGTCGAAGTAACCAAAAAAATACATCGAAATTCGAAGTTTATTTTATTCTATTCCTTCACTCGACCTAAGTAAATGTGCCCCTAAGGTTTGTGTGCTTTATTGCTATGTTTGTAACATTTATGGGTTTAGGTGACTGGTATGGGCAATTTGGTATATATATGTGTGTCAGGTATATCTATGTCATAGGTATATATGTGCGCTTTTAGCAATAATACAGGTCCTATCTATCATAGTAATATTCTTAATTAAAGAAGTAATGCTTTTGTTTTGTTTTTCTTTCAGGTTTTTAGCAACTGGACAGTCATTTGCTTCTTTTTATTTCCAATTCCTAATTGGTTGAAGCACTATAGGCAAAATTGTAAGAGAAACTTGTCTGCTTATTTGGATTGAGCTGCAAAGATTTGTGATGCCACCCCAGATGAAAATGCATGGATTAATATTGCAGAAGTCTTCTATAAAAAAAACAATTTTCCTAATTGCTTGGTTGCCTGGGATTGGAAAACACATTAGAGTTACAATGCCTTTCAAAAGTGGCTCAAAGTACTTTAACTAAAAAAATACTTTTCGGTTGTTCTTCTGGCTAGTGTTGATGCAAATTATTGCTTTACTATAATTGATGTGGGATCCTATGGAAGCACTGGTGATGCCAGTGCTTTCCGGAATTCAGCAATGGGACGCAGATTATCAGAAGAGGCACTTCATCTACCTTTTCCTAAACCATTGCCTGGGACTGCTGCACCTTCCATGTCTTATGTTTTTGTGAGTGATGAGGCCTCTGGTCTAACAGAAAACATAATGCGGCCTTACCCAGGGTCACAAAGGGCCATTGAGAAACGTGTTATCAATTACAGATTATCAAGAGCATGCTGTATGGTAGAGTGTGCTTTTGGCATTCTCTCCAACAAATGGCGTATATTCCATACCTCTATACAACTGGAACCTGATTTTGTGGATATTATAATGAAAGCTTGTTGTGTCCTACACAAATTTGTTCGTCTTTGGGATGGGTATAGCTATCAAGACTCCCTGACTGATGATATCCCAGATATTGATTGGGCCCCTGTTAGAGGTCCAACAGGAGGAATGAGACATATAAACATTTGTAAACAAGGAAGAGTAAGAATTCAGCTTATAAGAAGTTTAATATTTACCAATAAAACAAAAAAAAAACATTTAGTACAAGCATCCCCCTTCCCAAAAGTGCAAATATTCTCAATACCCAAAATAAACATTATAAAGTGCACATAACAACATATTGCAGCCTAAAATGCATCAACATTATAAAGTAACATTATGAAAGCACATATAAATTACATTAGAGGTCTGTGAAAGAGTTTTGGGAAGGATCCCAAGCTTGGGAAGTGGAAGGGTATGGATAGGGGTGCCAAGGGTTTGGAGTGCTGATTTGAGGCATCTGGAAAGGTTGTGGTGGTTGAGGTGGTTGCCCAACAGGCATGTTGGGTGGATGATTTGCTTGTGGTAAATATTTGTATTGGAGCTTCACATATTCCATTTGCAACATTTGTCTTTGTGCCTGTGGTACCATCATGATGGTAGGCAATAAACCAGTATAAAAAGAGAATTCCAGTGTGTATTCAAATGCTTGACAGAAGACTCTCTGGATGATACGGAATGACATAACATTGAAATCATGTCTTTTACATCACCCAATGAAATATCAGAGTTTTTTCTTTTTGCTGCCCGTTGTCAGGCTGAGACGCTTGTGCAGTTGGGGTGCTAGTGCTGGTAGTTGATGGACTGTTCCACAGTATCAAGATTGCTAGAAGTTCTAATGGAAAACAAAAAAAAAGATACCATTACAACAAGCAATTGTTTCCATACAAATAATACATACATTTTTGTATTCCCTGAGGCATTCCTCTGCATTGTTGTGTTACAAATATTTTCAATATGAGTACATGGATACATTCAAATGGGGGTCACTGACCCCATCTGAAGATCAAATACTCAAAGGCTACAAAGTTATCACTATAAGTACTTTCTATTAATCATATTTCTATGTAGATCCAGTTCAACATTAGTATGATGTAGGCATTGATCATACCCTACCCCCCACCCCAAAAAAATGGAGGATTATTAACAAAAAGCAGGTGGTACAAATTTCAATCAGTCAGCATAAATATATTTCTTTCTTTTTGATGGCGATGCACCACTGCGTGTATCCGTCTTCTGGGCAGATACTTCCCTACGAAAGCAATCTCTAATGTGCTTCCATCTGCTGTGAATTTCTTTGGCTGTATGGGGGGATGGAGAAGAAATTAATATTTTTACAATGATTTCAGATGAGCCACATAGTATGACACTACTAAACCACATAGTATGACACTAAAGTCACATTTTGAACCAGTCATACGTGTAATGATTGCCACTAGGGATGGGTGAATTTGACCCGTTTAGTTTTGCCAAAAATTTGCTGCCCGCGAAATGTCGCCGACGCCCGTTAAAGTCTATGGGCGTCAAAAAAATATTGTTGTGTGACAATTTTTTTTTTTGACGCCCGTCTTTTTTTTTGTCGCACAATGCCATACAAGTCTATGGGCGTCAATTCCGCTGCGAAACAAGGCAAAAAAATTCACCCATCCCTAATTGCCACCTGTAATGATTGCCACCTGCCCAGTAAAAAACCACCACCTCAACAGGTTGTATGCATACCCCCTACACATATGCCCCACACATGATTGTAAAATTATTTTTTTCACCATCTGAAAGAGATTCCCAGCCTGCAATAAGTTGAACTGCCACCTTATCCCACAATTGATTCCTTATCAGCTTATTATGATATGTTGTTAACTCTATTATATACAGAGCTGGTCGTTCATCCACCAAATCAATCAGCCTATCTGTATCAAAATGGCATTTTTACTGAAAATGTTGTCACAAGAGTCTTGTCGCATGGCTTCCTTCTGGAAATGCAGCTTGTGAATGACAATGCAACACGTGGTCACTCGACCAAACAATTGAAATTGACACTGTAGAATCTACGTTCTGGGTTCTTCCGTACGCATTTCCCCTCACGTCATGCCGTGTATACTACGTTTTCCATTATCGTGGCTACTTGTCTCCTCGTCTATTTTTTACTGGTATTTTTGTATACTTCTCTATGGCTAAGCTATTTCTGATCTATCACTCCGAAAAGGAGTGCTTTCAAATAGCATTGTGTGCATGGTGCTTGGTGATTTCCTGTATTTTCTATGTGATGACAAAACAAGAGACTAGTAATCGAGACTAATCTTCCTGTGTGGCCTGAACCTTAGTGCAAAGACTGGTGAAAAGACATTTGAGGTGAAGTGAAACGGGACAAATTCGCCCATCACTAGTGTTTATACAAAGGGCCTGTAGCTGTCACTGTGCACAAGAGTTATACTGTGTACATAGTACTTTCTAGACGTTTTTCAAGTATTAGAGTTGAAGCTACTGTTGTAGTGTAATGGCTGCATGAACCTGCTAATAAAGCACTGTTATACTTTACTCATCCTCGGCTACCAAAACATAACACCAAACTTTGAGTCTCTCCCACTCCCCGCAGCTTTTAGATCCCCCTGGATTTAGATATGCATCACACTTCTGTTCTCAACAATCTCTCCCTCCAAACGCCAACACCTCTCTGCACCCCTCAAAGACACAAAATATAGAAGCAGTTGTGCGCTGCCGTGACAACACCACAATGTCCCTGCTTGGATCCTCCGATCACAGATTCTCTCTGTATGTGGAACAAAGGATCCAAGAATTGAAGCCGCGAGCATGGACGAGTGGAACTGGAGGCAACAGATGGAACCTGCAAGCAGGATTGTAAATAAGAACTAATATGTGACTTTGATCAGAGTGGATGCACCTGAACTGGCTTAAACCAAACCCAGACATGACAGAGGTAAAAATATGTCAGGGAGCACAGCCAGTGAATTTAAAACTTTGTGGAGTAAATCTAGATTTGTCAGTGCAGGTACCCAACTCAAACATCAGGTGTCTGCTATAATTAGATCGGCATTCTTCCATCTCAGGAACAACAACAAAACATCTAATTCCCGCAGAGGATATGCCAAAATTAATCCATGCTTTTGTATCTCAAGTCTGAATTACTGCAATGCCCTGTATTATGGTCTTCCAAAAAATGATCTTCAGTGATTACAGTTGGTTTAATATGAAGCCAGGCTACTTACCCACCAACACTGCTAAAGCTACATAATACCAGTTCTACGCTCCCTACGTGGGCTTCCAATAAAATTAAGGATTTTGTTGAAAATCGTCCCTCTTTCCTTTAAATCTCTAAATAATCAAGGTCTGTTCTGATTCCTCATGTACAGTACCTCTTGCCCCTTCATTTTCGGACTCAGTAAAAGTTCCCAGAGTAAACATTAAAATCCTTTGGAATCATGCTTTCTGTTACTCAACACCCACAGTTTGAAACTTTTTGCCATATGCAGTCCGAGAGGCATAAAAGCAGACTCAAAACATATTTGTTCACCCAGGCTTTTAGAATACAATAAGAATTATCTCTTCAGGCCATAATGTAGTAAATGCTTTTTAGTGCCACAGGAGAAAAGCTCTATAAAATGTAATAATAATAATGATAATAATAATTATTATTATTATCATTAAGCCAATGGTAGGGAAAAAATTAAAGGCACCAAACACAAGCTATAGTCACTGAAAACAAATCATGTGGATGCAGTAGTCAAGTTGCTCCAATACCAAAATCCAAAGTGGGGAATGCCCCTCAAATGGTCTAAGTTGACAAAGGAAACACAGGCGTTTTGTAAATTCTCACTTTAGTGAATTTGCAGAGAAACGATCATTCACCTGAGCAAAAATGCGCGTCTCAAAAGGGCACGAAACTGCAATAGCGACAGTCTATTTCGCAAGTGAATTGTCTTCTACGCCTGTAACTTAATTGCCTATGTCCCTACAGATGTTATTTCTGCTGAACTTTTGCTAGCGATGGCCACTTTGCCCTTTAGTAAATCAGACAAACCTCAGCAAGAAAGACTTTTTTTGGGAATCAGCCACACTGGAAGGCCACAAAAAAAGTCATAAAAAGTGAAGAAATTGTTATTTATAGCATCACTTGTGATCTGTATTTATTATTCTGCAAAATGTATGAGATAATACTATGCATCTAACCTTATCCATGGGTGACTAAAGTTTTAATAGAGCCATTTAAAAATCAGTGAGACCCTGAATAAAGTTGTGTTTGTCCATAATTTACATACGTTGCTGCTGTATACATCACAAAAGTTTTGTTTTTAAAAGCTGTATGGTGTGCAATGTCTGACATACATGAATTTCCAGTGGATATAAATACTACAATTTTGTGAATGAAGTAATTTTATTTAGAAGAAAATATGTCCGAAACCAAAAATACCCCATCTTCAACCTGTTGAGGTCCTGTAGAAGTCAATGGCAGAGGTCCTATTTGCAATTTTAAGATAATATTGTCTGGGCTGGGTTTCGTACGATAATTGAACATTTCGGATTTTTTGTGACAATCCGAAAAAAGTGTTGTTTTTTTTTTCGAACCTATTTATTTGTTTTTTTTTAATGATAAATAGGGGTAAATTGTGGATTCAAGTTTGGTCTGATTTTTTTTTATTAATTAATTTGGATTTTAGTAAATAACCCCCTATGTGTACAGTTAGTATATAAAGTTATACTGTACCTACCAATATTTTTTTTGTTAAGATGATAGCAGTCATTTCTGTGCCATGTGATAATAATAATAATAATAATAATAATAATAATAATAATAAACACAACATTAGGGAACATAATGAGGCACAGCATTTGTAACAAACACACACATTAGAAATGAAATAATTTCCATTAGGTAGCATAATGGGTCACAGGGGATGTAATATTAATAATAATAATAACAGACCATTACATTAAAAATGGATTCTTTCAGATACCACAAACAGGCACAAATGACTCAATAACCAAAAAAAGGAGACAATTTTATTTTAATCAGAGGGCGGAATAATGCACAGTTATAACCACACAGACCATTACCTTTATCTAATAAATCCCTTCAGATGAAGGACAGTATGCAATAAGCCTTGAGGGCCTTTAGATAAAAAAAAATATCTAAATATATCTAACCAGCAAGGAGAATGAGATGCAGTGCATGCAATAGATATCCAAAGCTCCAGTTCATCTTTCAAATCCCACAGTTCATGATCCTGTGTCATTTCTCCTCCTCTGTTTCATTAGTTTTTGCTGCCTTATGTCCCCATTTTAATGCATCATTCAACCACAGTACTAAAGCTTGAACCCTGCTCTGCCCTCTAAAAATTAGGTCAAAATAATCCACACCAATGCATTTTAATCATCACCCCATATAATCACACATTGCTCCTGTTCACCAACTTTTTGGTTCTCTGTCTCCTCCAAATATCCTCCTATCCCTCTAAATAATCATGTTGTGGATTTCTTGTGCTCTGTATTTCATCATGAAATGTCTCATGTATCCCACCAATTCTTCCTCCTTCAGATGCATTTTCTATGTGAAATTTACTATCCCAATTCATCTGCATTAAAAACAGGCTAAACAAACTGAATAAGTTGTCTTCTCTTTTTATCAGCTGTTATAGACTTAGAATTATGTAAAGGTGGTGAAGGACGCAAAGTAAAGATGTGTTAGTGCCTGACAACACCACCTCCTAAGTGAAATATATATGTTATTATTATCTTTTTTTTTTTTACCACAGTGTGTACTTTCTATTTCATACACTCTTCACCTGCCCAAGTTAGTATTGATGTTAGTTGGTGGTAATGCCTTGCATCTACCAGGCTGGTAGAACTTGGTATAAAAAAAGCAAAAACATTTGTGCTATTAGCACACAGACTGGCCAAACTTCATATCCCACTGGGTCAATAACCAGGGAGCTGCACCAATGAGGTTCAGGTGGTAGTGGTGACCAGGTTACCAGGAGCGGCAAAAATATGAATTTAAGAGCCAATTTTTTATTCCAGAAATGTGGCTTTTCTAGTGCAAGGTAAATATTTGAAAAACTATAAAAAACATAAATAATCAAGTTGCTTAGAACCAACCATTCTAAAACATACTAGAAGTTAATGAAGGTGAACCACCCATTTAAGAAAATAAAAATTTATTTTTTTCCCAACTGGTTATCCAATGCACATTTTATTTTACACATATAGGATCCATTATTTGGAAACCCGTTATCCAGAAAGCTTTGAATTATGGAAAGGCTGCCCCCATAGACTCCATTATAATGACAGATGAAAGATGATTCCCTTTTTCTCTGTAATTATATAACAGTACCTTGTACTTGATCCCAACTAAGATATAATTATTCTCAATTGGATGCAAAACAATCCTATTGGGTTTAATTAATGTTTAAAAGTTTTCTTAGCATAAGAAAGGTATGAAGATGCAAATTATGGAAAGATCCCTTATCCGGAAATCCCAAGGTTCCGAACATTCTGGATAACAGGTCCCATACCTGTACATTTGGATTTGTGAGTAGCAGTTGTTGGTGGTATCCATTCCTCAGGTACAGGTCAATAGGGTAGTGCCATTGGCCTGAAGATGACAATATACCAATCATTGTTAGTTTACAAAATAAAAATATACCAATTTTGAAAAAGGAGAAAGATTTTTTGCATTTTAATTAACCAACTACAACTGCAAAGACTGATACCATTTAGAATCTCTCCAGACAATCAGGTTTAGTTTTCTCTCAACTGGAGCTAAACATTATTGTTGAGACATTCCTGTGCAAAAAACATATTCATCTACTCTTTCATCATCTGAATTTTGGTGAGTCATTCAGTGTGGCACAAATCTGAGTCACAGATGCTTTTGAATTCAGGTTTTCTGTTGTAGAAAGAATTTAAACCTGTTTATGTTTCTTTCTTGTGCTTGATTAGTTAAAAGGACACAAGAATTGCCTTCACCTGGTGTATACAGGGTGACACATTTAGTCCTAGCCTCTTTTGAAATATATATATAGTTTGATCCTTCCATATCTGCAGCAATTGCAAAACCATGTCTTGACTACATACAGTACTTGGTTTATAGACCTTAGGGTGCATAGTGCAGGACAGGTTGCTCCATACAGTAGCCTATTCATTAATTTGGATATACTTACCTTTCAACTTTCCTCTTTAAGGAAAATTATAGTTTTGGGCAAAACCTAATCCAGTCACTTACTATATAAAATAATTTCATAGATGATAAGGAGAAGTTTGCATTTTCTGTCTACCTGTCTAGAAAAGCTGTACACACAGCAGCGTTTAATTAGCTGGGAAATATATTGCCAAAAAGTCTTCTCTGGGGAATATTCATGCAGATTAGCTAGAGAGAGAATTTTACCACATTCACCAAATAAATTGGTCCAGAAGATGATAGTGTATATAAGAGAAAAGGGGCAATAACTGGTTTAAGGCAGTTGTGTGTAGAAACAAAAAATGCACATAAATAACAAAGTCCTGGGGGGAGGGGGAAAAATCAAATAATTGAAAAAGTCTAAATACGCCGAAGGTCAATACAAATATTCATTACTCGAAGGGATTAAGTCAGAGAATGATGGTTCATCAAAAAAGTCTGTATGATACAGCACTCCATTACCCTTGAGAAAGTCGGACATGACGAAACATGTTGGGAACAGATTTAACAGACTTTTTAGATGAACCATCATTTTCTGCTAAATTGTCAGTGCAATACATCTTTATTTGAATTAAGGTGCTGATACAATTTTACAGGATGGGAGCATGCCCCCTCTTTTACGTTTCTCAGAAGATGATAGTGACTGCATATTCATAAAATTCAAGAATGGCACAAGGATTAAACTAAGTTTTGTAAGGCTTATTAAATGCTTTCACTCATAAAAAATATGAAGCCAGATTTCAGACCACGTTACAAATGTTGGAGTATATAAAATCAGGCAAAGTAAACAATTACTTGAAGCTATTGTATTTTCATCCTATTTTTTCCAGAAGAAAATCTATCAAGAACAAAACAATTTAAAAGAATAAACAGAAATGGGTGTGCAGGCAGCGTCTAGAGAATATTCATATTTCAGCGATGTCAGAAGCTGATGTTGAATAGGTCATGGACTGCTGTGAGTACATTGTGTGTGGAACGTGTGGTCCACTGGGTACTGGTGAAAAATAAAGTGAATAGAAAGGAACATTTGATAAGGTTAAAATGGTTATCATTAGTTGTTTAGAGTGGAAACATAGATGGTTTGAAAAATGTGTATCAAGTGTCAACGAGCCACACTAGCTAGCTTGAAACATGTTGTGTTAAAATAAACCTTTCAGCACAGTATCTAAGGTTTCTGAGCCTGTTTTCCACAGGTTTCTGAGCCTGTTTTCCACATATATCCAGATTTTGTTTGTTTACTGTGTGTCTGCCTGGAATTGACCTTTGACTGTCTGACTTTGCTTTAACTCTGCCTGTCTGACCTTGCTTCAACTCTGCCTGCATTGACCCATGCCCATCTGACCTTGCTTCAACTCTGCCTAGACTGACACTTGCCTGTCTGACCTCACTAGAACTATGGCTGACCTTTGCTTGTAAGTGAACATGAGTGTATCCTGCTTGCCCATCTATTCCCCCCGGTGCTCTGTTCCTCTCACACTAAGGAGCGGATTTATCAAGGGTCGAATAATCGATTTGAGTTCTAATTCAAAAAATTTAAAAATTCACACATTCAAATTTTAATCCCCCTATTCAAATGTAAATTCAATTGTGAGATTTATCACAACTCTACAAAATTAAAAAAATTCAAATGAATTTGACCTTTGATAAATGGGCCTATAAGTCATGGCGGCATCTGAGCAGCTGAGGGCTCCTCCCAAAGCCAAAGGCGGCTGCTATAGGCAGGTTAGATTGTCAAGGTTGGGGTTGTTTTCTCTGGGACTTGAGAGGGGACATGATTACTTTTAATAAATACATTAGAAGACATTATAGACCTCTATTTTGAACCAGAGACCACCCTTTAGACTAGAGGAAAAGAAAACTACAATTTGCAGATTTTCCGAGAGCAAAACCACCCACACTAAGTCTGTTTGTTCAGACAAGAAACTGCAGCCATAGGTGTTCTATACATAGTCTCTGATGGTGCCTGATTGTTTAACATGCAGTTAACCCCCTATACTTACTAGAATAAGTAGCAAATCTAACATAGTTATAGTCAGGTATCTTGTTACATAAGTTAGATAATATTTTGGTTTGTGAATTTTAAGAATGTAATACAAGACTCGATTTGGGGATGCAAGTACTGCAAATAAGAATCTTTAATATATATATATATATACTCCACATTAAAAGTGGGCAAGTAGGGCCAAGGCCTTACCCATTTCAGGCGCTTTCATCCTTAATCATAAGCACAATAGTTACAGTTCCAACCACCCTTATAAACTCAAATATCAACAGTTAATGTTAGGGATGACCTATTGCTATTTTCTAGTCGCAAAGCAGTCGCATAGCAAAATAAATTGAAGGACATTTTATTTTAAAAAAAAATATGCATCATACATAATATTTATCCTTCTCTATAGCCAACAAAAATGTTACAATACCAGTCAAATACTGTAAGTAACATAAGATTGCTATCTTGGAAAACAGATGTTTTATGCCAAGAGTCAAAAAATTCCAAATAAAAAAAAATTCATTCTGAAATAGCTGCACGAACATTTGGTACTTGACACATTTTATTTGGTTTTTATTTCCTGCCTCATGCTGTAATCATCATAGGGGGATATTTACTAAACTCCGAATGCAAAAATAATTTTTTTTTATAATATCTGACTTTTAAAAAATCATGAATTTTTCGGAAATTATTAAACCCAGAAGATGGAGGATGGAAGTCAGAATCTAAAAATCCAGCATCTCAGACCTGTCGAGGTTGCATATAAGTAAATGGGAGAAGTCCAAATGATTTTTTGATGTGTGCTGGGTTTTGTGCAAGTTTTCAGGCAAAAAGATAAGAAATCGGGGTTTTTGGATGTAAAATCCCAAAAAATCATGAAAATCTGATTTTTTTTCCAGCAAAGCAAATTTTCGGGAAAATGTAATAATAAATAAACGTAAAAAACCTGAGCAGATTTGATCAGAGTTTGTAGCAGAAAATATTGAGATAAATTCAGATTTTGATAAATAAACCCCTAAGTGTCAATGGGTTAGGAGGAAACTGTAAAACATGATGTATAATGATGTACTGTAGATGACTATAAAGTAGCTAACTGCAAATGTCATATTGTGGACTTATTCAAAGTAAGGATTTAGCAAGTGTTTGTAAGTTCTAGTGATTGGATTTGTCATACAGCTCTTATACTGGAATTACCTAAATTAATTTTAGAAACTCCGCTTCACACATGACAAGACTTAGGGGCAAATGCATCAATGGTCGAATATCGAGGGTTAATTAACCCTCGATATTCGACTGGGGAATGAAAATCCTTCGCCTTCGAATATCGAAGTCGAAGAATTTTGCGCAAATATTTTGATCGAAGGAATAATCGTTCGATCGAACTATTAAATCCTTCGGATCGAACGATTCGAATGATTTTAATCCAACGATCGAAGGATTATCCTTCGACCAAAAAAAGCTAGCTAACATTGGGTTCGGTAGCTTTTAGGTGGCGAACTAGGGGGTCGAAGTTTTTTCTTAAAGAGACAGTGCTTCGACTATCGAATGATCGAATAGTCAAACGATTTTTAGTTCGAAACGTTGATTCGAAGTCATAGTCGAAGGTCGAAGTAGCCCATTCGATGGTCGAAGTAGCCAAAATAACACTTCGAAATTCAAAGTTTTTTTTCTTCTATTCCTTCACTCGAACTTAATGAATGGGCCCCTTAATGTCTTGAAACTTCAGGTTACAAATGCTATGTACAAAAAACACAAAACTGTTTTTTTTTTTAGACAGTGTTATCAGACAATCTTGAACTTGCATGAAATTATTATTTTCTAAAACAATATATTGATCCTGGTCTAGACAGGCAAGTCAATGAAATGCATCTAATTTCACTGAGACGCATATGTTCCTATGTGTATTTGAAATATTTTAAAAATATATTTCTGATTCAATTGTCAGATAATAAAAAAGCCTTTTTTAAGTTTTGTGCTACAAACGGGACACATCTGTGTCTGGAAACCCCTAGATACAGAATGTTCTTGTTACAGAATCTGTACCTGTAACTTTGTAACTGGATTTATGAAAGTAGACCTGATTTGATCAAAAACTTTTGTGTGAACTGGGAAAACTATGGGTGTTATTTATCAAAGTCCGAATTTATCTCAATATTTTCTGCTACAAACTCCGATCAAATCCTCTCGTTTTTTTTACGCTTATTTACGCTTAACCTGATTGCATTATGGGAGAAAACTTTAAGTTGTATAACAGCCGCTAATGAAACTAGCAACAACACTGAGCTATTGAACGCTGCCCTCTCAAGGGTTGAAAAGGCATTGAGAATTATAAAAGACTTGCTCAAAAGTACTCTTCCCTTTTGTCACGTTCCAACATAGAGGAAGCTTCACTAGAATTAAAAGACTTTACTTCTACTGAGCAGCAGAGACATAGCACATATCTGGAAGCAAAGGCACAGATAGAGGGTAGATTAGCACAGCTACATGAAACTACATCCTGTATATCTGCTTCTTCCAGACACTCATATAGATCTGCCAGCTCACATCATAAATCCTCTTCCAAGTCATTGCGGTCCTGCGCTGTAAGGTCATCACTGAGCAACCAAATACTCAAAGCTCGCCAAAAGGCTGCAGTAGCCCAGGTTCAAGCCACCTGTTCTGAAAGAGAAGCAGCCTTCAAGGCAGAAGCTAAGCTTAAGGAAGCTGAAGCACAGGCAGACGCAAAACGCATTCAAGCAAGAATGCATCTAGAAATCCTTCAGAAGAGAAGAGAAAAGGAAGTAGCCTTAGCAGAATTATCTGTCTTGGAACAAGCCCTATTGGAAGAAGAAGGAGCGTCTTGTCCTAGCTTGGCCGTCCGTCAAGATCCTGTTGAAAGGACCCTACAATTAGTTTTGACCCAGAACCATAATGATACAGTCCTGCCTACGGTTGTAGGCCCACCTCATAATCCTCTAGCAAGTCAGTGTGCACCTTGCAACACAGACACTTCACTACCGTATGCCACAAAATCAAGTGTACCAACCTATCCAGCTCATGTGCCGCCATAACATGTGAATAGAGATTACAAGGACACAACAGGAGACTTCAGAGTGCACTCTATGCCTCCTGCAACACAGCTCTCTTCAACTTCAAATGCACAAAGACCTTTAGACACGAGACCCTTGCCTGGATTGAACCCATCTGCTACACCTTTCTCTCCACCTACTGGCCAGCACCAGATACCAACCTTGATCCAAGATGGTGCACCATCAGTACTTCCTGTGGGTGTAAAAACCGAAAGCACTGACATTGCAGAGTTTAACAAGTATATGATCCAGCGAGAGTTGATTGCTACTGGACTGTCTAGATTTGATGACTGCCCAGAGAACTATAGGAGTTGGAGATCTACATTTAAGGCAGTAACCAAGAACTTGGACATTGAACCCCAAGCAGAACTTGACTTACTAATAAAGTGGTTGGGGCATCAATCTTCAGAACATGTAAAGATACTTAAATCTGTCTACATTCATAACTTTGAAGCAGGCCTTGATGCTTCCTGTGAATGTTTGGAACAAGACTATGGGAGAACGGAAGTCATTGAATCTGCCTTATTCCAGAGACTAGAAGACTTCCCAAAAATCTCTATTAAGGACAATCATAAGCTTAGAGAGTTAGGTGACCTTCTTCTTGAACTTGAAATCGCTAAGTCAGATCCTAGTTTGCCAGGTCTTAGCTATTTAGACACTGCTTAGGGGGTAAACCCTATTGTAGCAAAGTTGCCTTATCATCTCCAGGAGAAGTGGACTAGCGTAGAATCAAGGTATAAATATGAACACCATGTCTCTTTCCCACCCTTTTCTTATTTTGCAGAGTTCGCGAGGAAGATCGCAAGATCCAAGAACAACTCAAGCTTCTCCAATCCAGACACAACCACCCTTCCTTCAACTACTCCAAAGGGTATTGCCACCAACAGTAATTTCAAGGACTTAAGACATCCTATTGCTGTGAGAAAGACCGCAATTGCCTCTAATGTCTTGGCTACAGATACTAAATTACAAGATACCAAGTCAAGCAATATTGATCAACAGTGTCCCATTCATGATTCACCACATTCTCTCTCCATATGTCGCGCATTATGGGGCAAGCCTATCAAAGAACGCATGACATACCTCAAGGAACATAATATCTGCTTCAAGTGTTGCGCATCCACCGATCACCTAGCTAAAGACTGTAAGAATGATGTCAGATGTTCCCTGTGTAACAGTGCCAAGCATGTAGATGCTCTTCACTCAGACTCATTCAAAAGGAAACCTTCGCCTGGCAGCAACCCCAAGACCCCAAGAACTAAGCAAAACGCCAGCCCTGTAACCACAAGATGTACAGAGGTGTGTGGAGAAGGGCTTCATAGCAAGTCTTGCAGCAAGATATGTCTCGTTAGGGTTTTTCCTGAAGGATGCCCACAAAATGCCATAAAAATGTACGCCATACTCGAGGATCAGAGCAATCGCTCATTGGCCACTCCAGAATTCTTTGACTCATTCAACCTGGTCCTGCAGACATGTGCCGGACAAGTCAGCACTTCTGGAAGAAGAGCCCACGGCTTCATAGTGGCATCAGAATATGAGAACACAGAGTTTCCTCTACCAACGCTAATCGAATGTGATAAGCTACCAAATAATAGAGACGAGATCCCCACACCTGAGGTAGCACGTCATCACTCTCATTTGAATCACATTGCTGATTACATTCCATCACTTAACAAGGATGCAAAGATCATGATCCTTCTAGGGAGAGACAGTCTCAGAGTTCATAAAATAAGAGAGTCATGTAACGGTCCAGATGATGCTCCCCATGCCCAGAAACTTGATCTTGGATGGGTGATAATAGGAGAGGTCTGTCTTAATCGATCGCACAAGCACCTGGATGTGGCTTCCTAAAAAATCAATGTGGAGGGATCAGAATGAATATGAAGAATCAGTAGACCTGAACAATGGAACTATGTCCCGACTGATTTGAATCCCTCAGACATCGCCACAAGGTCTGTGCCAGCAGTTGTCCTTACACAAACCATTTGGTTTTCAGGACCCAAGTTCTTAACAGACCAGTCTTCTATAGACTCTGATTGAGACGTCAACTTCCACCTGGTGGATCCAGATACTGATCCAGAAATCCGACCAGAGGTTAAAACATTGAGCTCCAATATCTGCTCAAGAAGAAACTTGGAGGTAAGACGTTTTGAACGTTTCTCTTCTTGGGAAAGATTAGTAAAGACTATCGCAAGATTAAGTCATATTGCACAGAGTTTCAGCAAGTCCAATCAGATTTCATCTTGTCATAAATGGTATACCTGCAAAGAGCCACCTAACGCATTAGAATATGAGAAGGCAGAGTCATTCATCATACGTCATGTGCAAGAAGAAGTCTTTGCAGAAGAAATTAAGTGCTTTAGAGGCAATAGACCAGTCTCGAAGGGTAGCCCACTATTCACCCTGAACCCAGTAATCGATAATGAAGGAATACTTAGAGTCGGTGGACGGCTAAATAAACAAACTTGCCAAGAAGAGAACAGAACCCCTTGATAGTACCAAGAAACCACCATCTGGCGACCTTGATTATCCGGCATTACCATTAAGAAGTAAGACACCAAGGAAGACACTACACAGAAGGTGCTATCAGAGTTGTAGGGTTCTGGATAGTTGGAGTGAGAAGACAAATAGCCACGATCATTCACAACTGTGTCAAATGTCAGAAGTTAAGAGGAAGACAGCAATATCAACAGATGGCTGACTTATCCGCAGACAGACTGAGCGAAGATGCACCCTTTACATATGTCGGGATTGATGTATTTGGACCATGGACAGTGACGGCCAAAAGAACCCGCGATGGTCAAGTCAACAGCAAAAGATGGGCTGTAATGTTCACTTGCCTAAGTGTAAGAGCCGTACATATCGAATCGATCGAGTCTATGGACACCTCTAGTTTCATTAATGCTCTCCGGAGATTTCTTGCTCTAAGAGGTCCTGTGAAGATGTTGAGATCGGACTGTGGAACCAACTTCATTGGTGCGTGTAGAGAGTTACAGATAGACCAACAACAAGTTGCAAATTATTTGAGTGATCAAGGCTGCGTGTGGAAATTCAACCCACTGCACTCTTCACACATGGGCGGAGCATGGGAACGCATGATCGGGATGGCAAGGCGCATATTGGATGCAACATTGCTTGATGTAAGTTCTTCACGCCTTACCCATGAGGTGCTGCCACGCAGTTTTGCTGCCTAGCAGTTGATATTATATGTTATGTTATAATGGTATTTGGTATCATCCTTTCACCCCCACTGTTTCTTGTTAGATAGTTGCTCCCATCCTCCATTTTCTTCTGTAACCTCCCCCTTGGTTTAGTGTGTTATGAAGAGACTGCAGTGTGTGTAAGCTGTGTAACTCCATTAGAAATTTAACTATGAAAAAGGCCTCTATGTTTAACATTTGCTGCCTTGAAGCATAAAGAAGCATTGGAGAACATTTCTGGAGTCTTTATTCATTGAGTACGCTATCTGTCAAGGTGATCATTCAACCTGCTGCACATATCCTTACAGACTGGGTCTACATGGAGCTTGTGACCGATGCTGAGACAGAATACATGGTTTTGCTTTTAATGTAAGGAAGATGGCTGATAATGTTTAAAAAGTGTCTGGTGTCGAGTTAAATACACTATTATTATATTAGATAGTTGAAGTGATAACACTTGAGGGGCAGATTTACATAGGGTCGAATATCGATAACCCTCGATATTCGACTGCCGAATGTAAATCCTTCGACTTCGAATATCGAAGTCAAAGGATTTACCGCAAATAGTTTGATCGAACGATTGAACGATCAAACAAAAAATTGTTTGTTCGAACGATTAAATCCTTCGAATCGAAGGCACCTCGGTAGGTTTTAGGTGGCGAAATAGGGGGTCGAAAGTTTTTTTTAAAGAGAGAGTACTTTGATTATAAAATGGTCGAATATTCGAACGATTTTTAGTTCGAATCGTTCTATTCGAAGTTGAAGTTGTAGTTGAAGGTTGAAGTAGCCAATTCGATGGTCGAAGTAGCCAAAAAAATCATTTGAAATTTTTCCTCTAGTCCTTCACTCGAGCTTAGTAAATGGGCCCCTTACAAAAAAAATAAAAGAACTTTATGAAAAAAACCATAATTCTTAACTAGAGCATATTTAATGTGCTTTCTAGGATAACAAAGAAAGTAGACTTTTGTGCAGAACTAAATGATTCAATGTAATTCAGAATACCTAGTGCTAAATCCCATGTACAGAGGTAAGTGCCACTTTTTTGGGACAAAAAACTAAATAAATTCATAGCCCAATTCTTAATAGACTCACTGTATGTGGGATTATTATTACTAGTAAGAAAAGCCTCAAGACTGAAAGTCTCAAGGACAGCTGTGCAACATTACAGCCTGTCAAGACAAGATGAAAATGTGTCCCATGCTGATAACTCTCATGAAATGGCTTTACTGGCTGGCATAGTTCCAGCTGACAGGTTTATTAGACCAGCTCAAACAAAGAACAGAATTATCAGCCCTCTTATCTATTCCACTATCCCTTATCAGGCCTGGGCTCACAATCCTGGAGATTGTAGGAATTAATTATCGGCTTTAATCAGTCCTTCACTGGAAATTACTGCAGAAAATACTGCTATCTCCCTGAACCTTTCACCAAAGCATAACCTTTAATAGGGACAGGGCAAAGTGGAGAATATCCATATTAGGCACACTAATATGAACATTCAGGAAATGGTTGGAGAATGTTATGTTTGCTATGTTTTTTATGCAGAGCTTTTTCCGGTCTCTAAAAAATCTTTTATTATATAGGCCTGGGAGACCAAAACTCTATTCCCAGGTACTGTATTACTATACAGCATACTGTGGGTCTACAGAATTTGCCAAAACATATTTAAAATATTGATAGTTACTTTTGTGATTGCACCCAGTTACATTTGTGATTGCACAATAGATTCTCAAGACCTAGCTCCTTCAATTTAACACACCAGTGCAAAGAAAGAACATACAAGTATGGGATCCATTATCCAAAAATAATTAGTTCAATTAGTTCAATAAACTACATTTTCATAAAATAATTCATATTTTTAAGTATGATTTCCTTTCCCCTCTTTAATAATACAACTGTACCTTTTACTTGATCCCAATCAACCCTACTGGAGGCAAAACAATACTATTGGGTTTATTTAGGGGCCGATTCACTAAGGGTCGAATATCGAGGGTTAATTAACCCTCGATATTCGACTAGGAATTAAAATCCTTCGACTTCGAATATCGAAGTCGAAGGATTTAGCACAGATAGTTTGAAGGAACGATCGAAGGATAATTCCTTCGATCGAACGATAAAATCCTTCGAATTGAAGGATTTTAATCCAACGATCGAAGGAATATCCTTCGATCAAAAAAAGTTAGGCAAGCCTATGGGGACCTTCCCCATAGGCTAACATTGACTTCAGTAGCTTTTAGATGGCGAACTAGGGGGTCGAAGTTTTTTTTAAAGAGACAGTACTTCGACTATCGAATGGTCGAATAGTCGAACGATTTTTACTTCGAATCCTTCGATTCGAAGTCGTAGTCGAAGGTCGAAGTAGCCCATTCAATGGTCGAAGTAGCCCAAAAAAACCTTCGAAATTCGAAGTTTTAATGTTTAAATAATTTTTCAGTAGACAAAGTATGATGATCCAAGTATCCATAAAACCCTAGGTTTTGAGCATTCTGTATTATCCATGAAACCCTAGGTTCCAAGCATTCTGTTTAACATATTCATTTACACACATTTTTATACTGATGAAATGACAATGTACGATTATATAAGATTTCCTCTGCATTATTTAGAGCTTTTTTGAAATGAAGCTGCCACAATTACTCCAACCTAGCTATTATTTGTGTGCTTCAAAACACACATAAATAGCAAGTTATATAAATGTACTACTTACATGGGTATTGCTATCAAATGCTAAGGGCACTGCTATCAGTGGGGTATATATCAATAACATCTTTCTTAATGCACTGTTCAAATTTACTATGAAGTACTGGGGTAACCCCAACTACAAGTTCACTGTACAGGTATAGGATCCATTATCGGAAACCTGTTATCCAGAGAGATCCAAATTACAGAAAGGCCACCTCCCATGGGCTACATGTTATCCAAATAATGCAAATATTTAAAAGTTATTTTCTCTGTAATAATAAAACAGTACATTGTAATTGATCCGGACTAAGACAATTAATTCTCATTGGAAGCAAAAGCAGCCTTTTGGCTTTATTTAATGTTTAAATGATTTTCTAGTAGACTTAAGCTCCTGTAAAGATCTGTTATCAGGAAAACCCCATGTCCCAAGCATTCTAGACAATAGTTCTTATACCTGTAGGATAAAAAGAAAGAGGCATACATATTTTATGGGCAAAACAAGCCCGTTCTTTAACTGAATGACAGGGAAATGACCCAAACATGTATAGTTTTCTTGCATTCAGCAAATAAACGTGGTTGGGCACCAAAGTTGACCCCTGTCAACTTGTACTAAATCTCATACTTTGAGCTGCTCCTGGGATAATATTAAATAGTAGATGAATTAGTACTTCTTATTCTGTGGCTACTTATTTATGCTAATGTTACATAATATTTTCTGCAGGGCTTTTATGCTATAGGCACCATGAAACACCATTTTATTGGGTATTGGCTTCAAATAAACAATACTATTTAGGATATTTGCTAGAAAACATTAAACAGATGAATTGGCATTTGGCCCCACGTGGATGAAAGTTGCTTTTTTTCCCCAGAAATATTAAATGATATTTTCTGCAGGATTTTCATGCTACTGACATTATAAAACATTATACAGTTGGTTAGAGGACCAAAATCATATGAGAAGATTATGAGCACAGGACACTGAGAAGAACAACAACTAGGCAGCAGCTGATTTATGGCTGTACAATAGAAGAGCTGCTAATTCCTTCTAATTCCTGAATGCAATGATGGGCCAATAAATTCATCAGGCATGGATTCACGACGAATTTCCATGTTTCGCCACCCTCAAATGTTTTTGCAAAACTGCATCGAAAATTTGCCCGCGAAAAATCAGCCGTTAAAATTGACACACATTTAAAAAATGTTGCATGTCAAAATTGTTGCACACATAAAATTTGACGCTCATCAAAATTATTCGGATGCCCATTGACTTTAATGCAGTTTGACAAAATAGGCGCATATAAAAGTTGTCACTCGCGCCAATTATTTTGACGCCGATTGACTTCAATGTGTTTCAAGGATTTTCACATTTTTCAGATGTTTTGTGAATTAATCTGCGAAGCGGGAAAGATTCACCCATCACTAATCACTATACACAGTATTGTGTCAGTAAACAACCTTTCTTTGTTTGTATATGTTACTCCAACAAGGTCTTCAATAGCTTTACACACAAAAGAGAAAAAGTTTACAGTGCTCAATTTCAGCCCAGATTGGCACACTAAATATCGAAATGCATTCAAAAAACTTTAAACACCCAGAACAATATGCATTATATAAAGGTGAGTGGTAGAACTGTGTTCACGATAAGGATGTACAGAATCCAGGATTCGGTTTGAGATTCAGCCATGGTTCTGCCTTTATCAGCTGGATTCAGATTTAGCCGAATCACAGTGCCTTGGCAAAACAGAATCCAAAAAAATCAAGTGGCTTTTTGTCACACAAAACTCACTGTGCATGCAGTTCTGTTTCCCCCTTTTTCCCCTGATGTCCATATGCAAATTAGGGTTTGGTTTCAGCTTTTTCACAAAGGATTCAGGATTCAGTCAAATCCTTAAATAGTGGATTCAGTGGATCCCTAGTTCACTCACCCTTTGTACTCAGAAAATATAGGAGCATTGTCATTCATTGTGCGCCCAGCAACATGGTGCTTTATGTGCAACTGAGTAGTGGAACCATGTTCACAGAAACCCTAGTAGACAGTCAAAGAAGCTTTTAAGTCCCAACTAATTATGATATGCATGTGCCTGAATCCTTTTTCAGCAAACAAAGAAACATGCCCATGAAGTTCAACTTTTTCCAATTGAAACCTATCTTAACTGCTATTTATGGTGAATAAATATGGTGCAAGCATTGATAAATTTATCCTTTAGGGATGAGTGAATTTGTCCCGTTTTGCTTCGCCGAAAAGTTCTCTAAACTTATTTGTTCCATTAATATTTATCCATTTTTGTTGTGAACTACATTAGAGTCTATGGGGGATTTTTCCATTTGGGAGGGCAAAATCACATCCATGTTTTTGCTCAGTATACTGCTACATTGTTAGAGGACCTCCTATCCACTGTGCAAGAACTGCTTTTTCAATAGAAAAAAATGCTCCCATATTGCCAATTTCTTAAAAACATGTCTGTGATTTTTTACCTTACCACAGGTAGACTGGTAATGGCTACTAGTGATAATGGCAAAAATGCCCCTGAGGCCAGATTTATCAAAATATGAGTTTAGAATTCACCACAATAAAACTCGCTAACTTTATTAATTCCTATGGGATTTTTAGAATCATATTTATCAATGGAGTTCACTAGTGATGGGCGTATAAATTCGCCTGGCACAAATTCATGGCGAATCTCCGTGTTTTGCCATCGGCGAATACGTTTGCAAAACTGCTGCGAAAAAGTTGCTTGCGTCAAAATAGCCACGTGTCAACACTATTCGAACGGCATCAAAATTGATGCAGGCGTCAATTTTCGGGTTTCACAAGTTTTTTGCCATTTCGCAAATTTTGTAGAATTCGCCCATCACTAGAGTTCACTATTTGATAAATATGCTTTTAAAAATCCCATAGAAATGAATAGAAAGTGAGTTTTTCTGTGGTGAGTTCTCATCTCACACTTTGAAAAATATGCCCCTATTAGTAATTGTTGCTGTTTAACTAAAAATACCATCTATTGTTTATATATATTACTACTGGGTTACACAGACACAGCTAATATAATCTGACCACCAACAGATATCTTGATGTTTTATATTCCACATTAAAATGAATAAACCATGATGTATGTGTTTGTTGTTTTTTGTCGCACAACACAAGTCTCTGCAAATTTTTGCTGCAGTTTCGCAAAATTTTCTCCAGGAGGCAAAACCCAGAAGTTTGTAGTGAATCTGTACGTGACAAAACTTTTTGCTCATCGCTAATATCCTTACAGTAAAAGTCTCTGATGTCAGTCCCTATGTACTTTACAAGAACAAAAACCAAACTCTGATTTTGAAAATGATTTGAAACATCTATATACCTAGAGTGAACATATATATCTATTTATGCCAGTTATCCTCTGGGTAGCTGCATTTCCAAACTAGATATTGCTGTTGTACCATTAATTCTGCTGTCAGAAAGTCCTAAAGTGCATATGATGACATGGTTTCTGCACAGTTTTATGATTCCTTTGCTGGATGCTAAGTCATTTTGTCGACCATAGCTGTAATCCCCTCAAGAACACAAGCTGATCTCCCTAGCAGCGAAAACTGTGACTTTCTGAGCTCCTGATATATTTGGTACCTGAGGGGAAATTGGAAAATGTTAACTTGTCAGCACTTAATCTCACCCATACCCCTTCCTTTGGGGCAATAGATATTGGATCTTCACAGGAACAAAAAATAGTTGTTATATCATATGCAGTAACTGTCAATAACAGAGCTAATGACTGTGACATGTTTCCATGGAAAAAGACATTAAAACCACAACTGCCACTCTAGCCCCAATTTCAGAAATATCATACTTTTACATTTTACTGTATTTATTTTGTCAGTGGCTGTTCCACTTTTTCTACAAAGAAATTTATGAGAAGGTGACCATAAGCAAAATAGTAATATACTGCAGATATTCTATGTAATATTAAGGAATAAAACATAGACTGAACAAAATGTATTTAGCAAAGTTGAAAAAAAAATAATGCTTTTAATGTAAAACATGTAACATTCTAAATAATATTTTCATTGTTTTGTTTGTGGAAAATTCAGCTAAATTGCTTCGGGAGTAGAGTCATGATCTTATTGTCTTCAGATTTCTACAGATGGGATAATGTGTGCTGGATGGGGGACCAAAATAATTTTTTGCTGTAGACTGTAACTCTTATGGCTATGAAGACATATGGTATATGGTGAAAAGTTTCTGTACACTCTGTCTTAAACTCTTTTCAGATTATTAATATCTAACTTTAGGGACTGGGATTAAACAGTACTGTATACTCAAGGTGACACCAGTGATCTATAACCTATGATTATAAAACTATGATTTCACCCCCCAGGTTAATACCTTTTTTCTATGTAAAACAGAATTTTATTTAATGCTTTAGTTGCCACTGGGGCAGATTTACTAAAAGGTGAAGAGGCCATCGCTAGCAATAATTCACCAGAATTCTCATCAGTAGGGACATGGGCAATTTACTAACAGGTGTAGACGACAATTCGCTAGAGAAAGGTCCGTCGCTAGCGCAGTTCCGCACCCTATCGCCAGGCGAATTTTTGCTCAGTCAAACAATCGTTACTCCACAAATTGACTAAAGTACACATTTTACATAATATTACCTCTTTTGCCAGAGTTTCCTTCACTATCTTAGACCAGTGAAGCTACATCATGTCCTGTATGTGGGAAAGTCATAAAAGTTGTAAAAAATGCTGGTGTTTTTTTCATTTTTTAAAGCGGGATTGCCTTCAAAAGTCCCAAGTATTAAAGATTTTTGTGTTACCTTTCTTTTCCAACCATTTGAAGCGCATGCCAAATTTGTTTTAAGGTGGGCTCATGTCTAGGGCATTAGAGAATCTCTTTTGTCTTATAATGCTTCCTTGGACATTTGTTATAAAAAGTGGCCACTTCAAGCATTTCCACCAACATTTGGCAAGCATTTCGCTGACAAATTAACGCTAGCGAAACTTTGCCAGTTTAGTTAATTGGCATAGTGGTAGTGAATTTGCCTCACTGAGTGACACTGCCTAGAGTTATACAGCTTGTCATCCACAAAAATACCCAGATCCTTCTCAATCAAATACCCAGATCCTCCCCAATACACCAACAATATTTAGTATATAACTAGCAGTTATATTATTTTCACCAAAGTGTGAGCCCTTGCATTTATCAACACTGAAAAAATACTATGCTAAATGATGCATTACAGTTATCATATTGCTGTTGTTATACCAGATAAATCAGACAATCTTAACCAGGGCTTGAAAATGCTGAACTTGTCTTCCTTACTAGCCCGCTTACCTGTGAACCCATAAAACTCAAAGTGCACCTGTCAGCAATAAACCTAAATGACATTTAAAATAATCGCAATTCTTATTCCACCAGTATATGTATAAGAGTATGTATGATTATTACCCATGTGACTAACACACTCTGGATAATGAAATTGGATTTAATTTTCATCTTGTTTGCCAAGGATACAAAACTTTATAATGTTTAACATTTACATGGCTAAATGCAGTGAATGGAGACACATGTTATGGCAATTTTTAATAGTCCACAGTTTGCCCCTTTGTTCTTCTGTATAATTATACATCAGCCTGTAGATTTGTTTATGCCAGAGCAATAGGAAGATAAGAATGGAAACAGAAACAAATTATTACAAAAAACACTTTTCATTTGTTATCTAGCTTGAAATCGTTTAATCATTTACTTTCTTCTTTGCATGCAGCTAGAATATATATTTCTTAAAGGGGAACTAAAATAATAACTAAAGTCTAAAATAGAATAATGCTAGAAATGCTGTATTTTGTATACTAACCCTAAACATGAACCTACTAGTGATGGGCGAATTTGCGAAAAATTCACGAAACGGCGCCGGCGTCTCGTTTTTGACGCCGGTGCCTGTTTTTTGACGCCGGCGCCCGTTTTTTCGAAAAAAATTTTTTTGACGCCGGCGAATTTTTGACGCGAATTTTCGCAGGAGTTTCGCAAATTTATTCGCTGACGGCGAATTGTGCAAATTCACAGCGAATTCGCGCCTGGCGAATAAATTCGCCCATCACTAGAACCTACTGCACCAGAAGCCTAATTAAACAAATGATTTATGTTTTCAAAGTTGACTGCAGGGGGTCACCATGTTGTCAATTAGTTAAACATCTTTGCAAAACCAAGACCATGCACATGCTCAGAGTGGTCTGGGTTTCAGTTGAGAGGATAAGCTTAGGTATAGTCATAAATTATCAAAACAGAACAAGTCAAATAATATCTGCCATAGACTGAGTAAGACTGATTAATAATCAGAATATGCAGACTGCACTGGGTCTGCGGATACAAATCTCTACGCAGTCGCCAGCTGCTCTACAGGGCAATAAGCAAAGCTGCTTGACGTCAGGGAAGTAAAGTGGGGGCCTCCCTGCTGTTTGAAAGTATGATTGCTTCCCTGCAGTGCAGTTAGGGACAGTCCGCTGCTGTCAGAGCAAGTAAAATGAATGGGGAATTTCACTGCATATAGTCAGGTTTATAATAAAAACGATACACAATTTTTAATCAAAGCATATTGGAGATAGATTTATTTTTTAAGTAAAGTAAAAATGGGATTTTATTTTTTTGCAATTACATCCCCTTTAAGGCTAATGCCTTAAGGCTTGCAAATAAATATAGGCTGAAAACCAGCCTCTCTACTTGCATCAGCTTTCTCATGTGCCTGTACCTGGAGCCCCATGTGGTAATGGTCACTTTTGAGTGTTCTGAGTGTTTTGTAGCTCCAAGGGTTGTCAAAATTCATGATCACTTTGAATTGGAGTTGACTGTAAGCACCCAGCACATTCAAGTGACAACTGCTTCTTACTCAAATATATGTCTGTGGTCAAACAATAAGTTTCTGTCAATTGACTGCATTGTTCTCTTGCAGGTGTTTCTCGCTGTAAATGCCTGGGGGGGGGGAGCTAAAGGATACTTGGGTGTCAACAATCACTGATGTTCCATTACCCAAGCCAACTAGAAAATGTTGCTTTGTCTATTTTAAAATATTATATATATTTCTTTCCTTGTCAATATATCTACAATGTAGAACTACAGTATACAGTATCTCTGTGTATGCAGGGTCTTGTCCTTGGTCTTGTTAATTTTCTATATCAGTTAAAATCATATACAGTTTGTACTTTGTATTAATTAGTTTTGCATGTTTTCAATCTATATTAGGTGAGTATGGCTGCTTGCAACTAATATTTCACACAAAATATTGCTGCCACTTAGCAAATAATGAAGTTTGGTATCATTACACTATTAAATGTTTTAGCAAACAACTCAATATTTACAAGATGTCATATAAGCTAGAAAGGGGGTGCAGGCAAGCAAATTAGAATGATGAAATAACATTCAAAGCAAAGTCATGTAATCATTTTTAGAAAAACGTTAAGCGAAGTGAAAAAAAAACTCTTGCCAAAATGTTTTATCTATTGTCCTTGTAGACCAATTGATTTTAAATTCCAATCCAATTAATCACAGACTGTGTTTAACTTAGCCAGAATGTCTTTATGAGAACTGTTTGGGACTTATGTACGTTTCTTTGTTGCACTGGGAAATGATTCGTCCTTACTTTATGATGGAGTTTTATACTTTTATTAGGTATAAATAAATGATTTCCAACCACATTCAATCAGGAGTATAGCAGGATTGTTATTCATATTTTAAAGTCCCCATCTGAACAAGCCCCTGAGAGGAGTTAGAGAGAGGAAGGGTTATTGTCTTAGCAATCTGCATGTGAAAGAGGGAGGTGTCTTTCCTAAGACTTAATGTCTTATTCTGGGGTAGTAAAATATATGTAGTGCAATAACCAGTGTTCCATCTGCTCTCATGAATAGAACACTTGTACATGCAACTCTATTTCTCTGATTAAATATGGAGGTTAAGGCCACAAAACTGAGCTACAACTCATACATACTCTAAGATTATAGGGTACCAGTGGTTCTTAAACAGGAACTCTATGGTTTTTAACTGCTGGAGTCTCTACAATCTGTAATGTGGGCTTGTTCCCCAGGCAAATCTCACCAGTCTCACACTGTCTGCCTCACACTTCTAATGGGTACAATAACAGTAGCTACCTGTAACAATACCTGATGGTCTAGTGGGGTGGCAGGGATGCCTGCATCCTTGTCCGTCATTGTGCTTGCCATGAAATTTAATTTTGAAATCGGACAAGGGACTAGACATATTGTCAGTTTCCCAGCTGCCCCAGTCATGTGACTTGTGCTATGATAAACTTTAGTCATTTTTTACTGCTGCACTGCAAGTTGGAGTGATATCACCCCCTCCCTTTCCCCCCCAGCAGCCCATCAGCAGAACAATGGGAAGGTAACCAGATAACAACTCCCTAACACAAGATAACAGCTCCTTGGTAGATCCAAGAATGGCACTCAATAGTAAAAAGCCAGGTCCCACTGAGACACATTCAGTTACATTGAGTAGGAAAAACAACAACCTGCCAGAAATTAGTTCCATCCTAAAGTGCTGGCTCTTTCTGAAAGCACATGACCAGACAAAATGACCTGAGATGGCTGCCTACACACCAATATTACAACTAAAAAAAAATACACTTGCTGGTTCAGGAATGGAATTTTATATTGTAGAGTGAATTATTTGCAGTGTAAATACATCATAAAAATGATGACAGAATCCCTTTAACTATGCTTACTTTAAGACCCAGCGGCATACGAGTAGTGAAGGGTTACAGTTATAGGCAGAAAGTGAACCTTGACTGGAACCTTGGTATTTGTTCTGGGTTTTGGGATAGCATATGTGACACTAGCCCACCACTAACTAGTCCTCATTGATGGAGTCCCATTCCATGTTTTTCACTAAAGTGTCTGACATATATTATGGCCTTGGCTTCTCTTTTATTTAGGGCTTCTTGGGGTGGGGGGATAACTAATCCTGGACAGCTTGGATTCTGGGCCAATTTTAAAATGTAATTCTTCCTTAAGAGAATTTCAGCAAACTGGAGGTCACATAAAAACCCAGACTTATTGCCAGGTGTATTTTATGTTGTTGTTTTTTTTACTACAATTAGAACACCATTAACATATCTGTACACAGCTAATGTATGTGAATCCTTTAGTAGAATAGAAAGGATTTGTGTTACTCTTTTGTTCATACGTTGACACATATTTCATGGCATGTTGGTGTGAGATTAATATGGCTTCTTTAAATATACAATTAGCGGCACTTAGACATAGCACAATAGCAAACAAGCCAATTGTGGGAACAATCATTGTACTGCTATTTTCTACTCTGCTACATGACTGATCAACACAGTATGGGCTTATTTTGTACTATTCATATCATTCAGTGATTGTATTTCGCTCTTGTTTTTAATGCTAAGCTTCCTGTAGACATTTTTGTTTAACATTGAAAAGGGGCGTCTGTGCTAGATTATGTTTTTTCCATTTTCAAAGTTGTTAGTGTGTATGGCTTTCATAATACAAAGAGCTTTTACTTTAAGATTAAAATGCCTATTTTTCTTTTCTGCTTGGCACAGTTGGTATGAAAAAATCTTAAACACACACACTGTTCAAAGTTATCAGGACACTGAGTATATTGAATCAAGCAAATATACAGATGTAGATGTGATGGCAGGTGATTAGTTTTGCAGAGGATGGATGTCCTCTGACATTCCGTGTTTCAAGATAGTTGCTCATAATTCGTTTACATTCAGAATTATTGTATATCATAAAAGTACAATAAAGATATATATATATATATATATATATATACATTATATTGTGACATAAAGTTTATTGAATTGGAAAATATGCAATATGTATCATTACAAAATTAGACAGGTGCATAAATGTGGCCACCTCAACAGTGATATTATATCAATACTTAGTTGAGCATCCTTTTTCAAATGTAACAGCCTCTAGATGCCTCCAATAGCCTTTGATGAGTGTCTGGATTCTGGATGGAGGTATTTTTGACCATTTGTCCATACAAAATCTCTTCAATTCAGTTAAATTTGGTGGCTGCCAAGCATGGGCAGCCTGCTTTAAATCATCCCATAAATTTTCAATAATATTCAAGTGAGGGGACTATGATGGCCATTCCAGAATATTGTACTTCTCCCTCTGCATAAATGCCTTTGTAGGATCACTGTCTTGTTGGAATATGCAACCCCTGTGTAACTTCAACTTTGTGACTAATGCTTGAACATTATTCAAGAAGAATAATCCTGAAGAATTTGCTGATATTGGGTTGAATTCATCTGACCCTCAACTTTAACAAGGGACCCTGTCCCTGAACTAGCTACACAGCCCCACAGCATGATGGAACCTCCACCACATTTGACAGTAAGGTGTTTTTCTTGGAATGCGGTGTTCTTCTTCCTCCATGCAAAGCACTTTTTGTTATGACCAAATAACTAAATTAATTGTCTCATCAGTCCAAAGCACTTTGCTCCAGAATGACTGTGGCTTGTCTAAATGAGCTTTTGCATACAACAAGTGACTCTGTTTTTGGAGTGAGTGCAGAAAGGTCATCTTTCACATCACCCTGCCATACAGTTGTTCTTTGAGCAAATTGCGCTGAATTGTACAACAATGTACAGATACACCATCTACAGCAAGATGTTCTTGCAGATCTTTGGAGCTGATCTTTGGGTTGTCTGCAACCATTCTCACAATCCTCCACATATGCGCTCCTGTATTTTTCTTGCCCTGCCAGACCTTGGTTTTACAGCAACTGTGCCTGTGGCCTTCTATTCCTGATTCCATTCCTTACAGTTGAAACTGACAGTTTAAACCTCTAAGATAGCTTTTTGTAGCCATCCCATAAACCATGATACTGAACAATCTTTGTTTTCAGATCTTTTGAGAGTTGCTTTGAGGATCCCATGCTATCTCCCGAGAAGAGTCAAGAAGAAGCACAACTTGCAATTGTTCACCTTGAATACATTTTTGTCATGATTGGACACACCTGCCTATGAAGTTCAAGACTTAACAAGCTATTTGGTGTTACCAGTAATCAGTATTAAGTAGTTACATGCATTCAAATTAGCAAAATTTACAAGGGTACCCACATTTTTGCATAGCCAGTTTTTTACATTTGATTTAATTTCATACAACTGAATACTGCTTCACTAAAATATTTGTTCAGAAAACACCCCAGTACTGCAATGTTCCTGAGAAATGAAAGACATACCACTTTTATCTTTTAAGTTGAAAGTGGAGTAAATTATTATGCAGGCTGAGAGGGGTTCCCAAACTTTTTCATATGACTGTATATGGAAAAGGCATGTTTTTGTTTAATTTGCTTATATAGTGCTGCATTGCATCATTATAATGCAATATAATGAATTATAGCAATTTCAGGACTTTGTAATCATCACAGAGATGTTTATTATACAGTATGTAAAACTGAGGATGTTAGAGCAAAGATATGTCAGAAAGCATAGGACTGGGCTTTGTTAGTATATGCAAAATAAACAATATTACCAATATTATTGTGACAGGGACTTTCCACTGGGGCAGGGAACTATGTATTATCTTTGTAATGCTGTGGAATATGCCTGTGCTGTATAAATAACATCACATTCCTAGGCATTAGGTATATGTAATTTACTAAGGGACATCCCACAGCAGGGGAAGAATATTGTATCTATGGGCCTGATTAGCTGACATTAGACCACAAGCTCTTAAGGTCATTTTTAGTGATGAGCTAAATGACGAGCAAAACATACATAAAACACATTAAAGTATATTGGCGACTTTTTTGTCTACTGCGATTATCTTGTGTGGCGAAAAACATTTTTTGGCGCACAGAAAAACTTACCATGTCGCAAATTTTTGTTGCTGTTCCGCGGAACCTTTTCGTTGGCAGGGAAATACATGGGGCAATAAAATTTGCTCATCACTTGTCATTTACCCAGTTAGCTGTATGTAAACTGAAACATAATTTATCTTTTTGTAAATAGAAACATAATATAACAGAGACCTCAGGCACTTCATTAAGGTAGGGTGAAAAGTACAAAAAACACCTGATTGCACCTGTTGTTCCCATTGTATGCCCTACCATTTGAGTTGTAAATGAGCCCTTCTTTTTTCTTTCATTCATATATATATATATATATATATATATATATATATATATATATATATATATATATATATATATATATATATATATATATGATCCATTATACGGAAACCCGATATCCAGAAAGTTCCGAATTATGGAAAGTCTATCTCCCATAGACTCCATTATAATCAAATAATCCAAATTTTTACAAATTATTTAATTTTTTCTCTATAATAATACAATAGTAGTTTGTACTTGATCCCAACTAAGATATAATTAATCCTTGTTAGAAGAAAAACAAACCTATTAGATTTATTTAATGTTTTTTTTAATGATTTTCTGGTAGTCTTAAAGTGTGAAGATCCAAATTACGGAAAGACCCGTTATCTGGAAAGCCCCAGGTCCCGAGCATTCTGGATAATATAGCAGTAGGACCCACACTCCATACGTAGTGAATCAAACATGTTTATCTAATAATGCATATCCAACGTTTCGGTCCTTTATTTGAGGTATACTATATGTTTTTGTTTTCTGTACTTTTTCAGGTTCAGTTTGGGCCCGCCACAACATAACATCTATGACATTTTGTTTGTTGGAGAAAGCACAGAGGGTTACAGAGTTTAAAATTATGTCATTGCATTATATTCTCTGCACAACCCTCTTGAAATAAAAGATTAAAGAGAAAAAGGTGGGAGAAAGTATATACAGGTATGGGATCCATTATCTGGAAAACCATTATCCGAAAAGCTCAAAATTACAGAAAGGCAGTCTATCATTGACTCCATTATAATCAAATAATACTTTTTAAAAATGATTTCCTTTTTCTCTGTATTAATAAAACAGTACTTTGTACTTGATTCAAACTAATCTATAATTAATCTTTATTGGAAGCAGAACCAACCTATTTGGTTTATTTAATGTTTACATGGTTTTTTAGTTGACAATGTATGAAGATCCAAATTACGGAAAGATCAGTTACCGGAAAACCCCAGGTCCCGAGCATTCTGGATAACAGGCCCCACACCTGTATATCTACTTTGGAGTAGTGATGGGTGAATCTGACCCATTTTACTTTGCCAAATGGCAAAAATTCGCAGTAAGGTATTGAAGTCATGGGCGTCAAAATTTTTGGATGCACAATGTTTTTTTCACCCATTAGAGTCTATGGCTATCATTTTCGCTGTGAAACTCTTGAATAATTTCGCTCATCAATACAGTTTGGAGTAATTCAGTGTAAATCAGTGTGATACATCAGGGCTTATTGGGATATCAGTGTACAGTCTTAGAATATGCAGGGATTGTTTCTTCTCCATAATTTTTTATCCATCTATTCCTGCTCCTTCCTTCTGCAGTCTTCAGTTAGATTATCACCCTTTGAAAGGCCTTTTTGGAATAATGGAATATTAAATAATGTCAGAGGGAAGGAAAAGCATCCATAAGGTTTGTATGAAAATGTTCATAAATAAAGCAATAAACCATTTATAAAACAGTAATTGTCAGTGAGCTGTCAAACTGTAAATTTGGCTGCATAAATAATGCAAAAGAGAGTGTATTGGGCAGCCTTCAGTTAGACTAACATATGTAAACGTTTAAGTGAAAACAAATACATTATGTATATATGTTTTACTAATTTATTATTTACACAATCAATACAATATTTATATTATATTATATTAATATTTATAATATTTATATGTATCCATCCATTTTAATGTAAATGTAATTCAAAAAGGGGTTTAAATGAAAGAGATCCATAGAAAAAGCTACTTGATATTTGTTGTTTAATGTCTGCCATGGAGTACCTAGATGGGTTACTAAACATCATTTTATTTCATCATAAACATGTGCATTTCTTTTTTAGTTGATGGCAAGACAGTGTACAGTATATCATAGTTGATATGAGATATATATGGCAGAGAGTTGCAGTCAAAGAGATGAGCATTAAGTCGGCAAGTGACAATGGATTCATTTTATTATGATGTTCCTGTAGTTTCTCCTAAGACGTCTTGTCACTACTGATGGGGGAATTTTTTCTTGAAAAAAAATTAGCAGGATGGCAAAAATTCTCGAAATGCAAGTCAATGGGTATTTTTTCTAAATTACTTTTTTGCTGACTTTTTCAGCACACAATACATTGGAGTCTTTGGGGCAAATTCACTAAAGAGAAAATTCTAGCCAGCGAAGGCTCCGCCACACTTCGCGCCACTTTACCAGGCTAACATTAATTCATCAGTGTGAGCATTTCATAGCAAACTTTCGCTAGTATTCATTTCTGCCTAGTGAAACTTTGTTATTACTCTTACGTTTAGGTCAATTTGAACAAGGCAGGTTTAGATATCAGAGTTTTAGATTTAAGCCATAAGTGGTTATTATCAAAGAACAAAGATTATAGAATATGACACTAGTACAGAATTGCTGTGTTGTAGAAGAAGCTCAAGGTTAAAGGCCATTCTGTTATTAGAATGTAGAATGTTTGCACAAAACAAGGAATACATCTGTTGTCTTATGTCACAAGTATAGTGCAAGGCCAAGCAAGACACATTGTCTCAGAAACTACAGCATAGATACCATTCTGGACACTGTGCTGACACAGTAGTTGCACCTTATTTGGCTATTGTACTGAGACTGTGAGTCTGTCCCTAAGATGGAAATAGTGTGTAACAATACCTGTGCGGCGGGGTTGCCGGCGCGCCATCATCGGGGACGCCCGCCGCATGGTCAGAAGTCCTTGCAGCCATCTTAGGCCGACTCTCTAGGGCGTGCGCGCCGCGCCTCCTTGCTATTTAAAGGCGCTGGCGTTGTGACGCCAGCGCGCAAAAGCGCGAATTTCAAACACATAAATAGCTGCTCAGCATAGCAATGGTGCCCGTGATAGAACTTTGTTTCTAGTGGTTTCTGAGCCTAGTGCATCTGTTCCTGTTATTCTGTTATCTTGCTTATCCGTGTTTGACCCTGCCTGTATCCTGACTACTCTGAACTCTGTATCCTGACCCTTGCCTGTCTACGACAACTCTCCTGCTTAACCCCTGATTGACTACCTGGTTTTGACCCTTGCCTGCCTGACGATTATGATATCCGCCTGCCTCGACCCAGCCTGTCTGACCAACCTTCTGCCTAATCCTTTTGTACCGTGACCTTCAGCCCAAAAAGACTTTGCTAACAGCCGTGCCCCTTCGCCAGCCAGAACCTCTCGCCTTGCACCCCTCGTTAAGTCCAGGTGGCACCCAAGTAAGCTGAGGGCTCCTCCCGAAGCCCAACGGTGGTCACACTACTGGTGAAGCCGAGCTGAGACCAGGGTGCTTGGCATTTGTTTTGGTATCGGGTGCCAGCCGTGACATAGTGACACAGTTATGCTAAAACAAGAATGATGATTGGATGCCTCTGGATCAGCCCCATGGAAGAAGAAATGGTTAACTAGTCATCTGTTGTATTGATTATTGTCCCCAACGTCCTCACGAGCTTTCAGGACGTGTGAGCTATTATTTAATACTCTGTATTGTAATACTCTGTATTAACGTATACCTCAAATCAAGTCTGGTTAATTTCCTGAGAGAATCTGTTAAAATATGAAAAAACACCAGTGTTTTTAAAACTTATATATGTCCTCAGCCAGGCTGATTATTGCTAGTAATTGGAAAAAAAGAAATGCACCTTTGACGCTTTTGAAAACTAAGATAATATATATAACTACTAATGAGAAACTTAGCCACATGTTGCAAAATGACGGGGAGGCATGTAATAAGATTTGGATGCCTTGGCTGGTCCATGACAATGATGCTCTACTGTTTTCAGCGCTACATGTGTAAACATTATAGGCTAAGGAATAATGAATGTATTTAGAGGACTATTGTTCTATCTGGCCCAGCTGCTATTTAGGGTTTTTTTTTTGTTAAGGATCTTGATTTGTATTGCTTTGTAATTGTATTTGTTTATTTATGTTTTTTGTTCTATTTTTTTTTTTGTATTTTAAAAAAAATCAATAAAACATTTAGTACATTTGTGGAGTAACAATCGTTCGCTTCGCCCTTTAGTAAATCTGCCTAATTTTTTTCACTAAGAAACCTGGTGACAGTATCAGTGATTCATTCTCTTTAAGGAGCTCTAATAGCACTTTTTTTTGGGGGGGGGGGGAGAGAGATGAGTGCCTTCAATATTGGCTCCTGTATTTATGGCACAAAATAATGATACCACTGAAACCCATGCAGAAAAATAAATGGGCTTTGTCATATTGCTGTATTGCCAACAGCACAACAGTCTGTGCCACCCCATTTCAATTCATATTTTTCCGTGATGTTAAGGATACTTTTCTCTCTTGACTTTGTCAGAGTCTGCCCATATGTCATAAAAGCTATGAGCTCATAACTAGCATTGAGAATTAGTCATGATCAACATGCCTATAAAGATCCAGAATTGTGAGGGATCTTATACTGAAGCATAGCTGTGGCTGTATCTGTAATGAGAGAAAAAAAAGAGTACTATTTTTGTATTTATTTTCTTCATACACATATCACATATATATATATATATATATATATATATATATATATATATATATATATATATATATATATATATATATATATAATTTATATTATCAAATATAATCAAATGCCAGGTTCATATATTCTGATATATCCTTGCTTATCCATATGATTCTCCACTAGGGATAAATGATTCTAATCCACACTAAGTCTCTCTTGGATTTAAGTAAATACTTACTCCTGTCCTCAAGTTCTCCCTGGGCCTGACTTGAACCATTCAGATTCAATCAGGATCTTAACCAGACAGCTTTATTTGAGGTATACGTTAATACAGAGGATTACAATAGAGAGTATTAAATCATAGCTCATACATCCTGAAAAGCTTGTGAGGACGTGGGGAACAATTAGCAATGCAGCAAGTTACAATTTAACCACTTCTTCTTCCATGGGGCTGATCCAGTGGCATGCAATGATGATCTTGTTTTAGTATAACTGTGTCACTATTTCCATCTTAGGGACAGACTGACAGGGCGAAGTGACTAATGCTGGCAATAAATTCGCCAGTGTGACGTAATTTCGAAACTTCACAGATTTACTAGCGGTCGCTGGCATAACTTCGCTAGCGAAGGATATAGACTCTAGCAGTACTTTGCTCCCTAACACCAGGCGAATTTGCGCTCTGGCGAATCAAGGTAACTACACAAATTCACTAAGAGGCGGATTTTACTGAACGTTACCTTTTGCGCCAGACTTGCCTTCACCACCTCAGACCAGGCGAAGTGAAATAGAGTAGATAGGCGTTCCTCAAAAAATAGTTAAAAATGTCCCAAAAAAAACACTAGCGTCTTTTCCTTTTTTCAGGGTGATAGGCTGCAAAAGAGTGTAAATTTTTTTGGTGGTAACTGGCTTCCCCCCTACATTTCCTAACATATGGCACATACACTATACACTGGGCTCATGTGTAGGGCAATCTAAGAACTAAATTATTTTTTATTAAGGTTTCCCGGGCTTGTGTTGTGTAATGTATTTGCTGCAACATATATGTCCATTGAACTTTAACTTCACGCCGTATGCAAATGCCCTGGACGCAACTTCGCTGTCCTGGCAAATCTATACCATGGCATGGATATTGTTACAGCAGAACAAAATCATTTAAAATCTCAAATGTAATTTCTATCCAAGATATTAATTGGAGGAATGCTTAAAATGTTCAGAGAATCCTACATGATTAGTATTTAAACCAATGAATTATGGTCCAGCTGCTGCACATTGTAGGTGATTGGATGCAGCAGCAAAGGTATGGCCATCCTATAATTGATCTTTTTGGAAAGGACTTATATGCCTTTTTTAACATGTCTTAGTAGTTTAGTATTTTGAGCATGTCTCCATTATCATTAAACCTGTCTAGTTCAATCCACCTTATAATTCTACTTTCATTGGTTTTTATGAAGGAAACCTTTCTGAACATCGTTCTTACAAGAAAATATCAGTTTGCCCTTTAGAATAGTGTTATCATTTCTTTTAAAAGTGTGACACTTTCTTCAGGAGGTATAACCATCTGAAATATTTAGCAAACTAGATAGAGTTCCCATGGGCACTGTGAAATGTGCAGTTACCATGGAAACCAGACACATTGGAGATTAATAAAACAATGATTTTACAATTTAAATTTTGTTTACAGTGCTAAAGCCCCATGTGGCCAGCTTACAAACATAAAAAAACCTTGTTTTTTTACCAGAGTGGTGTTTATTGTTTCATGACACAAGGGGTTTATTGGACGGTAACATGAAATACGCTTGAATTAAATTACAATATATTCCAATGTACGTGTTTTCACAAGGGCTATTATTTTTTTTTATTTTTTATGGGAGCTGCAGCGTTGACAAAGTCCAAACAGCTTCTGTGCATTCATCATGTTACTCTCAAGGCCAACAAAAACAACTCTTTTATCACATTTATAATTGTACAGTGAAGTATTGTCTTTAGCACTTGTTTTGTTAGGTGACACAGCCAGCTTGTGCTTTTGTCTTTTATAAGCTTCTGCTAATAACAAAGGATGTTGACCCTTTGAGCAAACATTATACTTCTGCTTATAATAAAAAGATTATCTAAACCTAACCTATGTATTAGAGTGGCAGGTATTAAACAGTATGAACTGAGACATAGAATCAACTTAAGAACAGTTCCTTCTCTTCTATAAAAGGGTTAGTTATAGTTAAGTGAAATATTTTTTTGGAACTTTTGTAGGTTCTCAGCATTAATTTTCCCTCAGACCATATCTAGGAAGAAATATTAATAGACTTAATGAACAAATGTTTGTCAGGATATAACAATGAACAATAAGAAATCTAAAAAAACATGCATATATTTATAAATAAAATAGCACTAGAATTAAATGCTTCTCAGAAACTGTTCATTGCTGTTCATCAGTCCCACTATGAGCAGAGCTTACAGTCTAAACTCTATCACCACCACCAGCCTTTACCCAGCCATATTGACATATAGAAAAGCTTGTCCCTGTCTGGCCTTGGTGCGTTTTTTATGAGTCACTGAAAGACTAGCGTGCAAAATAGGACAATGCCAATTTTTGTACTCCAGTTCAACAGATACTGCACAGGTATGGGTATGGGGGCTCAGTTGGGTGCCCAACCTGGACCAATTTTTGCTGAAACCCACTTGCAGGAGAACTAGGTATCATGGTGGTTGGCATAACTGCGGGATACCCTAAGAGGAAATAGAGGAAGCAAATATATATACAGGTTAAATAGATGTAAATGCAAACTGAAAAAAATCTGTACTTAATAAGAAAAGTAATAATTCGACAAAGCAATGTAATGGTAATGGTTCATCCATGAGGTGCAACAGTATTAAGTTAGTATCGAGTATAAATATGTATAAAATAGGTGAAAAATGCACGGAATTGAAGTCAGTGGGCATCAAAATAATTTTGATGCGCGTCAATTTCGACGCCCATGACAATCTTTATACACGTGCCTATTTTGTTCAAATGCATTAAAGTCAATGGGCATCTGAATGAGCTACAATTTTTATGAAGCACGCCCAAGTTTTTTTGATGCGGCCAATTTTTCGCCAGCTATTTTTTTTTTAATTTGCAGTCGGTGAATGCAGAAATTCGCTGTGAATATACAACTGGCAAATTTATTCACCCATCACTAATGTATATATTTAGTGATATACATCTTTTAAACAACAATGAAAGCTGCGTTTACTGGAGGGTGCCAATATGTTAGGCACTCCTAATGAATTGATTTGCTAAGTTAACTCCCACTTTGCAGAGAATAAATGTTTTACATAGAAAAAGTAAGAAATGTTTCTAATACATACATTTTACATTAATGCACTTGGTCAGCAGTTTTTACTCACACCTACATACAGCAGAGGAATTTATCAGCCAAACAACCATGCTTGCACATGGAGGTACCCAAAGATGGACAAGTTAACATTTTAGCAAGTTTAGGAGGGGATATCCCGCATGTATTTACAGTATAATGAATTGGTAAATAAAAAAGGCCAACAAATCTTCACAAAATAAGCATTTTATTAATGTTAGGGATTTCTCTATGAAACTAATCAGATGGCAACTGTATGGATATCCTAGAGATCTGCCACTGCCAACCAAAACTGTTCTGAAACATGAGACGAGTCACTAGTTCATTCTCTCTATGGATCAGTATTATCTTTCAATACACAGTAAAAATTAGAATGAACAGGAACTATATGACATTCACTAATCCAACTTGCAAAATATTGAAGGAATAAAATTCAGAGCATCCACAAATAATGAAATTGTTGCGATTTTGATGACGCAGTTGTGACCTGGGACAGCAGTGTGCAATTTAGTTTTGATTTAATCAGGCCCCAAATGCCAAGGTAATTTTTTAGAGAGCTGTAAAGATCGATCTAGTTATGACAAGAAAGGAACAGAGAGAGATTATAATATAAAATAATAGCCGATCAAAAGATAAAGCACGTCTTGGTTTATCTAACTACTCAGCACAGTTGAAAGGTTTCATTTCTTATTGTTTAATGTGTCTTTACACATCTTTGCTTCTCTACGGATGCTTCAGCATACAGGCATTAACTCCTTTCTAGCCAATGACTTTAAACCAAAAAAAATACTTTTGCTGGATTTTTAAATTATAAAAATTGATTTGGTAAGGTAAATAATTATTTTGTTTATTAAGATTTTTACGATAGCGCTGTGGCCATAGACAATAATAAGTAGATTGACTGATGAATTAAAATTATTTGACAATAATTTCAGAATATAACTTAAAAGAGAACAAAGCCCAAACATTTACCATATGGCCCTTACACAGGTCTCCCTTTCCTCTTCATAGCTAAAGACAAATGAAAAATAAAAAAGCCAGAACAGAGAAGTGCACAATAGCTTTTGACAAATGTGGATAGATATTGCCTACCACATGGTCACCTCTGTGTAGTTTTGGCATTGAGAGATTTGTGCAGGGAATCTTTGGTTAAGAAATCCATTGAACATACAAACATCATGCACTGGAATCAAATAATGCATTTTCCCATTTCCCTTCACCAAAAAATGTGCATGCAAATATATTAGAGTCAATGGTCATTTTTTCCACCATGTTTTTTCTGATGGCAAACATGTTGGAGTAGACTGGTGTTTTTTTGCAAGTTTTTTTTTTTTTTTTTTAAAGTTTTATTGGGTTTTACAAAAACAAGCAAGATATAACATTTGTCCATTGAAGGACTATAACACAAACTTATACAGCTTAGAGAGTTAGGTGTCCTAGAAGAATTTGATGATGGAGAATACACCTAAGCTGTTATAAGAACTAAGTAAGAAAACAAAAGTAAAACAAAACATATTAACCTAATAATGCTCAGCTAATCTTGAAAGTTGAACAAGAAAGATAAAATTTAGGATATGCTGGAACATATAAGTGACTACAAACACATCACAAATGTAAATAAACATTTTAAAATGAGTTACAATCTACAATTATAAATGTAGCAGTCCAAGTGAACGGAGTTTGATAGTAGAGTCAAAAAAGTCCCAATATAACGACCAATTATTAATGAAATCTTGTTTAAGGTGAGGGTCAGCAGTCTTAATCCTTATCGCTTCTTGCCAGCATAAGTGATTTAAGAGGACAAGTTTTTTAATGCATTGGAGTCAATGGCCAATTTCTTTCTCGTTTATCTTTCTTATGCCAAATGTCGTGGATTCATTGGCTGTTTTTTTCTGAAGTTTTTTCTTATGTCAAATGCATCAAAATCAATCAGCCAATTCCCTGGCTGCCTGTTAAACAAAAGAAAGATAAAAAAAACAACAGTTAACGTTAAGTTAAGTTTTGTGGTTACAACTATGTGCAAAAATACTATTCTATTATTGCACTCATGTTGTACAAGCGGTTATACTGCCCCTTCAATGCAGCAATACAAACGACTGCACCACCATACTAAGATTATAGCTTATCATCTTCATTAAACAGTGGATTGGAAGGCTCTTTCAGAGATAAACAATATTTTTGTACCTGTTTGGATATGAGTTCTTTCTGCATTCATCAAAGATCAGGAGCTGGCAGTTGTTGGAAGGTAAATTTATTTTCACAGAAAGCACTGTTCCAACTCCATATAACAAAAACAGTATGCTATTTGGGTTACGTGGGGCACCAGCCACATTTCAATGGCTAATGGATATAGTGACAAAGCCACACAGTTCATACTGTGCTGCTTAACCTTTTGAAATGTGTGATTAAGCCACACAGTTTATACTGTGCTGCTTATACTGCTTAACCCTTTGTTAGGTCACATGTAAATATATAGTGGGCTTCACTCAGCTGGCTAATCATATTATCAATAAGGGGCATTGAATAAGAGTCAAATTTTGAAACTTGATTAATTTTTCTGAAATAATTTTTCTTGGGTACAATGATAATTGGAGAACACCATGGGCTAGTAGATGGTTCAATGACACCTAGCTCCAAAATATTTTTCAATGCTGCCTCTATTATAGGTTTAAGTTTCTCTGGTACCTTGTAGGTTTTTTTTTTGATATATTGATTTTGCATCGCCAGTGTCAATAATGTGTTGAACTACATTTGTATGACCGGGTTTAGATACAAATGTTGCCTTGTGTTTCTTAAACAACAGATCTAAGCTTATGTTCTGCTCAGATGTCAGTTATGTAGCCCTTTTTAGGTTTGATAATGATAAATTGGCATGAAAAAATTTATTTTGCTGTATTCTTCCAGGCATGAAAATGTCATAGTCTACTCGACCAGTCTGATGTATTACTTTAAATGGTCCTTGCCATTTAGCTAGCAACTTGTTCTCAGAAGATGGCAATAAAAGTAGAGGAACCTCCCTATATGCAAATAATAGACATGGGAGTAATTAATCCCAATGTTTTGGATCTTGACTCACAAATGTGCTCAGCATCTTTTTAGAGTTTGATTAAAATGCTCAACCAGACCATCGGTAAATTGCTCAACCAGACCATCGGTTTGTGGATTGTGGAGAGGTTCTTACCACTTGTATGCCTAGATGCTGGTTTATCTATCTCATTAAACTGGACTGGAAATGTGAACCTTGTTCTGTAAGTATAGCTTGAGGAATACCCATGTGGCTAAACAGTTTAATCAGTTCTGCAATGTTCCTGTTAGTGATACTTCTCAAAGGAATAGCCTCTGGATAGCGAGTCATATAATCACTCACAACGAATATATATTGGTTTCCTTTTTTGCAAAGGACCAACAATACATATCCATGACTACTCTTTCAAATGGAGTATAAACCAAAGGGACTGGAACCAGTTTACATTTCCACCTGGAGAAGTATAGTGACATTCTGCACATGATTCACAGAAAGTAGCTACATCTGAATGTATTTTTGTCCAAAAGAAACAATTTAATATTCTAGCTACCATTTTCTTTCTTCCCAAATGGACTGCTAATTGTATAGAATGAGCTATTTTCATAATTGGCTCTCTGTATTCAAAATGTACCACTAATTGCCATACTTGTTCTTTAGTCTGGGGGCGTTTACACACACACACACACATACACACACACACAATATAATGTACCAAGTTTTAGTTGGGAACAAAGAAAATGTTCAACTTTGTTTCTCCCTTCATTTTCCTCAGTGAACAGTGGGCCAAGGGTGATATCTTACAGTTGCTTAGAAAAAATATCTACCTCTCACTTCAGAGATTTGAATGGTTCCCCTTGTAGAAGAGAATTTTGAGACCTCCAAATTTGATGGGCAAGCTTTTTTTTCCTTCTAGAAAGGTGACCTTTACCAGTACCCTGAAACACATCTTTTTCAAAAGGAAAAGTATCACCCAAGTTTTCAGCTGTAGACTGGCTTTTAACTTGATACCTTGTTAACACAGCAGACACTTTACTGTTCCTGCTCTGTATATTACTGAATCCAGGTGTATCTTGCCTCAAAAATTACAGGTAAGGTACTATGCCCATATCTAATGGCACCTGTGTATTAGCTATTTCCACAGGTATTACTGTCTTAGGGTATATTTTTGTGTCCCCGTGAAATTGGACCATATTAAAGATTGTTGACTCCCTGTATCAACCAAAACTTTTACAGTTTAGGAGTTGAATTTGACATGTTGTAAATAATCATTCACCACACCAAATCAATTTGTAACAATCTCCTTGCCAGACTTTGCCCTCTTATTAAACAGTCTTTGGCTAAATGTCCCCCTTTTACTTTTTGAGTTTTGTGAGTTATTTCTGCATTCTGTTATTTCAGGAGTCAGCAGTTGTTGGAAGGTAGATTTATTTCCAGAGCAAAAAGAGAAAAAAAACAAAAGAAAAAAATTTTGCTAACTTTTCACAGAAAGCACTGTTCCAACTCCATATAACAAAAAAAAACATGGTACCTTTGTTCAGGCAGCCATCCTACACTGCTTGCTCTGGGATCAGGAGTTCTCCTAAACAGCATTTTGTATGTTACTTATGTATGTAAGTCTGCCTTTCCCAGCAACCCATGCTCTTTAAGGCACACAACAGAGTTGAAACTATTAACAAAAAAAATACATTTATATAAATATACATTTTGCTTTTTATCTCCCTATAAAAAGGATCTTATTATTCACAAAAAAACAGGCAAAACCACATCATCAGCATATAAGAAAAACACATTTTGTTTGCATGTGACCTGCTGCAGCTTTTACCAATTGCTAATTAAGTTCAGTAAATGCATCCTGCACACACCCAGTGCTAAGGTTTTGCTTGAATTATACTGAATGGGAACATATACACTTGGTAAGTAATATTTTGGTGATTTTTGTAAATGGGCAGAAAAAGAGGTTTGCTGGGCAGCAATAGATAAAGAGGAAAAACATGTATACCACACATACAGGCAGACAAAATAAAAATAAAACTGTGCATATTCCTAACACAACCACTATTTACATGCAACAGTTGTGCAAATACTAGTGATGAGTGAATTTGTCCCATTTTGCTTCGCAAGAAAAATTTGCGAATTTCCCGCAAAATTCACGAAACGGTGAAAAATTTGTGAAATGCCACTGGCGGCTCGTTTTTTTGGATGCCAGCGGCGAAATGCGGGAATTTGCCACAAATTTGTGCCTGTCTAATAAATTGGCCCATCACTAGCAAATACCTTTTATTGTGCCCTGGTCATGACTATTCCCTGTAAATGCATTCATGTTTATAAGGAGTATAGCACATTTATACAAAAATAACGTTAAGTTTGAGAACAAGTTTTATTTACAATCATCTGGTACAAAAATGGGATCTAATGTAGCGCTTACGTATGCCAATAGCTATATGCATCGATATGAATCAAATTATTTATTGAGCCACCCAATGTTTCGGAAATTTGGGGACTGCTATAGGAGCTACATAGTCAATTTGTTTTTTGTATGGTTTGGTTATGGTTATAATTCACCAGTGAGTCAAATGCAATGCCTATGCCATTAGACTAACGTTGCATTATGATAAAGATGTCATTAACTATTTGGATGTTACAGTCTATAAGGAGAGGTTGAATAATAGGCTGCAAACCAAAATCTATCAAAAAAAATAACTGATAGAAACATGTTGCTCATCTACAAAAATATTCACCCTAAACACATGGTGAACTCATTACCAAAGTCATGCTTTGTGTGGTTAGAATTACAAGTGACCTTGGTGAATGGAAAAAGGAATTAGAAGCCATTTCCAAAGGTTTTGTGGAGAAGGGATACCCTGTAGGTGAAATAACGCAGGATAAACAGGGGGCCCAAGGTTTGGATAGGACGGCTTAGTTGTAGGAAAAGCAGAGTACTCAGAATAACAATTATGATGGTTTGTTTTATACCAGTGCATATAAACCATATACCCCACTCATTAAAAACTCTTTTTTTTGCAGTATTGGCCTTTGGTGTATATGGGCCCTGATATGTCGAAATTGGTGAACAAGAAGTTGAGATTTGGATATAAATGAAACAGAAATCTGAGAAAGTTTTCAACACCAGCGGATCTGGTAAGCAAATATACACAATGAACTGGAATGGGTTCACAAAAATGTGGAGAGTATAAATGAGGCAATTGTGTTTTGTTCAATACTTTGATACTTGGGAAGAAATTATACCACCAACACAGTGGGAAGCCGTACCAAGCATAGGTTGACATGTCAATCGCAAAATGTTGTTATATCATAAAATGCCCCTGTGGGTTGGTGTATTACTCAAAGACAGCCAGGCAATTAAGGTATGGGAATAGCATGCACCGATCTACTATATGGGTGGCATTGGATCCTAATTATATATAAAGGAAGTGGAGATATAAATCAAATGTTGCTACAAAAAGCTTCTGGACATATGAATTGGGATATGTGGCCCCGAGGAGACTTAACACTGCACTTCAGTTGAATTGCTTTTTAACAAATAGATGATACTCTCAATTGAACTGTTTGGTTATGAACATACTAGGTGCTGTCCAAATATGAAGGGCTCTGGTCTATTTACTGTTAACCTTTCTTTTAAAACGGAATTCTTTACTAAAACATGTTTTGATGTATTTGGATTATTTATTTATATGAGTATTATAAATGAATAGGTTTAATTAAGTATCTGTAAGGTGGTATGCTATGTATGGCTATGGTTGTTTTTTTTTTTTTTTTTTTTATCTTTATTTTTATCAAGTAAAAAGTTATCCATAACACAGATTTTCATCTTTATCTTTACATCTTAGTTCAAATCATGCATGTGTAGACCATCTTTCGTCTTTACTTTTACTGTATTTTTATATACAATACATACATAAGACTTGTCAACAAGAACAAATAGACACAAAAAGAAGAAGGAAGAGAAAGAAAAAAAAAAAAAAAAAAAAAGAAAGAAAGAAAGAAGGAGAGCAAAAAAAAAAAAAAAAAAGAAAAAAAGAAGAGAAAAAGAAGAAAAATTGGGAGGAAATAAGAAGAAAAGAAAAAAAAAAAAAGTGGTAGTATGACACGTAGCCACTTCATTTTATTCGTTGTATCCCGATAAGATTTTCTCATATTCTTTTGACTCCTTGTTTCTCATCCATAGTGCCCATGTTTCCGTATATTTCTCTTGGCTCCTATTGGCATGGGCAATTAATTCTTCAATTTTCCTTGTGGACTCCACTTCCAGTACCCATTCCCTCGCCAGAGGGGGTTGCTCAGATTTCCATCTCCTGGGGATCACTGCCCGGGCCGCTTGTACTGCATGTCTCATGAAGCTTTTCTTTATTTTTCTTATAGATCCTGGTAGAATCGACAGAAGCCACACCTCAGGTGTATCCGGTAAGTCTATCTTTATTACTTGTGATATGTATGTCTTGATTTGTTCCCAGTAGTTTCTGATACTAGGGCATGTCCACCATATATGTAGCATAGTTCCTTTATCTTTTTTACATCTCCAACATAAATCTGAGCTAGTTGGAAACATTTTTTTCATTTTTGTTGGATACATGTACCATCTTGAAAGGATTTTATAATTGGTTTCCTGGAGTTTAGATGCTATGCTCATTTTATGAGCTAAGGCAAATGTTTTCTGCCATTCACTGTCTGTGAAAGTTCTTCCTAGTTCTTTCTCCCATTGCATAGTAAATCCTGGACTGTCTTTATATTTCAGCTCGTTTAGTATCTTAACTCCTTTCGATATATTATGTTCTGGTGGTATCTTCTTATGTATCAGGTTTTCGAAGGATGTGTTATTGTTCGGGTTGATCTCATTCTTTAACTCTTTTTCATACCAGTGTATCAGTTGCATATATTGGTATCTGTGTTGTGGTTTTTGTTCTTCTGGGGCTATAAGTTCATTGAGGGGTTTTATTCCTCTATCATCTATTATTTCTGCTGCTCTTATACATCTCCCTTCTGTTTGTATGAGGAATCCTCCTATAACATTGCCTGGTGGAAATCTGGGGTTCCCAGTTATTGGCATTGATGGGCCGTCATGATATATTAGGTCCTTGTACTGTCTTGTCATTTGATCCCATTGTTTTAACAGGTTTCGGGCTATTATTGGATGTTTATCTATATTTTGTCGACTTGCTTTTGGTATCCATGGGAGGCCTGCCGTAATCATCTTAGTAGTTAGTTGTTCAATTTCAACCCAGTCCTTGGTGTCTCTTTGGTGCTGCCAGTCTAGAATCCTAGACATTGTTATTGCTTGTGAGTAAATTCTTAGATCTGGCAGTCCCAGCCCTCCTTTTTCTTTAGGCCTGTTTAGTATTTTCGCTGAGAGCCTAATGGTCTTAGTCCCTCCCAAGAATTTAGAGAACATTCTCTGAGTTTCCTTAAAAAATGAGCCCGGAATCCTGCAAGGTAGTGTTTGCATCAGGTACAGAAATCTAGGGAGAACGTTCATCTTAATTATTCCTATCTTTCCAAACCAAGAGAACTTGATTTTACTCCAGTCTTCTAGTTCTTTTTTTATCTGATGTACTAGGGTACTGTAATTCAGAACATACGCCTCTTCCAGCTTTTTTGGAACTTTGACTCCCAAATATTTGATATATGATTGTACCCACTTGAATGGAAAATTGTTTTTTAACTCCCTTAAAGTGGGTGCTTGTACTGTTAACGGCATTACTTCTGATTTAGATGTATTTATTTTGAAGTTACTATATTCTCCAAATCGTTGTATTTCTCTCATTACTTCTGGTAATGAGGATTTTGGTTGGGTTATATACAGTAGTAAGTCATCTGCATAACATGCCGTCTTAAATTGTCTTTTAGCCAGAGAGAATCCTTTTATATTGGGGTTTTCCCTTATTGCTCTAGAAAGATGTTCCATTGTTAATACGTATAGTAATGGTGAGAGGGGGCACCCTTGTCTAGTCCCATTGCTTATTTGGAATGGGTCAGTTAGTGTTCCGTTTATCTTTATTCTGGCTGTTGGATTTGTGTACAGAAACATTATCCTTGCTAAGGCTGTCTCTCCTAGGCCTATTTGTCTCAAGGTGGATTCTAAGAAGGCCCATGAGACTCTGTTGAAAGCCTTTTCGGCGTCTGTAGATATTATCAAGGCCTCTTCTTTTCTAGATAGCATCTGTTCTATTAGTGTAAACGTCTTTAATACATTGTCTCTCCCCTCTCTTCCATGTATAAACCCCACTTGGTCCTTGTGTATTAGTCTCGGGAGTATGGCTTGGAATCTCTGGGCCAGCATTTTAGCATATATTTTTATATCTTCATTAAGTAATGATATGGGTCTATAACTTGCGCATTGTGCCGGATCTTTGCCGGGTTTAGAGATGACTGCTATATGCGCTTCAAGTAGTGCTTTTGAAGGTCTAGATCTCTTCTCAATTTCGTTGAAAGCTTGAAGCATGTTTGATCTCAGGTCTAATAAGCTCTTATAGAACACCATTGTGAAGCCGTCCGGGCCTGGACTCTTACCCGTCTGTGATTGTTTAATTGTCTGATTTAATTCTTCTTTTGTGAATGGTTGTTCTAATTTTGTTATCTCTTCTCTCATCAGTTGTGATAGACCCGTCTCTTTCACATATTCATTCAGTTTTGCTATCTCGTGTTCCCTTTCTTTCACTTTCAAATTATATAGCGAAGTATAGTAATTGTGGAACGTCTTTCCTATTTCTGTTGTAGTGTGACTTAGTTCCCCTGTCCTATTTTTTATTATGGGAATATATGTTAATGCTTGTTTACCTTTGGCTATGGTTGTTTTTAAAGAATATGATTGGGTTTATTGAATCACAAATGTAAGCACTTGTAGAAATGACACTTTAAAATGTTTTTAGGATTTTTATATACAGTATACATATATATGTGTAAATATATATATATATATATATATATATATATATATATATATATATAAATGTGGTATGCATTTCATCATCTTATTAAAAAAGTCATTATGGGGCTGACTTATTAACTAATTGACTTATTAACATATTGACGTATTAACTTATTAACTAATTACTAACTGTATTATATTTTTTATGGAGTGGTATCAATAGTAAAATTGAAGAATGTTTCATTTTCTGTTGATATTCATCAAATCTGCCCCATAGTGTCTCTGATGGGAAATCTAAAAGTATGCATTTCTGGCAGACTGTGTATTCCTTTCAAACCAATGAATTGATCGTGTTTTATCTTTTTTTTCATCAGAGTAGATAACTGTGAAAAGGGTATAACTACAGTAAGCTGATTGCATTCTATATTTCCTCTCTTTATTGACCTATTCACTTAAATGACAAGGGGTGAATAGTTTGATGCAAGACTGGAAAAGAAACAATGAAAGTTTATTTTTTACAAACTATGGATTGTGGGGAAAAAAAAAGATAATGATAGCTGTAAAAACCAAAATCACGTTGCTGTTTCATCTTTATGCCTGCTCAGAGCTGGGATTTAACAAATTGATCTGTAGCTTCTCTCTTGACATTTAATTAATCAGTGATTTATTACAGGATTCATTAGCCTATGCTGACCCTAATAGTCTTGATATAATTTACTTTTGATTAAAGAAGTTTTGCACAGATTCATTTTTCCAGTGACGTTGAGTTTAAAGGAGAACTAATTCCAATCCCAAATCCCCTCTCTCCCACCACTTGTATTCAATAATTCCTCACTTACCTAAAATGGTATTAACTTTTTTGTTATAGAAGAGGGTATTATTTAGTAATAGCTTCAACAATGCTTTTTCTGGAAGAATCCTTATGAACAGAGATCTAGGAATAGATTATCTGGAATCCTTGAGACCTGGAGTTTTCCAAATAAGGGCTATTTCTGTAATTAGTATTACTATACTTTTAGGGGCTATTTACAAATATTAGGATTTCTTTTTTTTCACAAATCATATTTTTCCTCTAAAAATGTATGGGTTTTTTTTTATTGTAAAACTAATAAAAAAAATTCAAGATTCATTAATTAACACAAAAAACTCTTTTAGAAAACGTCTCCAACTAAAACAGTCGAGGTCCCATGGAGGTCAATGGGAGCTGCGCTGATCCTATTGGACCTATTTTTTTAACCATTCAGACTTACCGGTAAGTAAGTAATTAAAATATAATGTACTGTTGCCCTGTATTTGTAAAAACTATGCACTTGCTTCAGAAAGACTGGTATAGTTTCTATAAATCACCTGCTGTGTAGCCATAGTGGCAGCCATTCCGACTGAAAAAAAGAGAAAAGCTAAAGATTACAGAGCAGATAAAAAAAAGTTCTGTAGAATCTCATTGTCTTATATGCTAAGTAAACCTGTGCCCTTTCAGTCTTTTTCAATTTTGATACACAGATACACAGCAGCTTATTTATATAAATTTATATAAATTATAGTTGTCTTTCTGTTCTTATTTTGGAGAGAATTCAGTATGTGAAGAAACTCCCCCATTCTGTGACTAGACAGGGTTGGGTAGAAATTCATACATAAGAATAGCGCATTAGGTCCGCAATGCAAGCAAAGTAAAATTTAAAATTGATACCGAGGGGGGGGGTAACGTAAGAGGGGTAATGCTGGCTACTCCCCCTATGGCCAAGTCCTTAATGTGTTTCTGCTACTGCTACTCCTCTGGAGCAGGGTTTATTTGCCATCCTAGGTACAAAGTAACACTTTGATCACTCCAGGCAATCAGTCAGCAATTAGCCTTAATCAGTCTAGTGTTGTTAGGATAATGAAAGCAATTGCCTGCTATGCAGTACTGATCATGTACAATATAGGCCTATAACTATTTAGAATTTTATAAAAACATATAAAATCAGTACTCTATTAATTATTATAATTTATAGATGGAGAATGCTAATCCTTTTTTGAGACTTCACTATATATACAAAACTATCTGTAGCAGCTGATAACATGTTCCCTCACCCCCCCCCTACAGTTTTCCACCAGAGTCAATGCATATTTATTTGCACACCTTTCTGAAAGCTAAATTGCTACACAGGGTTAATCTGGATAAAGACGGTGATAGTTAAAAACAGCGTGACACTACAGATCCTCATCAAAGATATCTTTCATAGCATGGCAAAACAAACAATATCATCTAATTATGGCCATAAATCAGCAAAGTTTGATTGTTGTTCCAGAAAATTGGTTTTCCAATTAATCTCCTTATTACCATATGGCCTAATCTGAAGCATTACAATATAGAAAAATTACAATGACATTCAGATGAAGTGATTCTCTGCTTAATCATATCCAAAATATTTATTTCATGTACCCAACTATATAAACTTGTATAATTAATGTATGAATTTGCAATTAAACTTGCCTGCCACTGACAGGATTGGAAAAAGGCAAGAGTTTTAATCACAAAGAGTTTTATATTTCTCATCCATGACAAGAGAACAATTTTTAACCTCTGATTACTTCTTTATGCTAAATACATGTTTGATAATATCATAAATCTTTGGAGGAACAACAAATGGGCAGCGGACTCTATGAGGAAAGAGCACTGTGAGGATAAAACGTTGTCATATTTTCTCGTACTGAACATAATAATTAATCAAAAATCTTATGTTTCACATTTGTTGGTGAAGAAAAGGTTGTTTATCATGGAACTGGAAACGTTTGCTGTGTGGAACTGTAATGATTGTCTATTCGCTAATAACTTTTCCATGGGACACCCTTCCAGTTAATATTTATACATTCTATATAATCAGGGCCAGAAGTGAAGGGACAAAAATTAATTCAGCAAATTATGTTGGAATATGTAGAGATAGTACCTCATACTGCTGTGGACCAATCAGCAGCAATATTTTCCAAATGAGGGGAATCAGTTTCATTTAACAAGAAAATTCTGCTGGGTTCTTAATCATTTTATCTTATTATCACTCTTAAAAATGAATTAGTAGGCTGACCAGCCTACTACTCTCAGTTCATTAAAGAAACAATCATTTCAGATCACTCCATGATCTCCCTGCGACTCCGACTCCCAAATAGAAAAGCGGCCAACCCCACTTGGCGTCTCAACAAATCCCTTCTGTCGCAACCAACAGACGTCGAGAACCTAACGCGAACGATTGAGAACTTTTTCAAAGAAAATCGAGCAGAAGACACTTCTCCTTTAACCAACTGGGAAGCTCACAAATGCGTCCTGAGGGGGCAGCTCATAAAACTGGGTTCCATCAAAAAGAAAGAAAGAGAACATAAAAGGTCAACGCTGATTCATAGAATTGCACAATTGGAAAGCACCCAGAAGCTTTCACAGGTTATACAAGCATCACCTGATCTCCTTCAGGCAAGACTAGAACTGCAACAGATGACAGATTTGTTTACCCAAAGAGCCATAATGACCATGAGACACAAATACTATGAACACGGCAACAAATGTGGCAGAATGCTCGCGAATTTGTTAAAGATTAAGCAACGTCGCAACTACATTCCCTCGATTAAGACAAAACAGGGATCAGTTGTGCATACCTCAGAGCAAATCGTGACTACTTTCACTGAATTCTACTCCTCCCTATATAACATTAGGAAGGAAGCCACACAAGACGACAATGCCACTATAACAGACAAAATACGAGCATTCCTATCTAGTGCCCCTCACCAGCAGCTACACCCTACCGAAACCGAGGTCTTAGAGTAGGGCATTACTTTAGCAGAAGTAACACAGGCTCTAAAGGATACTCCCTCAGGGAAGTGCCCGGGCCCGGACGGCCTGTCTACCGTCTACTATAAATCCTTTCAGAAACAGCTCCTGCCTCCTATGGTACTTGCTTTTAACTACCTGATGCAAGGGCACAGCTTCGATAAACAATCGCTGGAGGCCCATATCACTATCATCCATAAGACAGGGAAGGACTCACTGGATCCGGGCAACTATCGCCCGATCTCTCTGATTAATGGAGACGTCAAACTGCTGGCAAAAATTCTGGCGTGCCGACTGCAAAAATATCTACATAGTCTGATAGACGAAGATCAAGTCAGGTTCGTACCAGAAAGAGAAGCCAGAGATAACTTGAACAGACTTATCAATCTGATGTTTTACAACAAAAATAACAAAATACACAGCCTCCTCCTGTCTACGGATGCAGAGAAGGCATTTGATAGGGTGGACTGGTCCTTTATGTTCGAATGCCTTCGACATTATGGGATAGGCCCTAAATTTCTGAACTGCATTAAGTCTCTATACGCCTCTCCAACTGCAAGACTGAAAATCAACCAACTCATTTCGGAGCCTTTTAATATCTCCAACGGTACCCGACAGGGCTGCCCCCTCTCCCCGACGCTGTTCATCCTAACTCTGGAACCGCTCCTAGCCAGGATAAGACAGAACCGGAGGATAACAGGAACTACGATAGGAAACGAGGAACACAAATTAGCGGCCTATGCTGATGACCTCATCTTTTTTATAACGGACCCCGAAAACTCCCTAAAACACCTGGACCTCGAGCTCACAGCTTATGGTTCACTGAGCAATTTTAGAATAAATCCGACCAAATCCTTCGCTCTTAACTTGTCAATTCCAGAAGATCGGATGGGACAGTTGTCCAAGACATTCCAATATAACTGGGGGCAGACTGCCATAACATATCTGGGAGTGACGATCACAAAAGACTACAATGAATGGTCCCAAATTAATTTCTCGAAATTGTTGAGACAGTTAACGACAGACCTGAATAGATGGAACGTGAAACCAATCTCCTGGCTAGGTCGGATCAATGTTATAAAGATGAACACACTACCGAAACTTCTATATCTATTTCAAACAATCCCACTGCATATTCCCAAGACTCTATTTGTAAGCATGAATGCTCTTATTAGGAAATTTATTTGGGCAGAGAAGCATCCCCGGATAAGTCTTTCCACCCTCACTAGACGCAAAGATAAGGGAGGATTGGTGTTACCACACATTGAAAAGTACTACCATGCAGCCATATTAAACAGAATCATAGATTGGTCACATCACGCTGACACCAAAAAGTGGATACGGATGGAACAACAAGCGACTTTCACCTACTTGCTTCACCTCCCCTGGATTGACCTGATCCATAGACGTATCAGATACAGAGACCACCCGGCCTTAACCACCACAATGGACATATGGGACAAAATCAGACATAAATGTGAATTACATAAACATCCTTCCCCTCTTCTTCCGATAATAAACAATCCTGCCTTCCCACCGGGACAAGGTTCTTCAAGGTTTCAAAAATGGCTTATCCAAGATAACCTGCAGTTAGTACACTTCATGGAAAAGGGGCGTCTCATCCCTATAGATAAATTCAGGCAAACACATCAACTGCCCCCTGCCGATCTATACGCACTCTCTCAAATCCGACACTACCATGGCAGCTTGGGAGGTGACAAAGTGCTCAACCGGAAGTTACTACCATTTGAGCTTATGTGCTCAGCAGCACACCCCCCTACAAAACCGTCAGCCTTATACAAACTTTTACAGGATCTACCTCAGACACCACTGCCGGAAAATTTGCAGAAATGGAGTAGAGACCTAGAAATAGATATAGAAGAGTCGCAATGGAATACAATAACACGCATGCTAATGCAGAGCTCAAGATGCTGTAGAATGAAAGAGACCAACTATAAGTTACTCTCGAGGTGGTATCTCACTCCATCCAGACTCCAGAAAATATGGCCAGCCACTTCTGATAAATGTTGGAGATGTCTGCACTCCACCGGCAGTTTACGGCATATTTTCTGGGATTGCCCCAAGATAAAGCCTTTCTGGCATCAAGTCAGGAGCCTGTCAGAACAAATCACCAAATCCCCTATACCAGACGACCCGGCCTATGTGCTGCTATTTCATTTAGACAAACCAATATCCCAATTTGCATCAACTATAGAGCCACACCTCTTGACCTCGGCCAAAATGCTGATCCCGACACACTGGAAGCAAACCCAACCTCCGAGAATCCAAGAATGGTTGTCCAAAGTGTACGAGGTTTACAGGTTTGAGGAACTCTCCAACCTCGCCCCGGAACAGAGGTCGAAATTCATAACCAGATGGGTGCAGTGGGCTTCTTTCAAAGACTCTGAGGAATACAAATCCTTGTTCCCTATATAGAAGTACAAACCGCTTGAAATAGGCCACTCTCTGCTGAATCCCAGGACACGCAATCTCCATCTTTCAGTCTTCCTCCTTCTTGACCCTTCATACACTTACTCCTACATCTTTCTGATGAGGACTATCACTGAGTCCCTCTTTCCTTCTTTACCTTCAAATCCCCCCCCCTCTCTTTTCCCCCCCTTTTTTTTTTTTTTTTTTTTTCCTTTCCCCCCCCCCCTTATTTTGTTAGTTCGATAGGCATGGTGCACAGACAACAACTTGCCTTGGAAGCATGTCTTGAAATAATTGTCACGAGATTACTTTGCGTTTTCCACAATTGGCAACCAAGATATTGTTCAGTGTATACATGCCTGTCATGATGCTTTTCCTTGTTGGTACGTAATACTTTATTGTACTGTTTTATTCTATGTTGCAATAAAAATCATAATTACAAAAAAAAAAAAAGAAACAATCATTAACATAGGGGATTAATATAAATGACAATTTGTATTACTCTGAAAACCCAAGGGATGCCATAATTTTAAAAATGTAGTTCATATGGGTGGCATCTTACAGGAGCTATAGATGGTAAAATATCCTGTCTGTGACCTATTCTGTATTGGCATCTTCGTAAAACTGTATTTTCTTGATAATAGGTAGATCCAATTTCTAGGTAGACTTAACAGAAATTTCGCTCTCACAAGGTAGTCCTATTTTACAGTGAAGCATAATTGTATTACCAATCCTTGCATGTACAAAGGCCTCTGCAACATCTATTATTTTGTGTGAAATCTGCATAGTAAGGCAGCAGCCTGGTTAGCACCAACACATTGCAGTGGCGGTATTCTAACGGTTGTCTCATACGGCTCCTTAAATTCAGAACAAGTGCTAATCTCCCTGGTCACGGCTCAATCTTCCGCCTGTAGTAGCCGCCTTTGACCTGGAGAGGAGCTCTCAGCTACTCAGATGCTGCCAGGTCTTACCTTGAGAGGAGCAAAGCAGATGTTCTGAATGAGCAAAGGGTCACATGCGTTTCCAAGGTTACATAGTTAGTTACATAGTTAAATCAGGTTCCATCAAGTTCAACCCCTCCAAATGAAAACCCAGCATCCATACACACACCCCTCCCTACTTACATAAATTATATATACCCATATCTATACTAACTATAGAGTTTAGTATCACAATAGCCTTTGATATTTTTTTTTTGGACAGACATAACTGAATCAGCCATCACAACATAACCCGGCAGTGCATTCCACAACCTCACTGCTCTCACTGTAAAGAACAACCTACGTTGCTTCATATGAAAGTTCTTTTCTTCTAGTCTGAAGGGATGGCCTCTGGTAAGGTGATCCACTTTATGGGTAAAATGGTCCCCTGCTATTTGTCTATAATGTACTTGTAAAGTGTAATCATTGTCCCCTCGCAACCTTGACAGTCTCCACTTTTTTATGCAAGACAGAACTTTATTTGCTTTAGTAGCCACAGACTGACACTGCCCAGAATTCAACAACTTGTTATCTACAAACACCCCTAGATCCTTCTCATTTAAAGAAACTCCCAACACACTGCCATTTAGTGTATAACTTGCTTTTATATTATTTTTGCCAAAGTGCATAACCTTGCATTTATCAACATTGAACCTCATTGCCCAGTTTTCCAGTTTAGACAAATCACTCTGCAAAGTGGCAGCATCCTGCATGGAACCTATAGTTCTGCACAATTTAGTATCATCTGCAAAAATAGAAACAGTACTTTCAATGCCCACCTCCAGGTCATTAATAAATAAGTTGAAAAGCAAGGGACCTAGTACAGAGCCCTGTGGTACTCCACTAACAACACTGGTCCAATTAGAAAATGTTCCATTTACCACCACTCTTTGTAGTCTATCTTTTAGCCAGTTCTCTATCCAGGTACAAATACTATGTTCCAGGCCAACATTCCTTAATTTAACCAGTAACCTTTTGTGTGGCACTGTATCAAGTGCTTTAGCAGCATCTAAGTAAATCACATCTACTGCCATCCCAGAATTGAGGTCCCTGCTTACCTTCTCATAGAAATTATGTTAGTCTGGCAAGATCTATTACTCATAAAACCATGCTGTCTCACACTCATAGTATTATGATTTGCTATAAAGTCCAGTATCTAATCCTTTATTAACCCTTTGAAAAGCTTTTGGACAGAAGGCAACAGTTCAGGGAATAGATAAAAAGTGTAGTCAGGCAGGCCAGGGTCAGTACAGACACAGTTCAAGCAGGGTCAGACAGGCAGTGGTCGGTACAGGCGGAGTTCAAGCAAGGTCAATCAAGCCTGGGTCGGTACAGGCAGCATTCAAGGAATAGAATAGTCAGGCAGGCCAGGGTCAATACCGGTAGATTTCAGAATGGTCAGGAAGGCAAGGGTCAGGGTTAGCAGAGTTCTGAATAGTCAGGCAGGCATGGATAAAAACTGGAATCAAAAACAGACAGGAATCACACCCAGATACTAAATAAGTTCGACCTAACAATGGGCAACGATAAAAAGCCCAAAGCCCTTTTAAATAGTTTTGCTATACAAACGCGATTACATCATGTGCACGGCATGTAAAACCCGGAAATGTGCACCGCTCGCACCCTAGGAATCAACCAGCAATGGAAAAGGAAGCACTTGACAGGCGTCCCGCCAGCCCGCTAGACCACCAGGGTAAGTTATTACACAGTGTCAGACTTACCGAACTGGGAAGAACCACGGATGGGAGGAAGACAACCCTTACAGCTCCTCTACTGATACACCCTCCAGTGGGAACAGAGGGAGATCAGTGAAGGTGTGGTAAAGGAGCCTGGGATTCCTGGCAGGGAGCGCTGGTCAGTGAAGGAGCAGGTCTGGTGTCTGTGAAGATATGGGAAGGTGCAGGTTTAGTCGCTGAGCAGTTAGGAGTAGGGAGGACGTCACAGGTACTGGAGCAGCAATCACCTTCGCGTCAACTGCAGGTTTCAAGGGACGAGTAGTCGGCAGAATGACGACCAGCACAGTAGACACAATAACCGCTTCACTAAACTCGTAGGTTGAGCTGATAGCGCACGTGGGTAGATATCACAGGAAAAGGGTTCCCAGGATGAAGACTGAGCGTAGTCGAGCAGGATAAACTGGGTCGGCAGGGATGATATTTGTACCGATGACAGACAAGGGTCGAGGCAAATGCATAAACGGTAACAGGCAAAAGTTCGGCAACAGATAAACAGGTACAGGCAAGGTTCCAAGGGTTAAAGCCGCAGCGAAGTCAGAAGGCAATCAGCTGTTGGCAACAAGTGTTCCAGATATCAAGCAGGGTTCAAGGGGTTAACACAGAAGCGTAGTCAAGACAAGCAGGTTCGGCAACAGGAGTTCAAATATAACAGGCAGGGTTCCAAGGGTTAAGCAGGAGCGTAGTCAAACAGGCAAATCAGAGTCAAAACCAAAGTTCAATAGTAATCAGAGAAAACTTACTTACAAACAGCTAGGAACAACGATGTCCGAGCACTGGGAGATAAGTACCGTCGCCTGCGTCAATACGCTGCGCCCAGCAATTCTCCTGCGCCGGTGTCACGGTGCCCGCATTGTGACGTCATTGGAATGCAGCACTGGAATGCATTGCGTCGAAGAGCCGAATCCTCGCCGACGCTGGTAAGTACCTGACACACAGGTTTGGTCTAGGATTCAAAATAGGCCCTGGTATTCCAATAGTGACTGTCTAAGGCATCTTATAGCAGCCCCTCTAGCATTTGTCAGAATCTACAGATAGTCCCTGGCTGGGATCAAACCCAAGAGCCCAGACTGACAATCTGCAAAAAGTTTGTATATTCTCCTTATGTCTGCGTGGACTTCCTCCAACAACATTAAGGCAGGTTATATGGTTCCTGATAAAAATAGTTGCCGTAGTGTGAATGTATTAGATGCTTAGACTATGAGTTCCACTTGTTGTATAACTGCAGATTTAGTAAAAAAAAAGGTCTGACTGGGGATTCCCAATAGGTCTATTATGAAACTAGAGCACTTGATGATAGAGCTGATTGTAAATATGTCATTCCAGTAGTTTAGCCTATATTACTTAACCTGACCAAATCAAGTCTGAAAAACTGACAAATCATGTATTTGTTCGATTTTATACATATGTTGGAGTAGGGATGTAGCGAACGTCGGAAAAAAAGTTTGCGAACATATTCGCGAACTTGCGCAAAAATGCGAGCGGTTCGCGAACGGTTCGCGAACCCCATAGACTTCAATGGGAAGGCGAACTTTAACATCTAAAAAAGACATTTCTGGCCAGAAAAATGATTTTAAAGTTGTTTAAAGGGTGCAACGACCTGGACAGTGGCATGCCAGAGGGGGATCAAGGGCAAAAATGTATCTGAAAAATCTGCCTGTGTGTGCTTGGAAGAGATAGTGTAGGGGGAGAGCTGTTAGTGATTTCAGGGACAGATGATAGTAAGTTTGCTGGCTAGTAATCTGCTTGATACTGCTCTGTATTGGAGGGACAGAAGTCTGCAGGGATTTGAGGGACATTTTAGCTTAGGTAGCTTTGCTGGCTAGTAATCTACTGTTCTCTTTAAACAACTGCCATACGTTGCCCTTGTAGGCATTGTTTGCCCAGTTTTTTTGGACGCAGCCACTGAAGCACAGTTGCCAGAAAAAATATGCCATATAAATGCTGAAAATAGTCATTTTTCGCCATACGTTGACCTTGTAGACATTGTTTGCCCAGTTTTTTTTGGACGCAGCCACTGAAGCACAGTTGCCAGAAAAAATATGCCATATAAATGCTGAAAATAGTAATTTTTCGCCATACGTTGACCTTGTAGACATTGTTTGCCCAGTTTTTTTGGACGCAGCCACTGAAGCACAGTTGCCAGAAAAAATATGCCATATAAATGCTGAAAATAGTAATTTTTCGCCATACGTTGACCTTGTAGACATTGTTTGCCCAGTTTTTTTGGACGCAGCCACTGAAGCACAGTTGCCAGAAAAAATATGCCATATAAATGCTGAAAATAGTCATTTTTTGCCATATACGTTGAGTCAACGTATGGCAAAAAATGACTATTTTCAGCATTTATGTGGCATATTTTTTCTGGCCTCTGTGCTTCAGTGGCTGCGGCCAAAAAAACTGGGCAAACAATGCCTACAAGGTCAACGTCGTTGACCTTGTAGGCATTGTTTGCCCAGTTTTTTTGGCCGCAGCCACTGAAGCACAGAGGCCAGAAAAAATATGCCATATAAATGCTGAAAATAGTCATTTTTTTGGTCGCAGCCACTGAAGCACAGTTGCCAGAAAAATTATGCCATATAAATGCTGAAAATATAAATTTTTTTGGTTGCAGCCACTGAAGCACAGAGGCCAGAAAAATTATGCCATATAAATGCAGAAAATATGCATTTTTTTGGTTGCAGCCACTGAAGCACAGAGGCCAGAAAAATTATGCCATATAAATGCAGAAAATATGCATTTTTTTGGACGCAGCCACTGAAGCACAGTTGCCAGAAAAAATATGCCATTTAAATGCTGAAAATAGTAATTTTTCGCCATACGTTGACCTTGTAGACATTGTTTGCCCCGTTTTTTTGGACGCAGCCACTGAAGCACAGAGGCCAGAAAAAATTAAACCAGTAGGGTTTGCACCCTAGTTTGTAACGGTGGCGGAGGGAGGAGGACGCTAAAGGACAGCTGTGTGTGGAGTCATGAGGCTTGAAGAGAAGGACAGCTGCATAGAAGTCAGAACAAGTCTTCCGGCGTGCAGTAACCCTCCGAGATCCACCCCTCATTCATTTTAATAAAGGTCAGGTAATCGACACTTTTGTGACCTAGGCGAGTTCTCTTCTCAGTTACAATCCCTCCTGCTGCACTGAAGGTCCTTTCTGAGAGCACACTTGAGGCTGGGCAAGACAAGAGGTTCATGGCAAATTGTGACAGCTCGGGCCACAGATCAAGCCTGCGCACCCAGTAGTCCAGGGGTTCATCGCTCCTCAGAGTGTCGATATCTGCAGTTAATGCCAGGTAGTCCGCTACCTGCCGGTCGAGGCGTTCTTTGAGGGTGGATCCAGAAGGGTTGTGGCGCTGCCTTGGACAGAAAAACATTTGCATGTCTGATGTTACAGACCGGCCAAAGGGCTTTGTCCTTGCAGGTGTGCTCGTGGCAGGATTACTGGCACCTCTGCCCCTGGAATGTTGATGAGTTCCTGAAGTGACATCACCCTTAAAAGCATTGTACAACATGTTTTGCAGGCTGGTTTGTAAATGCCGCATCTTTTCGGACTTGTGGTATGTTGGTAACATTTCTGCCACTTTATGCTTGTACCGAGGGTCTAGTAGCGTTGCGACCCAGTACAGGTCCTTCTCCTTAAGCCTCTTGATACGGGGGTCCTTCAACAGGCATGCCAGCATGAAAGACCCCATTCTCACAAGGTTGGATGCAGAGCTATCCATCTCCGCTTCCTCATTATCAAGGACTGCATCATCCACGGTCTCCTCCCCCCAGCCACGTACAAGACCAGGGGTCCCCAAAAGGTCACCACTAGCCCCCTGGGAAGCCTGCTCCTGTTGGTCCTCCTCCTCCTCCTCCACAAAGCCACCTTCCTCCTCTGACTCCACTTCTGGCACCTCTCCCTGCGTTGCAGCAGGTGCCTGGGTTCGTTCTGGTGATTGCGACCATAAATCGTGCGCTTCCAGCTCCTCGTCACGCTGGTCTACAGCCTCATCTGTCACTCGTCGCACGGCACGCTCCAGGAAGAAAGCGAAGGGTATTAGGTCGCTGATGGTGCCTTCGGTGCGACTGACCATATTTGTCACCTCTTCAAAAGGTCGCATGAGCCTGCAGGCATCGCGCATAAGCACCCAGTAACGGGGGAAAAAAATCCCCAGCTCTGCAGATCCAGTCCTACCACCCAGTTCAAAAAGGTACTCGTTGACGGCCCTTTGTTGTTGCAGCAGACGTTCCAACATAAGGAGCGTTGAATTCCAGCGAGTCTGGTTGTCAGAAATCAAACGCCTGACTGGCATGTTGTAGCGCTGCTGAATGTCAGCAAGGCGTGCCATGGCTGTGTAGGAACGTCTGAAATGGGCCGACACCTTTCTGGACTGGGTGAGAACGTCCTGGAATCCTGGGTACTTGGAGACAAAACGTTGGACTATTAAATTTAACACATGTGCCATGCAGGGCACATGTGTTAAATTTCCCAGTCTCAACGCTGCCAACAGATTGCTTCCATTGTCACACACCACTTTTCCGATCTGCAGTTGGTGTGGGGTCAGCCACCGATCGGCCTGTGACTGCAGAGATGACAGGAGTACAGATCCGGTATGGTTTTTGCTTTCCAGGCACGTCATCCCCAAGACAGCGTGACAACGGCGTACCTGGCACGTCGAATAGCCTAGGGGGAGCTGGGGGTGCACAGGTGTGGAGGAGGAGAAGGAGGACCCAGCAGCAGAGTAAGAAGAAGAAGAGGAAGAAGACGAGGTAGAGAGCGATGGAGGAGTAGAGGTGGTGGCAGAACCGCGTGCAATCCGTGGGGGTGACACCAACTCCACTGTTGTTGTTGTTGTTGAGCTACCCATTCCCTGCTTCCCATTCCCAGCCATTACCAAGTTCACCCAGTGGGCAGTGTAGGTGACATACCTGCCCTGACCATGCTTGGAGGACCATGCGTCAGTAGTCATATGGACCTTTGGCCCAACACTAAGTGACAGAGATGCGGTAACTTGGCTCTGCACATGTTGGTACAGGTGTGGTATTCCCTTTTTAGAAAAAAAATTGCGGCTGGGTACCTTCCACTGCGGTGTCCCAATTGCTACAAATTTGCGGAAGGCCTCAGAGTCCACCAGCTGGTATGGTAAAAGCTGGCGGGCTAAGAGTGCAGACAAGCCAGCTGTCAGACGCCGGGCAAGGGGGTGACAGTCAGACATTGGCTTCTTACGCTCAAACATGGCCTTCACAGAAACTTGGCTGGTGGCAGATGACTGGGAATGGGAACAGGTGATCAAGGTGGAAGGCGGAGTGGAGGGTGGTTCAGATGGGTCAAGGAGAGCAGAGGTAGAGCAGTAAGATGCTGGACCAGAAGGAGTGTGGCTTTTAGTTTGCCTGTTGCCTTTGAGGTGTTGCTCCCAAAGTGCTTTGTGCTTGCCGCTCATGTGCCTTCGCATAGAAGTTGTACCTATGTGGCTGTTGGGCTTACCAAGGCTCAGTTTCTGACTGCACTCATTGCAAATTACAATGCTTTTGTCAGAGGCACACACATTAAAAAAATCCCACACTGCTGACTTTTTGGAAGTCTGCGATCTGGCGGTAACAGTAGAAGTTGGCGGCATTGGCGGCAATGGCGGGTGCGTTGGCCGGCTGAACACAGGTGCCGATACATGTTGTTGCCCTACTGATCCCTGCGGGCTGGCCTCCCTGCTTCTTCTAAGTCTTATTCTCCTACTGCCTCTCTGACTCTCCGTCTCTCCATCTGAACTACCCTCCTCTTGCTCTCTTCTACTAGGCACCCACAAAACATCAATCTCCTCATCATCATTCTCCTCAGATGCATCAATTTCTTCTGACACATCACAGAAGGAAGCAGCAGCGGGGACCTCCTCCTCCTCCTCATCACTCATCATTATGTCCATCTCTGTCGTGTTCTCTGCCAGAATTAAATCTGGTGTAACGTCCTCATCTCCTTCATCTTCTTCTGCCAATAATGGTTGCGCATTACTCAGTTCAAGAAACTCATGGGAAAATAACTCCTCTGACTCCAGTGAAGAAGGGGCACCGGTGGTGGAGGAAGTGTTACGTGGGGTGGCCATAGCAGTGGAGGATGAGGAGGATGTTGTGGTAAAGTTAGAAACGGTAGAGGATGGGGTGTGCTGTATAAGCCAGTCAACTACCTCTTCAGCATTTTGGGAGTTCAGGGTCATTGGCTTTTTAAAACTGGGCAATTTGCTAGGGCCACAGGATTGCATAGCAGCACGGCCCCTAGCACGGCCTCTGCGTGGCGGCCTGCCTTTGCCTGGCATTATTTTTAAAAAAACAACAACAACAAAAACTCAGTTGGTTTTTCTGGAAACGATAATACACACAGCTAGATGGCAGTTTGAAGAAAACAGTGTGCAAATAATGCCTACAAGATCAACGTATACACTACTACAGCGGTGGATACGGATTACGTAAAATATATGAATGCTGCTTGAAAAAAAGTAACTCAAGTGGTTTTTCTAGAGACGATAATATTATCAATATTTAGACAAAATGTGAACAAGCTCACACAGCTAGATGGCGGTTTGAAGAAAACACTGTGCAAATAATGCCTACAAGGTCAACGTATACACAGCGGTGGATACGGATTACGTAAAATATAAGAATGCTGCTTGAAAAAAAGTCACTCCGGTGTTTTTTCTGGAGACGGTAATATTATGGATATTTAGACAGAATGAGAACACGGTCACACAGCTAGATAGCAGTTGGTTGAATAACACACTGGGCAAAAAATGCCTACAGGGCAAATAATGCCTACAAGGTCAACGTATACACAGCGGTGGATACGGATTACGTAAAATATAAGAATGCTGCTTGAAAAAAAGTCACTCCGGTGTTTTTTCTGGAGACGGTAATATTATGGATATTTAGACAGAATGTGAACACGGTCACACAGCTAGATAGCAGTTGGTTGAATAACACACTGGGCAAAAAATGCCTACAGGGCAAATAATGCCTAAAAGGTCAACGTATACACAGCGGTGGATACGGATTACGTAAAATATAAGAATGCTGCTTGAAAAAAAGTCACTCCGGTGTTTTTTCTGGAGACGGTAATATTATGGATATTTAGACAGAATGTGAACACGGGCACACAGCTAGATAGCAGTTGGTTGAATAACACACTGGGCAAAAAATGCCTACAGGGCAAATAATGCCTAAAAGGTCAACTTATACACTACTACAGCGATGGATACGGATTACGTAAAATTTATTATGGCTGCTTGAAAAAAGTCACTCCGGTGTTTTTTCTGGAGACGGTAATATTATGGATATTTAGACAGAATGTGAACACGGTCACACAGCTAGATAGCAGTTGGTTGAATAACACACTGGGCAAAAAATGCCTACAGGGCAAATAATGCCTAAAAGGTCAACTTATACACTACTACAGCGATGGATACGGATTACGTAAAATTTATTATGGCTGCTTGAAAAAAGTCACTCCGGTGTTTTTTCTGGAGACGGTAATATTATGGATATTTAGACAGAATGTGAACACGGTCACACAGCTAGATAGCAGTTGGTTGAATAACACACTGGGCAAAAAATGCCTACAGGGCAAATAATGCCTAAAAGGTCAACTTATACACTACTACAGCGGTAGTAAAATAAAAAAAAGTTAAATAAAAAAAGAATGAATATTAAAAAAAAAAAAATTAAAGTTGGTGCTGCTGAACTACTAGGAGCAGCAGATTAGCACACCAGTCCCACTCCCCAACACTGCTAGACTAATAGCACTGGGCTCTTATAGTAGTAGTAGTAGTAGTAGTAGTAGTAGTAGTAGTAGTAGTAAAACAACAAAAAAATAAATAAAAGCAGTCCTTACAAGGACTATTGCTATTGCAGCAGTCAGCAGATGAGATCAGAAGCAGGACAGCTGCCCACTGCAGCTACATACAGAGCACTGCAGTAGAAGGTAGATTACTAGCCAGCAAAGCTACCTAAGCTTAAATGTCCCTCAAACCCCTGCAGACTTCTGTCCCTCCAATAACAGAGCAGTATCAAAATGATTACTAGCCAGCAAACTTTCAACTGTCCCTGAAATCACTAACAGGCAGCAGCTCTCTCCCTACACTATCTCTTCAGCACACACAGGCAGAGTGAAAAAAAGCTGCAGGGCTTCGGTTTTTATAGGGAAGGGGAGTGGTCCAGGGGAGAGCTTCCTGATTGGCTGCCATGTACCTGCTGGTCTGGGGTGAGAGGGCAAAAAAAAGCGCCAACAATGGCGAACCCAAAATGGCGAACGTCGCGCGACACCCGATGTTCGCGCGAACAAGTTCGCCGGCGAACAGTTCGCGCCATCTCTATGTTGGAGCACTGTCCAATATTCTTGCAGTGCTTTAACTATCCAGTTGTCAATCCGCTTTTATCCCTCTAGTGCAGTTAGCAAGCAATTACATGTCAAATCGGTTACTATAGGCAATACGACTGAAAATAAGTAGCTTACTACATAAGCCCCATAATTATCTGTCGGATAATACAATAAATATTTATAAAATAATAAATAGTAAAAGCATACTGTGCCTGCCTACTCCTGTAAGCAGCTAGAATTAAGCATCAAACATGTTTATTGCCTCATGTTATAAGGTGTCCCAGTTGCAAAATGCATTACCTCGACAGCTGTTTATGCTTCAGGCCTCTATGGAAAAATTATATTCTATAGTAATTCTTTAAAAAATTTTAGTGACAAACATACTGATATTCAGGCATTTACCATATGGTGCTGAAATTAGACAACCATCTTCTAAATCACCCTGTTCTAGGCCTAAGATTTTATTGCTGTTAAAAAAAGCAGAACAGTTAATGATTATAGATTAAAACATGGCTAATATTATTATTAAAGAACAATTAGGTTCTGTCGGCTTCTATAAATTGATTATTTATTTTGTTTCTTTTTTAGATTAAGGATGAATAGTGTGCTTGTTGGAAAAACAGGCCAAATAAATCTCATTACAAAGAAAAATTGCCAGCACAATTTTTGTAACAATAATTTTTAAAGGTAAACCATGCACTGGCAATTTTTCTCTTTCACTTTGTGGCATTTTATCATTTATAGCTGGTCAACTCCAGAATGTGGGTTAGAACAAGTGCTGGCACAAGGATGTTTATAGCAACACAGAGTGGGTTAGACCGAGAGCTGACGATTTATTTCTGTGTTTCATATACAAATTGTAGCCAAACATTGCCTATAGCTGCAATTCAGCCTTTTAAACAGGAATGGTTTACAGGTGTATGCTAATGGGCTGGGGCTTAAAAGCTCCTAGCTTTCTCACTAGATCCTACTGTCAGGATAGTATTTTGACCTGGAGTGGGAAACAACTCCCCATTCCAACTGCAAAACAGGGCAAGCCCTTAACTGTTGAATAATTCCACACTAGGCAAAAAATATGAAATATTATAAGCAAGGGTCTCTGCATTAAGGTGTGGTCAGTACCCTTATTTCAGAAGAAGTCAACAATTTTTGTTTCAACAAATTAGTTAAAGAAACATTGCAAATACCTGTTTCTCCATGAAGTCTTCTAAGTGAAACCATTGCCTCAATAAAGTACACCATAAAATATATATGATTATTTTTACAATGACATTTTATCCAGTTGGCCAAACAGGTTAACAGGTTAATGTTTTTGGAAAGACACCAGGGGGGCCCTTTAATATGTAATATTTAATATGTGCACCTTCTGCTTCCGGTTTCCAAAGAGCAAAGTAAAACAAACCATCAGCCTACTGAGAAACTTCTGTATAATTAGCTGTTCTTTAGCTAAGTATAATGCCATGCAGGGCTGATTGTAGCCTGCAGAAAAGCACAGACCAAGAATCAACTCCAATGCTGCCATTAGCTTTCTTCTTTGCCTGCACCTGGAACCATTGTGTGAGGCGGCTGCAGGCACATGCAGTAGAGTTTGACGTGTAAACACTTGAGTTTGCATTTTTGTGCTGAAACCACCGCATGTGCCTGAACTGAGCTGACACAGTAGTGGGTGGGTGCAAGCAAAGAAGATTGTTAATGCCAGCAATGGAGCTGATTCTTGGCCTGCGCTTTTCTGCAGACAGAGATCAACCCCTGGGTGGCATTAGCTTTAGATAAAGAGCCGCTAATTATGCAAAGGTCTCTTAGTGGGCTGCTGGTTTGTTTGACTTTACTCTTTGGATTCAGGAAGTAGAATGTTGCTTTACTTTCATTTTAAAATGTTGCCCTGTTTAAAGCAACAAATGCAATTTCCTAATTAAAAGAATAAACAAATATATGGTCAGTATATAAGTCCTATTCATTGAACCACTGTTCAAAGTTTACCCACACTATACACAAAAATATAGCATCACTACCAGAAGCTTGATCTGAATTTAAAGCAGAAAAAAAATCCTAAGTATACAAAAGTAATCATTTTGCCCTCAATCTATAAGTGCAGTGTAGGAGTCGAAAAGAAAAGAACCTGTCCATGATTCCTTAAAGTTCATGTAACCTGTTTCATTTTTCTTTTTTTTTTTTTACAGTTTCTCCCTTTCCCCACACCTCTGCATACTTAAATATTCAATATCTATGTGAAAAGCTATTCTTAATGTCTGTCAGAAATAATGAATTCTAGAATAGAAGACAAAAGTGATACTGTACACAGCATGCTCACTTCAGTAAAGTACAAAAGGAAGATTAGACGCAGAGCTGTAATTTTGGACACCCAAGAGCATCCTGATATGAATTTCTTTACAGTTAAAATTAAAAAGTAAAACTCCTTGGAACTGGGAACATATGATTAGGTTAACTGGGAAAGCACTAACACCAGCACGGTCTGCAATCAACAGAGCTTAAAGAGAGCACCACAGAGCTTAGAAAATAAAGAACATTGAATATTACAGTACTAATATTCAAGGACAAAAGTGAATATTATGACAGATTACCATTACAATGCATGACAATATTGCATGATTATTATTATGAGATCAGGGTACATGCACCAAGCTGGTAGAAAATCAACAGTATGTGAAAAGCTCTTCAATTTCAATCTTAATCTGTTGAGCTATTATAGCAGTATGCTCAGACAATCTGATAAGGAAGCTGTACAACAGAATACCAGAAGCTGAAGAGATTTATATCTACTGCAGGGCATACAAAATGCATTGATTAGCAGGCAAAGGTCAAGTAAGAAGACTACATACTGTAGATGCGGATTTTTGATTTTTACAGGTTAGTTCGGCTAAGACACTTTTAGGTCTTCTATTTTAAAATAATATTATAGACAATTAGCCAAGCATGACACTAAGCACATAATCAGTGTCATCTATTAGTGGCAAGAGAATCTGTCTTACTTTACTTTGAAAAAAAATTTGAAGGACCAGAGAAAAATTAGCAAAAAGGCTAAAATTTTGCAAAAAGCATGAGCATTTTTATCATGCAAAATGCATGCAAGTCAACTGGTAATTTTCTGGATTTTTTTGGGGGGGTGGGGTTGTGGAGAAAACTTTCAAAGAGGATTCAAGACATACATTATTTTTGCCTGCTACATGCCTTGGTTGACAGATAAATAATTATGTAAGTTAACGAATAACATTTCTAGGTTCGGAAGGGAATAACTTTTCACGTGGAATAGAACACATGAAAAGAACATATACAGTTAGTCTTTTTTATAGTATTTGAATTGTTTGCATTTATTATTGGTAACTGCAAGGCTTGGAATTTTGTTATATGGGTGTAAGTGCATGAAGGGATTCTGTCCCAGGAAAATATGTTTTTACAAAATGCATTGAAATCCGAGCAGATTTTTTTAAAATTTAATTGTGAAATGTGGGCCTTGACATGTTGTTAGTTCTCCAGGTGCCTTCAGCCATGTGACATTATTTGATAAACTTCAGTCACTCTTCACTGCTGCACTGCAAGTTGGAATAGTATCAACCACTCCCTTTTCCCCCTAGGAGCCTAAAACAGAATAATGGACAAGGTAAGAAGATAACAGCATCCTGACATCTGCTTTGCTAAAAATGTTTCCATGCCCCACCTAGAGTTAGATATGACAATACCACTCTATAGTAAAGCACCCTGTCCAGCCATAAATTACATTCACTAGGATAAATAATAGATTATCTGAAAGCAGTTGCCTCTTCATGAAAGGGTTGCCTCTTCATAAAGCCCAGGATCAGACAGGAGATGGTTGCCTAAACACCAATATTACAGCTTGAAAAAAAAAATACATGTATTGGTTTAAAATAGTAGAATAAATTATTTAAAATATACACAGTGTAATTTTAAACAAAAACTGCAACATTATAAATGGTACAATATGTCCAAAACATCTATCTGCTTCCGCTAATTCATTTTTTTCTATAAGACCAATTGAAATGTTGCATTTGGTCCATCTATACCAAACTAAATGTTTATTTAAAAGTTTATAAGTAAGAGCTGCATTGTCAACGGATTTATTTACTGGTTTGTAATACTTGTATACGTTGCCACCTCTGCCTGCTTCAGATTTAAAGGCAGTAAAATATTTAGACTGCAAATATTGCAATATTGTATTAACATTTTCATTTGAAAGGCTGGCTAACCCTTGGACAAAGGATAATATGGATTAGGTAAAAATGTTTTGACAATGAACTAGATTGAGAACCATTAACCAACAATGTGCTACCTGTAGAATCAACAAGCATAAGTAGAACATGAACACTGAAACAAAATGTTTATTCATTGAAATAATCATATAAGTGAGCAATACCACTTGTATTACATGGAACTGTTCGCTATGGTTACAGTGAAAATACAACAAGGACACCTTTCTAAAAATGATTAGGAAAGATTTATTTATAAAAAATATAACAGTTTCCACCAAAGCTGTAAAAAAAGAATTAGGCTAATTGCACACAAGGCTGTTTCTCCAACTGGGTAGAAACACAGCCATCTGACCAAAGAATCAATTAATGGCAAACTCTGGAGCCAACAAATACTTATCAATCAAGCCCACTTTTGTTGAAATCAGTGGAACGAGGGAGACAAGTATACAGTTGCAGTATATATTACATGACACACTAACAAAAGGGACACTCAATGGACTCCCACGTGGAGTTTTACTTAAGAAATTCAGGTAAAAAGTAGTATTGCCTGACCATATGCCTTTCTGTATGATGATTTTTAATTATTACTTATGTTACACTGATGTGCAATGTTTAAGATGTGAAACTGACACAAGTGCATATTGAAAATGATTATTGGAAATAGGTGTGGTTGCTTGAAACTTGTTGCATCAATATTATAATTTGTGTAAGGAATTTCTTCACACTAGCAGATGTTTTAAGACAGTTATAGCCACTTTATTTTTAGGTGAAGGGGATGATCATGGGCACAGTTTGTCTATATACATGTTTTAAGCTTTAGCAATGGGGGAAACTGCCTATTCAATATAAACATTCCAATACTTCAACCCATTTAAATGGAAAGTAAAGCTTCCCCACCTTTTATTTACACATTTAGTACCATTACACTGGGCCCCAGGACACCTCCCAAACCACATCAATGTCTGCAACTGAAATTTACAATGACCCTAGACGCAAGTGCTAAAGTTGTACCCCTTTATATTATTCAATAAGCAATTGTGCCCAGCGTCTTGCTGTGTGATCTGCATATCATGGTGTAAAAAAAATCTGGTGTGAGATACAGTGTGCTATGCTGCTGGGATCAAGGCAGCCTGGCCCATACTGCCTGCCAGGGCACCCTAAATGGCATGTCTCTAGATTTAGGCAGGGCTATATGCCTTCTCCTACCTGTTCCTCATAAATACTGCACACCTACATGCAGGTAGTATGGTTTCCATGGGGTATTTGAGCTTAATTATTTTTGCGCTAAGATGTGTGGCTATTCTGCAGGTTGCAAAATTGCAAAAAACACAGCAGCCTGTGCTCGCTTTTGACACTTTACCCTACACTTTTTTAATTTGTCTTTATATCTTTAACTCATTTTATTTTGTAACATTATGTAATATTGGCATCAGGGTTTCAAATTCATAGGAACTGTTGTGCATTAGGACATCACAAATATGCGTGCAACTTATATGCTCAATGAGGCAATTTTAATGAATGATAGATGGAGAGCGATCCGGAGTGTTTGCTGTAGCATTATTTATATGAAGCATTATCAGTTAGTGGAATTAATTGCATATCATTTATCCTACATAAAATCTCAAAATTTAAAGGGAGAAAATGTAATTCTGAGTTCTGAGTTTTATCTATATTAAAGAGCAGCATTTTGGCCTGTTTACAAGAAGGTTATCATGCACTTATAGAAAATCAAGAGAAGGCTAACAAGATGAATATTTCACTAATGGAAACATGTTTTATAAATTTGTATTGTTGAAAGATGGAATTATTCTATACTGTGCATCTGCCACTCATAGCAGCATACTCTTGCCCATTGAAATAGCATGTGTGCCAGATGCACAAATCATGGTGGATCCACCTGTTCATTAGAGAGTGTCCAATTAAAGACGGAAATTATCATGTAAAAGAAATATACAGAAGCGCTCTCTACTTCCTTATATGCCTCACACAACATGCCATTTATCTTTATGTGGAAAAAGGCTGTAGTAGTGCATTTGAGAGGGCCAATTGACATTCTTTGTAATCTGATGAAAGGTAATTTGAACTGAAGTATAATTTGTGAACTGTTATTCAGGTTCTTTTTTGCTTGATACATTCATTTCATGGCTTCAATGCAATTTCTGCAGGAACCCCTATTTATAATACATTTTTTTAAAATCTAAGTCTGGATCTGCTCATTAAGTTACAACAAGCTTGTACGAATAAATAAGGATAGTTACTATTACAATAAAAAGTGCTGATTACCATTATGATTTCAGCCACCTTCTTCGCATCCTGGAACATGCTAATGCTGCACAAGGTTTGATATCTGGAAATTGCATAAGGAATACAGTATGAGTCCACACAATATGTCTGTGATTTAAGGTATCATTGACATATTATTATAACTGAATGCAGACACCTTTGCTGTGCCTGCTTAATTTTCATTGAGCTGTGATTCAATTTTAATTAGAAAACAAAGGTAAAAATAAGTTGTAAATCTGCCTTTCCTGTAGCAGAATGTTGTCTTTGAATTCCAATAATCACAAAAGAAGATTCTCAATAAAAGTGAACATGGGTGGCAGATGAGATTAAATGGTGATAAATGTGTTTTTCTTTAAGATTCCAAAATATGCAAGCAGCTTATATGGTACCCTTAATGGGACTAAGTAGGGAAAATCCTTGATGGAGAAGAGCATAATGGGTATTAAATCCTCATGGGGATCCTCAGGGGTTTTGCTACACAGTGCCAGATCCAATCGAGTTTCAACCCTCGTAGTACTCACAGTGAACGTGCCAAGGTGGGTTATGTCATGTCTTGTCTGGAGGGCAAACCGCTCGAGTGGGCAACATCTCTCTGGGAGAAAAATTCTCCACTGACCTTTGATGTCAAAGCACTTCTCCAGTCTTTCCGAACTGTGTTTGATGCCCCAGGAAGGGTCGCTAATGCCTCTTCTTGGCTCCTACAACTCCGGCAGGGTAACCACAGTGCTAGTGAGTACGCTATTGACTTTAGAACTTTAATGGCAGAGACCTCTTGGAATGATGAGGCATTCAAGGCTGTGTTCTACCAAGGTCTGTCGACTCGATGATCTAGTCTCCAGAGAACTCTCTGACCTGATGAAGGATTTGATTGCTCTCACCATTAAAGTGGACACTCATCCTGACAAGGAGCACAGTAAGAGATTTCAACCTATGCTGGCTCCATGCTTTCAAAGACCTCTGTTGCCTGCATCTCCCCAGCAGCCTTTCATTAATCCCCCGGAGATGCCAATGCAAGTTGGAAGGGCCCGTCTCTCTGAGCAAGAAAAACTTTGAAGACGTATGGCGGGACTATGTCTGTACTGTGGTGGTCAAACTCACTTTGCCAATTCCTGTCCTGTGAAGCCTAAGGGTTCTATTCCCCAAGGTAAATCTGGGGTGACACATGTAGGGGGCGTTACTCCTAAATCTCAAGAGAATACTCACAGGTTTCTTCTGCCTTTACAGATTCGTCTGGCCACTAAGACTATTGTTGGCTCTGCCTTCATCGATTCAGGGGCTGCCGGGAATTTCCTGGACATTCTAGTTGCCAAATATATAGATGTTCCCCTGTATCCATTAACCACTCCCCTATGGGTGATGGCAATTGACGACAGGCCACTGAAGTCCAAGATAATTTCCATGACAACAGGGGAAATGCCTATGCAGTTTGGGACTTCACATAAGGAAAAGTTGTCGTTCCTGATTAATTCCTGTTGTCTTGGGTCTACCCTGGCTTCACCTACATAACCCCTCTATTGATTGGTCTTCTGGGCAGATCTCTCGTTGGAGTCCTTTCTGTCAAGAACATTGTCTTCCCACTAATCCCCTCCACCGGGTGACTATCTCTTCGGCTGATCTGAAAGCCCTGCCGTCCTTCTACAAGGAATTCTCTGATGTCTTCTGTAAAAAGTCTGCAGAATTCCTCCCTCCTCATCGTCGCTACGACTGCCCCGTCAATCTCTTTCCTGGAACCATGCCTCCCAAGGGTCGCACCTATCCCCATTCTCCTGCAGAGACCTCCGCCATGAAAGACTATATCCGGGAGAATCTCCAGCAGGTATTTATTCGTCCTTCTACTTCTCCGGCAGGAGTTGGCTTCTTCTTTGTGGAGAAGAAGGACTGTGGTCTGTGTCCCTGCATAGACTACCGTGGACTTACAGTTAAGAATTGATACCCTTTGCCTCTGATCACAGAACTTTTTGACCAGCTGAAAGGGGAAAAGATCTTCACTAAGTTGGATCTACATGGGGCATACAACCTAATCTGCATTCATGAAGGTTATGAATGGAAGATGGCCTTCAAAACTCAGTGAAACTATGAATACCTTGTGATGCCCTTTGGCCTCTGCAATAGCCCCACCGTCTTCCAGGAGTTTGTGAATGGCATCTTCCGGGATCTTTTAGGGAGGTTTGTGGTCGTGTACCTTGACGAGATCTTAATCTTCTCCCAGGTGAAGGAGGTACTCTCTCGTTTGAGGAAGAACTCCCTCTTTGCCAAGATTGCCAAGATTGAGAAGTATGTCCTCGAAGTGGCCAAGATCCCTTTCCTCGGTTATATCATTTCTCAAGAGGGTTTTGAAATGGATCCAGCCAAAGTTTCTGTGATCCAGGAGTGGCCCCTTCCTTTAAGCACCAAAACGATACAAAGATTCATCGGATTTGCGAACTACTACCGACAGTTCATCAAGGGTTTCTCATCCCGCATTGCTCCCATTCTTGCTCTCATCCGAAAAGGGGGTAAACCCAACTCATGGTCTCCTTCGTCGAAGATTTGAAATAAAAAGACACAGAGGTTACGGGTTTGATGCCATATAATAGGATTTGTTGGATAACGTTCCTAGGTGCTCTGTAATTCTTACTGTTTATTTGGACTTTGACCCCTGCCTGGACCTTGATTCTGATATATTTCTGCCTGCCTTTGTACTCCTACCTGTATTTGGATTACGATATTGCCTGAACCCTGTTGTACCGCGATTGTTAACTTTCTACCCTAAAGCTTCCTCCTTGGTCCTTACTACTCCCTGGCGGGAGCCGATAAGCCCCTGACAATGTCCTGCGATCTGACCACCCATACTGCTGCATTATGGTCGATCGTTGGGCCCTAGGGCCCACAATCAGATCAGCTTGATATCGCCCACCTCAATGTGGGCATATTGGGAAGAGATCTGCTCGTTTGGGGAAATCGTCAAACAAGCGGATATCTGTATATGGCCACCTTTAGGCGTAGCAAACAATAGCAGTGAGGAAGGGCCAGAGAGTGCTAAGAAAGGGTTAGAGAGGTATTTCTTGTATAAAACTAGGTAAAGATTTATAAAAGAAGATACATTTTCTTCCCCTTTACAAAGCACTGGGATAAGGTCCCATCTAAAATATTTAATGCAGTTTTGGGTTCCCAGTGCTAAATAAGGATATTAATGAAACAAAAAATCCCAAACAAGCTGCTGGTTATGGAAGATCTCAGTTATAAGGAAAAGCTAACCAAGTTGGGAGTGTTTACACTAGAGAAGAGGCTCTTAATAAGAGATATGATCAAGGGAACCATACAATAAACTCCCTAATATTTTCTTCCAGTGGAACCTTCCAGCAGACATGAGAGAATTCATTCAGATTACAAGAAAGGAGGTTTCATCTTAAAGGACCAGTAACATCAAAAAAATTAATTGTTTTAAAGTAATAAAAATATAATGCAGTGTTGCCCTGCACTAGTAAAACTGCTGTGTTTGCTTCAGAAACATTACTATTGTTTATATAAATAAGCTGCTGTGTAGCCATGGGGGCAGCCATTCAAAGGAGAAAAGGCTCAAGTTACACAGCAGACAGCAGATAAGCTCTGTCTGTCTAATGGTGTTATCTGTTATCCATTATCTATCCTGTGCCATTTAGCCGTTTTTCAATTTCCGCCATTGCTACACAGCAGCTTGTTTATATGAACTATAGTAGTGTTTCTGAAGCAAACACACCAGTTTTACCAGTGCAGGGCAACACTACATGACATTTTCATTACTTTAAAACACTTTCAGTTTTTGGTGTTACTGTTCCTTTAAGATGTGAAAAGGGTTTTTTACATTGAGAGCTTGTAATGACTTGTAGTGATCTAGCGGTTGGCCGGGAAATCCGACACGCAGCTCCTCTGCGCCGGTTGCGCGCGTCACGCTTCTTCTATGTTTATAGGCGCAATGGCGCAAAATTTAACGGTATTTAAAGAGACAGTTTATATTTTGTGATTGCCCATTATAGGATAATTTTTGGTGATTTCCTGGTGCTTCTGAACCTCTATTCTGTCTGTTTTCTGATACCTGTTGTGACCCCTGCCTGTTTTGACGATCCTGACTTCTGAAATCCTGACCCTGCCTGGTAACCAACTCTTCTATAACCGTATCCCTTCTGATTGATCTCCTGGTTTGACCCTTGCCTATCTGACTCCGTTTTGTACTCTGCCTGCCTCGACACGGCCTGATTTGACTACACTTTCTGCTTAAGCCTTGTACTGTGATCTTCTGCCCAAAAGACTTTGCTTTACCGTTATGCCCCTTTGCTCGTCCAGAACCCTTCGCTTGGCACCTCTCTTTATAAGACCTGGCGGCATCCGATTAGCTGAGGGCTCCTCCCGAGGTGAAAGGCGGCTGTTAAAGGCAGAAGCAAGAGCTGAGAACAGGGTGCTTAGAATAGGTTCTGGATTTAGGGTGCCGACCGTGACAGAGCTGTGAAGTTGTGGTAGCCTCTTCCAGAAGTGTTTGTACTGGCAGATACAATAGATAGCTTCAAGGAAGGGACAATTGAATGTTTTTTAGTTAAAAAGTGATAAAATGCAGAGCAACTCAAGTACAAAAATGATCCAGTCCAAATGCCATCTTGGAGTCAAGGAGGAGAATGTTTTTTTTTTTATGTTTTCATTTAATATAATTAGCAGATTAGCAAAACAAATAAATTCATTAATTTATTGATTTCAAGGGGATAGAAATAGTTGTATATGTAAAAGAAGAGACATTATTTAAAGCTGTCTGGAAAGTTAAAAATTTCCAAAAATGCATGGTCAAATAGTTTGGTGAAATACATTTTATTATATTATATAATTCTCAAAAAGAAGGATGATTGTCCACCAGCATGTAAATCGAATTAGTCCTCCTACGTGCATATAATCACATTCCACCCTCATGACCCCTTGTAATTTATTTTATATCATTAATTTGCATCAGTTCCTTCTAAAATAAAATCTTCAATATACAGATGAAGCCACTTGGATTTGTGAGTTAAATGCGTCATGACTCAGGGTTAATTGAATAAACTGTGTTATCTAAAGTCATCTTAACTCATTTAATGCATTTAACCTTTTCATTAGCATACCAAAGCACCATTGTTCACAATGGTGAATGCTTTAATTAGGTGGGATGTTGTGACGCAGTTTTCTGTGTTAAATGAGATAAATGGGATATCTGTGTTTAGTTATTCTGTGTCAAACAGACAAACCAAAGTGGCTGCATCTGTACATTATGGCACATATTTATTATGCTGTGTAAAACAAGATTTGCCAATTAAAAAAGGGGCAAAATTCAGAATGAATTTATGAAGGTAAAAGTACAGTATGTAAAAGACATGTATCCACAGTCACACATGAACATGGCAGAGTCGATCAGTTGACAGCCAAGTGACTGATCCATCATATTAAAGTCTAAAACTTGGAAATGTTTACTGGAACTAAACAAATGTACAACATACAGTCACATATTCAAAGTTTTGGTAGTGGACCTGAAAAAATAGATCATTACTGAAGAATTCATATGTCAGAAAAACCTCAGAATTTATTTTTTGGACTACGGGCGATATTACATTCCCTGTACTCCAACATGTTTTAATAGCGTAAGGACAAATAAAAGTCTATTAATTTCAACTTAATTTCTTTCTCCAGATTTAGTTTATTACACAGTGTTGTAGTAGGAAAAGAAAGTGCAATATTTTATATAACAAAATATGATATTTCTGAGAACTTTTTTTTCTTTTCTGCATTTGGTCTGGTTAGTAAGGAAGCCTGTAAGTTATGGCACTCTTGACACATTGATATATGTCAACAATAGAATATCTCAATCTTCCCGAACAAGTAGTTCTTGGCTATGATAAAATGTCTTGAGAGCAAATGTCGTACACTGAGCTGAGAAGACATATGTGTCAATTCGTGGGAGTCAAAATCGACGCAACAATTTTGAGGCCAGCGACAATTTGACATTAAAGTCAAATTAAAGCTGCAAATTCAAGGTTTTGCTTTTCTTTGAATCACTCAACTAATATTTAGTTGTATAAGTGCTATTTTTAAAAAAACTGCTGCACATCTGTGTTGCATGGCACCTGTTACGTTCTACAGTTCTTCTGCATTTTTGGTTTCGCATTAGAAACAGTATTTTTTATGTCACCCTACAAGTTTTCTATTGGATTAATATCCGGGGCTTGGGCTGGCCACTCCAAAATGTCAATCTTGTTGGTCTGGAACAAATATGTTGCTCAATTACTGGTGTGTTTGGGTTTGTTGTCTTGTTGAAACAACCATTTCAAGGGCATTCTCAATGCTTTAGATGGTGTGGAGACGAGGGCTCGATGTACCACATATGGTGTAAAAGTTCTGGACCAGGGTCTATGAAATAATATTTTCAGTCACTGGCATCAGCTTGTGCAAATCACCGAACCAGGCCCTACTGGGGAGCATAATTCTGAATATAAATAAACATTCCAGGGCCCTTATCACCCACATCTTTACAGCAGCTAAATTAATTATCGCTAGATCTTGGAAATCTCCACTATTACCCATACAGCTACAGCTTAAAAACAAGATAAACTGGATCCTAGTTAATGAGAAATTGACCCCAATCTTTAAATCTTTCTCATCCGAGGTTCAATCCTAAATGACCCCAGGATTTGGCTACTGGAAATAATCCTGATGACCCAATCTTCAAACCACACTACTTGAATCATCCTTTAAATAATGAGACATGGGAAACGGTATTTGTGGTATATATATATATATATATATATATATATATATATATATATATATATGTAACCAGGTGTAAGGAGTTCTTAACTGGCGTCCCAAGATGGCGGAGTTCAAGATGGCGGCATTCTCCATGTGCTTCCTTCTGGTCGCAGTTCTGTGACATCACGCCAGCATCAGAATATCCGCCAGCATCGCATTGGTCGCCGGTGCCTAAGCGCCAGCGTCAGAATAGACTCCAGCGTGAAGTCGCCAGCGTCATGACGCCACTGCGTCTGTTTTGGCGCCAAAGGAGGCCTATAAAAGATGCTGAAGCACTGCAGACTGTGCCCTACTATAGGTTCTTCCTCGTGAGTTCCTGGGTGCGCTTCCTGTGATTATCATTCCTGATCCTGTGTATTGATCTTTGCCTGATTTCGTATTCTGAACCTTTGCTGCCTGAACCGACCTTATTGCCTGGACTTCGACCACTCTCTTTCTATACCCTTGCCTGTACGTCGAACTATTGGACTGGTGCTTCCACCTTGGTCCGCTACTCCTGGCTGAGCCTTCGGGCCCCTTACACCAGGTTACCTAGATTTTCTCTATTGTCAGCCTGACTAAATACCTTAACTTCATTTAGTGGCCTAACAGCAGAGTCTCCCCTTTATTTGAATATGGGAGCCTCCCCTGCACCTTTATTAAAACCTCTACTAGGGTTGCCACCTTTTGAAATGGTGCAGACCAGGCAGGGCCGTGTTGGCAGGGGGCGGGGCCGGAGCATAGATGGGACTGTCCGTGATGTCAGGGGAGCCCTTCAATACCAGGCTGACCGAGTCAAAACCGGACAGGTGGCAACCCTAACTTCTACTAATGTGGGATAGGGGACCTTCAGGAATCTTTCTTGGTCAGTTGCCCCTCAACTGCATGAAGATGCTTATCTATGTATTCCACCAAGATAACAATAGATTAGGTGGACCAAAGATTCCAGAGTTTAATTACTTCCATGGAGCTACTGCAGATTTTTTTTAATAACATTGAATATAGAAAAGCGTAAATTAAATGAAGAAAATGTTATTTTAAAAAATTGTCCTAGCAGTTGCTCTATAGTAAGACAGAAGGAGGATAATAAAATGAGTTTATAGATAAATAGTAAATTTAGATTTCAAGCTCTACAGTGTAGAGGCCGCCATCCTCTTGTCGCCTTAACATTAAGCTATTAATCTTTTTGTAACAGTACTTTGTATATATTTGTATTTATCATTGTATTTTGTACTTATCTGCATATCTTATTGTAATGACCCCCGTTTGTTCTAATAATTTATTGTTCTGCTGTACAGTGCTTTGTTCTCAAGTAGCACTATATAAATAAAAATATACATACCCTGTATATACTGTACATAATGGTGCACTTAAAATGCTTTATAAATATCCAAAACATTTTAAATGAATAACAATTTAATACATTTGGGACAGAAAAATAAAGATAATCAAGGAACCTTACATTGCTTTATAATCAAAGACCATCAAATATTGGTCTATTTTTGGACCTTTTAAATATCCTTAAAGGTGAAATGGCCCAGCCATTGTTTTTTGTGAATGATAACAGACTTTTCCATATTCAAATGATACACAGGAAAACAGGAACTGATGTATTATAAACCATTAAAAGAGGAGAAGTGGGAAGGAAGGTCACACTTTACACATGTTCTAAATATTATGGAGGAAGAACAACAGAACTACAGTATTGTATATACCTTACCTTTGAACAGAATGATTTGAAAGCAAGTCTGCTTAACAATAGCACAGCCTTTAACCTTATATTATTCTATATGAATTATGTTTCATGATCTAAATGGAGTTAACATGAACATCTTTAAGTAATACACATTTGTTAGAAGCAGCAACAGAAAGACCTTTGAGGGGGGAAGAAAAAAAATTTTCTGAAATTGTCTTGGAGATTCAATTCACAAACAATAGTCAATAAAAATCTTTCAGAGGCTCTCACTGAATCTTCCCAGAGAGATCAAAGTCTTTGGTGCTACTTAGTGTCTGTGTATGCAGTGTCTTTTCATCAGGACGAGAAAAGCTCAGCATGGCTGCACTTAGACTTCTCAGTGCTACATTCTTCATTCATACCTCCTGTGAGAAGAAAAAAAAAGCATATATATAACAGAGCACAAAATACATAAGTAATTACGGTGATGCGACAGACCCAGGAGATACAGATATTGTACAAAGGCTGAGAAGGAAATGCAGTGATAACATTTACCAAACAAAACCAAAGGTGAAATACTGTACATGTTGCATTATAGAGATTGAATGCATGCTCGGACTGAACCATGTACATTCTGCTTCTTCTGTTCCATCCCTCAGTCCAAAGAAATGAGCGACAAAATTGTTTATGACTTCATTTCAGGTTTGTTATCAATCTGTGATCACAATGCATTACTCATACAGCAGATATTCATTATCTTGCTTGTATGTCAGTATTCATCTACTGTATATGTAAGGGGTTGTTCACCTTTGAGTTAGAGAGTGATATTCTGAGATGATTTGCAATTGGTTTTAATTTTTTTTATCATGTGGGTTTTTTATCTTTTTATTCAGCAGCTCTCCAATCTGCAGTATCGGTTGCTAGCATCCAAATTAACCCAGCAACCATGCATTGATTTAAATAAGAGACTGCAATATGAATAGGAGATGGCCTGAATAAAAAGATGAATAATAAAAAGTACCAATAACAGTAGATTTGTAGCCTTACAGGGCATGTGTTTTTTAAATGGTCAGTGAACCTTGTTCAAAAGCTGGATAGAGTCAGAAGAAAAAGTGGATTTTTCCACTTGTTGTATGAAAGATATTAGCAAAACATTCACGAAATGAGAATTTTGGCGCCGGTGACTATTTGACGCCGACAACATGTGACGGCCATTAATCGTTGCTGCCGTCGGGACCGTTGCCATCGCAAAAATACTTTGACGCTGGCGAATTTTCTCTGCTAATTTGTGAATTTATTTGCCAGCGCTGAAACGCGGAAATTCATCTCAAATTTGTGCCATAATGCTGAAGAATAGAAAAAAATTACATAATTTTCACAATTAAAAATGTTGCAGAAGTATTCAGCCCCATTACTGAAACTTCTAAATATGCTCTGGTGAAACCATTAGCACTCAGATATCACATAATTAGTTGAATGGAGTCCACCTTTGCAAATTTAACACGTCTGATTTAAAAATGAATACTGTTAACCTGTTTCTGGAAGGCCCTGGATTTTGACAACATATCTATCTTACGGTATCATGTAGACAAAGAAACCATTGAAACATTTTTGGTAGAAAGTGCTGGAAAACTACTTATCATGTTGTTATTAAAAAAATCCAAATTTAAGCCCTGTTAAATCTATTACTGAAAAGTGGAAAGATTCTGCTAATTGCTGAAATCCAAGAATTAAAAAAAAAAATACATTTAAATTTTTTGCCCAAATTTAACACTTGTCTTCAGAGTACAGAGCAGATCAAACAGACATAGATATATGTTTTGGAATGTGGTGGGACATGTAAACATTGAAAATGCAAGAGATTAATAGGTTTTTGTAGCCTGCTGGTCATTCTAGTTCAACAACAATTAAGGTCCCATGATCTTAGACTTAATAAATAAAGCCTGCCAACATTTCAAAAATTTAGCATAAGATGGACAAAACATCTGCCGTGTGATGATGGGCAAATTTGTCTTGTCCCGTTGTCCCTGCGAAATTTGCGTAACAGCAAGAAGTTTGCAAAATGCAAATTTTGACAACCGTATTTAAAGTCAATGGGAGTCTGAATAATTTGGACATGCAACCATTTTTATGAGTGTAACTATTCTGACACAAATCCAATTTTTTTCCCCTGCGAATTTTCAGCATAGTTTCATGAATTTATTTGTCAGTGGCGAAACGCAGAAATTTGCTGCCGGGTTACAGGAGGCAAATATCTATTATTTGATTACATTTCAGAAACGTTGTATCTTCTTCTGGTATTCAGTGCAGAAGATCAATGAGAACCTCTGGACATTTCAGTAATAATCCGGGACTAGGGGCTGAGCTGTCAAAAATGCGACTGTCCGGCGATAAACGGGACAGTTGGGAGGTATGCAAATAAGCTTCAAAAGCAGGGGAGACACAGTCCTACACTTACACAACTCACAGGGATTAATACAGATACATCAAACATTGCCATTCATGACCTACTGAGTGCAATTGCAAAAGAAAGGGGAGCTGAACACATGGCAGTCTAGATCTAATTGCCAGCCACTAACATTTTCTGATTTAAAGTCAGTAAATTGTTAAAGTATCAGAATGGATAATTCTTTTGATATCACTTTTTAAATGTTATATGTTCTTAACTGAGCATACTAGTGAATCCATTTGCATTTGGTATAATAAAATAAAATGCAGGATAGACAGTTGTGTGATATCACACATGCAATCTTTTCACATATCATTAGCTTAGTTGCCACTTCATTTCTCTGTTTCCTGACATACTGTACATGAAATTTGCTTGCTCCATGACTGATTAGCAATCTGTTAAGGAGATGAAGTGGAACTAGAGCAGTCCTTTATTTCAATCCCAAAGACACATTAAGAATAATATTCCATTATTATGATCAGCCCAATATTTAACCACATGCTCTCTTTATTGATTAATAAAATGATGTATTGCATTTTAGACATCTATTCTTGGTTCCATTCCATGTTCTAATCAAAGTCAAATGGCAATGTATAATTTAACAGGAGGCAAAGTGCTGACTGCAGAACAAGTCTCAAATCTCAACAGATCTCAACACTTGAGATACCTTGTTATCAACAAAATGGCGTGCCTATGGTAGTAGTGGGGTCATATCTTGCAAAATAGTTCTTTTCTGGGAATACATCCCAAGAAAACACATAAATAACAAAACAAATCTACAATTACTCTACAGTAGTAATTTTGTCATGTATTAAATGTTAATAGACCGTATTTGATTGCATTCTTTTCCTTAGATTATTTTCTCTAGACCCAAAATATGTATATAACTGCACCCAGTTGCATAAGAAAGGGTTAGGCTTTTTCCTATATGTGAGTCAAATGGAAAATTGGAACCACCTACACCGTTGTCCCATGGGTAAAAGATAGATAATGATGGTCATGGTTAGGTTATTCCACTGGCAGGCTTGTTGGGAGGCAGGAATATAATAAAAGCAAATTATAACAACTGCTTGGAGTTGAATCAGGGACCTGGTGTGTCTGTGCTGTCTGCATTACCACTGCACTGTGAGCAGACAGCCAAGGCCTTGGTTCACTCCAATTGCTTTCCATGTAATTGCAAGTAGGCATGGCTTCTTTCACCTGTTGCCATTCTGACCACAGGTGATCTGTGTAAGCCATTAAGCTGCATCTAATACCCCCTGCACTGCACTGACTTATTGCCCAATGTAGGCCTATTTCCTGACAGTTCTTGGTTGTAATTCTTGTCTGATTTTCTGTTTCCCTGACCTTTGCCTGTTTTGATCTTGCTGTATCACTGCCTGAACTGACCATTGCCTTTTATTGACCACTCTTCTGAATCCTGACTCTGTACCATGTTACTGATTGGTTTCAGGTCCGGACTGAGAATTAAATTAAGCCCTGGCATTTCAGGTACACAGAGGCCCACTCAGCCCACGTAGAGGCCCAAACAGCCCCCACCAGCCCACTAAATACTGACTTTCTATGGGACCTTATAGAAGCCCCTCTGGCATTTGCCAGAACCCAGAGATTGCCAGTCCGGGCCTGATTGGTTTTGACCCTGGCCTGTTTATTCTGACTATGCTTCTGGCTCTTGATTTTGTACTGTACAGTCTGACTGATACTGTTAAAGCCTATTTATCCTGACTACAGTCCTGGCTCCTGATTCTTTACTCCACTGTCTGGTTTGTACTCTAATAACCTGTTCCATGAATTCACTCTCTGTTCCCCAATCCTCCTGTATACATTACAGTGTACCTGGTGGCATCTGAGTAGCGGAGGGTTCCTCCTAGAGCCAAAGGCAGCTGCTATAGGTGGAAGCGTGAGCTGAAGCTGGGACCTTTGGCCTTGTTCTGTGCTTGCGATACCATATTTGACACAAATTTGCAACCTAACCAATCTTACCGGTCCATCATTCACCCCCTGGCTTTTAACTGTAGTGCTTTCCAGATACACAGTCAAATGACTCTCATGTGTGGTGACGGTCTAACAGCACAATAGAAAAAACCTGGCCAGCATAGTTACTAACAGAAGTCAACAAGTTTTATCTGGAGTATTTTCAAATTCTATTTTTAGCAGCTCTGAAGCATAATACATCTCAAAAAAATTGAGGCTTAATAAATAGGCCCCTTAATCTCTGTACTAGGGATGGGGTTTTGTACAGTATATGGACTGAGTGACTCAGGTAATAGACAGGGAATGTCCAAAATGCCTTGACTTGAAATATTCAGTAGAATCATTTTTGCCCTTCCCCCTAAAAAAAATCAACATTCTTATGCTAATTTAGATATTTATTTCACAGCTAAATATGCCATTAATGCTAGAGGCTTAACAAAAAGATCACAGCCTTTGCCAGAATTTATTTAACTGAAGATTAAATTACAAGACCGTATATTCACTGTTTGATCTTTACATGAGATCAGGTGAAGCTTTCAGCTAAAGTTTAATATAATGACCTCCAAGTCATAATGGAGTTCTATCTGCAAAAGCCATCTCTGTCTCCCACACATACATGTATGCTTAAGGTGAAACCTGACAGAACAAGATAAAGATGAAAAATGGGGCCGAAAGCATTTTTAACAATACGTCTGAGCATCTAAGTTCAGCAGATCGGAATAATGTCTTTTTAACCTACATTAACACATTTGACTGTCCCTGTGTAGCTTTCAATGAGCAGGAGTCAAGAGCTAGACATTACAATAAAAAGAAAGCTTAGGGCACCAGGATAAAGGCAATTAAAGATATTCAGAAATGAAAAGGAAGAAAAGAGTAGAGAAAGGGGGAACCAAAAATCATTTTCTAAAGTGACAGCATGACCTTGTCAGGAGCCATTTTATCTGGGGTCTGACCATTGATTTGACAGTGTTCTATTGCAATTACCTAACACTTCAATGAAATGGTAATTATCATAAGGTAAATCAGTGACTGCCAAGGCATGCTGTGATTTTTTTTCCCTTTCTGATATAGCTGTGGGACTTCAGTTAATCTTTCAGAGCTCCGTTTTCTATGTTAAAGGAAAACTCTGGGCAAAGTTCACTTTGCTGTTTCCACGAACGTATACATTTTTTTTAACATCCGGAGATATTTATTTCCAAATTTCCTTGATTCTGTAGAACTTTGCAAGGGGCTAATTTATTAGGTTTGGAGTAATGATGTGCGGGTTGGGTTTTAACCAACCCACACCAGCCCCTAACCGCCCTCACTTAGCCCGCGTCCACCCTTATCCGATGATGTCACAAAAGGGGTCGGGCCTATAAAGCCAGAAGTTGGTAGCTGCCATTTGAAGGTGGCAGGCGGGGAGAGCAGGGGAAGAGCTCAACCTGCACCAACACATCACCCTTGAAGAGCAGTGTGAGGTCAGTCCGAACCTGCCCGACCCACGGATAAACCCATGGTCTAGCACATCACTAGTTTGGAGATTGTGATTTTTTGTTGTTATTAGTGAAAATTATAGCAAAAAACCCCACCTCACAACCTAAAATTCTCAAAACTTGGATTTTCTTGATTTATTAAATTAACAAAAATTACAAAGAAAAGCTCTGTAAGAAATGGCCATCTTGGTTTTGATACTTAATAGGAAAGCAGTTGTCCAGGAAACTCCAGGTGCTCCAGGTGAATTTGATTCCTAGAACAGGTACAGTAGCTGCATGGTGATTAGGCTGCTCTGCTATAAAGAGGTTGGCTTATAAGAAAAGGAGCTGGGCTTTTCAATTTGAGAGAGAGAACCTTGGTGGAAAGCAGGAGCTGCTGTTTTTGTGATCTAACTGCCTTGTGAGGCCTTTGTGCATTTATTTATAAGGGATTGGGGTACAAGGCTCTTGTCCTGGTTTAGGAAGAAAAACAATTGTATATTAGTTAGCACCAGACAAGCTTAGGCTTTTTTGTTTTCTGCATTTTATTTTCTCTTTGGAAAGGCCTCCAATAAACTAGCCAAAAAACAGTTATACGCAATTGTTTCGGAGTGTCTAGAAGTACATGCAAAAGTCTCTTTCCCAGTAAGACCATAATCCAACTATTGCTACACATATTAATTTCTGTAGGGGTTTTGTCACCAAAACAAAAATGACCAAGAGGAGTGAGCTATAAGAACAACAATTGCTAGATCCTAAAAAACCTCCATACATGCTTTGAAGTTTTCCATATTACATTTTTTTTTGGAATGCAGCTCATTGCTTCCTATTGAATACTTAACCTTTATTAAATAATGCATATCACTGGTCAGTATATGTATCTTAAGGAGGAAGGTCTTAACCATATAAAACAGACTATCCCATGAGTTTTTAAAATCCAGCAACTGGTTTAGGATTTGTTCTAATAATAATTTATTTTCCAAACACTGATTTTACCTAAAAGCATGAACACATGGTACATATTGTGAGTGCCCATGGCATGGCCCCTGGCTTCTAACTGTAGTGCTTTTCTGGCAGACTGTCAAATGACTCTTAAAGGGGACCCGTCACCCAAGAAAATTATTCCCAGATCCTATTTTATCGTATTAGTCAAGCAAAATGAACTTTAATTACACTGCAAAAAGTATTTTAATATTGTTTCCTTCCATCTGGGAATTCATAATTTTAGCAAGCAGACAGGAGCCATTTTGTGGACACTGTTATTAAGGCAAGCCTTGCATCATTTCAAAATCGTGTTTGTGTACCAGAATGGGGGATCTGATGTCTATACCCGTGCACTGGTTACACAATTAAATGGTGAAGAGAACGGGGGAATGTGTGGAGAGCAGTGACATCTAGTAAGTGCTGAATGGAAAGTGAAAGTAATTGCCTGCCCTGCCTTTTTGCCTAAGGCATAAAGGAGGGACAGGCAATATTAGATTGACAGCTGAAATTTTTAAATGAGTTTACAACAGCTATGAATGCTTAAATAAAAAAAAGAATTAGGATAAAAGGACTTTTATTATACAGCTTCTTTTGTCTGGGTTGACAGGCCCACTTTAAGTGGACCAAATCCAAACCCTTGTTTTCAGGTGACTTTCTTGAACTAGCCATCTTAACTCAAATGATTTCTCATTGCAGAACAATTTGTTTATATGAAATGTGAGCCTATTGATCCATGCAATCTGCTGATTATATTCCAGTTAAATAAAGGTCAACACAGTGAGCAACTGTGTTTTTTCCTCATAGCACGTTGCGTCTTAAACCACTTTTAGTAGTGGTTCTTGCATCCAAATGAGATCTGCAAAATTCCATATAGTTTTGCTCAGAGGAGATCAGCCCTGCCAGCTTTCCGTTCTGACTTGAGCATTACTGCTGTGCCTGGATGCATGGAGCTTTTCTAACATTGGAGCAACCATCACCTCCTGACCAGGTCCAGGGTTACCTCAGCAACCTGCATTAATCATTATAGTGCAGTGCATTGCTTGCATGCTGAACACTGCAAATTACACCAGACAGACTTTGAAAATAATTGACCCAATGATGTCCAATTTACAGCGGCACGCATTTGTACTTTTAATGAACCGGAAGCAGTTGTACTGGACACAAGCACACAAAAGTCAAACACAGTGCATCCAATTGCATCCAATTAATTGCGTGTGCAATGATGAGGAGTCCTTTGCTCATCGGAGTAAGTGAATGAGCCCTGTAGTCTTTTATAAATGGATTTAATGTGATAGTCCACATTGCCAGGATATATTTATTGGTGTGTGCCTTTAAACCCTTTGCGCCCTTATTCTGTCTATTTATATACTCAATGTCCAGACAGCATAAAAACCACATACATAAATATCAACAATACAAAGAAAATTCAATTGGACAAAGGAGTTTTTCATATATTAAAAAAGCTCCAAACTGAAAATGTAATGTTATTTGTAATTTTTATTTATTGCAAAATGAAGTACTGTTTTTGTTCTATCATTTGTATGACTGTATGCCTTGGCGCTGGGAGAAATGTTAGGGTTGTTATGGGGGTATGAGAAAAAGAACTATTTATGGACACAGTCCACAATTATTTGCTTCAATTAACGAATTTTAAAGTGTTGCTATCACACATTATACATAATTAAACATCACCAGGTCTAGCTAGGAGGTAAAACTTAATGAGGCATTCCCATGATTAGTTGTGGTGAATACTGTCTTTGCAATATTCACTGCACCCGCTGCTTGTAATTTCAGACAGAGAGGCTGTAAGAGGCTGTAAACATTAATGAGCTCTCTTTGTGACTACACCTTATTACCATTATACAATGCTGTATCGGCTCAGTGTTGTAAACAGTAAAAAGCTGAACCCACAAAATGTCACTGCAACCAGAAACATCTGGGATTCCAAACAGTAATTTTCTTGTTCACAGAAATAACATTCTGTTTTAATAACCACAATTCCCAAACGCATAGTGTACTTACACAGAATTGCTTAAATATGAGAAAAGTACCCTGCAATATTAATATTTTATTTATAACTTGCATTCATTGTGTAAGGGTGCGTGAAAAGTTGTGTATGAAGTAGTTTTATAGAGGAAGTAATGGCGATCATACAGTATATTCAAATACACAGCAGCCCTATGGACAGTGCAACCTTTAATATTAACACAACATAGTGACTAATCCAGCATCCCTAGTATATAATGTAACTATGTATTATTTGTAAGGTGCTGTTAAGGAGCCACAGTGCTGTACAATGTGGAAAAGTACATTATAAATAAAAGTACAAATATTAAAGTACACACAAGGAGGACAAGTCACACAATAAATACAATAAATATACACATAGCTCATATAAGGACACAGAGCTTAGGTGCTATGTGGTAAGAGACACAGTGGGAAGGAGGTATCTGTCCCATAGAGTTTACAGTTACAAATAGGTGGGTTGTTAACATACAGCCATGCTAGCGATTTTAGTTGGGTTGAAGGTTTCCTCTTAGTAAAGAGCAGGAGGATCCTGGAAGCAGAGTTTAAGATTGATTAGATGGGAGTCAGGCAGAACGGTTAGTAGTAGATTGCAATATTCTAAATGGGATAGAATAAGGGCATGGATTGGTGTTTTGGCTGTTTTTTTGTGAAAGAAAAGGGGGTATCCTTGATATATTGCAGATGAAGAAGCAACACGTTTTGCAGTATTATTTATATGATTAGAAAAGGAGAGGGACTGATCAAAGATGACCCTCAAGCAGTGTGCTGATTTAACATGGTTAATGGTCATGCCATCAATTGTTATGGTGAAAGGAAGAGATGGGCTAGGTTTGGATGGAAAGACCATGTGCTCAGTTTTGGCCAAGTTTAGCTTGCCCATTTAACCATATAATGGTTTGGCTATTTTATAGACATACAATATAAGGAATAAATAGTTGCATAAAAACTCTTAGGGGGTAGAATAAGCACAAACACATTAAAAATCACATTTATGTGTAAGACCCTTAACCTATGAGCTTACAGTCAAAACTGGAAAGGGCAAACCATATGGGATTTTTGCCTGACCTTAGTCTATATATGGCCATCTTTATGTTCATTAAATAAACAAATATCTGACACAGTAGGACAATTTGTTGCAAAAAACTTCCTTGTGTTTATTCTATTGTATCATCTATAAGGGCTCATACAAACATGTGGTTTTACTTGGATTCAGGTAAATGCAACGTGCATTTGCCACTTACAGGCCCTTAAAAAGAAATGGTTGTATTTCATCATGTGCTCCCCTGTGGTGGAAAGCATTACAATTTAATGTAGGGGTGCACAGGTAAAACCTCTCATCTGTACAAGCATTAAAGCTTCCTGATCGTTCAGTTATCATCATTGTAGATTAAAGTGCACCTGTAAAGGTGTCAGGTGGTTTTTAACCCATCTTCCTTTTATCACTAGGTTTGATAAAAAAAAACCCAGTAGGGCCTGAAACACTGTCCTTTTTTGTGTATATTTGTAGGAAAAAAATATGCCGTAAAAGTTGCTGTGAATCTGTACCAGTCCAAAAGATTTGCTTGGGTATTACAGCCAATTCTGTAATGAACCTGGGTGAAGGCACGCCAGTTTATAGTGTATCTACTTTCCCATAGGAATCCTGTAGCTCCAAAAAGAATGAAATCAGTCCCTTTAGCAGCAGAATAGGGCTACATAACTAACAAACATTATTAAAGTCTGAATGAAAAAAACAAAAAATATGGCATTTCAGACCTTCCGAGGTTGTATATAAGTCAATATGATAGGTCCCTATCCTACATGGAAGTTTCTGTGGTCCGCATTGGAAATAGGCCAAAATCAGACTATTTCTGGGTTTTTTGGAAAAAATTTGAAAAATTTGGGCTTTTTTGTCTAAAGAAAATAGATTTTTGCTCCTCCTCAGTTTGGTTCAGTGTATGTTCATGATTCTTGATATAAATTATGTTGGCTTCTAAGTTTTGTTAGTGCTTCTTAGATGAACATGAAAGTGCACTACTAATTGTCTATTATTAATTAATTATTGTCTGTTTTGCTACTGTATTGTTAATTAATTTAACAGCTTGTTGGTTATTCACAGTAAAGTAACTCATTTAATGTTAAGCACCTGGGATATGCAAAAACCATTTGTAACATCTTGCTTGGGTTTGAACGACTGACCTACAGATTGTAATGCAATTTCCTATACTGCTGTGCTATACAGGCAGACAACTAAAGTCCTGTTTGACTATTATTGGTATCCTTGTATTTTCTGGTAGGCACGGTGAGCTCTTCTGGCCACAGGTACTACGTACCAGCCATTAGTCTGGTTATCTAACCCCATGCTCTGCACTAACTCACTGCCCATTATAGGTCAAGTATGCTTGGTCCTAAGTGCTCTGTTACCTTTGATTGTTATTCCTTTGACTCCTGCTCCTGTTCCTTGTGTGACTTCCTGATTCTGACCCTGGCTTATTCCTGACCTTGAGTTTGCATCACGATTCTGCTCCTGTTATCTGGTTCTGATCTTGCCTGTCTGACTACATCCAGCTCCTTCCCATAGTATACGCTTGGCTCCCTTGCCTACCCCTGTGGGAGCACTTGATTTTCGTGTGGTAAGTCCTAGCAAGATAGTGGGTTCCATTAATAATAGCAATTGACATGCCAAATAAACCAGAAGCTAACGTCATTCATGCCATTCATGGAAGTGATGCTATTCGAAAACCAATGCACAGAAAACAGCATGCCTTGCACTGTTTGCAGCCCCATTTGTATCCTTAAATATGTGGTATTGACAACCATTATGCTAATATAAATTATCCATTACAAATAGATAAATAGACTGTTGCCATCATATAGACCATAATGGCACGTCACTTTTGATCCTGCTTAAACCATTGAAGTCAACTGGATGAATTAAAGTTGCAAATAAATTCTGGTATCGAAGGTGGAATATGGCTCTCAATACTGTTTTTTTAACACCTATTTTACACTAGAATTTTATACTTAGCTCCAAAGCTATATAAAATCATTGCCAGCTTTATAAATATTAATAATTTTACAGCTAATTTTACATAGCAGGCCATGACTGATTTGCATTGCCACTTTTTACACAACATTACGCTTTATAGCCCATGAAAGAGCCAATTTATTTTGTATATAAATGTTTTACCTATGCGGATATCAATTTTATTAAAGGAATAGTATGTGTACAATCATCTATGGTAGTGATCACTAAACAATTGCTCAAAACCCATTTGATGTTGCTCCCAGGGGCCTCAAAGCAGGTGCTTATTTTTGAATTTCTGCCTTGTAGGCAAGGTTTTAAGGTACAGACAATATGCACTACCAAACAGAGCCTTCTGCAAGCTGCCAGTCCACATGATACTACCAAGTAGTCAATTAATGCCCTTATTTGGCACTGCCAATGAGTTTTTTTCCTAATTGTGTTGCTTCTCAATTCTTTTTACATTTGTTTGTGGGTCATCAGTAAAAAAAAGTTTGGGGATCCCTGATCTATGACATTGCATGCAGTTATCCAGTTTCAAGGCTAATCTGGTAACTGGTAACCTTAACACAGTTCTTTTTAGAGGAGCTATGGATGCACCAATGTTTAGTAATGATGACCTGGAGGTGAGCATTGAAAATACCATTTCTATTTTTGCTGATGATACTAAATTGTGCTGAACTATTAATTCCATGCAGGATGCTCTCACAGTGATTTGTCTAAATTAGAAAACTGGGCAGCAAACTGGAAAATATGGTTCATTGTTGATAAATGCAAGGTAATGCACTTTGACAGAAATAATATAAATGCAAGTTATACACTAAATGGAAGTGAGTTGGGGCTTTCCTTAATTGAGAAGTATCTAGGGTTTTTTGTAGATTCCAGACAGTGTCCCTCTGTAGCCACTAAACAAATAAAGTTCTGTCTTGCATAAAAAGGGCATTGTCAAGGAAAAAACATGATTTTGCCTGTTTATAGGTCCCTGATAAGACCGCACCTGGAGTATGCAGTGCAGTTTTGGTCTCCAGTCCTTAAGAGGGATATAAATGAGCTGGAGTGCAGAGACGTGAAACTAAATTGGTTAGAGGGATGGAAGATTTAAATTATGATGGCAGACTGTCAAGTTTGGGGTTGTTTTCTCTGGAAAAAAAAGGCGCTTGCGAGGAGACAGGATTACACTTTACAAGTACATTAGAGGACATTATAGACAAAAAACAGGGGACCTTTTTACCCATAAAGAGGATCAACGCACCAGATGCCACCCCTTCAGACTAGAGGAAAAAACTACCCAGTAGACTACATGAGATTATTTCTGTATTTTCTGAGTTTAAGGTGAAAAAGAATTATATAATCATTCACATACATACAGAAGTGAAATAGCAGATATGATCAAGTACAGGAACCTAAAAATGCATTCAAAAGCAGTTTAACTTCATTGTATTTTTTAACTATACTCTTATGTGCCTGGCAGCTGCAAAATGAGTAAAGCTAAGCTCATTTTGTGAAATAGAAATTCTTTGTAAGGTATAAACCAACAGTCTTGACTGCCAATCCTTGCTCTGTTCTTGGCACCTCTCACCTGCCTTTGATTTTTCTCGTTGTTCATGATGCTACTGCCCATTGAATACTTTTCATGCCTTGGCAATGTATGTACAGTGACCTGGCATCATCTAGTTGTTTTTACTGTGCCAGATAATGCCAACCGCGATGGCCGCTTTGTTGCTATTTCCTTGCAAATAAAGCTAATGAAGTCAGGATCACATTTTTAGTATCAGATGGCAGATCTGGCTGGGGTACAAGACTTTATGCCAATACCATATGCACACTGAATTTTGGCAAGATTCACATAAGTCATTACTAGTAGCTCTGTGCTGACTGTACATCACTAAATAAAAACTGGCAACATAGAATTCAGTAGCAGATAAGAACCTGTTGGCCCCTTCTTAATTTGACTCAAAGACCTTAAATGCATTTTTATCAGCAGCTTAGGTAATGTTAATCCCTAGCAGTTTCAAATCCCTAGCAGCTATAAATGCTTACTTAATCACTATACTCCCCTACCCAATTTCTTTATATTATATTTATAATCAGTACAGTAGTGCATTCAAAAATGACAGACATTGCATCAGTAAAAATTTCCCAGCACATTGAAACAGGAAGGACATTCAGTGGAATTGCAGTCGCAAGGGGATGTTGAGTGTTATGCAGCTGTGACTGATGCATCATAATTAACGCAATTGCTTACAAAGTTTTCCAAGTCTGGCTGGTGTCATTCCAGTGTTTGGCACGAGAATTCTTTAGACACTATGTGGGATAAGAGCATTGCATTTAGTGTCTTATTTAGGGGTTATTTATGACAGCTAGTTGTGGTCACACATATTTATCACAGTCAGTTGTGTTTTTAAAGGAGTGTCTCACCTTCAGGTTAACTTGAAGTATTTTCTAGAATGGCTACTTCTTATTAACTTTTCAATAAACCTTCATTTTTCTTTTGTATAGCCTTTAATCGTTTGTCTTATTCTTCTGACTCTCTTCATCTTTCAAAAAGGGGGTCACTGACACCATCTAAAAACAATGCTTTGTAAGACTACAATATATTGTTATTGCTAATTTTGTTACTTGTCTTTCTATTCAGGCCCTCTTCTATTCATATTCCAGTGTCTTATTCATATCAATGTATGGTTGCTAGGGTAATGAACCATATGGCAGTGCTGTCCGATTCTGTGGTGGCTGAATTTTTTTTAGGCTAGGTGGGAGTAAGTGTCTCAATTGTATGAGATCCTATAAAGCAGAGTAATTATGAGAAAGTCGCATAGAACATGATAGGGAATGCCAGAAAAGGGGTACAGCCTTAGCAAAGTCTTAAAGTGGACTTGTCACTCTTTTTTTATTAAAGTGCTCATAGCTGTTGTAAACTTGTTTAAAAATCTCAGATGTCAATCAAATATTGCCTGCCCCTCCTCTATGCCTTAGAAGAACTGGACTGTCTGGATCAAAGCTGAACAGGTGGCAATCCTAATAAAGGCTGAACAGTAATCTCCCAAACTGGCAAAGCAGGGTTAAGGGTGACTACCAGTTCTGTAGGAACTCTGCTTACTTGCGGTCTCTCTATCTGGATGGTCACTAAACCGGCTACAACACAAAACTCTTAGTCTCTAAGGGTAAGGGCACATGGGCAGATTCGGGGAGATTAGTCGCCCGGCGAAAAATTTCCTCTTCTTCGGGGCAACAATCTCCCCAAACTGCCTTCCAGCTGGCTAGAATGAAAAAATCACCAGCGGGATGGTACTCACGGCGATTAGTTTTCCAAAGCCGCTCCAAAGTTGACTCACGAGGAAACTTCAAGTGACTTCGGAAAATGAAGTGCCGCGAGTGCCATCCCACTGGCAATCTTTCTTTCTAACAGGCGGGAAGGTAGGGGAAGGCAGTTTGTCGCCCTGAAGAAGAGGAAATTTGTAAAAGATCTTTTCGTTGAGACCAAGATTACCTTGAAACAATCGTTTAAATGTACGATTTGTCATGCAACTAAAAAGACCATTTCAAGTGATATTGTCTAGTAGTGATGGGCGAATCTGTCCTGTTTCACTTCGGCACGAATTTCATGAATTTCGGGTGGAAAATTCAGGAAAATTCACGAAGCGCAGATTTTGACACAGACGACAATTCGCTAGCTTCTGAATTGTTGCTGAATTGACGCCGGCATCTATTCTGCCGCCAGGGTGCAAAAAAAAACCTGCAATCCTTTGATGCAGCATATTCGAGAATTTATTCGCCCACAGCGAAACGCAGAAATTTGTGTGAATTTGCGCATGCCGAATAAATTCGCCCATCACTATTGTCTAGTTGAAGTCAGGAAAACTGAAGGTAGTTGCCTGCTTGGCCCTGCAAACATAGATAGATTTCACTGTGACCGATGAAAATTTTTTAACCTGGCCGATCAGTTTTCTGACAGATGGATGAAAAATCATAAGATGCACGATCGTTCAATTCCCACTAACCTCACAATAATTGGAAGGAATTGCACTAAAATCCGTCATTCACCAAAGAAAAATCTTTGCGTCTATGGGGACCATAAGTCTTCCAGCACAGCACACCTCTCCTAACTGGGTCCTCCCACCAAGGACTTGTAGGAAATTTCTTAATCCCAATCACCTGCCTCAAGAAATATCAAATGATTGCAGTCTCTGTTTTATCAAATCAGATGAGCACCTTAGTAATACATTGTCCAGTTATACTAATAATTGTCCCACAATATAATGTTCACACATTAAAAGCATAAAAGTGGTATTGGAAACAATGTGAATTGATAAATTCGCCAAGGCAGGAAATAACAAAAGTGATAAATAAGGGACCAAGGACAGAACCTTGATAAACCGCAAATGAGACACTGAAAAAGGAAATTTGTTCTTACCGTAATTTCTCTTTCCTTTGGATCCAAGCAGCAGCACCTATGAGATTGATTCCTCCCTTCAAAAATAGGACAGTTAGACACACCTCCAACAATTAAGTATCCAATAAAAACCCCCCTTCGCCCCCCCTTCCTCATTGTCATAACAAGTAAACCATAATGCATATTAATCATTTATTTGAATAAACGGGTGGGAAACTACTGCTGCTGCTTGGATCCAAAGGAAAGAGAAATTACGGTAAGAACAAATTTCCTTTTTCCTTTGCATCCTTCGCAGCAGCACCTATGAGACATAGAAAGTAATTCTTTTATATAGGGAGGGAACTTCCAGACATCGCCGTATGGAGAATATTTCTGCCAAAACTTGCTTCTTCTGAAGCCCAGATGTCAAGCCTATAATGCCTTGAGAAAGTATGCAAGCTACTCCATGTAGCTGCCTTGCAAATTTGCTCCGCTGACACTTGACTCCTTTCAGCCCAAGATGTGGCCACAGCTCTGGTGGAATGTGCTTTGACAAAAACCGGAGGTGGAAGATTTGCCAATTCATAACATAAGTGAATAGTATCTCTAATCCACCTAGCAATAGTAAACTTAGAAGCCTTATTGCCTTTTGTTCGACCTGAAAAAGTGATTAGTAAACTTTCGGACTTCCTGATGGGACTGGATTTCCGTAAATAACTTTTCAATGCTCTTGCTACATCTAAAGAATGCAGATTCTGCTGCTCTTCTCCCACGGGATTTGGAAAGAAAGATGGCAAAACTATTTCTTGGTTTATGTTTGAAGCCGTGGCCACCTTTGGTTGGAAAGATGGAACAGTTCTTAATACCACTCTGTTTTCCAAAAAGAGAATATAAGGCTCTTTAGCAGATAGAGCTCCCAATTCACTGATTCTCCTCGCAGAGGTAATTGCTAGCAGAAAAGTCACTTTCATCGATAATATTTTAATGTCTGAGTCTTCAATAGGTTCAAATGGGGCATTACATAATCCCTTCAGAACAACATTCAAATCCCAACTCGACACAGGTTCTTTATAAGAAGGACGTATCTTCCCAATAGCCTTCAAAAATCGTGTCACCAAAGGATCCGATGAAAAAACAATCCCAGTGAAAGCAGAAATCGCAGAGACATGTGCTCTAATTGTTCCAGGTTTTAACCCCTTGTCAAAACCCTGTTGTAGGAAATTTAACACATCACGCACAGAAGGGGTCAACGGCACCACCTTGTTCTCCCCACACCATTTGCTAAAGACTTTTTGAATCCTTGCATAGGCTTTATTCGTGGAAGCTTTCCTAGAATGCAGCATAGTTTCGATTACCTGATGTGAGAGCCCATACTTTGTTAGTAAGGGCCTGTCAAGTTCCATGCTGTCAAGCGAAGTATCCCCAGATCCTTGTGAAGATATTTGCCCTGAGACAGCAGGTCCTTGACCTGTGGGAGAATCCAAAACTCTCCATGACTCATTTTCATGAGTAGGGAAAACCATGCTCTCTTGGGCCAAAAAGGGAGTATTGCGATTACTCTCGCTTGGTCCTCTCTCACCTTCCTCAGTACCCTGGCTATCATCGGGAAAGGAGGAAATATATATGCTAGGCTGTAATCCCACGTCACTGACAATGCATCCAGCTCCTCCGGAGCATCTTGAGCAAACAGTGAATGAAATCTGGGGAGTTTGGCATTCTTTTTCGATGCCATTAGGTCTATTTGTGGAACGCCAAATTTCTGTGTTATCCTCCAAAACATTTGAGTTTTCAAGGACCATTCCCCAGGCAGAATTACCTCTCTGCTCAGTTGATCTGCCCATACATTGTCCACACCCTTTATGTGGACTGCCATGATCTGCACCAGATTTGTCTCTGCCCAATGAAGCATCCCCAGAGCCTCTCTTAGCAAAAGTGGAGATCTGGTCCCTCCTTGGCGATTTATATAGGAGACGACCGTAGCATTGTCCGTCTGGACCTTTACTGATTTCCCCGTGACAAACTCTTGAAAATGTATTAACGCCAGGCTTACTGCTTTCAATTCTCTGAAGTTTGAGGATAAAGTTCTCTCTATTATGGACCATGTCCCCTGGATTGAGTGACTGCCTAGATGGGCTCCCCATCCTTTGCCGGACGCATCCGTTGTCAATATACACCACTTCCTCTGAAGTAGTGACCTGCCCTTTTTCAATCTGACAGCCTGAAGCCACCATCTGAGCTGGAATCTGGTGTCTATTGACAATATCCAACATTTGTCCAGAGAGTCGAGTTTTCTGTCCCACATTGTTAGCAACTCTTGTTGCAACAACCTCATGTGGAGACGAGCCCAGGGTACTGCTTCTATTATTGATGACATTAATCCCAGGACTTTCATTACTCTTCTGGCAGATATAGGTATCGGCTGTCTTAGCCTCTTCACATGGTCTATTAATTTCACCTGTCTGTCCTGGGAAATTGTTAGACTCATTTGTCCCGAGTCTATCACAAAACCCAGGAATTGTTTCCTCCTCTCTGGTTGTAGAGATGACTTCTGTAGATTCACCATCCAACCTAAAAATTGTAGGAGATTCAGGACTCTGTCCAGGTATTTTTCAACAGACTCTCTGACACCGCCTTGAGCCACCAGTCGTCTAGATATGGTACTATGACGATGCCCTCTGTTCTCAATACAGCCACCACTGCGGCTACAATTTTTGTGAAGACCCTCGGGGCACAAGAAATACCGAACGGTAGGGCCGTGAACTGGAGATGCCAGACTTCTCCCAGAATGTGAACAGCTATTCTCAAATATTTTCTGTGTGGTTGAAAAATTGGTACATGCAGGTAGGCATCCTTCAGATCTATGGTTGCCATATAATCCCCCTGCTCCAACAGATTGATAACCGTCTTGATCGAATCCATTCGAAACGTCTTTTTCCTTATAAAGGTATTTAAGTATCTTAGGTCTATGACCATGCGAAGTCTTCCATCCGCCTTCGGAACCAAAAAAACCCTCGAGTAAACTCCCAATTTTACTTCGTTTGTAGGTACTCTCTCCAAAACCTTGTTTTGGACAAAATCCAAAATAGCTAGTTGCAACGCTAGTTGTTTCCCTTGGTTTGTTGATTGAGGGGTAATAAGGAAGCGTGGGTTGGGTAACTTTATAAACTCTATCTTCAAGCCTTGGTGTATTACTTGGAGTACCCAAGGTTCTTGAATGACCTCTACCCACTGCTGTGAAAAAAAGCGCAACCTTCCTCCTACCCCTTCTCTTCTGGCGTCATGCATCTGAGGACTTAAATGAGTAGGGATATTTACCTTTGGGCTTAAACTCAGTATTCTTCCTATAGGGTCTAAACTTTGCCCTATCTCCTTGGTTCCTATAGCCACCTCTGTTGCCATATCTAGGGGGAGACTTTTTCTGCCCTCGAAAAAAAGATTTTTTCCAATTACCCTTCTTTTTCTGGGGTAAATTTTTCCCCTTGTCATCTGACAATTTTTCCATGAGATCATCTAATTGTTTCCCAAAAAGATGTCCAGGTTGAAACTCCATATTGCATAGATTATTTTTAGAGGCCACATCTGCCTCCCAAGGCTTTAACCAAATGGCCCTTCGAGCTGTAGTAGACAACCCCATAATCTTTGCTGCTAGCCTAAGATTTTGGATTGAAGCATCACAGAGAAAATCTGTCGCCATCTTAATATCCTGGAGAGATTTTAAGATATTCTCCCTTGAAACCTTTCTCTCCACATCCTGCTCTAACTGCAGAACCCATGCTCTGAGAGCTCTAGAAACGGAAGTAGAGGCTACTGTAGGTTTGCATTGTGCTGCCGCCGCCGAGTAGACTCTTCTTAATGATGTCTCCGCCTTACGGTCCATAGCCTCCTTGAGGCTCGACCCATCTTCCACCGGAATCACCGTTCTTTTGGAGATGCGGGCGACAGCTACATCCACCTTTGGTGGTGCCTCCCATTGATCAACCTCACTCTGTTCTACTGGATATAACAGCTTGAACCTCTTATTTATGACTGGAGCTTTCTCTGGATTCCTCCATTCCATCTTCATGAGTTCCTTCATAAGCGGGTGTACCGGGAAAGTTTTATTTCTTATACAGCCTTTAAGATCCCCCTCTGGGTCCTTTGACTGAGACTCTCCCTCAGAAATCTCTATTTCTGTTCTTACCGCTTTTATCAATTTGGGCACTTTTTCCGTTTGGAACAGAGCCAACTCAACCTCCTCCTCTGAGGATGATGAACCGACCTCATCCAGGATTACTAGATCCCCTTCTGGACCTGTATCAGAATCCTGTTGAGCAAAAACTCTCCTAGGGTCGCTGTGATGTCCCGATTCCTGCATGGACTCCTTAATCAATCGTTTGATTAAATTAATGGAGGACACCGAGAGCTGGTCTCCCCTCTGGGATTCCCTCTCTAAACACTCCACACAGCGCCCCCTCTGATAATCATCAGGAAGAGGTGCCTCACACTCCCTGCATATAATATGCTTGCTCTTCCTTTTCCTCTTTCTAGGTCCTTGACCTTCCATAGGGCTTGACATCTAAGGTAGGTAAACAAATGTGTTTTTTATTATTTGTCCCCCTTCTTTTTTATACACATATATCTATATATCCACATATATATATCTATATATATATATATATATATATATATATATATATATATATATATACACACACATACATACATATCCATTAAAGAATACCTTTAGGCTCTTCAGAAAATTTTTTCAGGCAGAAAAAAACCTCCTTCGTAACCACAACAGCCACCCCTTTCACGAAGAGGCCTGTTGTCTATACTACTGGCTATAAATAGCCTATTCAAATTGTTTGGCGCGAATTTCCGGCGTTCCCAGCGCCCTTACGTCATCTTGCGCACTTGCGCATTCGCGCATGCGCATTAGCGGCCACCGTCTACGTCGGCTCGTCCGCACGTCAGCGTCTGACGTCACGACGGCCTTGTTCCGCTCCGTTGTTTAATCCCCGCGGGAATTTTGAGCAGGAAGAAGAAAAAAACTGGGGCCAGATGACGAAAAGAAGACTTCTCTACCTACGTAGAGAAAACGTCTTCTTATACGCACCTTTCTTAATCCGCCTGCCAAGGCTAGTTCCAAAGCTCCATGGAGGTACTGCTGCCTCTTACTCTTCTCTGTAACCATCCTATCTTGTCCGGTAGGACAGAAAAAACAATGAGGAAGGGGGGGCGAAGGGGGTTTTTTATTGGATACTTAATTGTTGGAGGTGTGTCTAACTGTCCTATTTTTGAAGGGAGGAATCAATCTCATAGGTGCTGCTGCGAAGGATGCAAAGGAAAGACCAGTTTAAAAAATAAATCTAATAGTAAATCTTGCATGCAAAACATTTTTTAATTAAGGACATGAGGTATTGTATTTACCACTAATAAATAAAGGTGCTGGGATAGCTCTTTATTTTCAAATTTAGGAACACTTTCACTTCATATTCATTGAGGAAGATTGGTAAAAACCATAGCTTCTGTTAAAAAATGGTTAGATTTCTGATTTCACTGTATTTCCTTCTAGATTTGGTAGAGGTACAGTGAGTAAGCAAGTATATACAGATGAAGCCACTTGGATTTGTGAGTTAAATGCGTCATGACTCAGGGGTAATTGAAGAAACTGTGTTATCTTAAGTCATCTTAACTCATTTAATGCATTTAACCTTTTCGTTAGCATACCAAAGCTCCATTGTTCACAATGGTGAATGCTTTAATTAGATGGGATGTTGTGACGCAGTTTTCTGTGTTAAATGAGATAAATGGGATATCTGTGTTTAGCTATTCTGTGTCAAACAGACAAACCAAAGTGGCTGCATCTGTATATATCATAGTTTGTAAAGACTTTATTTAGCAATAGCAATAATCATAAAAAAATATGCTGCGCACTAGCAGCTAAATATAGCACCAGGGGTGTCTGCAGTGACAGCTCTGATGTGGTTAATGTATGCTACATTTGTAAAATGGAACATATGAGAAAAAAGATTTTCACACCATTAACCAAATACCTGTCTACAAGCTTAAGCAGCATTAAAGAGCTTCTATGTTTAAATAATTCACACTTTTAAAAATATACTGTATTTCAGTTGATCTTTTATATAGGTTCGCAAAGGTATGTGACATATTTTGTTATATAAATGGCCCAGCTTTCAGAGATGATTTTGGTGCTTTAGCCCAGGGGGTGTGAGCCCAGATGCTGTGACACTTTAGACTGCTGTATTGCAAGTAATACAGTTTTGCAATTTAGTCAAAGCATATATTGGTGATATTGCAGCTTCTGTAACTTTCTCTACATAAGTGTAAAGAACTGCTCTATTACACTTTGCATTTCTAGGAACCAATCATGCATATGACCAAATATTATTGGCAAAGGGCAGCCAGTGCTGGTTTCAATGTGTCCATGACTGTGAAGAACAATACATGTTAAATGTCTGACACAGTAAAGAGCCTAATCCAACTTCATTCAAAGCAGACTTTTCCAACTATGGGCTAAATTCAATTTAGTGAGAAAAAGGTTTCTCACGTGAAAACTCTATTGAAGTCTATGGAAGAAAACTGGAAATGAATTAGGAGAAAAATGTTTCTCCTCAATTTTCATCTTGTCCATGAGTTTTCAGGTGATAAACAATGAGATTACTTTTTCTCACTGAATTGAATTTGGCCCTTTGTTTGACACACAGGTATAGTTTGGGAGGACAGTTACTTGAAGGTTGTAGTAGTCTAGGCAGGATAGCCTAAGTGTTTTAATAGTTGCTTGTGAGATAAAGGAAATGATATTGACAGCACTGCGAAGGAAAAGCAACTGTTTTTTGCGTTGCATTAATATGATTATAAAAGGAAATAGAAAATTCAAAGATGTGTGCTAAATCAACTGTGCTCAATTTGTTTTTCTTATAATCCAGGAAGAGATAGGCATTAGTTAGAGATAGGGGTCTGAAAATGAGTGCTTACTGAATTAGGATACTGTAATGGGAAAAAAAACGAGTGGCAGCGTCATCAGTACATACATGGATGGTATAGTCATTTGCGTGCGCACTTGCAGGTTGAGGGTCACGCAAGTCTAGTGCCAGGAGAGTCCAGTCTAGGGGTAGGTAGAAGAGGTAACTGCCCAGCACCCCCTAATTGTTGCGCCCTAGGCAGCTTCCTCTTTACTGTAATATAACTATTGCGACAAAGACATCTGAACTCTCTGTGCATCCCCCTGAAACATTTCTGCAGCACCCAAGAGAGCCTGCATCGTCTTGGAATCTCTGGCATGAGCCAGTATCTACTCCCTGGCATCTGTCTTGTATGAGACCTCTCCTGAGAGGTAAAGGGCCCTGTAACTTCACTCCCTGGGCTCTGAAGCATACTGTATTTTTTCAACTCTGGGAGCAGATTCCTCATACACAGTACAGGCTCTTGAGAATCATTTTAAACCTGCCCCAAATGCTTTAGTGGTCACAGTTAATTTTCACAGGCACTATTAGGCTGAAGGGGAACTTATGCATCACTATGTTGCAGAAATGAGACAGCTACTGTCACCTGCAAATGTGCCCCCTTGCAAGATGAAATGATTAGAGACCAACTAAAAACTACAAATACAAAACTTAGAGAGAGGTTGCTTATGGAACCAGATACAATTACTTTGCAAAATGCTGTGGTTCCAAATGGAAATGGTTTTGCTGGAGGCCAGGAATATACTGCCCCCTTCAGGAGGGAGTGAGGTCCCTGTTCATGTACACAAGCTGACTGCCAAATCACCTAATGAACACTGCTTTAATTGTGGAGGCAGCCCCTTAAAACTTTGCCCAGCACAAGGGAAATGCTGCAGTATCTGTAACAAATTGAACCACTTAGCTAAATTCTGCCACCCAATGCCAGACACACCAGTTCATAATCTAGAATAAAATGACTGTGCACTTGATAATAGTGAGATGAATGTGGTGGGTAATGATAATGCAAATTTCAAACTCTGACACTGTATTATTGCTAATGTGACAATTGGATACTGAGACAAAGGTTTCTATTATAAACTCTGCTACATACAATAATACAATACACATTTTCGGCATTACCCACTTCAAAATACACAAATGTTCTTAGCGGGCTACAGTAACACCCAAAATGCAGTCTTAAGCCAAATAATTGTAGGGACCTATAGCATCTATTAGGCTCCTATAGAGTTAATCCCCTACCTTGCTTGTATCTTCTCTATAGCTGTTGTTTATTGGGCAAAAGCCTTTATGACCTGTTTGTGTAACAGTTATAGCTATAGGCCAAAGGGTGCAATACCACTCCCCTGCCACACCGCTGTATAGTGATGTGCAGGGAGTGGCCTCTTCCTCTTTGGCTCCTGGTGTCTGTGCTGCTAGGTGTTTCCCATTGAGCCTGGGATCACCAAGGCCCCAGTAAGCCATTTACCCCAAAGGGACCTGTACCTTTGGTGCTGAAGTCGGGAACCAGGCAATCCCGTGAATGAGGATTAGTTATCATTAGGGCAGATTCTGTAATAGTCTCTCTAGGAGAGAGAGAGAGAGAGAGCCAGATTTATGTAGTATGAGCAGTTGTATGCTCCATCAAGGAGAATAGCAGGGAGTAGCCTCCCAAAGGCTTCTAAGGTGCCTTTAGTGTAGGGAACTCAGTGATAGGGAATTCAGTTTAGCAGAGCACTGCCTGACCCCTACTTGATCGATCCTGTTTCACATTGGTCGCTGGTCTTTGGGAGTGAGATATTCTTCCTACTGTTTGACTTGAGGAGTGACATCTGTACATGCTGCATCATCATCGTGCTATCCTCTCTCCTCTGTGATATGCTAACTCCTACTACAGCTCCTGCGTGAGTAAACCTGTGGTCAATTGCCTTTGTTGTGCTAATAAACCATCTCACTTGTTTTCACTATCTAAAGAACCTCCTGGCGTCCATTATTCTATCTTTCACTCTAATTAGCCTGTGGGTTGTAGTTTTACACCATCTTAAAGGGGAAGCTTCCATTTAGCGAAGGCTCCGCCCTGAGTGTAGTTTCACAGTGTAACCCATGCTCATACACTAGCTGGACACCCTTAAAGGAAAACTATAGCCCCAAAATGAATACTTAAGCAACAGATAGTTTCTATCAAATTGAATGACATATTAAAGAATCTTACCAAACTGGAATATATATTTACATAAATATTGCCCTTTTACATCTCTTGCCTTGAACCACCATTTCGTGACTCTATCTGTGCTGCCTCAGAGATCACCTGACCAGAAATACTACAACACTAACTGTAATAGGAAGAAGTAAGGAAGCAAAAGGCAGAACTCTGGGGCATGTTTACTAACATTGGAGATAATTATCTGGAGAGATTTCTGGAGATGTTGCCCATAGCAACCAATCAGATCTTTGCTTTTGTTTTCTAACTTGGCTGTGGCTGTTTAAATCTAATTGCTGATTGGTTGCCATGGGCAACATCTCCAGAAATCTCTCCAGATATTTATCTCCAATGTTAGTAAACATGCCCCTCTGTCTGTTAATTGGCTCATGTGACCTTACATGTGGTTTGTATGTGAGCACAGTGAATCTTACGATCTCAGGGGGCGGCCCTTATTTTTTAAAATGGCAATTTTCTATTTATATTTACCCAATGGCACATACTACTAAAAAAGTATATTATTATGATAATGGTTCATTTACATGAAGCAGGGTTTTACACATGAGCTGTTTTACTCAGTATCTTTTAATAGAGACCTACATTGTTTGGGGGGTATAGTTTTCCTTTAACCCCTAATTGGCGGGATAGGCCAAGAAAGCGTTATATAATCTTACCCGTTACACACCAAAACAAGCGTTTAGGAAGCTTTCCATTTTATGTCACTGAGAAGGGTGAAAACAAACTGGGGCTGGACTTGTTTCTTGCACTAGGTTTTGAAGTTTTTGACTAGACAAATGCTGAAAAATACATAGTAGATACTATCTGGAAAGACAAATACCCTCAGGTCTTTACTAGGCGGGGTTGTATATGGACATTTTCTCACAATCCAATGTTAACACCCAGATATATCCAGTGATACAGTCTTTGCACAGGCCCCCTCTAGCTTGCTGCAGTAGAAACAGAGCTGCATAAGCTGTTATAGGAAGATATTATACAAACCAATTGACTGTTACCCATGGGAAGATGTGTGGACCTACATTATTCCTTCTGCACAATATATTTTGTGAAGAAGGGGGGTAGTTACTCTACTGCCTTATTCCCATTACCCCTGCAGAGCATCTAGAGATGTATGTAAGCAGAGTTGGCACACACAGCTCAATATAGCACTAGTGATAGTTATATAATTGTATCATTAAATCGGGGTTAAAAAAAAAAAACCAAAGTCCATTAAGTTCAACCCTGTATCTATGCATACACACACTTACTCTGAACCCTCCATACACTCACATAAACTATATATATATATATATATATATATATATATATATATATATATATATATATATATATATATATATATATATATATATATATATATATATATATATATGAAACTAATACTAATTACTAATGAAAACTCTTTATGAAACTAGAACAAAATTTATTTTTCTTTAACTTGAACCCATTAATGCCTTATGGACTGTATATGTAACAAATGGGAGTCTGGAAAAGACAATTGTTAAATTCAAATTTAAATAAAGGACATTTATATATTTGTGGGATAAATCCAGGCAGTCAAATGAAGCTGCAAAATTCTTTATTGGGAAAGTGTTCCACACAACATGTTTCGGGCTATGCACTTTATCAAGTGTGGGGGAAATAAAAAAAAAAAAGCATACAATGTGTTCCTAATAAAGCCTATTTGTCTGTGAGCCCAATGCATTCTGGGTGTTGGGCTTAAAGTGGTAAACCAGTTAAAAAGTTACATTACCTGTGAATCCATTTTGTCTATCTACTGGATCTACTAGAACAGGGAACCCCAACCTTTTTGAACCCATGAGCAACATTCAGAAGTAAAAGGAGTTGGGTAGCAACACATGCATGAGAAATGTTCTTGGGCTGCCAAATAAGGGCTGTGATTGGCCATTTGGTAGCCCTTATGTGGATTGTCAACCTACATTGAGGGTCTGTCTGGCAGTACATCTGGTTTTTATGCAATTAAAACTTGCCTCCAAGCCTGGAATTCAAAAATAAGCCCCTGTTTTGAAGCCACTGGAAGCAACATCCAAGGGGTTGGAGAGCAACATGTTGCTCACAAGCTACTGGTTGGGGATCACTGTACTAGAATATATATTACTAATACTAGATGTGCCACTTATTACATTGCGTGTACGTAAAAAGTGATCTTTGTGCCATATAAGTTAATTAAAGTACGTTAAAAATACATCAAAAATTCATAAGAGCAAACAGTGGAAAATTTCAAAAAACATATATATAAAATGAGGTCTCATAACAAGTACAAAAGAGTCCATAGTCCATATTCATTCGTAATTCCAGGTTACTGCTCAGCGGCCTAACCTGTGTTAAAAGGAAATTGCATTATGCCTATCCAAAACATTTCCTGAAACAGTGTGTGTTACTTATTAGGTGACCCCTTAATAAGTATATCGCTTTCATATTGAGCCAGTATTCAACTACGCATTATGCTTAACTAAGCTGGACTAATCTCCTGTTGTATTGGACTCACCCAATCAGGATACAGCAGGGTACTTGTGTCAAAGCATGCTTTTTTCTTCACACTTGATAAAGGGCATAGCCCGAAACATGTCGTGTGGAACACTTTACCAATAAAGAATTTTGCAGCTTCAATTGACTGCCTGGATTTATCCCACAAATATTCAAATTTCCTGGACCATTGTATTCATTATATCAAATCTGGAGGCCTATGGGCCACATAATTGATTCTTCACGTGTACAGCAGTGTATTCGTTCTTTGTGTTTCCTTATGTATACTGATCACTTGATTGAAGCAATAAGACATATCTATAACGTCTTCTATTAAGATGAACTTGTCAGTGTAGTGCATAGTCTCTCTCTCTCTCTCTCTCTCTCTCTCTCTCTCTCTCTCTCTCTCTCTCTCTCTCTCTCTATCTATATATTAGAAGATTATCTGTGCAGCTATATATATAAGATACATTTGTTTTGAGATTCACCGTTTATTTATACTGAGATTTATTACATGTTAAAAGCAGCCATATGTGGTGTTAATGGTGGAAAGCAGACCACTCAGTGAAACACAGTGCACCTCAAGCTGAACAGCGAGACAGATGAAGAGAGAAAGTAGGGGTACATGACTAGAGTAAAAGCACCAGAACCACTATGTGAGTTTATTGGTATGGGTGAAAACAGGCTACCTACAGTATAAACATATTTAAGGATGCCATAGGGGTACATTTTTGTACTTTGTTCTGGAAGGCAGGGTGCAGAGGTCTGTGGTTGTCATCAGGAATTTAGCACTGCCTGCATTCAACAGCAATTTATTCATGAGGGGTGGGAGGTGTGCAGGCATCCCACCCCCTACTTGCCCCTCATTCAGACAAACAACTTAGGGTGTGACAGGTGGTAAAGACAGGGTTAGGGTGTGCCTGCCTAGGTTGTGTTCACCACCTCAAAATGTATTTTTCTATCTAGTCGAGGTTCAGAGGGGAATCAGATCCCAGGCACCGTGCACCCTTTGCTGATGCACTTCTGCCCAGGGTTATTTTAAAGTATAATACTTCTTATAAGTACCTGTTCTTATTATTACTAGAACCCCCCCCCCATTTTTAATGTCTGTTTTTAATTTACATATACAGTAGTATATTTTAGTTTTCGAGTGGCCATGTCATTAAAATAATTTTGTTTGTTGCCGAAATATTTTTTTCATTATCGGTAACTAGAGATCTAAAATGCTAAGAGTGAGAGTATGAAATTATAAAAGATGAATGCTGCAAAAATTTTGATTCCACGCAAATGGAAATCTCCTTTGGTACCTACTATCTCTGAATGGTGGACGGAAATGGAGGAGGTTCGAAAGTTTGAAGAGATCCATGCTGTAACTCAAACAGCTATTCGGAAACATTGGGCCACTTGGTTACCGTGGACTCTATATTTGGAAGGGGCCAGACCCGGTTGCCTAGTTGGTTGTTCTCTGCCAGACCATGATGGGGCTACCCCTTGACTCAACCCTTGTTTACTATTCTTGGCATGTGTTGGCCTCATTTTGTACTTAATTATGACTGAACTATACTTGTAATGTCACACTGTTTCCTACTGCCTGTACTCCCTTGCATCTTTTACAGTGTATTGATAAGCCTGGACAATTTTTTCCCCCTTTTATTTCCCTCCCCACCCTATTTTTTCTATATTATTCTTGACCAAATTGCACTACATTAAGGTTGTTTACTATTGGTAGCATAACGAAGACGGATTTGTTTGCTCTATATGAGGTTATTTTGTTTTGTCCACTTTTTTTGGCCTCCCTCATTACATGCAGATAATGTTGACCTTAGTAGCATCAGTCGTAATATGTTATGGAAGTGTTAATCTATTTGCGCTATGTATATTGACCATGTGCAATTTTTTGTAACATTTGGTTTGCCTGACAAAAATAAAGATTTAAAAAAAAAAAAAAAAGAAATTATAAAAGATATGAATAAAGGTTTAGTTAGGATGGGTAAGCCCCACTTTCGTCAGTCATGAGGTCAGCCAACTTGCTCTGCTGTACGACTTTGACAGTGAGCAACAGCTGTGGTTATGTTTCAATGAGGGCTGGAGAGGATTATATGGAGGATGGATATCATTTAAATCTCCTCTCCAAAGTAATCTGGGTCTGTAATCATTATCCACAGTACAACAGACTCTGGCAGATTTATCAAGCTTGAAACTGTAAATCATGAAATCACTTATATTTCCCTGCTTGAATGAGCAGTCAGACAGATTGTGTAACATTTCTACTCTGACCTCCACATTCTGCTACTGTTCTGCGTATGGCAATAATATCCACAAAAGACAAATCTAGAATAATAGATGAGTGCTAGAGCCCATTGTGTCTGCTATTTAACAGACAAAATGTACTGGATATGACAATAATTTCTTTCCACTTTCAAAATATACCAGATATTCCCAAGTGCAGCAACTTGTCTGATAAAACCCTCTGTATCATTCTGTTATTGAATTACTGCATTTCTGTCTTCAAAAAACATTTTCTCTGAGCTGAGATATAGACCAACTGGATAATCTGAGAAGCTGAAAAGTTTTTCAATGACAAAAAAGAGCTGTCTGAATCATATTCTCTATTTGCAATTGGCATGCAACATTAACTCTTTCTTTTAGAGCCTGGATCCCCCTACTAAGCCTGCACTGCCCATAGAGCAGAATGGTGCTTGCCTGTACACATTGGCTTAGATGTGATGTGAACAACTCAATAGCACAGCAATGAAGAAAAAAGAAAGAAAAGAAAGAAAAAAGATAGTAAATTGGTAATAAGTAATAGTATCACTCACAAATGGTGAAATCTTCAGAATTAAATTTTTCAGGGCAATATACTGTTGTATCCAATGCTATTCACCCTATATTATTGCACCACTTTGATAATGAGGAACAGCTGTAATAAACAAAATTAGAAACATACCATACCTGTATTTTGTTTATGAGTTCATTAGAGTCTATGGGATATTTTTCTCTGCAAAATGTGGTGATAAACGGCAAAATATTTAGCTCATCCCTGTTCCTGAACAGTCTGCCAAATAGACTCCTTCATATGCTTGGTTAACGTGTCTATTCGTTAACAGATTTCTGCAATGTCAGGAAACAGTTAATGAATATGCAACATTTAAACATCTAAGGGGCAGATTTACTAAAGAGCAAATTGGCTAACGCTAGTCACTTTTCGCCAGTGTTGCCACCTGCAGGGACATCGGCAATTTACTAAAAGGCGCCAATTCATTAGCAAACATGACCATCGCAAGCATTCGTTTGCACGCTATCGCCAGACGACTTTTTGCTCTGGTAAACGGACGTTACTCTGCAAATTCACTAGAATGCGGATTTAACTGAACATTACCTCTTTCGCCAAAGTTGCCTTTGCCACCTCAGACCAGGTGAAGTGCTATAAAACAGCTAGATCTTCCTCAGTCTTCTGTCAGTTACATCATATCTTGTGAGCCGAAAATACATCAAAGTTCAAAAAACGCTGGCGACTTTTCCATTTTTGAAGCGGAATTGCATGCAAAAGTCCTGACTTAAACTTTTTTTGGCTGACAAACTTTTTTTGGTTAACCAGATTTCTCCACACATTTCATAACATATGGAACATTAATTTTACAGTCGGCTCATGTGTAGTGCATTATATTAACTGTCTTTATTAAGGTTCCCTGGACATGTGTAAGAAAAAGTCTTAACCTCAAGCATTTGTACCAACATTTATAATAAAGACGTCCATACAACTTTAAATTACCCGCCTTATGCAAAGTTACCTAAGCGCAAGATCACTAGCAAATTTTCGCTAGGCACAAACAAAAGTCGCCAGCGTTCGGCGTCCGGGACGAAACTTCACATTTTAGTGAATTATCGTATTAGTAGCACATTTGTGCCTGGCAAAGTAGTGTGATGTGTGTGAAGCGGTCGATGGCGACAAGTAAATGTGCCCCTAGGGGTCCACAGAGACTGCTCCTATATGTTGAGACTACAGTATATGATAAATTAATACATTTGCAGGGAATGACATTAAAACGATGCCTAGTTTTGGTTCTATTTTGGAACATAAAACTATATTGTATGCTTCTTAGTGGTGGTTAATTTTTATACATGCTATTGCTTCTGTCTTAATTTAAGTCTAAATTCATAATGGGCAGTTTAGACAGCATTAAATATTCAGCATTATAAAATCCTTACATGATAGACAGATCTTTTTTGTAAGGTTGTTAATAATGTGCCACATTTTTTGCAGCATCTGTCACAGTTGGTAATATCTTCAGAATCCGATTTTTCATGAAGTCAGGGCATACTGTTATATTCAGTACTATTCCTATTAGATATTTTATTTTTGGTAGAGGCACAAAGCAAGAGCCTCTTTACGGAGTTGTAAATGTTTACACTCCATATCCCTGTTGACAAATAGATATACTTTTGGCTATTTTTTTATTTTATATTAAAGAGCACTCAACTGCTAACACAGCATTTTAATCCCTCATCACTACTCTTTTAATGTCTTCTATATGTCTTCAGCTTCTCTCTTCTGCTCTTTTCTTGAGCACCTATTAAAACTCCCCAGTTTTTTCTCATTCTGCTGTGTCCCCATCTACCCATTAGTGAGGGGTGAATATGTCCCATTTCGATTTGCCGGAAAATTCTTGAATTTCTTGTGAAATTCGTGAAAAGGTGAAAAATTAGCAAACCGCAAATTTTTAATGCTGTAGTCAATTTTGACTTTGGCGTTAAAGTCAATGGGCGTCCGAATAATGATGACGCAATCGACTTTTCCGGTGCGTCCAAATTTTGTTTGACGCCAGCGAATTTTTGCTCCAGTTTTGCAAATTTATTCGCCCATCACGACTACCCATCTACCCAGCCTATATTTAAATGCAGTTTTGATACTTTACACATGCAAAGTTATATTGATGTAGACCTCATCAGTTTCTATTTTATAGTACTTTATGGGACAGATTTATCAACATTCTCATTTTAGTGGTTTTTAGAGGTTTTTGAAACTGCAAATAAACTCACTCTCTCTTAAACCATGAATGCTGGGGAATATATTAAAAGATCTGAATTAAAAAAGCATGAATGGTCCAAAAATAATGAATACCTTTCAGTCTTCTCAGTGAAAATAAACAGAAAACCTCTAAAAGTACAATTTGATTAAAAATGGTCCTATAGGATCAGAGTAACTCCTAATTACTTGTATACAACCTCAACAACTTTTACTCGACAACTTTTTGTATTAGAGTTTTTTGTGGTTTTTACACATGGAGGCTTATTTATTAACGGTTGGATTTTTGTGTTTTTAGAGGTTTTTGAAACTATGACTAAACTCACAAACTCTAAACCACGATTGCCATTGAATTTAAAGCCTGTCGTGTCCACTCCCTTCATGCGTTGTCTGGTAAATGATGCAAGCTTGTGCCACATCCAGATTTCATGCGAGCGATGCATCTGACATCATAGCACAGTGGAGTGAAATTTGATATAGCTCTATTTACAATAGTTCCTGGGTGTGATTATGAATTTTATAATCTGTTCTTGACCTTGCCTGTCCCTGACCTTGTCTGGTTCGCTGCATGTCCTGACCCTAGCCCGTTTCTGACTATTCTTTTGGTCACGATTCTGTACTTCTCTATTGATGTGTGTGACTGGGCCTGTGATCTCGACTACTCTTTTATCTCCTGATTGTGTACTGCTCTGCCTAATTGATATTGACCTCTTGTCTCCTGGTATTGTACTGCTTTGCTTGATTGGATCAAATCGGCCTGTTCTTTGACCACGCTCCTTGTTCCCCATTCTTCCATTAAACGTTTGGGACGTTGGTTTGTTCTAGATTTGGGAAACCATTTGTAATAGGTGTAAGTTAACAGGGAAGTGTAACAGGTAAGTTATAAAGGAGCACAATCCGTAATGTACATTCTTTCTTACAGTTAGCAAATATTGAAAAATATGAAATCTACAGTGACAAAGTGACATTCTGACACCTGATAAATTAGCAATTTATTAGTCCTTCACATGTCAGGAAATGTAGCATCTCTACAGTGTTGGCACATCCAAGTTCTGGGTTTCACTTTGCCACATGGCCCAGAATGAATTAAGTTTATTGTGGACACTGCACAGTTTTCTTCTCAAAAGTCTTGTTTTTACCCAACCAAAACAAAACAGGAAACTGGAATTACCCTTAGGAACACAAGTCAATCTTGTTCATGTGAACAATGTCACACTATAGGGGGAAATTACGCCAGTCACAAATAAGTTCAGAACTTGTACTTTTACTTAGCTCTGGGCTAATGATGTGTCACTAAGACTCAGTGTCACTGGGACCTATCTGCTCCATCCGAGGTCAACCTTTTGTTCTCCTCAGCCATGTGTCACTTCAAATGGACACAAGCTAGTAGGTTTATGTCACATATCAGCTATAGGCTGTTTTGAGCCTGATAAAAAAAATATTCGCCTGTATCACTTAACCTCACATTTTTATTTGAAATTGTTTTCTTCTTTATTGTGTAGTGCAATATAGTTACTTATGCTACACACTAAATAACACTAGCAAATGCAACCTTGTTACTCTTAACTAGTGATGGGTGAATTTGTCCCGTTTCGGCCAAAAATTTGCGAATTTCCAGCTAATTTCACAGCTGTATGAGCTTTGAAAAATCGACCAATTAAAATTTAATTTTGAGAAATTCATTCATTAAAAAAACCTCCTCACTGTCAGTAATATTTTATTTAAAATGACTTCCTTCTGAATTCTTCAGTTTGACCCTTTAATGCATAACGTCCATCATTCTTTCCTATTAATCTTTTGTGTTTTAGCAGGTGCAGATGCCCTTGTACATACCTCACTGTCAAAGTAACAGGAACTGATTTATTAACATTTAGTTAGTTAACATTTCAACCTTTCTAATTGAGCTGTGTGTACTGTATACTCTTGTAAAATTAGGATATAATGTCATTATCCTGACTTGTTTGGAAAGTTTTTGTTCATTTGATGGCAACTGACCTTTGTCCTATTGATTTAGCATTTTCATCCAGATCTGCGTGCTTCCTGCTTTAGGGAAAATATACAGTGCTAAGGTTGCATTAAAGTATAATTAGGATAACAAAGGTCTATTCACCGCCTGGTTAACAGTTCATTTAAAGTCTCTTGGGCAATGGAACATCCTCTGCTGGAAAATATGCATTATCCCTGAGGTGTTTTTGGCTGCTCAACATAACTACCATTTTGACTTATAGTGCAAGATTTATGAGACAAATATGATAAAAGTACATTTATGGGCATATCTATGAAAAATCGAATTTTTGAGGTTTTGGAGGGTATTTTCTACTTCGAATAAACTCATAATTGAAAAAACCTAGAATGTTTGCTTATTTATGAACATTTCAATTTAAAAAACTCGATTGAATACAATCGAGGAAATAAACTTGAATTTTTGCATTTATAGGCTTAAAAACTCAAATTTGTGAGTTTGTAAACTGATAAACTCAAGTTTTTAAGCCTTTCAAAAACTCAAATGTCTAATATTTATTAAGTATAAAAAAATATAAAAACTCAAATGTAAGGCTTGTAAGCGCAAAAAACTCAAAAAAATCTAATTAAAAAATTGCCTAGGACAACTCCCATTGACTTCTACATGAACTTGCCAAATTTTCACATTTCAGTTTTTCTAATTATTTATTCTTAATAAATACCAGGCATTCATGTTTTTAAAAAAATACAATTTCAATTTGTGAGTTTTTGTGCAAAAAAAATTTGAACTGTATAAAAAAATTCACATTTGAACCTTGATAAATCACCCCTTTTAATGTACTAAAAAATGTAGTAAATATAGGTATTGGACCGATTATCCAGAATGCTCAGGACCTGGGGTTTTCCAGATAATGGATCTTTCAGTCATACATTAAGGGGCCAATTTATCAAGGGTCGAATTTCGAGGGTTAATAAACCCTCAAATTCGACCCTCAAAGTAGAATCCTTCGAATTAGAATGTTGAATATCGAATGATTTTAGCGGAAATACTTTGATCGATCGAGCAAATAAAAATCCTTTGAATCTAACGATTCGAAGGGTTTTAATCGATCGATCGAAGGATTTTTATTCAATCGAAAAAACTTAGAAAGATGATGGGGAAGGTCACCACAGGCTAACATTGAACCTCGGTAGGTTTAAACTACCGAAGTATGTAGTCAAAGTATTTTTTAAAGAGACAGTACTTTCGACTATCGAATGGTCAAATAGTCGAACGATTTTTTGTTTGAATCGAAGTAGAAGTCGATGGTCGAAGTACCCCGAAAAAATTCTTAGAAATTCAAAGTTTTTTTCAATCGAATCCTTCACTCGAGCTTAGTAAATGTGCACCTAAGTCTACTTTTCCGTAAAAGGATCTTCATACTTTAAGGCTACTTAAATATACTTAGAATCATTTAAACATTAAATAAACCCACTAGGCTGCAAGAGTATACATTTACAATAATAATATCCAAACCGAGACCTGGCACAATAGTCATTACAGAGCAGAGGCATAAATCATGCAATAAGGTAGACGCTCAAGTGAGTTTAATATTATTGGCTATAATAGGGCATGCAGATTATTGTGTGAAGGGTCACATTTTTCTGTGATTATTTTATATCAGTCCAATCTGCTTGTCAGTTGCAATATTGCCTCTATATAACATTAATATTATCCTGACCAATCATGTTAGATCAACATTCACTTTCTGGGCATTGCAGGATGTGATTTTGTGCTATGTACATGGTTTTCCTACATAGGATTTCATCCTTGTTTAAATTATTATTTAATTATTACTATTTGTGCATAGCCATATGCTTCATTTGAAACCTACTGAATAAACCAGCCAGCTAAAAGAATCATTAGTAACATTTCAAACTCTCATTGTGCCAGGGATGTCTTGGCAATATTTGTCCTGCAGCAATGAATTCTCCAGTGTACTATAAAATCATAGATTTCGCTATCCCATCTGTTTAGGCAAGCGTCAATCTGCTTATGTCGTAGATCTTTAACTGAGTCCCTGGAAAACCAACTTCCTAAACAAATAAATCCTCAAGTAATTTGGATGCATTCTTATTTTTACTGGAAGTTCTTAGATTTGGTTTATGTGTTGGTTATATGTTCAATTTGGCTGTGAATCACTGCTGCTGTTCATCATCCAATGCTAATTAATTTTCCTATCAAAAAGGAGTTATATTTGCTAGAAAAGAAAAATAAATACAAGAATTGATACTAACCTACTGTACATATGTAATAAAATCCACAAACTTTGCCCAGGTGCAGAAACCCATAGCAACCAATAGGATGTTTGCTTTTGAACAGGTGACCAGTAAATGCTTCCTTGTGATTAGTTGTTATAGATGACTAGACCTTTTGCAGACATTGCATCTTTTATTGCATAACCCCATAAGTGTTTTGCAGAAACTTCTCTAAAATATAAAAACAACCTATGTGTGCTCTTTATGTGATTGCAGTCTGTTGGGACTGTTACATGGCAAATTCAACTACAAATTGGTAAGTGTAGGGTTAGGCATTTGAGCAAAACATCTCTTTGCACAAGGACATGGATGTACACTATCATATATGTTGCAGCAAATACATTACATTACACAAGTCCAGGGAACCTTAATAAATAAAATAGAGTTGTTATAATGCCCTACACATAAGCCCACTGTATAGTTTATGTTCCATATGTTAGAAAATGGAGCGGGGAACCTGGTTACCCAAAAAAAAAAAAATTTACGGACCTGTGCAGGCTATCACTCTGAAAAAAGGAAAAAATGCCAGCATTTTTTGGGATAATTTTGCCATGAAAATTGATGAAGTCCTATGCATTCCATTGCACTTTGCCTGGTCTGAGCTGGCAAAGGCAAGTCTGGTGCAAGAGGTAACGTTCAGTAAAATCCGCATTTTACTGAATTTGCTGAGTTACGTCACTTCGCCAGATTAAAAATTGGCCTGGTGATAGAGTGCAAATGATCACTACTGTGTGTCTCTTTCGCTAGCATCTTAATCGAATCCCCCTACCTTCACTATCAAAGCATTTTAAAAGATTGGCAAAAAACTATGTTTGATAAGTGGGTATCATGGGCTGGAGGTGGTCCTGCAAATATATTTTCTGTTGGAGCCTAGAGAGCTCAAATTATGCCCTTGTCTACAGCTGTTATTTATGCAATGCCCCCTCTTCTATACACATGGCCAATGTAAATGGGGACACTTTGGATATTTTTAAGTGTATGAGTTCAGCATATTCTCTATAAATCTATATGTCAAAGGACTCTTTTCACTATAAATTGATAATATATTTTTTCTATCTTAATCAGGAACCAAAGGACAAACCTACTGTAGACAACAAGGCAGAAATGAGAGAAGTTTCTAACTTAGGAAAATGTTCTATATTTCTCCACACTACTTTTCATAGTAGGGATTTATTACTTTGATACAAACTGAGTAAATCCTAATAGATCAGGAGGTGAGTGGTGTTTTGACAGTCATTGTGTTGTCAGTGAAATCCGAGGTATTCCAAAATCTATTTTTCTTGAAAAAAATAGAGATATTGTCTGATTGGGGATTCAAAGACACTTTGAGAAGAGACTTCTGACTGGTAAAGTTCTCTATGACAGCTCTAAGCTCTGCTCCTACCTCTTTGTATTTCTACTATAATTTTTAAACAGTGTTTTCTCTATTTTATTTTGTAGCAAATCTGACTTTTGATGGTCGTCTGTGTTTTGACGTGCGACACAATCTAGGTGTTTTGTTTGTGTCGCCTTTTTTTTACTTTGTGTCAAAATTCGCTGAATTGCATGGGAGTCAATAGGAAGACCGATTCACATGCATATTTTGCTCAGTACTGTATATTGCTACACACATGTCGTACTGCAGCTATAAGACAGTTAACTGTTACTGATGTTAAACTATTCACCTAAACAGTTTTGTTCAAAAATAGCATCAAAATAAATAGGAATCAAGTGGCTTTATTGTAGTTAAAAAGAGAAATATATTTATTCTGTTTAAATAAGTCTACCTTTTACTACCTACCTACCTTTTCTACCCTTAGCTTATTCACTAGATCTGGGTGCCACCTCTTTACATCACTCCAGTTCCCCTGGACAACATACAGCCTCAGATGGACATTAAAGCTCCGTCTCAGCCTGCGCTGCAACCTCTCCATGATGTTACACCTCAGTCACTGTATACTGGGGGTCCCAGGGGGGATATTATGATATCCTTCCAGGTGATCCAAGCTGCTCCTCACTCCAGGCATTCCAGGACTGTCCATCTTTGCACAGATAAACAAAAAAAACTAAAATTTGGAGCAAGGCACTCTGATGGGTCAAGCATAGAGTAAAAATTTGAAAATGTTATTTATATATAAATATTTCACGCCTAACACTTTTCGTGTCACTGGGACACTTGGTCATAGGCTTGAACATTGACAAACATGGGTCAGTATTTTAAGGTCCAACCACCAATCACAAAAGAGTAGGGGAGGGGAAACATACAAGGTGTGTTTACAATTTTTAAAGGGATTACACACCCTATTATAAGGGATGCACATATCAAGGGCCCGTTAAAAACATGAAAATGCAAAAATATAAAATACAAAAGATGAAAAACATTTTGATACATAAAATCAATATGCAATTCTTTGAGAGTGTATACAAAAAATAGCACAGTAGACCAATTTTTTTAATTTTTTTTATACATATGAGTATATAGAAAAATATATGAAAGAAAAATATATGAAAGTGGGTATGTATCAATGTATAATTAAATGGTATCCCGATGTGGGTATATGAAGAAATATAGATATAAAAATATATGGGTATTAGTATAGATATATACAAAGTCTATATGGGTGTGTTAAAGTACAGTATGTGAATCATCAAGTTTCTAGATCAATAACATGAACATTATGGTTTGTAATGTATATGTCTATTATGTACGGTTGTTAAGAATATCATCACCAGGTAATTGTTATTCATTTGTTTACCTGTCTATTTATTTGTTTGTTAGTTATTCATTTATCATAGGAACGTATAGAAGGTAAGTATAATACTAGATATATAAGGAGACAAATATGAATTGGGAAAAAGGGTTAAGTAATCACATGAACTGTGAAATATGAAACATTAACATAAGTACATAGACCTAGATGCGAGGATACATGCACCATTCATCATAGGGACCCATCATAAAGACATATCCTTTTTTTCATAAAAAAACTTAGTGAATTCTGATAACAAGTCAACGGTTTATCTTTAAGTACCTCATAAGTGTCAGAATCTGCCAGTTCTCTCGCCTTCTTGTCCATCACCTGCCAGGACCTGCCATCTTGCCACATGAAAAGTTTTCCACTTCTGCAGGTGTAAGGGCAGGACATTTGGTATTTATAAAGGTGACACCCAATTTTGACGTGCTTATGCAAGCATGTCACCTGATAAACAAACATTTATTTTTTTTTGATCCAAAGTGAAACAAGATGCATGGCACATTTTGACCTGGTTTTGCAAAAACTCAAAAATTCACTGCAGATCTAACTGCTGAATTTTTCCACCCATCCCTAGCTGTGGGCCTTTAGTGCTCAGGAGTTCTGCAACTGAAAAGAATCCATCTGATGCAATATTTAACTCTTAGAGATAACTGGAGAAAACCCGGATATTATGAAAGAACATTTGAAAAGCCACCTGAACATCTGGATTTTCTAGCCGGGCATGCAGATAATCTTAATAACCACTGTCTTAACTGTCTTAAAAAATACAATCCTTGGATACAAACTATCCAAAATATATAAATTGCCTTAATTTCTTACATGACCTCTCAAGTTTCTTCAGAATCATAAATCCAGCTTCCCAGGTGGCACAGTATTGTAGAATGACTAAGACATCATCAGCCCTTTGCCATACTTGGTTCAGAAAATATTTTATTTTATTTGCAACCCCATCAGTATATTCTTTGTTGCTTCTTATTTCTCTCTCTGGTATTATTAGACTTAAAGCTTTGACATCCAAATTATGGAAATATTCCTTAATTGTAAATCCCCAGGTCCCAAGCATTCTGGATTTCAGATCCTATACATGTATTCGGTGCTGTTTCTCAATATATCAATATCATCTTATAGCTTTAGTTCTTTTTTATGTATATGTAACTTTATTTATATATCAATGCATGGATATGCATCACTGTACAATCTTAATGCGGTACAGAAAATTCCGCAACCTCCATATTTCTGTCACCATGTCAGATTATTCTTCCATATGAGAGCAAATGCGTTTTAGCATTAATGTTCCATCAACCACTTTAGTGCCAAACAGCATTGGACTGGGGTCCAGGCCCACCAGGCCTGCGGTCTCAGTACTCACATACTCCTCCCCTATTTCACAGTTTGCCACCCATTTCATCAGTGTGCTGCCTGTTCCTATACTAAGTGAGTGATGCCTAAATCATCACTCAAGCATACCAATAGCTAGAGGGCCTAGGGCCCCGGGGACCCACCAAGCCTGGGGCCCGCCAGGTTATTACCCAGTGCCCCAGCAGGCCGGTCCATCCTTGCAGCTAAAAGAGGAACTGAAAATTTTTTACGATGATGTTTTCTCCAGCCGCAAAACAGGCTCTGTTTAAAAAAATCTTACAATTAACTGCATACTGTCACAGCCTATTGCTTTTCCCCTTCAAATTCCCATCACCACAAAAAGTTCATGTTTAAAATCTTTCATTCTTTTCAAATATTTCAACTATTTTAGATCTGTGCCTGAATCCTGTTCAGTATACAAAACAGATTTAAATGGTTATTCGAAAGACATAATTATAGTAATGAGGCTTGCTGAATAGAAAGGCTGCAGCAGGGAAAGTGTTTTTTTCTGGCTGTGTCCTAAGATTGCTTAAGAATGGGATGATATAAAATGTTCACTAAATAATTTACTATTTGCAACTATAAAATGTTGGCCACTTCAAGTGTTCAAATTAATGAGTTTGTGCTGGTTTCAGAGAGTCGTTTTACTTACAATCTGGAATGTTTATTTTTTCTTACTTCTGCAAAACTTAGGTGGCTGGTTGTTAGTAAGTAATGTGAATAATTTCCATCTGCACAGTGATTAGGGAAAGCAACATCTATAGGCATATGGAGCAGGGTTGTCCCTGAATTAGCAGAAAATGATGCAAGATGATTAGTTTCAAGGAAGGGATCAAAGCTATGTCTTATGCCAGAAAGCATGTCTAGTGATTAAAATACAAATACCATTATGAAAACACAACAAATATTGTTATAAACAAGGTCATAACAAATCAGAAGTAGTGTGAAATTTTAGCCGATGTAGTAATATGGAGGGATAGAATCATTTCTGGCATAGGACCCTTCATTTGACAGACATGCAGGGGTCTCCATCTATACCACTTTGCCAAGATTATACCATTCACTAATCATCAGCATTTCTAAATCTAACTTTCATGGCAGTATGTGTATGATATATTTTTATTTATATTGTGCTACTTATGTATGTGAGCAGCATGGTACAGCATTACATTAAATTAATATAACAAACAGGGGTCATTACAATAATAAATTATATTAATCATTAAGAGTGAAATGTAATAAAAGTTGCAGAGGCACAAACTATAAAATCTATAAACTATAAAAGCGACAGTTTTTTGCATTGATGTAATATAACCCTTACAAAAATGCAAAGAGTACACGTGTGTCATGCCCCAGTGCCGAGCACTAAACATGTAATCCTCATTGTTCCTTCTCAGATTATTTTCCCATTTCATATTTACTTCTAATGGAGCAAAGTATGCAAAGAACTATAATAAAAGCACACTTCAAGGCACCTGCAAAGCTTGGTAAGTCCAGTGGCCTTATTTAGAAATAAAGGAGCAGTGGGGGAATGTACTAAAAATCTGTAACGGAAAAAACTATTCACAATGCAAAAAGTTATGCCAAATTTTCCTTTGGGTGAATTTAATATAGCTTTTAAGAACACGGAAACATGTCTGACAGTGGACAAAAGTTTGCAGATTTTATAGTTTGAGCCAATGCGCAGCAAATGTCATAAAACTTCTTACTGGAAATGTTGGCATGTTTGCTTCAAAAGATTATGGGACAGATTTACTAAAGGGTGAATTGTAACCAGTGACCACTTTACACACATCGCACCACTTCGCCAGCTGCAAATGTGCTACAAATACGCTCATTCACTAAAATGCGAAGTTTTTCCCGCTGGCGAAAAGTCACTAATGTTAGCCACTTCGCTCTTTAGTAATTCTCCCCTTATAACAACTTCAAGCTCTTCTTAAAAGTAGGCAATGCAATAACAGTTTAAGGAAGAATATGACATTGCTAAATGCAAACATCATTCTGTGAGATCCATGTGTGTCATGGTTGCAGCATTCACTTGGCAGTTGCTTCTTTAGGCCTTCAAAGGAGGCCAAGCTGAATACATTAGTTGATAGGTAGTCCAGGTCTTCTCTAGTTACCCAGTATACTTTATTGAATGCTGCTGTGACCCAGTGTGTCTGAAACTTTGTCTGACAACTGTTGCTAAACCTGTGTTTCTTGCCATGACCTGCAATCATCCGACAGTTTTGTTTCTCCCTTTGGTAAAACCTGGCTTCACTGGCTACACTCCACTGCCCTTTTTACTGTTTTCATCCTTAGGTGAGTGTGAGGCAATTGAGGGTCCTGTACTATACTTAATCTGCTAGTAAGCCTGACACATTCAGGCTTTTACTTAATGGTCTTTCACCGTGAGCAAATGTGTCTGTTGCACATGTTAATGTGAGTGAAAAACAAGGTACAACATGAATAATTTGGTTACTGTCTCTGTAATCGCAATTAACCTTTGGTAAACTAGGGGCCCTGAGTCCCTTTTGCATATGAAAAGTACTCGGAACTGGTATTTACAGCGCAGTGACTCCACCTAGGGAATAATGAGAAGCACATCTCAGGGAATGACATTTTTGACAATGAAACAGATCTAAACTTTATATAAAACAGTAGTGAAAGAACTTGGGCAATCTAATACACAATACACTCCTGCACTGGGGGACATGTGGGACCAGGGCCTGATTTGCATTGCGGCGCTTCCGCGAGGTCCTAGTGACCGCCGCCCGCACCTCCCACAAGTACAAACGCCTGAGCACTGGTACTCCTCTGCCACCCTAGGCCCGGGACTTTGTGGCCTTGCCACAAATCCAGGTCTGCATGGGACCTACCTAACTCACTATTAGGTACCTGACTGTCTCTCCAACACAGTCCTTTTTATTATCAAAGTCCCAATCCTCTGGAAAGGGTTAATAACCACACAGTTCAGTTCAATTGAAATGTTCCTTCCCCCAAGCTCTTATATTCCCAGGTAGCGCTACCTTTTCCAAATGTACCTCTCCCTTTGGAACTTAGCAGCCGCCCCCATGTACCAGGTAAATGTACAAGACCTGTTCTCAAATTGGGGCAACGAATATGGAAGCAGAGCTGACTTATATATGACTCAATAACGTCCATTAATTCTTTTAACCCCAATGAGACACAAAACAACATTTTATGGTGGAAAAAAAGCCGCAGCTTATTTATTAACAGACACCAAGCTTTGTAAAACCATCCACCAACATACCCAGAATATTAATCTTAATGTAACAAATGCATAACCAATGAATAAGCTGTGACATATAAAATAATAGCCGCTTAAGGCTGCATAACATTTAACCTCTGAAGGCTGCATAACATTTAACCGCTTAAGGCTGCATAACATTTAAGAGTATCTTTTAATGCATTCACATTACTCTTCATAATCAACCCATTCTCCAGACTAAGCAAGCCTCCGTCCTGTTTTCTCACTTACTGTGCCTCCTTGCCCCTAAGCCTAGCCCCAGGCCAATCTCACCTTAAGACTCCATCCCCCCTTATTTGGCTACCCATTAGGGCAGCCCCACACCGCCAAATCCGCAACATGGTAACCCTACCTTCCCATAGGGCGGGCGGGAAACACTGCTCCCTTGCTTCTGCCAAAGGTAAGACTGCTCTCCTGCACTTTTCAGCTCAAGGCTCGGACCTGCCTACTATCCCCACAATGCCCCATTAAGACCTCCCCTTAATCTCCTATTCATCCCCTAAGTCATGCCTTACTCCGCTCCACCTGTCCCAGGGTCCCTCCATAGGCCTCTTGACCGGCACTCAAAATGGATCCACAGGACCAAAGGAATTCAGTTAAAAAAATAATTTTATTTGTAGAAAAATTAAAAGTATATTAGCATCTCCATCTACCCTACGCATTTTACACCCCTCAGGAACTTAGTCATGGGCTCCAAATTGGAGCCCCATACCTGTATCCTTGCCAGTATCCTCCCTTGGGGGGCTCACTCACTGGGGTGCTGTCAGAGGCAGTCACACTGGAGATTACAGGCAGCTCTGTAGCAGGATCAATCTCACCAGTGGCACCTTTCACCTCCAAAGTCAGGCACTCCCTCTCTCCCAAGGATGCACTGGGGTGCCCAGCGAATCAGATGGCTTTCTGGCCTGGAACTGGGCTGGATGATGTCACAGACAGAAAAACAGGAGAATTTCTCTGATCCCCTACATAAGGTACAAAGATGAACGGATATTTTAATTAAGGAACTAATTATTAAAATAAATATTCCTACAGAAGCAATATACCCATGATAATGGAATTAATGTAAGAATCTGAGGAAGTCGCAGACAAAACGCGTAAGGCTGGTGACATCACTGGAGGGAACAAGGATAGACTGCTGCAAAGAGTTTCCAAGTCCATTTGACCACTCTGGCTTAAAAAGACGGTCATTTTACTGAGGTCAGTTCCCAAAAGGACAAGATTTACAAACATTGTGATGGAGTTAACCAAATCCTTTGAGCACAGAAGGTGGTGACATATTTAAAGCAATATTACCCTATATTTTTGTTTGTCTGATCCCATGACTTTGGCATTGGCTTTTGTTTTAGATATTGTGATTCGGACTTGAGGGGATAGAAGTAAAAGCTGGATAAGGACTGTGAACTCAATTGGGACTATATGTTTTGGACACAGCATTGAAGTATTAGGCTTGTGCCACACAGGGTTGCTTCTCCCCCTGTGTGTAAATGTAAGTGGATAAAGTAACATATGGTGCAGATACTAATTTTAAGAAAGATAGGGAGATAGAACTTTTACAAGAGGCCCATGATAATAAATTAATACCATCATTACACTGTTAATTTGCACCAGGGCAGCAACCCAAAACTACAAACCTGTGATTAGCTTTCTTTAGGCAGCTACAAGTAAAGCAATAAACGTATGAACAATGAATTTTGATTGGTTGCTATGGGTCTTTAAAGTTCAAATTTGCCCAATGTTGATAAATGTGTCCTCAATCTTGTTATTGCATTGATAACCTTGCTTGGGCATAGAAAGTTCAACCAAAGCGCTCCTTTGCAAATGGCATCTTTACACTTGCTGAATATTTTATCAGCCCATCAGTCTCTTTATCAAGTCTTTAAAAGCCAAACATAAAGTCATTTTCTGCATGAATTAACACTGCAGATCTAGTGACACCTTTGAAATTTGGGTGTGGTATGACTATACCAAGATTAAAACGCATTCGCTTTTTAACACTTTCTTTCAGCTCACTTCAATCTCTGCTACATTCAAAGTGACTTTGACATTAACTGGAATGTGCCTGGGGGAGCCCGGTGCAAATTAACAAACCCTCGAGTCGCCTAATTATAAGACACATGTTTCTAATCACATTTAAAGGCACGGATGAGTGATTGAGGTATTGATTGCAGGCTTCAAAAGACAGTCATGCAGAATGTTTTTTTTTTCCCTACAGTGAAGTGAAAATAGAATGTGGTGTATTTGTATGAATCTGGTGTCTGTGGAGAACAATATTTGTTTTGCTCGGCATAACCAACTAATACAGTAAATGAGGGAGCATTGGAAAGAGTGTGAGATGATATACCTCATTTCCTTATTTGCCCAAAATAACAACAGGGTTAAATATGAGGGTGGGGAGGCTTGGGATGGAGGAAAGCTAAGACCCAGTTTGTGGGTAAAAGAACATTTGTTTAGCAATGTCCAACCTGTTAACCTACAACTCATATTACACTACATCCCAGAACTACCTGACAGCCAATTGCTTAACCCTGTGGGAGCGTAATTTTTACTTGTTTTTACTCTCATATTTACTAAAGCTTTTTATTTAAGATAATTGATGAACACATAATTAAAGCAAATAGGAGCAATGAATATGTATAATATTGCTGGATCTATATATATATTTTTACATTACACCAATATTGCATTGCCTTTAGTCAGAATTACTGTATGAACTCACTTTGTGAGCCTGCTCTTTTACTGCCTTCCATGTAATTGTTCAGCAAATCCAGTATCCCTGGCAGAATGTTTATGCCATCATCTACCATTTACTTTTAGCATTTATTATCCACTGATCTGTTATCCCTTACGTATCCCTAATGCTCTTACAATCACTTGTATCCTGTTTGCATCTAAGGCATCGATGAAGCTTAACTCTCTGCTGCTGCCTTATCGAACCTGTCTCACCTTCAATATCAGCTGCCCAGCCACTGCTCTGGGGTTTTGCTGTCAGGAGAGTCCAACATGAAATGTTCTACTCCAAGTTTTGCCAACACCATCTCAAAGCTAATTAAAAGTCTTCTATCCCTCTATGGCTAAAAGCCTTACCATCTATTGTTTTTGCTTCTACTGTTTGTCTATCTCAACCACTATAGTCAACTATTTGCATTTTCATAATGAGGAACACACACCTGTTTTAATATTTATTTCTAAATCACTAGCATTCCGTTCCTGGAGCACTGACTTATCACCCTATTTTGTTGATTTGTTGATGTAAATGTAGTAGATATGAACAGGTGGTGATCCTATTCTAACAGCCTCACGCACACCAACAAAGTCAAAAGACAGGTCAGACTGCTTTTTTAGGCCCACCATACCATACACTAACTAAACTATAAAAATGAATATGGCTAGAATTGCCGTACTTTATAAACTGAACTCATTGAGCCTTTCTTAGAAGCTGATGCTACATGGGCTGGATATTAATTCTAATGCTAATTGTGCTGGTTTCTGTTGCCATTATCTAAATTATTTACCATTCAGCCTTTTATTGTGACATGTATATGATATATATTCAATATATTGTGTGTCAAGGCATGTGCAGTGAATCAGCAGAAAAGAAGATAGGGAACTACAGGGGCATCTTTGGAGGCATGCGTCTTTACTGCTAAGGGGCTGTGGTTCCTTGGGCTGGTAGAAAAGCCCCAAAACATTACAACATTTCTGCCTTACTTCTTTAATTTAGTTCTCCTTGAAAATTGTATTCTTTGCATAGGTCCTATAAGTCCCCATAAGAACAGGAAATGTAATATGTAAGCACATAAACAAGCACATACAAAACACTATATTAAATATATAGTTTGATTCTTTGCAATCTACGCAACTTCACTAAAAATACTGGTTTTAAAAAGGGAAGACATTTTTCACACAGGAACAGATATCTCTACCAGAGATAGGATGATCCATTGTGGATGAGTCACTCAGTTAGTTAACAAAGGCATGTGATGCACTCACATTCACAGACTGAAGAAGGTGAAGACTTGAGTTGCACGTTCCATGTACACTCAAAGTTCTCATTGTACACTTTACCAAATTATAACCCCTCTCAGCCTGCATAATAATTTACTCTACTTTCAACAAAAAAGATAACAGTGGTGTGTCTTTCATTTCCCATCTGAGTACTGGGGTGTTTTCTGAACAAAGATTTTTAGTGAAGCAGTATATATGAAATTAAATCAAATGTGAAAAACTGGGTGTGCAAAAATTTGGGTACCCTTGTAATTTTGCTAATTTGAATGCATGTAACTGCTCAATACTGATTACTAGGAACACCAAATTGGTTGGATTAGCTTGTTAAGCCTTGAACTTCATAGGCAGGTGTGTCCAATCATGAGAAAAGGTATTCAAATTGCAAGTTGTGCTTCTGTTTGACTATCCTCTAAAGAGTGACAGCATGGGATCCTCAAAGCAACTCTCAAAAGATCTGAAAACAAAGATTATTCAGTGTCATGGTTTAGGTGAAGGCTACAAAAAGCTATCTCCGAGGTTTAAACTGTCAGTTTCAACTGTAAGTTATATAATCAGGAAACCTCCAAAGACCTGCAACAACATCTTGCTGCAGATGGTGTATCTGTACATCGTTCTACAATTCGGCACAATTTGGACAAAGAACATCTGTATGGCAGGGGGATGAGAAAGAAGCCCTTTCTGCACTCACGCCACAAACAGAGTCACTTGTTGTATGCAAAAGCTCATTTAGACAAGTCACAGTCATTTCTGGAACAAAACACTTTAGACTGATGAGACAAAAATTTTGTTATTTGGTCATAACAAATAGCAGTTTGCATGGTGGAAGAAGAGCACCACATTCCAAGAAAAACACCTGCTACCTACTGTCAAATTTGGTGGAGGTTCCATCATGCTGTGGGGCTGTGTAACTAGTTCTTGGACTGGGGGCCTTGTTAAAGTCGAGTGCCGGATGAATTCAACCCAATATTATCAAATTCTTCAGTATAATGTTCAAGCATCAGTCACAAAATTGAAGATAAGCAGGGGTTGGATATTCCAACAAGACAATGATCCTAAACACACTTCAGATTCAGAATCTACAAAGGCATTTATGCAGAAGTAGAAGTACAATATTCTGAAATGGCCATCACAGTCCATCGGATATCTATGGGATGATTTGAATCAGGCTGTCCATGCTTGGCAGCCATCAAATTTAACCGAACTGGAGAGATTTTGTATGGACTAATGGTCAAAAATACCAGAATCCAGGCACTCATCAAAGGCTAATAGGAGGCATATAGAGGCTGTTATATTTGCAAAAGGGAGCTCAACTAAGTATTGATGTAATATCTCTGTTGGGGTGCCCAAATTTATGCACCTGTCTAATTTTGTTATGATGCATATTGCATGTTTTCTGTTAATTGGCTCAGCCAATGATAAACAAAACTCCAAAGAATTAAGATGGGTAAGTTCAGTTGGAAACCCTCTATACTGTCTTTGTGAAAGGAGCTACTGCTACTACCTAAAGAGTGATTCCACCACTAGTGATGGCCATTCAGTGCAATTCCACCACTAGTGATGGCCATTGACTTCAATGCGTTTCAAGAATTTTTCACAATTTTGTGAAGTTTTTTTGTAGTTTCACGATTTTTTTGGTGAAGCAAAATATTTTTTTTATTTCAGATTATGGAAAATAACTGCGCAGAAGCAAGAAAACCAATGTTACACTAATATGTTTATAATAAATAATGTACAGTATAGAAGGTGTGAACTACAGTATAAAGTAAATTGGTCCTTCATGCAATATTGATTAGTTTGAATAAAAATTATAGATTGAAGGAACCTTATGCATAATCAGGCAGGTTATAGTTTCCCTTTAGCATTTATACTAAATACTGTATTTAATGTCGAGTAAGCATTAAACTACCAGACACACACCAGAAAACCTTGATTAATATCTGTATTAATATTGTACTTTCAGATGTTTATTTATTTATCTGGCTTTAAATACAGCTTCACATGGTAACGCCTATGCTTTTGATAAAGTGGGAAGAAATAGAAAATATAATTTTACTGATGCAAGCACACCAGTCTGTAGAATGTATTGAGTGATAGATCAATCATAGGCTACACAGTGTGCCCACGACTACTAAGGGGCAGATGCACAAAGCCTCGACTGTTTTTTTACTTCGAATTCGACCTTCGATTTGAACGGTCGAGCAATCCTCCGATCAGGTGAATAGTCGAATTCGATGATCGAAGTGGACAAGTACGATTATCGAAGGATGTATTAGTTCGCCTATTCGACTATCGAAGGATGCATTAGTTCGCCTATTCGACTATTCGACTACACTCGAAGGATACCTTATTTATCACATTTTCCCCCGAAGTTTTCTTTGTACCCCATCTTTGACCTACCGAAGTTGATTTTGGACTTCGACATTCGAAGATGATCGAATAGTCGAGGAAAAATAATCGAATGGTCGAGGTAAAAATCGTTCGACTATTCGATTTCCTACTATTTTCTTTGCTGGTGCTCTCCACTGTTGTGGGTGTATAGTGACACCTATGGGATCACTTTATAAACTGTTTTTTTTAGTTCTGGCCCTATCTCTCCTTACGCTTCACTAAATGGTTAAAATGTTTTAAAGCTGCATGGAATGCTGGGAAACACTGGCTTACTTATAAAAACCCCCACCAGATGCCATTTGGCTTAGATTTTTCTCAGAATGGACATTTTGCCAGCCGCCATTTTTGAGGCCCAAGAGCAGGCTGAGGAGCAGGAACACCTTGTCCCTGCTAGGATCAGGCAGGATCACTTCAGGAGACCTGTACTTTGTTTGGACGAGTTGTCTGATGATGAGCTTGTGAGGATGTTCCGTCTGAGTCGTGCCGCCATAGTGCAGGTTTATGGTCTCATCAGTGAGGCCATTGAACCTGTGACGTCACGGTCTCAGGCAGTGCCTGGGATGTACAAGCTGCTTGCAGTTTTGCATTTCCCGGGCACTGGCAGTTTCCAGCAGGTTTCTTCACGCCTCATTGGCATGAGCCAGCCCACCTTTAGCAGGATACTAATACAAGTGCTCAGGGCACTACTGCAGCACTCGCAAAGGCTCATTTCCTTCCCCTCAACTCAGGCAGAGTGGATAAGATTGAAACAGGATTTTTTCCTAATTGGCCAATTTCCAAATTGCCTAGGAGCCATTGATTGCACTCATGTTGCGCTCACACCACCTCGCCATCACCAGGAGCGCTACCAAAATCGTAAGCGCTCCCATTCCATCAATGTGCAGGTGGTGTGTGATTCCAACATGCGCGTCATGAGTGTGAGATCTGGCTTTCCTGGAAGTGTCCATGATGCCACTATCCTGCGTCAGTCAGCTCTCCATGGCCTCTTTACCTGAGTAGAAATGCCGGACGGCAGGCTTGTGGGTAAGTTCTATTTTCAATTTCATACAAAGACACTTCAAATATTATTTTAAAGGTGATATGTATGTATTTTCAAGAATTGTTTCCCTTTTTGCAGTCTGGCTACAATAGATGCACTATGCATCTTGGGACCTGTAGTTTAGTTCAATCAGCTCACTTTGTTAGGGCTTTTAATTCTTGCCACCTGATTCAGTTTACAGGTGTGATGTGTTAAGGGGATGATTTCTTAATGGATCTGCACACACACAATTATTTGCATTTGGGGGGGATTACCTCTTTTATTGTGCGACCAATGCTCATTTGAACCTGAGTGGAGTCACCTTTAGAAAACATATTGGTAAGTGGCAGTGTTTGTTTAGCAATGACTGGCTTTTGTGTGGCTACTTAAATTTATTTTGATTTGTGTTAATGAATTTTTCTTGTTTGATCTACACGTATGGCTTCTTCTGCTTTTTTGTTTCAAATGACATTACCCATGTTACTATTTTGGACAAGCGCCTTGGCAAAAAAGAAAAACAAACACACCCAGTAATGTTTTAGTGGCTTTACTGACACAATCTTTGTCAAAATCCAAAAAAGTTGAACAACAATAAAAAGACAATATATATCTGTATAAAGTTTGTTTGTTTTTGGAACACACAATATTTATTTTAAACCATTAAATATGTACCTTAGCTGGAAGCCACAGGAGGAATTTGGTCTCAACATATATTTCAAAATATAGCAGCCCCTATAGACCACTAAAGGGCAAAAGCTTTACAAAGCATTTGTTGCATGACATTGCTAATGCACCCCAGGATTCATCATGGCAAACTTTACATTAAACAGTATCCAAAAATTTGGCCCTTGATAAGCTTGTGTCCAAAACAATAATATAACAATCAATATGATCTACAAATGACACTTGTCACTATATGACAATTTGGCCAGTTTAAAAGTATCAACAATATGAGATTAGTGCTGGCCAGATAGCGTGTTGGACACCCAACAATGCTTGATAGTGCAAAGTAACAACCAATGCTTTGTGCCTTTAAGGCATATCATACACCTTGGACTTGCTATTTAATGAGCACAGGTGGAGGAGGAGGAGGAGGAGGAGGAGGAGGTAGGCGTTAGCACCTATTATGAGTGCTTGGTAGCCAAAGTAGGCCAGAGGTAGCCAACATAACTTCTCGTGCAAAGTAACAATGCTTTGTGCCTTTAAGGCATATCATACACCTTGGACTTGCTATTTAATGAGCACAGGTGGAGGAGGAGGTAGGCGTTAGCACCTATTATGAGTGCTTGGTAGCCAAAGTAGGCCAGAGGTAGCCAACATAACTTCTCGTGCAAAGTAACAATGCTTTGTGCCTTTAAGGCATATCATACACCTTGGACTTGCTATTTAATGAGCACAGGTGGAGGAGGAGGAGGAGGAGGTAGGCGTTAGCACCTATTATGAGTGCTTGGTAGCCAAAGTAGGCCAGAGGTAGCCAACATAACTTCTCGTGCAAAGTAACAATGCTTTGTGCCTTTAAGGCATATCATACACCTTGGACTTGCTATTTAATGAGCACAGGTGGAGGAGGAGGAGGAGGAGGTAGGCGTTAGCACCTATTATGAGTGCTTGGTAGCCAAAGTAGGCCAGAGGTAGCCAACATAACTTCTCGTGCAAAGTAACAATGCTTTGTGCCTTTAAGGCATATCATACACCTTGGACTTGCTATTTAATGAGCACAGGTGGAGGAGGAGGAGGAGGTAGGCGTTAGCACCTATTATGAGTGCTTGGTAGCCAAAGTAGGCCAGAGGTAGCCAACATAACTTCTCGTGCAAAGTAACAATGCTTTGTGCCTTTAAGGCATATCATACACCTTGGACTTGCTATTTAATGAGCACAGGTGGAGGAGGAGGTAGGAGTTAGCACCTATTATGAGTGCTGGGTAGCCAAAGTAGGCCAGAGGTAGCCAACATAACTTCATAGTGCAAAGCACAAGGTACACTGTTTTCACTTTGACAGTTGCAGAATATAGGCCATTGTTACATGAATGCACATAACATGTAAACCACATAAATACAGAGCTTGATTAGCATATGGAACCTTTGAAGCAACACTGCACTAGTGATAAATACACCATAAAAAAGTGTAGTCATATGCTTGCAATAGAATTCATTGAGCCTTACATTTTTTGGCCAAGTGAATGTGTTCGGCAACACTGCAGCATCGCCATAGAAATATGTTAGACCAAATGCACTTTGATGTTTGTAAGTGCTTTTCCAGATGTTATTGGAAAGGGCGCCAATGGGTGTTAGATATGGCACACCTTGGTGCTGATAACACCATACATATATACATATGTTAGAGCAAATGCACTTAGATGTTTTGAAGTGCTTTTCCAGGTGTTATTGGAAAGGGTGCCAATAGATGTTAAAATGGCACCCCTCAGTGATGAGAATGGAGCACAGTGTAAACAATGGGATGTGTTGTTTGGGAGTCAGTCCCATTGCTGGGTAACGGACAAAGTGATACCTGAAGCGTCAATAGGGCAAAGTTTGTTACCAGGAGAAAAACAGGCAAAGAGGCCAGTGTCAGATGGAAAATGACACAGACTGGAGCTAGGGACGTTTGTCCCCTCGGACAGGACCGTCTCCCCTTCTATGCCCCATTTCCCTCCGATGTTGAGGAGCTTAAGGGGGTGGAGGGGGAGCAGCAGGTGGACCAGGGACTTCACCCTCAGCAGAGCCCCCTGGTCGATGAGGCTGGGCTGCCATGGCTGCCACCAGGTCCTGGATTCCACGATGGATGGTCACCTGGGTGTCCCGAATATCCCTATGGATTTGGGCCATCCACCGCCTCATCCAGAGTTCCTGGCGGTGCTGCTGGTGGAGCATAGGCTGCATGGCAGACATCATCGCGTCAACGAGCCCCGGTTGTGCCGTAGGTTGCTCACCCAGTCGCCGTCCTTCCTCCTGTGGTGGTCCCCCAATTGCTGCAGCAGTGGCAGCAGCACGACCTACAAGAAAAATCAAATCTAAGTATATATATTGGACATGTGCATAACCCACAACAAACGAGCGGATCTCTCTCCGATATGCTCACCTTGAGGTGGGCAATATCGCACTGATCCGATTGTGGGCCCTAGGGAGCAACGATCGCATCCTAACGAATAGGAACGGGCGGTCGGATCGCAGGACCGCATCAACGAACAGATGCCGCCGTGATCCGACAGGATTTTAGTCCCATCCAATCGAGATCCGGCCGACTTATGGCCAGATCTCGATCGGGGAAGCCCGTCGGGGGCCCCCATACACGGGCCAATAAGCTGTCGGTCTGTCGGCAGCTTTTATTGGCCCGTGTTTGGCCACATTTAGATTGGAGGTGGTGTTTTCTTTTGGGGGGGTGGCATAAACACAACATTGGAGTGAAAATTTTACACCAGTCTGTAGCTTGGAAAACAAGTTTTTGTTTTTTTTTTTGACAAAAAAAAAAGTTTGAAAGGACATGTAAACCCTCCCTCCCAGTGAGGAGGAGCTTCAGATACCTGCCACTGGTTTTTAAAAGGTTAACAGTAAAGTCTGCAGTATCCCCTTAATCACTTAGAATTCCTTCTCCTCTTCTAACTCACTCTGGCCCTCCCTCAGGAATTCCCTTTGGCTGTTGGCTAATGAGCATGCTCAGTTCTTCTCAGCTTAGATTACTAAACACACCCTCCAGTCTAACAGCCACTGAGCAGATATCATTACTGGTTCCCATAGAAACTCTGCTCTAGCTGTCTGATCCTATTTTATTCTCCTAACCACCTCTCCTGAGCTCAGCTTAACCAATACATGGCATCTTTGGTGACACACAGACAAATAAAGTAAGGGGTTATTAGTTATAAAATTACTCTTACGTCTGGGGGGCACCACAGGAATCACAGCTGGTGACTGGGCGCGGCTTTCAGCTCGGTGTTCTGTAATGTGAGATAGGACATTAGTAATGCTGTAAACAAGTCGAGGAAGCAACTACATTGGCCACAACATTGAACATGTCTGTACCTTGAGCTTCCGGGGCTCTATCATGATCATCAGCCTCACCCTCTTCCTGGGGTTGCTGAGCGTCATCGTCCTGGTCCTGGTCACTGCCCGAGTCAGGCCGCGATGTTTGCGGTGGTACTGCAATTGTGAATAAAGAAAACAAAAAAAGTATTAAAAAAACAAAATCATATAGAATTGCAAGAGACCTCCCACATGCTACAAATCTATTTTATTTCTCATTCCAAATACTAACTCCAATGGAATGGTACAGCAAGTGAGATGGAATGGTTAAAACTTAAAGGAACAGTAACATCAAAAAATAAGTGTTTTAAAGTAATGAAAATAGTGTTGCCCTGCACTGGTAAAACTGCTGTGCTTGCTTCAGAAACACTACTATAGTTTATATAAATAAGCTGCTGTGTAGCAATGGGGGCAGCCATTCAAATGAGAAAAGGCTCAGGTTACACAGCAGATAAACTCTGTAGAACATAATGGAGTTATCTGTTATCCACTATTTAACCTGTGCCATATAGACTTTTTTCAATTCCTGTTCCACAGCAACTTGTTTATATGAACTATAGTAGTGTTTCTGAAGCAAACACACCAGTATTACCCGTGCAGGGCAACAGTACATGACATTTTCATTACTTTAAAACACTTATATTTTTTGGTGTTACTGTTCCTTTAAATACATTTGCAATGGTGCGAGCAGAAGAGAATGTAATATATGACAATACTTGTGATTTTAAAGTTATTTAGCTTTTTAATCAGCAGATCTAAACTTTGCAGTCTCAGCAATCTGGTTGCTAGGGTCCAAATTAGCATAGCAACCATGCATTCATCTGAAGAAGAGACTGGAATATAATTAGGGGATGGTCTAATTAGTAATATGAGTAATAAAAACTCACAATAACATCACATGTGTAGTCTTACAGAGCATTTCTAGACCCACATTTTAAAGCTGGCCTTTAATTTTAAAAATAAATAATGAAGGACAACTGAAAAGTTGCTTAGACTTGGCCATTCTAGAACATACTTAAAAGTTAACTTAAAGGTGAACCACCCCTTTAATGCAGTTTCTAAACATTTGTACTATAGTGGGGAAATGGTTAATAAAGAAATGGCTGCCATTTTGTCTATGTTACAGCTGCACTTAATAACTAGTAATGAACAAACAGCAAAGTTGTAAAGAAAAGTACAAGAAACTCCTCTAATGCAAAACAGGAGCAATATTTTAGCAAAGAAGTGAAATGCTAAAGGGGAAATTAGACATTTATCTAAATGATGTGAATGTGGAAAAAAGGAGTCAGATGTTTGTTTCTATAAAATTCAACTTACTTCTCCAGTCTGTGTCCAGTCCTTCACTGCCCTCTTTGCTCAAAATGTCCAGAAGCCGGTGCTCGTAGGGCTTCAGTCTGAGTAGAGGGACTCGCCCTCCGCCGGTCTTCTGGGCTTTAGCTCTCCTGGTAACCAGCTTTGCCCTTAGCCAACGCTTCAGGTCACTGAAGCGCTTATACACTGTGGGGCGATCCCTGTGTAAAGCGCCCACAGTGTTCACCTTGTCCGTTACCTGCTGCCAGTGGTGTTGACGTCTGGCAGCACTGATACGATGGGACCGACTCCCAAACAGCACATCCCATCGCGCTACCACCTCGTCCACCAGTGCTCCATTCTCATTACTGGTAAATCTCCGGGCCATTTTGTTGGTGGGGCCCTCCTCTCCTCCGTCATCATCATCACCCTCCTCCTCCTCCTCCCGTCTCCTCTCTGAGGCAGTTGGTGGTGCCTCCATCTCCTCCTCGCTGCTGGGCAGCCTCTGTGTCCTCCTCCTGGGGGAGCCTCTCCGAGCCCTGGGTGGGGTGCGTGACACGCTGCGTGCCCCAGATGGCGAGCGAGACACGCAGCGTGCCCTGGGGGACTCCCTGCGTTGGCTGGGGGACACCCTCCCTACACTATGCTCCTGCCCCCCTGCCCTACGCTCCTCCCTCCCTCTACGGGACCCCCCTGCCCTACTCTCCTCCCCTCTACGGGACCCCCCTGCCCTACGCTCCCCCTCTCTGCGGGACCCCCCTGCCCTACTCTCCTCCCCTCTACGGGACCCCCCTGCCCTACGCTCCCCCTCTCTATGGGACCCCCCTGCCCTACGCTCCTCCCCTCTACGGGACCCCCCTGCCCTACTCTCCTCCCCTCTATGGGACCCCCCTGCCCTACGCTCCCCCTCTCTACGGGACCCCCCTGCCCTACTCTCACCCCCACTACGGGACCCCCCACCTGACCTACTCTCTTCCCCTCCCCTACGGGACCCCCCACTCTCTTCCTCCTCCTCCTCCCCCCAGGAACCCCTCCCAGTGACTCCCCAGCCTGTGCCCCCCTCTCTCTCCCCCTCCTGCGACGACTAAGATCCCACATAGTGTGGGATCCAGCCGCCGTTGGCACCTCCCCAGGGCTGGAGAGACGTTCCCCCTCCTCCTCCTCCTCCTCAATCCTCCTCCTCCCAGCCATTTCCAGGCAAATTTTCAAAATTTTCCAAAGAAAAAGCAACCTGCCTCAGACACCTCCTCCACCTGTGCAGTCTAAATAGCAAGTGCGCAATTAGGCCGAAAATGCACCTAAAATGGCCTCTAGAGGGCTTCCTGTTTGAAAAAAATGGCAAAAAGGAAGTGGGGCATAAAAACTTCGAATCGATCGATTCGAATACGAGTGGGGCAAGGTTCACTTCGATCTTCGATCTTATTCGACAGTACGCTACGACCGGATTCTTCGAATCGAAGGCACTATTCCTTCAATCGCAGAATAAATCGTTCGATCGTACGATTTTACTTCGACCAGAAATAGCACAAAAATTCCTAGTCGAATATCGAGGGTTAATTAACCCTCGATATTCGACCCTTCGTGAATCAGCCCCTAAGTGTTTTAACTAACTGCCCATGAGAAAACCTGAAAACTAGATTAGTATAAATAAGAAATCCATGTGTGGCAATTGTCCCATGGAACAATGGGGCAAATTCACTTCGCCGCACTTCGCCAGGCATATTTTCGCCAGCGCTCCGCAAATTCACTAAAATCCGAAATTGCGCACAGGGGTAGCGTAAGATTGCGAAGTTGCGCTAGCGTTGATTCGCTATGTAAAGCGAAGTTACGCTAGCGAAGGCTAATTTGCATACGGCGCAAAATTCAAATTTCAATGGAGGAACACGTATCAGCACTACAAATGCCTAGAAAACCTTCAAATCAGCAAATAAAATTGTTATTTTGCCCTACACATGTGCCCACTGTCTAGGTAAGTTGCCATGAGTCAGGAAATGTAGGGGGAAGGAGGGGAGCCCCAAAAATATTTTTGATCTTTTTCAGCCTATCACCCATCATGTAGAAAACACGCCAGCGTTTTTTGGGACTTAGAAAAAAATTGGACTTTTTTTGAAACAATCCCCATCTACTCAATTGCGCTTCGCCAGGTCTGAGGTGGCGAAGGAAGTCTAGCGTAAAAGGTAGCGTTCAGTAGACTGCGCAAGTTAGTGAATTTGCGTAGTTACGTCGCTAGCGAAAATTCGCCTGGCGTATGGATGCGAAGTAACACTAGCGAAACTACACCAGCGTTCGTTAGTGAATTTGCGCAGTAACGAAAATGCCAAACGCTAGCGAATTAACGCTAGCGTTCGGCGCTTCGGGGGTTAGTGAATTTGCGCCAATGAATCTCCAGCAACAAGTACAAATTAGGGCAGCTTTAATTGTGCTTCTCTGATAAACATAGCCTCCATGTAGATGATGATAACAATATTGAAAGTTGCCATGAAACCAGTCACCATGAAGACCATTACATGACTTTTAACATTACCATGATCATTGCAATAAAATACATTGCTATCATGACAGTTATCATATATACTATTTCAAGACTGACAGGAATAACAGCAAAATATTACAATGGTGATGATTGCTATGCAGATTGTTGAATTAAAGCTATTTCCTTACTTTCATGAAAACCACCAATTGAAATAATGCATGTGAAAACTTTGGCTATGGTGAGAGTCGAAATTAAAACTATCGTAATGATGCCAGTTGTTATTTAATCCTTTCTTATGAAAATGTCATTATTTATTACATACTGTTGCTGTTATTGCTCTGTAACATGCCCTGGAGGGATGCCATTGTGGCAGTTGGCTTAAAAAATGTTGCCAATTAATTCATTGAAACTGTTGCCATGGAAATTCTTACTATTGTGAAAATGGGTGCAGTTAAGGAAAAAACAGATCTTCATTGCTCATATCTTGATCTACAGGATGTTCCAACTGCTATTCTATCTGGAATTCATCCCTACCCCTTACCCTCTCATTATTATAATAGTACTGGTGAAGATACAGACCATTGAGATGTCTAGCAATTGTAATTTCTTATGCAAGGCTAAAACAGCACTAACCAGTAACACCGTCATGAAAACATCAAGGTAATAAGTTATCCATTTAATTTCCATCAGACTAATTCGACTATAACATGGAACAAAAGGTTCAGTGAATTGTGACATTTTTCTAACCAAGTTCTAGCTTTTTTCTTATTCCCGGTGTCATTATCTTATGTCGTTTTTCTATGTGTAGAATGGCATTGAATGCTTTTGATGTACTGTGTAGCATCATTGCCTCATTAATGAATGTTTGTCCATCACTTTTTAACAATTTATGTATAGAAGCATCATGATAAACGCTAATAAATATATCACAGAAAGCACATTGCCCTTGTACTCATTAGTACTTCAAAAAGCTCACAAACTGAGTACTGCTATACACTTGCAACTACTATTTCAGGCCCTTGGCTTTCCTCTGAGAGCTCATTATGAAATTCATAAAAAATAGCAATGAAATAAAAAATACCTGTAAGTTCTGAAGCATTTTAACAAAGATATATGAGCAGCACAGCAACACTAAAGGGCACATTTACTTAGCTCGAGTGAAGGATTAGAATGAAAAATACTTTGAATTCCAAAATTTTTTTGGCTACTTCGACCATCGAATTGGCTACTTCGACCTTCGACTTCGAATCGAACGATTCAAACTAAAAATCGTTCGACTATTCAACCATTCGATAGTCGAAGTACTGTCTCTTTAAAAAAAACTTTGACCACCTACTTCGCCACCTAAAACCTACCGAGCACCAATGTTAGCCTATGGGGAAGGTCCCCATAGGCTTTCCTAGTAATTTGTGATCGAAGGAAAATCGTTCGATCGATGGATTAAAATCCTTCGAATCGTTCGATTCTAAGGATTTAATAGTTCTATTCGAAGGATTTAATCCTTCGATCGAACGATTTTTCCTTCGATCGGTTGAACGAATTGTGGTAAATCCTTAGACTTCGATTTTCGAAGTCGAAGGATTTAGCTTCGAGGGTTAATTAACCCTTGATATTTGACCCATAGTAAATGTGCCCCTAGATGTAAGTTGTTTGGGTAACTAAAGTAATCTGGTTGGTACATAGAAGAATACATAGAAACCTAATCAACTATTATTTGCTTTACAGCTTATTTCTGATACATGTTGAATTTAGGAACTGTCATAGCACTGCCCCAAAACAAATATTATATCAGCACTAGGTCACATTATCTACTTCAGAATGACAAATAGCTGCTTACCTACTGTACTGTGTAAATTTCTGTTTTCCGTGGAGTAATTCACAGGCTTCTGTAAAACAGAAATGTAGCCTGCGAATTTGGCAAATCCCACAGTGAGATTAGAGTGGTTAATTTTCAAAATAAGTAAATTCTGCATGCTTTTGTAATGTTCTTGAGTGATAATATTCAGCTATTACTTGAGGATAATTGCTCTAATTCATCTTAAAAGAAGTGGGGATTAGGGATTTTTTGACTGATACAGATTCATAGGGAAATTCAAAGTGTTAAAGAGTTTTCAAGAACCTGCATTGAAATCACCGGGAATTTTCTATTTTTTTTGCAGGGGGGGTGGCAGGAAGAATACGCTCATTGACTCCAATGCATTAGACATGGAAACCCCAAAAAAACTCATTAGGGGGAATGTAATTAAAATTGCAAGCTTTGTTTTAAATTACGTTTTTGCAAATTTTTATCACTGCTCGCAATCTAAATTCATTTGCTGGCAAATATTTCATTGCTCATTATCGCTATACAAAGGTTAGCGTTAACACCTGCTAATATTTTGTCGTAAAAAAAACCCTGTTCACAAAAGCCATTTGTTCCCAAACTTTGCAAGGAAGTCATTGGGGTCTCACATTTGTCATAAAGGATGGAAACAATGAAAATCTTGATCGCTAACGCTCGCAAAGGTGATTGCAAATGTTTTTTGAGCTAACGAAACATATAACATTCCCCCAACTGACTCCAAAATGTTCAAAAAAAACATTGATTGTAATGAATTAGGCTTAAAAAAAACACCCAATGACTAAAATGCATTTGATGGAAGAAAAATTGTAAGAAAAAACACCCAAGGACTCCAATGCATTTAAATCAAGAAAAAAACATTGTGATAATATAGTTGTCTCTATTTTGCGTAACTTTCTGCAGTTTCACATTTGTTTTGCCAAGGTGAAGAGGGAAGAGGTTTCCTTTGTTAACAAGGCAAAAAGCTTCAGCTTCATCAGTAGTGATGGAACTATATGTTATGCAATGGTGCTGCTTAGCAAAATATTTAAATGCAAAAAACTTCAGCAATGCAGAATTAATGTACTATATTTTAGTTAATATAAAGTTGATGGTGACTATTTTCCTTATCCCTGAATAAAGTACTATCTGTTTATAAGAAGAACCCCCCAATATAAACACCTGCTAGCTGTGCGCCAACATTTTTATGCGTCTGACCTGCAAGAATGGGAAACATGAATAAGCTGGAACTGAGATGTTTCTGCAGTTAAAATGAGAAAACCTAGTTAGAACTTTTTAAGTCAATTAAATGTTAATCTGTTGTCTTAGTTTCTTGGCAGAAAATGTTCATTTTGGAATTCTATGCATTGCAGTTTTCTGTAGAATCCATGAAATTAGCTTATTCTCTCTATTGAAAACTTAAACTAAAACTCTCCACTGAACCTCAAACAAGCCAGATTTTCTAGAGGTCATATTGATACAATAAATATATTGTTAGCACCTAGAGATCATCTAAAGTATAAAAAGTTATGGTTTCAGATTAATGCATGTATATTCATCTTCCCTTGCTTCCAAAGTGGAAGGGTAATTATTTTAATTCACCTTAAAGTCTAATTTCCATAAATTACCATATGGATGTAACAGTCGTTCCTCATGAACGGATTTCCATTACTCAGCAGCACAGAGTCACGGGTCCAATCTTCTATGCTATAGTTTTCATGAACATACAGTGCTTCAGACTGTTAATTAATTCTTATTTTCAGATGGGTGTCATATTATGACATAAGTCTGGGTTCCCCGTGTAGAAAGCCACACTAAATTAGCAGAAAATGCAAATTACAGAAAGTTATCATTAGGAACAGCATGTGCCTTCTGGTTATTCTATCATTTCAGAGTAAAGTGGGCTTAGGCTGCCACCAAGTTAAGACAGAGAGTGGACAAATGGTATACATGAAATGTGACAGCCTGCTTTTGGCTGGAGAAAGATATGGTTTATAGTTAAAAAAAATCAATGGATATTTCAAACGGAGAAATGAGAACACAAGAACAACAATGTTCCTGATAGAAAATCTCAGGAATATGTTTTAAAGACCTTATTTTATACAAATAGTAAAACTGATGTGCTTGTTTTCTCATGTGAACTCCTGCAGTGGAAATTAAAAAGTGAAAACAGTGAAAACTGCTTTATTCCTAATATAAAATAAGGCCATAAGTGCCACAGAACCTATAACATGAAGAGCATTTTTATACATTTAGGGGCCGATTCACGAACTTCAAGTGAAGGATTCGAAGTAAAAAACTTCGAATTTCAAAGTGTTTTTTGGGCTACTATGACCTTCGACTACGACTTCGAATCGAAGGATTCGTACTAAAAATCGTTCGACTATTCGACCATTCGATAGTCGAAGTACTGTCTCTTTAAGAAAAAACTTCGACCCCCTAGTTCGCCATCTAAAAGCTACCGAACTCAATGTTAGCCTATGGGGAAGGTCCCCATAGGCTTTCCTAAGTTTTTTTGATCGAAGGTATTCCTTCGATCTTTGGATTAAAATCCTTTGAATCGTTCGATTCAAAGGATTTTATAGTTCGATCAAAGGAATAATCCTTCGATCGTTTGATCGCACTATTTGCGCTAAAAATTCGATATTCGAAGTCGAAGGATTTTAATTCCCAGTCGAATATCGAGGGTTAATTAACCCTCGATATTCGACCCTTTGTGAATCGGCCCCCAAATGTCAAATACATGTCTGAATATTGATTTTAGTGCTGTCAAAAATAAATCACATTTCTGCATTCAGTTGTCTACGCAAATCATTTCCTCTCAACAGTGCCCTTATCTAACCTAATGTTTACATCTGTGTTGATTCTATGTAAATTAGTGTTACGGGAACAGTGTGAGGTTGCTGGCAAGGCATGTGTTAAGTGCTGTGGAGCAGCCTATCAATGGCAGACACAGTTTTTTTTTTACGTTTTGGAAATTAACACAACATTGCCAGTCCATCATTGAGGTTAGGTTAGCAGTGTAAAAATGTGATGCTCTCCTAGTTCATCCTGAACTTCAGCTTGGAAATTGTGTATGATGTGGCCTGTGGTGATTTCCCTAAGTATTGTCTCTGATACCGCAAGTGATTGAGTTAATGGTGGATAGCCTACCCAGTGAGCTCCAGCCATTTCCCCAGTCAGTACCTGTTCCAGCCAGCAGTACCTGCCCTCATTAGTGTTCCACATCCTTGAAGCTGTGGAAGTCCAAGCTGTAGTGGGTCTGTCTGAAGTTGTGGGAGTTGGCACAGCTTTGGCTGCTTAGTCAAGTCATGTAGCAGATCTTGAAGCTGCATACTTAATGGACCAGTAACATCAAAATTTTTTTACAAAAAATTTGTTAGTATACAACGAAAAATAAACACCTTGACAAATTAAACTTGTAAATTGCAAAGACTTTATTTAGAAATAACTTACCGAAACTTCACTTCCTGTCCTCTTCAAAACAGGCGATACGGCGACCATCCATCCTGCAGTGCTCGATTTCTCCTCCCTGGCTATTCTAGTGACAGCTATGAAGGAGGCTGAGGCTCCACTCTCGAGTGTTGGCTGGTGGAGCAGGGTTTGTAGTGAGGTTCCCAATGTGCCCCGAGCCTGCCAGTGCCTGAGTGCACCTCACCTTCCCCGCTGCCTCCAACTCTGCTCTGCTGCGGGCCCTACATCTGCTCCCCAAAAAGGCCGGCATCGATGTGGTGGGAGAAGAGGACGAGACACGGGCAGAGGAAAAAGAGGATGGGGAGCTGCTGATGCTGCTGATGCCCCGCTCCTCTGCTAAAGACCACGATCACCATGTTCATCCTGCAGAGGCCCAAGAAGCGCCTGACCCTCAGCGAGATCGAGATCTTACCCACTACTGGACTGTGACCTGTACGTACTTGGCTCTTCCTTCAGGCAGTAACTTCCCCCGTGGACGGAGGGGAATATGTGGATATGGGCGGCAGGTGCTGCAGGGGGATTAGTGTGGCGTGGTTAGCATCCCTGAAAGAAAGGCAGACGTCCACCTCTGGTGTAGGTGCAATCCAGTTCCATGTAGCACCTGTGTTCATAGCAACTGCGCTGATTTATGACTAGTGAGCGCAGCTCCCCAGCAACAGGCACCGGCAACGGCCCATACTGTATGGCTTGAGTTCGGTGGTGATCTGCTAAATCACCTCCTCCACTTGACCATTGCCTCCAGCCTGAGGTGAACGCCTGCCTTTCTTTGCCACGATGAGGGAGATATGGGACGGTACATATGGGCCATTGCCGTTGCCTGTCGCTGGGGAGCTGCGGTCACTAGAAATGTTTCTTTATGTTCAAATAAAACATTCCTTGGAAATCTTTCATTGGACGTTTTTGCCTTCCATTCCTTGGAATCTTGGGTTCCCCTGGTTACATAAAACAAACCACCTAAATGAACTGAGTTACAGGATAGATGACAATCAGGTCTACTAATAGGTTAGACTCCTACTTAACTGATGTTCCAGATAGTAGGGAAGCAGAAAGGACACACAATAATTTGACCCTGCCCCTCCGATATAAAGCTTTTGATTATGTTTTTGATAAAAAAGAGGAAATTAAAATCCCCCCACACCAGCCATACCAGTGCCCAATTGAGTTACAGTATATCCCGGTTCCAAACTTCCCTATGGGATTGTATTTAATTTAACTGAGACAGAATTGAAACAATTTAAGAAATACATTGATGAAAATCTTAAGATGGGGTTTATATGTCCCTTCTAATCACCAGCAGGGGCTCCTATTTTCTTTGTCTAGAAAAAATATGGGACCTTGCACCCCTGCATCAATTACAGGGAGTTAAATATGATAACTTGCATGTACCCCCTTACAACTCGTGTCCCAACTATTTGATCAGCTGAAGTCTGATCGGGTCTTTACCAAACTGAACCTCACAGGGGCCTACAATTTAATTCTCATTCGAGATGGGGAAGAATGGAAAAGAGCATTCCGCACTTGTTCTGGACATGAATATTTAGTTATGCCCTTTAGGCCATGCAACTCCCCAGCTATGTTTCAATTTTTGTTAATGACAATTTTCATGACCTTTTAGACTGGGTTAAGTTTTGTCGTACAGCAGAATTTGCATACAATAATTAAGTTCATTCCTCAATTCAAATTCAAATAGCAGTATCAATCTGTCTCAGTTTCCAGGGACACTAAGAAATAATTTGATTCCAGCTGTGTAAACATCACTTTCCGATATTCATGCTACCTTGGTCTCCATACTTAAGGAGGCTCATGTACATTCCAAAATGTATGCAGACAGGCATCAAAGGAAGAAAGTGACATTGGAGAATTGGCAGACAAGGAATGGTTGTATACGAAAAATTTGAAATTGCACATTCTTTTTGCCAAACTGGGTTCAAAGTTTATAGGACAATTTCAGATTGCAGAGAAGGTCAACGTGGTAAATTACCATCTTGACTAACCTGATTCATTGAAGGTCCACCTGGTTTTCCATGTCAGCCTACTAAAGACCTATATTAAAGGAAGGCTTTTTCACCCACATTCAGCACCTCCCACTCCAGTTTTGGTGATTAGAGCAGAAAAATGTATTGGTTCAGAAGTCCTTAATACACATATCTCCTTCAGTACCTATTTTATTGGGAAGGTTTTGGCCCCAAGGAAAATCATGGGAGCCAGCAGAGAATATGCATGCCAACAAACTGATCAGGAATTTTCATCAGAGATACCCTAATAGACCAAGACCTAAGACAGCCAAAGTGCCAGAGACAAGGGAGACACATGGGCATCTGAATGAGAGGGCATGCCTCTGTTATTGTGTTCTGGAAGACGCAGTCCACAATGTGACCCTGAACTTATAAACCTGCCCTGTGACATACATTACAGTAAGGACAGGACTGCCTTGCACCTAGTAACTCTACACTTTGTACCTCAGACCAGATTTTTTTTTCCAGACTGATGTGCAGAGTACAGTCAGACCACAGTCAGAAATGATTTGGATGAACACTAAGGTGCATGATTTTGCCATCGTGAATGGCCCCAAATTTGTTTCTCAATTCCACTTACCTTGATCAAGCCCACACTAACACAATCATAATAATGAAATGCAAATGCAAATGGAAAAAGAAATACATATCTGCTGATAAGAGAAATGTGAGCCTAGTTAGAGACTGGACCACAGAAAATACATTACAAATAAAGGTAGAAAAACAATAAAAGATCCAATTACAATGAAAGTAGAAAAACAATAAAAGATCCTATTCAACTAATGGAGGTTTGAGTATGATTATATAAGAATAGTATACAAAGACTATTAGATCTGAAATGTCAGTCAACTATATTTTTCATATTGTGGGACTATATCAAATATGTAGGTAAGCAGTCTAATTGGTAGTCGTTATATGATAACGCATAAATTATGCTTTAATACAATAGTTTTATAGTTACAGACTATAGTTTTAGAAAGGCAGGATATGGGCTAAATTAATATAATTGACATATATATAGCGATATATAGAGGACAAATCTGAGTTGGCTTTGGTCTGATTATTCAAGGACTGCATAACATTATTGCTAAACACTGTGGTTTATATACCTTAACTCACACATGGCCTAGAGTACTGTGAAGTGGAATCAGTAAAAGTTAGGGATGTGAATTATTTCACAAGCATCCACTAAAACGGTTACTTTAAAAAAGCTTAAAAATAATGAATACATCTGTGAGCAGTCTCTCTTCCAACCACATACATGTTAAGGGTGCCAATAGTTAATTATGAAATAGATTTATTTGTATGAACTTTAAATGTCAAATTGCAATAAACATCACGTCTCAGGAATCATAAGGCAAATGACAAGTTACATGATTTACATGAGGAGACAAGAACAGGCACAATATAGTGTGTGCAGGAGCCTTCATGAACTCCTGCATTTGCGAGTAAATTGAAATGTTATGCAAAGTCTGAATGTGCTGTTAGTATGGGCCTTTTGCTATATTCTTATAGAGTAAATAAACAACTATGCCCTTTTCCCAAATCTATTCAGTGTGCTGTGTTATTTCTTATTTTGTGCTAGATGTGTGGGCATTGTGTTTCATGAAGCCAGCATAACATAGATCCAATAGCATAAATAATTGCAACTGTCCTTTGTCATTCAAGGATTTTTATAATCAGGATAATTTGATTTCCACAGTTCACCATTTGACCATTTATAGATATATCTTACATGAATATGTTATACTGACATTCTATTACATCTGTACTGATCATATTATAAGTACTTCCTAAAATCTTATTTGCAAATGTAAATAATCCCATGATGCATTGTGATTAGTGTTGTATTATAATGGTATTATAAATGTTTTGCCATATGCAAAATGGTGGCATAAATGAAGAAATCATTGGTTATTGAAATAGGATATTATAATATACAGGTATAGGATATTTTATCCAGAATAATTGGGACCTGCAGTTTTCTGGATACCACAGTATGGTACAAAATCATACACAAGTATACAAATTGGAAAAAATTGGAAAAAAAACATTGCCATGTAGTTTTTTTTTATCTAAGAAACATTTACATGCCACAATTTTACAATGCTCTAAAAATGCATCAACATTCATTATAATTATACAGGATATTGCACAGGGTCTCGTCTGATATAAATAAATGCAAAAGCAAACTCCCAGAAAATCTCTACTGATCACTGGTGATTGCCCATATATCTGGAAAGGCTACAGAACCCCAAAGAGAGGCTTAACCTGAGCCAGTACAGACAAGTGCACAATATTTATGTGTTCACCAATAAAAGTCCACAGGACCCTAACCTGCCCACTCCCAACTGATGCCCAAGCCAACCTAGGAAGCCTCCTCTATTTATAGACCCACTTCAGACCCAAACCATCTCTGATGTCATGAAAGGGCCAGGGTGGAACAAGCACACCTATAAATAAAACTGCTTGGAAGCAGGACACAGTAAGGTTGTGGGTGGAGAGGGTGGAAGAAGAACTTGCCCGAAACGCATCTGCAATTGCCAATCTTGTGTGGAAGTTGGGTCTGTGTGGTTTACAGTCCAGCCCGCACATCACTGGTGCACACATCTTGGACATACAAATTGGGACAGAGACCAGGGAGAGCAGCCAGCAATGTGACCAGAAGAGAGTGGAGGATGAGGCCTACTTCCTGCTACAGGGGCACCCCCATCCAGAGACTTTCCCGTCACATCCTTGATTTCACTTCCATAAAAGAAAGAAACTCCACATTCTACTGGAATTAGAGGCACCAACAGTAACAATGACTACACAATATGTAATAGATTGTCATAGATTAAGAAAGACAGGACAGTCCCTTTTACCCATATAATGCCCCCCAACTCCCCCATTATACTCCCCTACCAGTTGTGACAATTGAAATCCATTTGATCCTTCCAATAAAGCTGATTTGATTTAATTTAAAATGGATGGAATCACATTGATGTGTCTAATCAAACCTAAATCAGATCTCACCAAACAAGTTTTTTTTTTTAAATGTTACCTGCACTTTATACTACTAGCTGTAGTAGAGACTCCCTTATTGTGCTGTCATCAAATGATTTTGATTACATTTGCTGGTGTACTTAATACTTACCTGACTGTGCCTCTTAGTAACATATTTTAAATGGTTGATTGTGGCATTTTCCCTTTCAGAATAGAATTCAATTTAATATTTTAAGTTTTCATAAAAAGAATGTAAGGCCTGAAGTTGATTTTTTTTTACTGAGAACGGGGGGGGGGTGGGGGAGGGGATGAATTCATGGTTTTAAAATTGACATTGCCTTTTGTTCATGCTTAGATGGGTTTCAAAACATAGTATAGTTTTTATAGATGCTGATAATAACTTTAAAGTTCCTAAACCAGTTAACTGTGCTTCTTTAGCTTGATCATGAGTCCAACCAATTTTCAATATATCTGCTTAAAAACATAAGTGATATATTGAGTATGCTTATGCCACAAGTAACCACATATTGTTATGTTCATCAATGGTGATTCTAGTTGAATACATACTTGTTAGTACTAATGACTGCTGTATATATATTTCTTAAGAGTTGCTTTTGACACATTTCAGCACTGTAAAGATACTATTAATGAAGCCATAATCGTCGTCTAAATCTTGCATGAGTATGGGGAAACATGAGGGCAGAGAATCTGCTCTGCAAGGAACTATTACTTTGTTGTTCTACTGTACCAAAGCATTTTATAATATACTGTATACATGAATATAAAATCATAATACATCAAAGCGTATTTACATCTGAGCAAAATGCAATTTTAAAGTGCAATCGCCATGTTTTGTACTCACAATGCAGCGTTTTTTCCCTGAATTCCAGAACCATTGGTGTGACAAGAAGTAGATGTGAATGGTGCAATTGCACCTACTGCATTTGTGTTCAGTTCCCCAAAAAGAATGCATCTATGTGTGCATTTCGTTGCAAACTGGACACAATTACGTGGAACTGGCATCTTTTGCAGGGTTTGCTGTGCGAGTGACATCTGTGCCTAATTCTTTAGGCACACTTGTGCTGCATCTATTCCTACTGTGCGACTCCTGACCAGGTGGTAGCTCCAGGATTCATCTGCATCAATGGGACTAAGCAGCGACAAATACAACTATACAGAAGTGCAAGGAGCACATTTTAATGAAAGTACATTGAATTAAAGTTTTACACACTGGGAGGGTTAATTGCAGGGACCACAAATGAAGACATAATTGGGTCCTGATTACTCTATGTGGGTACAACTGCTTAGACTTCTCTGTTGGTGACTTCAACTTTTTGTCAGCTTTTTTTCACTATATAATCTCAAAGACATTTTTGCTGTCTCATTGTCCTTTTAGAGGAAATCATTGATTGACGTTATAGATCTTAAGAGGATCTCCCTTTCTGCTAATCGGGTATCCCTCTAGGAAAAGCCCGTTAACAGCTTTGACTGCAAAGTTTCAGTCTAAAAATACATCTTTTTATTGATTAATTTGACACAAAATCAAGGGCAACAGGTCATTGGCTTTTTCCTTTATATTTCCAAAACAAAGAATTCACGCATTTAGCAACCCAAGAGATTGGCTTTATACAAGAACATCCCGAGTAGCATGGTATTACTGACTAGACTCATAAGGGATCAATAGCACTTTAGCTCCCCAATTTGACTTGTACAGCTTTCACTGCTGATACAAAATTGGTGTACTTGCTAAAGATTTATCTCAGGCAAAATCTGCCTTGCAAATTTGCAGTGATTGCAGTGCAAAATGTTTGGATTTTGTCAGCTGTTATACATATTGTATAACAGAAAAATAGAATAATTGAATGCAATACAACCTTATTTAGTGTAGTTATACAGTATAATGAATATGAATTAGATATAAATGTATAAACATTGAATTTAGAAAATTAGAAAAAAATCTATAGAAATTTAAACGCAAAGACGCCTTGAAGAATGATGACTAATTAAAATCAATTCCATTTAACTCTCTAAACTGGAATCATAAAAAGAATAAAATACAGTGGTAAATGATAAATGAAAGGTGATGGGTAATGGCAAGGAAAATATTGTATAAAGCAATGGCTTAAAACTCATAAAAGGTCCTACCTACTACAAAGGTGACTTTAATGCAATCATATAGTTACATAGTTAAATTGGTTGACTAAAGTCCAAACTCCAATTCCCTTTTTTCTACAGTATTGCATATGTATGAGGCCTTAAGTCTGTTGTCACCTTGAATCACCACTAGCTTCAGTAAATTCATTTCAGTGTTTCGGAATGCAGATAAACCTAGACCCTTTTGTATGCCTCTTACTCTGCAGGGGAAATTTTTTATAAGAATATGATTTGATAAGATTGTTGAATTAGCCATTCAGCCATAGCTGAATATTTAGGGGAGCAATTATGCATTCTACCAACATCAAATCATAATTAACCTAATAGCTAATGTGGCCTAAAGAGGACAGAGAAAGTTTTGCAAACCTACAAAGGTATTCATCTCTAGGGCCTATTTACTAAAGGGTGAAAGTCACAAATTAATTTTTTTATTTAATTCATATTTTAAGTATTTTCATGAATAATAAAAAATTGCCACTTTTCTATGTTGTAAAAGGAGAATAGGACAAGAGATTGAAATCGCTTGGTCAAAATTCATTCCAGGCCATTACAGGAGAGAAGGATGAGTAATGGTAAACTACCATTATAAAAATAAAGCAGCCACATTTGCATCTCTTTATCTACGTCACCATCTTCATGCTATTTCCCACATATGCCATTTTTTTCTGGGCATAAATTCTCTAGAGAATTTTCCTTACTGCAATTGTATGAGGAAAAGACATTTTAACATTTTCAAAGCATTCATGAGAAAATTCACCACACTCTTACAAGAGTGTACATACAATTTTTAGTAAATATTTTTAGTAAATATTGTGTTATAAAATTACACTTGAAGAACTGAGGTGAACATTGTTGATGTTACACGATGAGAAAATTCATACTTTAGTTAATATACACCCTTAAGATCAACAACTACTAGAACATTCTGGGGCTCATTTATAAACACTAAAAATCATTTGACTATTCGACCATTCGATAGTTGAAGTACTGTCTCTTTAAGAAAAAACTTCGACCCCCTACTTCGCCACCTAAAAGCTACCAAACCCAATGTTAGCCTATGGGGAAGGTCCCCATAGGCTTGCCTAACTTTTTTTGGTGGAAGGATAATCCTTCAAATCGTTCGATTCGAAGGATTTAATCGTTCGACCGAACGATTATTCCTTCGATTGTTCGATCAAACTATTTGCGCAAAATCCTTCGACTTCGATATTCGAAGTCGAAGGATTTTCATTCCCTAGTCGAATATCGAGGGTTAATTAACCCTCAATATTCGACCCTTGATGAATTTGCCCCATACTGTACATATATTGACAGATAAGGATTGTTAATGTTCTTTTGAGTTGTGCTTATAAATTTGAACTGACATGTAACCTTATATTTCACAGTTTTCTACAAAAAAACAAAAACTTTTTTATTTATAATTCTTTCCTTTTTTATTAGTAATGTGTGTAGTAATTTGCACAGTTCTCCCTTACACATTCAATATTCAAGAATAATGGAAACCGTTACACCTGCAGTTTGGGACCAATATGAAATTATGTTATTTTTGAAAGTTAAAGCATTGACTTCAGATGTCTATTCTTGCAGAATCATTTTAGCAAATTAGTGTAAAATATATTTGAAAACATGCTGCAAATGTAATATTGACTTCAAGGGTTTGACTTCTATAGCCTTCTAGTTGACATAACGTTTCCCATCTGTCCTCCTCTTTAATCCATTCAAAGTGCAGCTGGCAATCTACTGTTCCAAAAGGACACCACCACTTCAGCCAGTCAACTCACATCACTTCATTGCATTTCTTAGTCTCCATTCAAATTCTAAATCCCTACACTCTCCGGATGATATGCATTAATTATGCTTTCACTATATTGCTGCTCATGTAAGGGCTTTTGGCGATTCTGTGCTTTTATGAGCCAGTGATAATGCAAGAAGCTGCCAGAAAAGCCGATGTTTTGAGATGCTAAAATAGTTTTAGACATGAGTAAGGTATGCACAGCACAGAATATATTTAAGTAATTGGTAGAAACAGAAACACATTTTGTTCACTGACGCAATTAATCTATTAAAGAAGATCCTAAAAACTCTAAGGAGAGAGAGAGAGAGAGAGAGAGAGAGAGAGAGAGAGAGAGAGAGAGAGAGAGAAAATTCCATAATCTTTTTTCTACAATAGTTAAATGTGTATGTGGAAGATGGCCACAAATCCTGATTGTAATTCATCATTAAAAATGTAAATAATAATTTAAAGAGGCATTCCTACAAAGGTAAATATATATGTATATGTGTTATGTGCATATAGATGCACAAGTCTTTTTTCAAACACACTATTCACACCAGTCCCGCAGCCCAGGTCACAGTTCTGAAAAAACAGGTATATATGATTTTGACCAAAAGTCTATGGCCTACAGTTAGTAGATAAGGAATATAAAGTACTCAATGATGACCTTCTGGACATTTCCATGCCCCTGATCTCACCGGTCAGTTTGCATTCCTTACTTGAAATAGCTGGAAATCTGTGAGGATATAAAGTGAACATTAAATTTCCTTATATGATCTTCAACTTGGCAAATTAACTTCTAAACTGCATAAATAATTAGAAGACACATTATCTGTGTATTGTAGTATTTTCTCCTCTCGTTAACATAGGTGTAGGGGGAGGCAGCTACTGATTTCTGTTATGAACATCTTATCTATCTAAAACATATACTTACATCTAATTAATTCTGCCCAAATTTGCAACATGACAAGTAACTTAAAACTAATGGGTCTAAACCCCAAAGCAGCATCTCCTGGATGTGGCGGTCAAGTGCTTCTTTCCTCTTTACTCTATCCATTCCTTCTCAGTGACTACTAGATTAAGGTGATTATTGTCTGTAGCTAGTTAGAATTAAAAAGTCCCTTTCCCTCCACAAGTATTCCTCCTAGTAGACATCTAAATGAGGCCAAGCTACTCAGTTATTATGCCAAGATGCTTAGGGTGGACATCTACTACCAACAGTGCCAGCATGGGTAGACCTAGTTAAAAAACTCTGTAACTGAAAAATCTGACATACAAATGTATATATGTATGTATGCATGTGTTATTTTATTTATATAGACTATTACTTGAATAGCAATAGGATACATTATCTGGAAACTTAATGACTCGACAAGACAATAATCATAAGACATAAATAGCTAATGTTAACCCCATAATCAACATGAAATTGCTTTCACACATGTAAATATATTGGCTGATGCTTATTGGAAAAGACTGAAAAAAATAATTTAGAGTTGTTGAACAAAGCAAATATGTTATGAGCAGGATATAAAGGAACAGATTCACTGCTGTCATCAGGTTTTTTCATGTACAACATTAAACAGTAGCTTGTGGGCCTCTCCTTTGAGTTGCCTTTGTGATCAGGAACAGTGATCACGTCGGTAAGTGTTTAAAATATTTTCAGCGTGGATGAGCAAGCAATGGTGCCATTAAAATGTACATTTACAACAGCTAAGCTGAGCCTGGGATGGAACCATAAACTTGATACAAAATGAAAATCAGTCTGGAATATGTCAATTATTTTGCGTAGATAAACATAGGTTGACTGCTAATATAATGAATAGCAGATTAATGCCTGTCAGTGAGCCAATATAACTGTCAGTCAAATGGCAAGTTTTCCGATGAACATGGCACAGGGTAAAACCAATCCGTCCTCCTTAAAGATTCTGAATGTTGAATATCTCCAATTGGCTCCATTTCAAATGACTGAGATAAAAATACATTTTAGAAAAAGCTTTTTTAAAGTATTAGTCTGCTGTTAGAGAACATGACGTTTCTTTTCTCTGGATAAATGATGCCCCTTTAAATTGAGAAGGTTCAGGAGCACCTTAGGAACATAGAAAGGGCATTGCTATATTTTGCTGATTTGAAAGTAACAAGGAGGGCATTGATTGCCAAGGAGTAAATATAAGAATAAGGCACTAATTAACTATAATATCATAATATCTTATTAACTTTAATACTAAAGGTATATGACTTGTAGTTGTTTGCTGCTGTTTGATGGTGTAGAACTATCTGGATGGTCTCCTGGAAAAAGTTGCAGCTGAGGCCATAATGAGGGGAGTAAGTTGGCTCCATAAGGCTATCAAATTAAGGTCCCCATAGACGCAAAGATTTTACTTTGGTGAACGACCAATTTTAGTGAAATTCAACCAATCCATCAAATTATCGTGAAGTTAGTGGGAATCGAACGATCATACATCTTACGATTTTTTGTCAGAAAATTAATCTGCTAGGTTAAAAGAAAATGTAATGGTCCCAGTGCAATCTATCTATGTTTGCAGGGCCAAGTGGGCAGCTACCCTAAGTTTTCCTGGCAATTTGGCCTGAAATGGTCTTTTTACCATTTTGTACATTTTGTACATTTAAATGATCATTTCGAGATAATTGTGGTTTTGCGATAACGAAAAGATCTTTTATAGATCTTTACATCTATGGCCAGCTTTAGACAGCAACAATGCAAAATAATTAATGGCCAGGGTTCCTCAGTCAATGGATGTACAGCACACAATTTGAGATTTTTAGATGCAACCACCTCTATAAAATTTGTTTGTTTTTCACAAACCTTGCACCTAAAGCTGAATGTCTGTAACTGTGCTGTGCAGTTGTAAATGACCCCTTATGAAGTTCAGTGGCAGATATACAATTACTTATGTCATTTTGATGACTTCAACATTGCATTCTTTATTATTTTTTCTGAAACATAGATATAAAGTTCTGTTAGTTTTCAAATACTGTCTGATCTGCAAGAAACGCAGGTATATTTAAGATATTTTCACTGCAATTTTCCATTGTTTTTTCTTACCAAGAAAGTCCTGACCTTCTCCTATAAATGGTTGCGTTGTTGGACTCCCAACAGACTAATGCCACTTTGCGGATCTGGAGCGGCAGCTGTCGTGATTTTTAATGACTGATTTATCTCAAACACTTACATTCACTAAGGCTCCTTCTGACAAGGTGCCCTTTTATTAAACTGTGCTCTTCAAATGTACTTTTATTTTTCTATTTCTTGCTATCAGTTTGAATTGCATCAGGAGCACTTCTTTTATGTGATAAGATGATGAAAATTGTTCCTTATAACAAATTTGTACTGTACAAATCTGAGCAAATTTTGAAGGTGATGGAATTTTTAACACTAAACCTACCAAACTGAATGGGGGGTCGAAGTAGGAAATGTCACTTTTGAATCATAATATGCTGTAAAAAAAGTAGCTGGTATTGGAAAAAAAAATATTTAAAAAAAAAATTAAATTGCACATACAGTAGATTACATACTGTAAGCGGCACTTTTAAAAATAGATCACTTTATCCAGCACTTATATACTGTACTTAAAAACTTTTTCAGTGTAGTGAAATGTCTTGCATAGCAAAACTATATATTTGACATAAATCCGAGTAACTTGCCAAGCCTAGTTTGTCACACTATTCCGACGTACTTGTGAAGAGCCTAATTAATATACTCTGACTGTGCAGGCAAAATACAATTTGAACTGATGAACTGCACTAATCAGGTACATGTATTGAGCTAAAAAAATAATTAATTTGCAGTGAATAATTTTGGGGTTTAAAGTGATACTTATACTGAAATCTGTAATGTTTTTGAAAGCTTAAACCTTGTATCTTTGGAGCCTGCAATCACTTCATCAATATCTCTGCAATGTTTGGTATTAGCAGTGTCACTGCCTGTTCAGTTGTCTTCTACTAGTTCTTGTTGCCAATCAACATATGAACAGTGGAGAAGCAAATCAAATGCCTGGAGCAATGGGGTGGTTTCTCATGGCTAATGCATTGTAGGTATTTTATTTCTCTGTATTTTTTCTCACATCAAATGCCATTGGTGTCAATGGTTATTTTTCATGTGTTTTTTTGCACTTGCAAAAACACACATTTCTCCACAAATCTGGTGGAAAAAGATGCTCATCCTCAATTATATCATATTGGTATGGAAGGGGAAACTAGCAGATGCTACAAATTTGCTTTGTTGGTTAAAGGACATGTAGAATGTAAATCAAATTCTGCTTCATATGGGTAGAGCACAGGTCCCCCTCCTGAATACCATAATTTTCAGCACATAAATCCCATCCCTTTGCCAATGCTGCTGCATTTTCTAGAACCGATTCCTAACTTTTTCCTGGCTGACATTTTCCCCCTACAATGTTAGCAGTGACATATCTGCATAATATGCATGTGTGCATTGCCCCTCCTGTCCAATCTATTGGTTTGTAAGATTATATTTTATTCAGTGTAGATCTGTTGCAATATTAAGTGACTGTTTACCCAGGCAGTGTGGTTAAGCTGTCCACTTTCTCACCAAAGTCAGGAGAATATGTTTTACAAGTGAGAGAACAATTACTGCAGAGCAAAGCTTCTATGGTAACCGGCAATGCCATATTTTCATTAGCAGCCAAACTTGAGTGGTGTCTATAGGAAGGTAAAACATTGAAGTGTGCATGTGTTAGTCTGAAGGAGGGCCGAATGGGTGAGCGACAGAGAGGGAATCCTAAGTGATTAAGAGTCTGCTGCAGCCTTACAATTAACCTTTAAACAACTGAAGTTGGAGGTATTTGGAGATTTCAAGGCTGCTGCTTAAAGATTAAATTTCATGGTGGGGCATTTACGTGTCCTTTTAATAGTAATATCAGTCTCATTTTTATTGTGGGTTATAGAGGAAGAAAATATATGTTGGTTCCTAACTGGTGGTTAAATCCCATATCATAATATACAAATGTCTTATATCTCAGAATTAAGTAATAGATCAATATGGAACTGAAATCGAATAAATTTCTGAAACATTGTTTAAAATTTTAGGTTGAGTTATTTTGCATAAGCTTTACCGATTCAGGCATAGATGGACCTTGGTGAAATTTGTCCCTCATCCCTCAAATTAGTGATGGATTTTTTGCTCCATCAACAGGAAATGTGTATGAGGAAATATAGTGGAGTGAGCTACTTTATTTGACAATTAAGCTAATTTAAAATGAACTGATGAAGCTCTTACTATCTCTTCTGGACTTGGTTGACTTTTAAGCGACTGAAGGTGACTTCATTGTATTAAATCAATTTTGTATATCAATTTACTTTTTACTAAGTGATTTTTTGAGTGCTCTTTTGTTCTGTCCCGTCATAACTGTATTTTGAAAGGGATGAGATTATTTCAGATATTAGTTATTGCTGTTATGAGAAACTCAGTCTCCAATAGATAAAAAAGATGATCTGAAGTATTATCTTTAACTTCTGCAGTTTAAACATTTTTAACATTAATTGAAATATGTACTATTATTAAAAGTTATATTTTAAAATAGTTTGTATATGCTTCTTATAACTTAGTTGTGTTCAGTATTGTAGAGATCACTAAATATCACTCAAAATACCCTATTTTATCTATTGTATGCATTTGTTATTCTTACCTGTGGTACAAAAGCACGGTCCCTAATGTTTGTGAATTTTTTTTTTTATATGTTTAGACTGAAATTCTTATGCTGCAGTGCATCCTGATTCCCTCATAAACTACCTTATTTCCCATCCAAAATGATAGACAATATTTGCAGGGTTGGACTGACATATCATGACTTCAGGGAAGCACTGAATAAGAGATGGCTGTCAGGCTGGGCCACAGGTGAGTGGCTTACAGGTAAGAGCCTAGGTGCTGTGTAACATGGAAACCACAGGTATTTGAGGTGCTGATACACAGGAAACATGTTGTAGCATGGAAAGATTTATTAAAGTTAAGTGCAGGCAACACAATTGGTTATTTGCAAGAAAAAACAGAAGTCTTTTTACCGGGTTAGTGGTCAGAGGCAAGCTGCAGGCAAGAGTGATCCAAAGAATAGGCAAAAGGTCAGAACTGGCGGCAAACTTGGAGAGTCCGATAAACTGGCCGAGGTCAGGGGCAGGTTGGAGGCAGAGAATGGTCGAAGAGACAGGCTGGGGTCAAATACCATGAGATCCAATAGTTAATTGAAGCAGAGAACCAGGCAGGACAAGGACAGGAACAGGGCAGGAATCAGGCACAGGAGTCACAGGAACAAGGAGTCACAGGAACAATTGGTACACTGGATCTAGCTTGGGAGATTCAATGACCAAGCAACAGGGTATCATTTGCAACAGGCTTATAAAGCCCCTTAATTAGCAAATTACAAACATCTGGTAGAGCAAGGAGGAGGAGGCGAAGGAAGTGAGCAAATGTATAAGGTCTTTGATCATACCAGTAGGGTCAGATTCCAAAGGTTTCCAGTGGCTCAATGAAGTAATGCAGGAGCTTGTGAGTGTCTAGTTCAGAGTTCGATCCCAGGTAGCTCCTGACAATGGCCAAACACATTCTGGGATTTATTGCCAGCAAAACAGTTGATATTGAAAGAAAATAAACAATTTTGCAAAATATACAATGAAATGCTTCAAAAGCTATTAGAGGTATTTATTAGATATGTTTGATTTAATTCACCACTTGCATTATTCTAAAGATTAAAAAAGAATGGTAAGAAAGGATTTTTGGAAATGTTAGTAAACTCATGGACCCCGCCTGCATTCATGTCCCCTACATGTGCTTTGATATATCATATTTTGTCATTTTGCTCATGGGTTAAGATTCATTTTGGATTTCACTTAAAATGTAAGTTCTATATTCATTATGCAGGCAATAAAGGTAAATTTGAAATTGTAGGCAAAATTGAACCATTTATACTGCATCTTTTTTGTTTTTGTCCTGTGATGCTTCAAATTACATTTCAGAAAATAGAATAGACCATTGCATCTCAGATAATTATGCTGCTCCACAAGGCTTGCTCTAAAATAGGGTTGGTTTATGTTGGATAGAGTTTGCACATGCTCTAAGCATGCTAAATGAGCAGCTGAATGAAGCAAATTAAATATTTAAAACAATTTGTTAGGCAAATATGCTATCAATCCAACTGATTTATAACCATTTATAATCTGAATAATTGAATAATTTACATAAATGAAACATTCTTCAAATTCTACTTATTTATTATTCACACTTTCTGCCTACATTTTGGGCCCTATTTATTAAACCTTGATATTTTTCTGGTTTTTAAAGGAAAAATCCTTTTTTTGAGATTTTTTACTCTCTGAAGATGCTAAAAGATTGAATCAAAAAATACATCAGAAAATACCTGTCTAAATCATGTAGAAGTCAATGACTGATGGTCCCTTTAACAATTGGAATATCATGATTGATTGTGGTATACTGAGGAGAGCCTGTCTAAGTATCGCCTGACCATTGAAGAATGGAAAAGCAAGAAATTATTCAGAGATGAAGCAGACTACAGCACAGGTTGCATTTACTAGTAGCAGAGACAATCTAGCACATATGGACATACTGATCAGACATTTTATATACTTCTATAACACATGAAGCTGGCTTGGCTGCAGTTGAAAATTGGTTGCTGTCTTCAAATTATAATGACCAAGAGAAAGATTTATTTTTGAGATTAATGGAGATTGTACAAGCAATTACAGGGTACGGATATGGGGAGCAATGTAGCTCCCACATATGCCAACCTGTACATGGCAGACTTTGAGAATACTTTGTATATGCTAACACTGTATTTCAACTTCATTGCTCCCTTTACTATATATCAATTGTCATCATGTTTTGGGAGGGGCCTGTAGATCAATTGGTAGAGTTCCATCATTTTCTTAATTCAATAGTACCCATTCAGAAAAAAAGATACACTAATAGAAACTGATCTTTATAAGAAAGACACAGATCGAAATAATTTATTACATAATACTATCTTTCACCCACATACTTTGCTTGGATCTCTACCTACTACACAGTTGAAGAGTAAAAAAGATAGTCTCAACAATGTGACCAGACACCATAAAACATGTCAGACAATTTTGTGGAGCAAGGGTATTCCCGAAGGGAGATTCATGAAAGTGTGATAACGATAAAAAATGTTACCGATAAACAGCTTAGAACCTCCAAGGACAAAGAACAAGGAGAAAGGGGATAGGTTGGCTTTTGTCAGTCAGTATTCTGTAGCCAGCAATCATGTATAATAAGGGGATAATAAGGAAACATTGGCAGGTGTTTTTTCAGTTCTCCTGATGACTTACAAATGTAACAGACACCTTTTTTTGGTACTGGTTGACATAGGTCCACAAAAGAAATAAATCGTTTTTTGGGTACCCCTCAAATGGGGGTACACTGTAAAAATATTACAAAAGATCTATTGCACATTCACACACAGGAAAATATATCCCAATTGGAAAATATTACATCTGTGACTATACGTATATAATCTCATTAAGTGCCCTTGAGGCCTTGCATACGTATGGGAAATGAGAAAGTAGGTGAAAGAAAGTCATTGACTGTTTGGATAAACTCAGACTGGGTGGGAATAGACAACGTATCCTTAAGAAATTAGGAATGTACTGAATTAATACATTGGTTACTAGAGTAGTTCTGGGGTGATCAGGCCTCTGAATTCAGCATTGGAGCCAGAGGAAAAATGTTTCCACAATACTTGATAAACAAAAATGCATTGAAATACGATATGGATTACTGTTAATTATAAATGGCTGTATATCATCAGCATTATTCACAGGATTCACATAATTTTATATTTGTCACATTATTCTTTGTTTTTTCATGGACATTGACTTTTATTGAATTTGGATATTACTATATTTGTCCCTTCCTCTTCCTGTGGGTATTAAAGTCTTGTATTTGTAATTTTAGGCTGGAGCAAATGCCCAAAAAGTTACTGTAAGTAAAGGTTTTCACTTTTTACAAATATTACCACAGTGGTGCTGTTTTTTTTTGATTTGAATAAACTTACCAGGGCAGAGGGTTTAGCGTGCATCTGGGGCTCCATTGTATAGCACACTTCAACTGTATTTGATGTTTTTTACCTCCAGGATTCAGGTTGTTTGCACTGATTTTCATTCGATAATCTGATAAATGAAATAAAAAAGTTTCACAATTCTAATTGCCGCTGGATTTGATAAAGTAATCTGCACCGGCCTGGGGTTATTCCATTGAGCCCTGTGGAGCGATTCTCTTCTGGCTTCTTTTGTCTTCTCGCGGCTGTGCATGTGCATTAGAGTGAAAAGCCAACCTTTAACTAAAAATTTCGCTTTTTAATTCTACTGCGCATGCGTCTGCCCCTGTTTCAGGTAAGTAAATACATTCACTTGGGGGTGCCTAAAATTTGCCACCCTCAAGTTGTTAATAACTTTCCATCTCCTTTAATAATTTATATATTCAATATGTATTTAATAATTTATATATTCAATATGTATTTATTATGTATTTATATGTATTTATTAAATATCTATGAAAGTTTATTATTTATTAAGAGAATAAAAATGAATATAACAATGTGCCATATAAAAGCTGTCAAATTCATGTAGAAGTAAATGGGAGTTGTCCTAGATAAATTTAAGTGAATTTTTCAAGTTTTTCAAATTTTTGTGAGAGTTGGTAGACTCGTTGAAAAACGTGAATACAAAACAATTTTACTGCACTCAAGATTTTGGTCACATTCTATTCAATACAATTTTTAAATTCACTTTTTTTTATAAATAAGCACACATTCGAGTTAAGTAAAGTTTTCCGGCTTATTGGAATTTAAAAAATAACTCTAAAATCCTCAAACTGGAATTTTGAAAAATAAGCCTTACAAGGTCCTTTGGCTAAACTCTCTGGAGCTCATTTATAAACAGTGGGCAAATTTGCTCCTGGGCAGTAACCCATGGCAACCAATCAGATGATTGCTTTCACTGCTCAACCTGCAGCTGGCTGAAAAAAGCTAATCACTGATTGGTTGCTAAGGGTTACTGCCCAGGTGCAAATTTGCCCATTGTTTATAAATGAGCCCCTCTGTATTCCTGTAATCTCTAAGAGTATGAAGTACCAGCTGATTTGAGCACTAGTATGTGGGTGTAGTAATCCCAAATGCAAATTTTACAGAAGAACAGTATATTTAGACCTTAAAAAGTGTAGAACAAAAGCATATTTAGGCTGGGGTCTATAGCTTATATCTTTTGAATATAGGTAAAAATGAAAAATAACAAAATGAAAGCTTTAGTGGTCCATTAATTCCTACAGTTGAAGCAGAGTTTGTTTCAACATACACCTCTGCACATCACAACATGAGCCAATCAATGATACAGCCAGGAAGAAAGCAAAGGACTTTGACCCTAAGCAAATCCTCAACACACATCCCAATAAATTGTATTTGCCATAATTCATACTGGAGCTTACAGTATGTTTTAATGGAAGGTAGGAATAGTATGACAACATGGTGTGCCATCACTGCCAAATGTTGTTTATATAGAGATATGTTCAGTAAGGTACTAGCTTCCCTAGAAGTTTAAATCCTGCGTAGCAAATATCACAGAAAATAGAAAAAACCTGACCAGAATTGTTATCAGACCCCAAACTCTTAAGAGAATGCATATTCACTATGTGTACTAATCCACTGAGATATAATAGGGCTGTCAAATATTGTTACTTCTTATTGTTAAAAGTTCTCAGATGGATCTGGTCATCTTTTCTTCCATCACACTGGATCAATAAAGTAATTAGTTGTTTTAATTCCTCCAAGACAGATCTGACAATGTTCATTGTCATGTGACAGATTAGTATAAGTCAACTGGACCTGTGCATTCATTAGCACTTGTTCACAATAATGGGATGTAAAAACAATCTTCAATCCTTTGTCTTTACTTACAGGCAAGCTTTGAATATTCTTCTCCATAAATGTGGCAGTATACCATGGTGACATTTTTTTATCAAAATGAAGTTGACTATAAAATATATTTCTTTGAACGTTTATAATCATCATAAGGTCTTCTGCTGAAAATCAGTCTTCACCATAATACAAACTAATGTAACAAGTCAATCCATCCTGCAAAAAAACAATGCTCAATGTATATTCTTCTATAGAACCAGTAACATGAGGGGCTTGAATTTTGAATTTTGCTATATGCTCTCCTTGTACAATATGCATGCCAGTGATTGGCAAATTTCTCTCGTTTAGCTTTGCCGAAAATGTTGCCAATTTCCCAGAGAAATACATTTAATAAATTTAAAATAAAAGTTTAATAAATCACAAAAAAAAAATGGTGTTTTGGTGACTTTAATATATACCCCCCTTAATGTTACTTACTAGAGTTAATGGGATTTTCTTATGTAATTGTTTTTCCAAAAAGAGACATATTTTGCAATGATTAAGAAGAGTTGTTATCAAATTTAGAATAGGAACATCACAAATGTGCCACATTAAATGTACATTTAACCAGCAAAATACAGCATATGATTACTATAAATCCTTTCAGAGTATGGTTCAACACTAGGAATAATTTATTAACAGGCTAATCTCAAATGAAACTCTGCAATGATTACACTGATCAGAGTTAGTTTATGTGGCTATCTAGTTTCCTACAAAAGAAATGCAAATCATCTAATATCTGGTTTCTCCATTCCTGCAAGTAGAGGTTGTTTTCACCTCCTCACAGTGCTCGGCGTACTTCACTGGATGGCATCTTGTAGCTGTGAATTGAAGCGGCAGCAGTTTTACAAGAAGAAAATAAACTTGTAACATTCCCAGTTTACAGCTTTGCAAAGAAATGAGAAGTGATGTTTTGTCAGGCGCGATCATTGCACAGTTTCATGCTACAAGACATTTAAAATGCAACGCGGAGAAGAGGGAATGAAAATGCCACTCCCCCGTCACAAAAAAATCAATTATTGCAGCTTAACCGTCTGAGAAATAGCAGTGAGACAGCACAGACTGGAGATTCATGGGCCATAAACTCCCTACTGCTCCTCACAAATAGAATATAGAATGCAGCAATAAAGAGGTCTTACTTATTTGTTGTTTGAAAAAGACATAGCATCAGCAAATTTTTTTTTCTTAGTAAACACAATGACCCACAGACAAGTGCTCTATTTATATCAGTGCAAGCCAGACATTGGCTACTAATCAACTGGAACAAAAGTGTGGGAAGCATGCCATTATGGATAGATTCAGAAACATCAAGGTCAAGACATAGGTTCTAACTACAGGGGGAAATTAAAAATTAAAAAGTACAATAGCTAATTAAAATAAAAAATAGATTCAGGACGTTGGAAGGTGAACATAGTCAATCATTGGAATATGATTTATAAAAAAGCTTGGAACATTTTCCCCTCAAAGGTTTAACTTAGCAGCGCATTTACATTTTGCTGTGCAACTTTAAACAATGGAGAACACCAACAGATATGGTGAAATAATTTACATGCTCATAGTAAAATTTTAGAAAAAGACATTGCTATAAACATATATAACCCATTTTTGGCCACCCCCCTGGTGCCAAGGTGGTACATCACAATATTTACTGACTTAAAGGTCCTGAGTCCCCTTTGCTAGGTGAAAGGGTACTGGGAATTTTTCTCTCTGGCAGTGCCTCCACCTAATGGGATCCGGGAATGCACCTGCGGATGGCCCCATTAGGAATAACATGAAACACACACTTTATTATAAAAACAACAACTTTATATAAGCATAGTGTAATTTCAAGGGGAAGTAAAACACATTTACATCATATTAAATATAACCCACTCCCATGGGAACCTATGGCAGTCCATTTCCTGACCCTCCATGCCAGACAAATTCCCGCACCACTCATTTGCAGTATAAAGTCTGAGTCCCTTATCCCAAATGAGTACAATAGGTCCCAAGTAGTAATAGCAGCCCAAGATACCTTTCCCTCCGTTTAGGTACTGGCTCCCTTGTGGCAGGCATAAACAAAGCCCATATCACAAATGGAATATTGCTGGATCCTCTCTTTTCCACCCTCTCCTGGCATCACTCACCCGAGGGATCACACACAGACCTGGCAGGCTCACCTAGAGCTGGAGCAGGCATCCACAGCTATGAATCCATTCCATGACATAGCTCCCAGCACTGTCTATAACACGAGCACACTGTTGCTAAATCCAAAGCTGAACTGTAGCTCCCAGCACTGTATATAGCGCGAGCACTCAGATATCTTCCTCTGCAGAACTACAGCTCCCAGCACTATCCATAGCACAAGCACAAAAGATGTCCAGCAAAATTCCAAACTTGCATGGTTGAGCTTTCCAGGCTTTTGGAGTACCCTGCATCAGCCCACAGGGCTATCAAACTCCTTTTAGCCCCCTACATCTTTGCATGAGTTCTGTCCACCTTCTCTCCATGAAAGTGAAAGGAATCCTCCAGCAGTAATGGCTGCGAGCACATGGCAATCTCCTTTTATATAGCACAGCAGCGACACTTTTTGGCTGCTTTTGGGATCAGCCATGCTGCACCAATCAGGAAACCCTGTATACACCATGAGGCTCCAAATGAAAAGGAGAACTTACGCCTCAAGGTCCCTACGTGTATTGTGCTTGTAATTTCTAATATAACTGTATTGTAATTTATACTACAAATCAGACTGTGTGCCAGAAACTGAATAATCTCAGAAATGTGTATAGGAGGTTAGACAGGAACATTTTGCTATGTAAAAGCTGTCTAGACACTGTGAGAACAGAGGGGTACTGCAAATAACTATAACTCTTTTGATTACCCCTACAATTCTATAATTTGACTGGAAATTCCATTAAGTAAATGATGCTCTTGCACTAGATCTACCACAATGCAGCATAAGGCTCATCATTCCTAGCACTTTATCTGAATCACACAAGCCAGAAGCTTGCCATAATGGTGTAATTTATTGTTATTACTTTCAGTTCTTACTGTAGATGGTTTTCAACAAGAAAAAAAGTCATGTTTTATACCAATGATCCCCAAGCAGTGACTCATGCTTAAATAAAAGATATTTTTAAAAAAATTATCACTGGGTCCTGCTAAGTACACGATCCCTGGAGACACAGGACCGCTGTGCAAAGTACAGAGAGAGACCAGCCACGGGAGACAAATTCAGAACATCAAGCACGCCGGAGATTAAAAACGCTGCCTACGATTCCCAGCAGGCATTCGGAACCGGCAATCAACACATTCGGAACCGGCAAAAGGCACTTCCGCAAACAGTCTGAGAAACTACGAACGCTCTGATTAAGACAATTCACCTCTATACGGCTCGGTAAGTTTAACTGCCCGTGGGGCCTTAAACAAAGCTCCAGTGATACCTGACTATTGAAGCTTTGATTTTCAGTTAATGAAATTATCAGAATTTTCCACTCTTTGAGGAAAGGATTTCCATGATAAGCGTACAATCAAGATTGTAAGTAGATCTCATATACCATCCCTGAAAAAAGTGTAATACACTATATAGCCTTATTTTTTCCATCTAGGAACCTAGGGAACAGTATACTGGCAATCAGCACACTAAATAACTATATCTACATTTAATTTGAAAACTTTGGACAAGTGGCTCATAAGCAACATGTTGCTCTCCAACCCCTTGGATGTTGCTCTCAGTGGCCTCAAGGCAGGTGCTTACTTCTGAATTCTTGGCTTAAAGGAAGCTTTAGAGCCTCCTGTTGGCTGCAAGTCAACATAGGAGCTACCAAATAGCCAATCACAGCTCTTATTTGGAAGCCCCATTTACTTTTTGCATGTTATTTTGCTTTTTTTAAACAAATAATTCACATTTTAAAAAATGATTTCTCTGTTATAATTAAGCAGTACCTTACTTGATGCCAACAAAGATTTAATTACCCCATATTGGTATCAAGACAATCTTGGATTTATTTAATATTTAAGCAAATTCAAGGAACTGTAGCACACTGGTCCAGTTTTTAAGTTGCAAAAGTGATTAATTGGCTCTTAGTAGACAAAGTAAGGCAATGTTTCGGACCACACTGGGCCCTTTACCAAGCCTATTTTTTTAATATTTAAATGATTTTTATTTAACTTAAAATGTGGTAATCCAAATTAGCCCTTGGATGTTTTTCTCAGTTGCCCTCAATGCAGGTGCTTATTTTTGAATTTTTGGCTCAAACAAAGCTTTATTTGCAAAAAAAATAAAAATAAAATAAACAGAGCCTCCTGTTGGCTGCAAGTCAACATAGAAACTACCAAATAGCCAATCACAGCCCTTATTTGGAAGCCCAACATTGTTTTACACTTGAACATTACTCACAAGAAAAAAAGTTTGGGGATCCCTGTTTTACAGGATTCAGAGGGTAGGAGTACAATGTACAGTATTACAGCTTTAACGTGCTTCAGTAGCGTGTTCCATCCGATATGAAATACATTTTGAGTAGTGCTGCAAAGCTACTACATTACTACTATATTATCCAGAATACTATTAAACAGAAAGCTCTGAGTGACGAAATGCCGTCTCCCATAGATTCCATTTTTAAATAAACAATTCATGTTTTAAAAACTGATTTCCCTTTCTCTGCTATAATTAAGCAGTACCTTACTTGATGGCAACAAAGATATAATTACCCCATATTGGTATCAAGACAATCTTGGGTTTATTTAATATTTAAATGATTTTTAGTTGACTTAAAATATGGTAATCCAAATTAGCCCAGGTCCAGAGCATGACAGGGGTAGCGGCAATCTGACAGGACCCCTCCCAACAACACCAGGGGGGTTAGTTATTAAGGCGCGATTTTGAAAAAACAGAAAAAGTCACTGTAAAAAACACACAACACGATTTATTATGACAAAAAGCTCTTCCAAGTCCATATCCTAATACCCCCTACACCGCGACCTCCCTTGTTCTGGGGAGGGCTGACAGGAGATGTTCATGGTAAAAGAGAATGCTCCTTTGACTTCCTTCCTCTTTTAACCCCTCATTCAACACATCTCTGATCTAAGATCACATCATCTTTGGAGCTGATTTTGCTGTGTATGTTTGTGTTTTCCTGTATTTAAAACAGCTAAATATACTTTAAGAATAGTTAACCAAAATCTTCTTATTCTAACTGTGCTTAGTGTCCCTTTAACTCTGATCTAGACATTTACCTCTTGTATTGATAGGAGCTGCTATCAAGGCAAGGTTAAAAAATAAAAAAACTCTTGATTTTAATTTTGATGAGCAGTTTTATACTTCATATATGATGGATTTCAGCTCCACTGGTGCATTTCTCAACATCTGCTGTAATCCTTACCTTGCAGACGTGGTAGCAGGTGTATTCATGTTTCTCTTTACTGGGAAATTGACAGATGGACCTTCACAGTTATAAATAAAGAGTAAGGATGCCCACTGGGCATAGGAAGGGATGAGTGGAGGATATTGTTCTTTCAATTCTCTTCCACCTTTTTCTGCCCTTCTTGTTATTTATTTATTTGATCTCACAATAAAAGACTTGTGGAAAGTCCATTCAAATCTTTCTGTATCTGTCACATATTGAAGGTTTCTCACAAAAATGTCAAAGAACAAACTTTCCACCTGTTCCACTCTCTTTTGAAAATCCATTTACTTTGTTTCCTAGAGAAGCAACAGGATTCCTGTTTAACCTATCTTCAAAGCTTTATTAATATTCTCTTCATGAAGTACAGTTTTGTTTTAACATATACTTTTTATTTTCTATAGAAGGGAAGGGGTTAGCAGTATTTTCCAAGCTAAATAGCTTCTATTGACGTTTCCACATAATGCCCCTTTGAAATACTTAGAAATAGCAGTTCAAAGCGGAACAAGCACTTCAAACTACAAAGGGAACCCAATAGCACACCATTTGTGCAAGTGTTATTGCAGTTCTACATGGCTCACAATATTTTATATGGCAGTATGTTGCAGATTCAAGTCATAATCTGTTATTTATTTGGAACAGAGCTACATGGAAATGAAACCTGTCTTTGAAAGGAAAGGAGAGACTGACAGTATAAATATGGGAATGCAAGAATTTGGCCAATGAGAGTAAAAAAAATACTGTACTTTGAGAAGAGTTATCATGCCTGGATTTCCTACATGGGTGTACCTAGGCCGCTATGGCCTTCTCTGCATGTCAGACTAAAGAGACCTACACAACAAGCATGTTGGAGACTATACAACAAGCATGGGAGAATTAATGTATGTGTTGTATTGTAAGAGTAAGTGTTACAAAGGCATTTAAACAGAAATAGCTGAATACAAGGTAGACATTGCACTTGTCATGCAGTAGTAGAAACTGGTTTAAGGATAAGGGTTAGTGAGTATGTTGGTGCAATGGAATTTGTGTATTGTCACATACAGGTATGGAACCTGTTATTCCGAATGTTTGGAACCTGGGTTTTTCCTAATAAGGGGTCTTTCTGTAATTTGGATTTCCATACCTTAAATCTACTAAAAAATTCAAAACATGAATTAAATATAATAGGATTGTTTTGCCTCCAATAAGGATTAATTAAATGATATCTTAGTTGGTATCAGGTACAAGGACCAATTGAGGTAAAAAGATAAATTTACTTGACATAAGCTCAGTGGATTCTGAACTAACAAAGAGTCAGAACCACCGTGAACAAAGAAATCACAGAGTTTAATAGACTTGGGAATGTATGAAATAAGAATGTATGTGAGTAAAAGTGAGTTACCAGTGGGAGAACATAGAGATATATCTCATAGCACAGAAAAACAAATAACTTATAGCCAATCGGGAAGTTCTGCCTCAAGGTCAGGGTAATAGGCTAACTTGAGAACAGAATATATATGTTAAGGGGGGAAGGGTTCCAGAGGAATCTGCATACACAGAATTTTATCCTTTCCCACAGAGAAAAGGGAAATCATTGTAAAAATGTTGAATTATTTGATTAAAATGGAGACTATAGGAGGCAGCCTTCATGTGATTCAGAGCTTTCTGGAATACAGATTTCCAGATAAAAGATCCCATATGTGTATATATGCAATCGTGGAACAGCCTCTCCAGATAATTTTTGGAATCTGAATTGCTAAATCTAAGTGGTAATCTTACAGAATTGAGGGGTAGCTACAAACTTGGGAGAAGATAGACTGCTTACTGGAAAGCCATTGGCAGGGGCAAGTGAAGTTAGCGCTGGAGACAGTTGAATGAAAAGAGGGTATGGAGGACCAAAATGTACAAAATGCAAAAAGACTGGTGCCAGTATTAAATGTATGTTTGATAATTCAAGAAGCTTGACTGTTATAATGGGAGTGCTGAAATTAATGGTGCTGGATGAGAAATATCATTTTATTGGTATTGCCTAAACATGGCTTAATAAGTTACATCACTGGGCAGTAAATATAGAGAGATATTCCTTTTTTTCAGAGGGATAGGGGAAATAAAAACGTAGAGGTCTTTGATTGTATATTAAAGCTGGCCATAGACGTGCAGATTTACCTTCATATCAGATGAACAATCGTTCGGTGCCATCTCCCAACCTGCCACTAACCATTCATATCAAGCAAAGTAGTAAAAGAACAGATCAGGTGATGTTCTGCCCCTGACAGCAATCGTACGAGAGTTATGTCTGACAAAAGCTGGTGACAATCTTCTGCTGATATCGCCAGATCGGCAATACATGCAGAGATATTATCAATAACAGCTGACAGAAATTTCCTAACCTGTGCAATCATCTGAATGATCGATTGCCATGGCACGAAAAATGTCGGGACACTCCACCCACGGCCCGAAAATCATATGAAACGGAGATTCGTATGATCAAATCTTTGTGTCTATGGCCAGCTTTAGTCTTATTTGAGTTGCAGTTTTCACAGATTACAATACAACAGACAAGTAAATTGTACTAGTATGCTATAGAGCCCCATATAGTAGAAGGGAAGAGGCTTAGAATAAGTTTAAGGTCTAATAAAGTGATTTAATTGCCCAGTTATTTACTGGAGCAATCATTTTGCTCATGGAAACTAAATGTATTGCACGGTACATTCATACGACGAGGTAGTTGAGGACCCAAACACAAATGATACTATAACTAATCTAGTTATAGATATATGAGGGTTTAAAAAGGCTAAAGCAGATAGACGTGTAATGTTGGACAAATCTGTTCTGTTTTGTTTTGCAGAAAATTTGTGAAAATCTGCAAAACACATTGAAGTCAATCATTTTTTTAGTTATTTGTTATTGTATTGTGAATTTTAATTGTGCACTTTTATGAAGTGCTTGAAGGTGTCCTAATCTTTTGGAGCAAACATAACCACTTTTTCAGTAGGAAGTTTTATTACATCTACTGCGCATTGGCGCAAACTATAAAATTTGCAAACTTTCTTCCACTGTCGTAAGTGACCGCTAAACAGTTTCCAGGTTCCCAAAAGCTATATTAAATTTGCACAAAGCAAAATTTTTTGTGCAAAGGCATAACTTTTCGTATTGTAAATATGACTATGAATATTTTCATTCATCCAGGTCATGGTATATCTAGTATAGGTCAATCTAAAAACAACTGGACTTGCTGAGTAATCAATGAAGACGTTTCACTACTCATCCGAGCAGCTTCTTCAGTTCAACTGACTGGTGTGGGAAGTTCTCGGCATATAAACTCTTCCTCTAATCCAATCACAATGGCACATTGTTACTCTTCAAAGAGGTGACATCTGAAGAAACTCACAGAGGTGGTGATTCTGTGTAGTTACTGTGATAGGATTATCCAATGTGTCATGCAGCTCCTAGAAGCAGGTGTTACTTGTGAGAGTTGCATGAACAGCATTGTATGTAGCAGACAGATGGTGTCGAAGGCAGGGATGATCAGGGATGATTTTTCCACCTTGACATGAATCGCCTCTTTACGCCTCATTCAAACCAGTGCTTTTCTTTATTCAAGATTTGGACATTTTTATCTTTAAAGGAGTTTCTTTTAGGTGTAGAAAGACAGCTGAGTCTTGCCCTGTAGAGTTCGCCCTCTTATGCTGAGCCATTCACTTGGTCAGTAGTTGTTTTGTCTCCCCAATGTATAGATCTGTGCACTCTTCACTACACTGGACTTTGTAAACCACATTTCTTTGTTTTTCTTTTGGTGTTGGATCCTTTGGGTGTACCAGTTTTTGTCTCAGTGTGTTGCTAGGTTTGAAAAACACAGGGATGTGGTGTTTGTTAAAAATCCTCCTGAGTTTCTCTGACACTCCAGCAACATATGGGATGAGTATGTTCTGCCTACTATGTGTCTCTGGGCGGTTATTTCTATTGGTGTTCCTGTTGGGCTTGGTTGCTGCTGTTTTGACAAAGGTGCAGTATGGGTAGCCACACGCTTTCAAAGCTCCTCTAAGATGTTTTTGCTCTTTGTCTTTGGACTCTGTATCAGTTGCCACACATTCCGCCCTGTGGTGCAGAGTTCTAATGACACCCAGTTTGTGTTTCAGAGGATGGTGGGAATCAACCAACAGATATTGATCCGTATGAGTGGGTTTCCTGTATACTTCCTGTATACGTTCACTGAATGTCACTGAATTTATGCTGCTCACAATGATTCTTAGTGGGGCTCCTTCTTTGTGTATCTTGGGGAGTCCATATAAGCATGGTGTGGCTTCTCTGGGGTACAAAAATTGGTATAAAATTCGATCAATGGCTTTCTCCTTTTCAAGTTGTTGTAGGCAACCTATCACCTTTTTCTTGTAACCGCTGGTTGGGTCTTTTCTTAAGGGTTCATATGTATTGCTATCACTGAGTAGAGTGGTTATCTTGCAGTCGTAGTAAGTTGTGTTGAGTACAACTGTGCAACGCCCTTTATCTGCTGGCAGGATAGTGATGTTCGGGTCCTTACTCAGAGAACTGAGCGCTCTCCTCTCTTGTGTAGTGAGGTTAGAGGGAGGTGTTCTGGCACTTGACAAAGCAGCTGACACTTTTAGCTGAGTTGTTAGTGATTATTTTTGATAGCAAATTCTGTGGTTGTGATGAGTTCAACTACTGGGATGTGTTGTGGTGTCACTGTATAGTTTAACCCCTTGGCTAGAACGTCCTTTTCAGGCTGGGTTAGTACCCTATCTGATAGGTTCCTAACCCACATGTCTTTGGTGTTCTTTGGTGTCTCATCTTTCTGCCTCCAGGTTAGTTCTTCAGTCCTTTTCCAACTGCTGCTTCGTGACAGTAACGTGGTGAATTTGCTTACTTGTCACTCCTTACTCTTAATGTGTTAAGCAATATGTGCATGTTCAACAAACACAACCAACCCTTTCCAGAGTTCCATCAGGCAGTTCTTTTGCCAGACTCCGTTTCAGATGTTCTTTCTGCTTAAGGGCATCAATGGTAAAGTTGATCTGTCTCACCAGTTCGTTTAGTAGATGTTTTTGGGCTTTGTAAATAGTTTTCAGTTACTGACTTTTATTACATTCCCTACATGTTTTCAGCAGAATTGCCCTTTGTCAAGTGTCAAGCTTTTCCAGAAGTCATATAATGTATAGGAGCAGCGGTTGTATAATTGGAAGCAGGGAAGAAGCTGCTACAACATAGCAAACACATGATAAAGGGTTAAAGGAAGAAACTACTTTTGGAATCATTGGAAAGGCTGAAATAACAAAAGTAATGCTGGCATTTCCTTATTATTGTCAGAGCACTCTGGCAAGGAGAGGGGTTAAGCCTAGCTGAAGTCTTCCACCAATCAACTGCTGGGGGAGGCTTTTTAGAGCCTCTGTTCCCTTCTTGCCTGAGCAAACAGGTTTAGTGTGTTGAAGTGGGGGTGGTGTGGAAAGCTTTTTTTAATTAGTCAAAGTTCTAGCTCTTAATTTTTGATTGTTGCCTGTCCAGTTTAGATTTTTGTTGTTCTTTGGGCGATTACAACATGGATTTGTTCTAGATTCTGCTTCCATTTAATTCCCTCCTTGTATATGATCTGGTAGGCCTCCTGACTATGTTCCTATATCACTGATTAGAAATGCATCTCCTCCCTTGTATATGAGGTGGCCCATCTGCCCATTTTTCTGCTCCCAGTTCAGTCTGTAAAAAACACTCGCTCTCTCATTGCCGCTGACTCTCTGGTACTGTTGTGAGTTCTAGTTCTGCATTCAGCTATCCTTACAAACAAGGAACTGGGGCTCACTAATATAGCTCCTGGCACTGTTGTGAATTACAGTTCTGCATCCAGCAATACTCACAATGCAGGGGCTGGTTAAAGAAGTTCACTTTTTAAAATAACTTTTAGTATTATGTGAAGCATGCTAATCTAAGAGAATTTGCAAATGATCTTAATTTGTTTTTGTTTTGTGGTCTTCAAATTATTTAGCTTTTAGGAGCTCTCAAATTTGCAATTTTAGCAGCTACTGCATAGGATTGCTAAGATACAATCAGCCATAGGTCTAAATGAGAGACTGGAAGATTAATAGGAGAGGGAATGACTAGAAAGATAAGTATATCAAAGTAACAGTTAGAATAAAATGGTTGCCTATGAGCATTAGTGCCTTTTTTTTTTGCCTATTGGGGACATTACCCCATTTGAAAACTAGAATCAGAAGAGGAAGGCAAATAATTCAAAACTTAAATAAATAATAGAAAATGAAGACCAATCAAAATATTCCTAAGAATTGGTCATTTTATAAAATACTTATATTAAAGTTGTAGCTCACTTACACTTTGAGCCAGTAGGTTCCCAAATTCTGTGCTGGTATTGCAGGCTCAACCACTGGGATTCAGCACTTGTGTGTCAAATTATTGAGTGTATCCATTTATTTATCCAAACTGGCAGGCTGCAGGATTATCTGTTGTGGCTCTCCTTGTTGCTTGCCTTGTTAAACTTCATTTCTGATCACTTGTGAATAATTCACTTAGGAATGGTTCACCAAGCACTGCTTTCCCAGAAGTGGGTCTAAAGATATAGGAAAACTGAATACTGGACACAGGACTGACAAATTAGAACTGATTGCAGCAAGTAAACTGGGTTAGATTCATAAAATTAGGGACAAGATTAGAAATGTTACTTTAAACTGTTTTTTAGAGGATATATGTCCCCTTTAAGAATATATAGCAGTAAAGACATTGTTACACTTGACACAGAGTGAAAATTAGACTGAACTGCATAGGAAGTATGCCTTAATATGCTTTTGTGGACTGTATACTTAATTCACTACCCTCCATGGGTACAGACACAAAAAAAATAATACAATTTCAACCAGTATCTACACTGTTCTCTAAACAGGTTTTTGGGTAGTAGCAGATTTAGTTTAGGAATAAGGCACAAAATAATAGCACAGTACAGCAGGTCAGCGTGTTGCATAAAGCTATCACCCTCTATCCATAGTCCTTGCTAATGATAAACATGGCAGGTAAACATGCTATAATAATGGGTAGCTATGGCAACCATACAGGTACTTCTAATATAGTCAGTTACCCTCTTGCTTTTTCATAAATCTTACTCGAAAGGTCACAGACTTGATAAAGGATACTGAGAAAGCACTCGGCAATGTGAAAGAACAAACAGGAATACAAACAATCTTTTCAGTGTCGAAAAGTGATCATCATAGTTCAAATGAATGTTATATATGTACCACGTGACAGGACACCTAAGCTATGTACATGATTTACACATAGGAAAAGATATCCTGGCAATTGCAGTGTAATGGTAACAATTTAGACACCATCAACCAAAAATGACAAAATAGTTATTATTATTACCCATGAGAGAGTCTACACTGATGCTGAGATTAGTAGGGTATTAGTGCTCTACAAAGCATCAAAGATTCTAAAGATAGAACAGACAGACCTCTTTGCATGGGATTTGGCAGCCTTCAACCACTATAGCAGTTACAGCTGACTTGGAATGTAGAGCAGTACTTTGAATAGAACATAATAAAACATTGCTGAGCAGATGTAGTGTTGGTAACTAATGAATTATAGGTAATAAGGGTCATTTACTGCAACCCAGTTGCAAGTGACCTGCAGCAATTCATCTACATGCAGGGTGCAAAGTGTAAAAAAATATGATGAATTGTGCTTTTTCCTGCACTTTGCACCCTGCCCTGCTTATAGTTAATGAGCCCTAATGGAACTCAATACATATTGCTAGAGGCCTGTAATTTCACCACAAAGAGGGGGGATTGAGCAAACATCCTCCATTTTAGTCACAGTCATGGAATAAAATATGTAGTTCATTTAATAAGATCCTATGAGAAATATACAGTATTTTGGCAGCATCACTCCCCGATACAAAATTCAGCTGAGTTATTGCTTAAAAGACGGTGATATGGCTGGCATCAGCATGCTTTGAGAATATTGCCTGATTTATCTACTACATACATTATACTATATTTGTTTTCTTTTTAGTACTGTCCTTTATAACATAGTAATACATTAAATATTCCTCAAAATTCTTAAAACATTTTAAAACATGTTTCTTCATTGGATTGTAAAATTTTATATATATATATATATATATATATATATATATATATATATATATATATACACTAAAAAAAAAAAAAGCTGAGCATTAAACCTAGAATTCCTTGGCACCCAGAAGAGCCTTTAAGGCTGTGCAGAATTTAATACCCCTTACAAATCTAATAAAGAACTTGCCATTAATAATTAATGCCCAGTAATAGCTGAATCCTAGGGAGACTGCCTCTTGGCTGTTCTACGTTGCATGTTAGGGCTGCATTTCATTTTCTTCTGTGCTCCTATAATATTAGCTGAAACATCAGTCTTGCTGTTACTATTTATTTTTAATTTATTTTCACATTCCGCTTATTGTTGAAATAAATGTAGGATTCAAGGACCCCCTGCCTCTTAGTAAATATATATTTGTATTATTTTTCTTTACAAATAAGAAATGTGCAGCTAAAATAAATAGTGACAAACATATTTTTTTTTTATAATTTTATTTAGTGTTGGTTTAGTCTTAAACATTTATTGTGCAGTTTTCTGTGTCGTAGCCAGTTTTTAGAAAATGTTTTCCTGTTATTATTCTATTCCACTTGTTGACTTTTACCAATGCAAAATGAGTAAAAGGTTCTTATAATTTCCTGCCTGCTACCACTTCAAGGGGAAACAAAATGTGAATATGTGCCCTTAGGTTGAACCATTAAAAGGGGCTTTGTTCTACAGCTTTTTTTTTATACCCATTTACAATTAGTTTTGCTGCTACACACATGCTGATGGCCAGGATGCATATGGATAAAACATATAAAGGCTATGGAAAGCACCTTGGTCGAAAACTGACATAAAGGTAAGGAAAAGAACTAGAATGGCAAAATGAAGTCTGAATTTGGGCAGACAACAACATTATTGATAATATAAACTGGTTCGAGTCAGTTAGACTGCCCAGTTGAATCTTTGGTTAATGGAAAATATATGTAGTTAGAGTATGTGTAATAGAGACAATAAACTGCATCCCATCTTAGTGGTAGATCAACGCAGCTTTAGATAAAACCTTTATTCTGTTGCATGAATTAAAATTTTGCAACTGGATTCTTCGGAAGTTATAACAACATACATTACAAAAGATCTAATATACTGTACACCTACCACAATTCAGCTTCTATCTGTCCAGCATACACATACCAACTAATTTACCATATTAATTTACATTACTTCATTCCCACTCTCTACTATAAATAATCTATTTCTTGTACAGTATGTTCTATTTTATTTGAGAAATGTTCTGGGCAACAATTCTTCCTGCAGAATGCGAGTGGTACCCAGTCCAGTTTCCCCAGAAGTTGGTGGTTAGGAGAAGTTCGGATAGGGCAGCCAATTTTATAGCGTGTACCAGGCACATGAAGTAGGCAGGCTAGAGAGAATGGGAGTTGTGGACCCAACCAGGAGGAAGAGGGAATCACACAGAGATTCTGTCTGTCAATTAGGGTTGGAAATGGTATTGTAGGGTTAGTGAAGGACTCTGAGTCTTCAGGCAGGATTTACAATGTAAAAGTTCCATCCAGAGAACACAGCAAGACTGGTTCTGAGGGTTAGCCCTGATCAGGGATCTGAAAGAGAGAATCCCTAGGTGATGAGAGTGTCAGTAGGCTGGGAAGGAATGGGTGAAATGGAGTTCTATCTCAGTTGTTGAGTGATTGTGAGTTCTATGAACAATGATGCACCTAACAACCTAACAAGTGATAAACATACTGTGGAAAACTCTTCTGTTTAAGTGGAAATGGTGGAAAATAAGAAAAAAAAAGTGAAGCCAAAGGTACCTATGAGAATTGTGAATTTGAAGTTGTCATAAGTTACGAGTGTTGCAGTTAACAAGTGGAATGAAGTTCTGAGAAAAAAAGACAACTCCCTGCAGCTTTATTGGTTTCATGCAAAGCACCTGGAATAGCACCGGTAAGAAGCTGGCAGGTGTGATAACCAGGGTCTCATCTACTTACACTTACAATATACAACCGTATTTATACTACAATAATATATTACAAGTCTTTTGCACTTAACTGATTTGTACTATAGATATTCTTCACATTTTTCTGTGTTAAGTAATTAAGGCACTGCAGTATTTCTAGAAGATAAAAATCTATAACCATTTGTAGAATATTAAGAACAATAATCATGGCAGCTAATTACATTGCGGCAATTGGCTTGCTGATAGAAAAGTGTGTGCAGGACTGCTGCTCAGTAGTGGACTATATGCTGCATGAAGTCAAATTATTCACTGCGTGATAGACTGCAAAAGGGAATCACATTAATCGGTATACAGTATATTCACTTGGAAAATAAGGATTTAAGTAATTAAAGGCTTATGCCATCAATGAGTTATTTGTCAGAGAGAAATAAAATCAATAAGCATTGTTACACTTAATGAGACCCCTGACATGGCAAATAGTTAGTTGACCAATAATCATTGCGAGACTTTGGATCTATAAATCAGCATAACTGTTCACCAAAAGTTTTTGTACTCAACCTGGATTTCTTCTGTCTTGATGTTTTTTCCCTTCTTTTCAGTCATTTAGGGGGTTATTTACTAAAACTTGAATTTATCTCATATTTTTTTTTTTTATTTGACCAAGCTCAACCAAACTCCCATCCATGATTTAATCGGGTTATGTGAGAACTTGAATTGTACTTTTTGGGATTTGAAGATCAAAACATTACTTTTTTTTGTGTTATCGCCCAAAAACCCAAATTTTTCAGATTACCAGATGAAACTCAGTCCCTGTAAAAGGGACATCTGCCACTGACATCTACATGACATTGGCAGGTTTGAGATGGTGAATTTTTGGATTAGGACTTTAAGCAGCTTCAGGGTATAATAAACTTCAAAAGATTCGATTTTTTTTTTCTCATTTGCCCAAAAAACCTCAAACAGAAAAAAACAAGATTTAGTAAATAACCCCCTAAATGTGCAATATTTTTTGTTAGTTTATATGTAATATCATTTTCATTAATATTGTTTAACAAAATGAATCAGATATAGTAAAGTAAGGACTGCTGAAAAGCCAAATGAAGAATCTAAGAATGGCATAAGCAGTCTCAACATACCGATGTACATATAAAATGTCTTTGTGTTTTTATAAAAGCAAGTTGTTATATTGTGAATAAAAGCAGATGTGTAAGAACTGAAATACAGCATATTGTTTAATGAGATGTCCTATATAGTTATTTACTACCTTAGCATTACTTTTGTTGCAGCAGAAAAAAATAATTCAGTTGGATATTTTCAATAAAATTTAGATTTTTTTTTTACTCAGATCAATAATCCAACAATAATGAACAGTTCCTCGCTTCATTGGTGTAAAAGGCTATTGTAATCTGAAAAAGCTGCACAAGTACTGGTCTCTAAATTAAGTTATTAAAGGGTAGACACCAAAAAAAAAAAAAAAACTATAAATGTTTCTAATTTTACAGACCTGAAAGTCAACCCTTAGCTAATCCTGCTGGAAAGAATGCATCCAGTCTTGTATGCCTTATGGATAATTTGGTTTGTTCTGCACTTCTATAAAGATTTATTGGCATTTTCGTGATGCTTCCTGTTAACTAATGTCACTAAAACTGCATGACTTTGATGGACTTTTTCATCTGTTTCAATGTGGCATAACATATTTTCCTAGTCATTTAAAGTCTAATGAGCAGGCCACTTTTCTCAGTGTAATTAGCAAAAACCATGACAATCGTGGTTTTGGGTAATGATATTGGACAAATAGCAGGAATACCAGGCCATGGAAATACTCAACCTTATAACCCTTTAGCATTTCAATGAATGGAAACTGTCTTGAAATGCAAATATTTAAAGTACATTCTTTTTTTTTCTAAAGAAGATATTTGCATTTTGCATTTTATTTTGTCTGTGATTTATGAATCTCCAGTTTGAGAAATGAGGCTATATCTTGTATATTTGAGAGATGAGTTTCAGACATATTTCAAAGGAAAATATCTGTTAAAAACACTTTTACTTCACAGTCTGCAGTTTGCTGAAAAAAAAAAGCAGTTTGCTGTCATTCTCTTTACCATTTCAGGATTCACATTATACATTCTTTGCAAGAAAAACTGACAGCCATATGCATAAAAATGATCATTTATTTATTGTTCACTTGAACAAAAATACTTTGATTTGTGTTTATCTCTATAATTTAGCAGCTTTGCCAAAATGTACAAGTGATATATTGATAAAAGGCTTGTAGTCCATAAATTAGATATTAGACTTTTCTTCCATGGGCATTATAGCCATTTAGAACTGTGCAAATTGTCACCCCCTTGATATTTATGTTCAAAATGTCTTCTCTCATCAAGATATAACTAAATTATTATGATATGTAACCCTATTTTAACCCCTTCATTTATTATAGAATGTACATCATCAATATCCTACCATACACAGGTCATGAATCCCCTTTACTAGATGAAAGGGTACTGCAAATTTCTCTTAATGGCAGTGCCTCCACCTAGTGGGATCCGGGGATACACCTATGGGTGGCCCAACTAGGAAACAAAAATTAAACACACAGTTGCATTAATACAGATAAACTTTATACGTGAGAGAAAATTGCAAAGTGCAATTACATATCAATAATAACCCTGTCCTGGGGATCCCTTGTGGTGGTTCTAATCATAGTACAGTCTTTTCCAAGGCAAAGTCTTACATTCCTGGTGGACAAAGAGTCACAGTTCCTTTTCCTCAAGAGCTCTTAACTTTCCCCAGGTAGTGCTACCTACCCAAATACCTCTCCAGATGAACAGTGGTAGTTATCTCACATAGCAGGCACATGAACAATGCCTGTTCTCAAACAGGGGACAAGCTGATCCTAGCCGAGCTGTCACAGTTTTTCCACTGCATCCAAGCTCCAAACCCTCCCTTGGTGGCCTTTCCACAGAATCCTGGCCTGCATGTAAGTTCTAAACATAGTGTCTTTCTACAAAAAATGAGCAGTGCACAAATTTGCACTCAGTTGGGTAAAAGTGTTGAAGCATCATTTCATCCATAGTATGATGGAAATAGAATTAAGATCAATAGAAAATAATGCCCATTCGTTCCTTCTAAACAAATCTAGTCAAGAGTTCACTAGTCTTTAATTCAATTAAAAAAATATGTTAATAAATTTTGATTGAAGTTGAAAATATTTATGTTGCTAATAAAACCCAATAATACTATTGTATGTAAAAATATTTTATTGCTAGTGATGGGCGAATCTCACCTGTTTCTCTTCTCCAAAAATTCATCAAAAGTCTACAGGCAACAATTTTTTTTACGTAGCAAATTGTGTCACTCAGTCTATGGGCATCATTTTTGTAAACAAAGCTTGATGAAAAAATGTTCTCATCTCAATTTATTGCAAAATGTTCTTTTTTAAGAAAGCATTTTATTTCTGTTAATGAAAGGTGATCCTGTGGATAACTTAACAATACGGATCAAATATCATGTCCTTTGAAATGCCTATGCTTATTATTTAGTTATTTTAATTCCACGATTACATTTCCTTTATGGAATTGCAATACCACTAATAGCTGTATAAGTGAAGAGGAGACTCTAAAATCACATGATATACAGTCATTTCTCTTTAGAATAACCATCCTTTCAGCTAAAGCACTAATTAATGTTGAAGACCATGTTTGCGTCCTTTTTGACCAATTACATACCTCAACTACTTTCTTGTAAAGTTTGCGATCAAATGGTTTTTCCGAATGTTTGCGGTGTATTTAATAAAATTTCATAATCACAAACGTATTTTGTTAATATTTGACAAGCAGCATTTCAAGCAGCACTAAACATTCACAAAAACATCATTTTAAACATCCCTTGCGAGTTTTAATTACATTCTCCCTATAGTGTTTATATTTTGGACAGGGTACATGGAACATTGTTTATCATCTGATCTTGTAACTGTCATCAATCTTATAACTATAAGATATACTTCATCAAGCAATTGAATAGTTATAAAAGCTTGGTATGCTTTGGCAAAAAGGGAAAAGGGTAGAGTCTAGCATAGTTAGGGTGTACAGTAAACATAAGTGTCTTAATAAAGAAGAACCAAGGCACTGTAAATAAGAATTTTTTTGAATACTGGAGTATTTTGTTTGAATACTGGTGTAACAGTGTAGTTTGCAGTTTAAAGAAATTGTAGGTGTGTTCAGTAACAAAACGAATTGCTTCCAGGCCCGGGTGTAGGATGTGCAATCAGACCACCCCCACCTTTGTTGATGCACCCCCTGCAAGTTACACCACTGGGTGTGTTGTCTGAACAGTGCTGGGGGACAAAGTAAAGAGCTAAATAATGGAATCTGAAGAAGCATTGGAACAAACTGTTAAAAGGGTTAGAGGAACGTTATACTAGTAATAAATTAAGAATGGATTTTATTTATTTATGTGCTCATTTATTTGTAAATCAAATAAAAATGTATTTATTCATATTAATGGCAAGGCTACTACATAATGGATTTTACTCAGTTTTTAGCTTTATTTTTTAGCTTTCATACATATCTTTCAACATTTATATAACTTTTTCTGTACATGGTGGTCATCTTTATTCAACAATCAGACTGGCAAGACTGTAATTTGCCAGCCTACAGTGAAATAACTTCAGGCTCTGTGCAGGCTCTTCAGTTCAGTAATGATTTCAAAGCAAAGGACAAACATACCAAAAACATTATAAAAAAAACAGTATTTTCCCAGGGTTTTCAAATAATTCAAAAATAGGTATTTTAGCAGCAAGGAAAATATGAGTTATCAAACATCTCCTGTTAAAATTGATATGTACTTATCTGGGTCTGCTGGAGAGTTAGCTTGATCAATTTTTTATTAGTAATAAAATCATACCATTTTTGTAATTGAAGAGATTCTGAGATGGATGGGTTGTGAGTATCTCATATCTAATTCTCATTTTCTAAATACATAACAGGGTATAAAAGTAGAGTTCATTAAATAAAGATTTCACCCCAGACCCTTTCACCTTTCCCAAAAAGTTGCAACAAGTTCTACAGTAGTGGTAAATGTCTTAATTTAATTTGCGGTATGGGTAATAGGGCTGTATATATATTTAGATATGATTTAAAGGCAATCCATTATCCAGAACCTTTTATCCAAGTTATCCCAGATGTTTATAAACATTTACCTTTTTCTCTATAGTAATAAAACAGTACCTTGTACTTGATCCAATGTAAAATATAATTAATCCTAATTGGAGGCAACACTTGTCTATTAGGTTTATTTAATGTTTAATTTTCTAGTAGACTTAAGGTATGAAGATCCACATTACAAAAAGATCACACAGGCCAGAGGTCCTGAGAATTCTGGCTACCAGATCCCATACCTGTACTGAGTAATTTAGCTTGTGGTATTCACACTGAAATCAATGAAATCTTTAATCAATGAAAAAGAACAGAGAGATAAGGAAAGGTCCATAAATAAACTCCATAAATAACTCACTGAATAATACCAAAAAAGAATGGTGCAAAATAAGGGCACTGTATGCTGCAATGGAGAGCCAGACCTTTTTAATTAAAATAGAAAATGGTACAGAATTTGGTAACACTATGGATGGGTGAAGGAATAAAGAAACAAATGAAAGATTAATCAAATGGTTCTTTAACACTTCTCTGACACAATCTCAACACTTGCAAAAATAAATTAAAAAGGAGGACCAGAACAATCTTCACTCTCAAATTGTCTTGGTAGATACTTTGGCTTTGTCTATCTCAATTCAAATCTCAATTCTCAAAATAGAAAAGCATAGAACATAGTGCTGCTTGTAAAATGTAAACTTGACAGTGTTGCATATACTGTACATTTAGTGATATATCAATTATACATACATGTTTAAAATTTGACATAGAGATAGGGTGCGGCCATTTCTAAATACATATCTTATCCTACTTAGACACAGTAATGCTTAACAGTACCTATATCAGAATAATCATTGTACACAAGAAAACAGGATAGAAACACCTGGTACTTTAAACAGTTATTTAAAAAAAATGCCCTGGACCAGACAACTCTGTAGAGAGCCTCCTAAGCAGATAAACACTGGCTAACTCTTATGTCTGTCCAACTTTGAAAAAAGATGAAGTATCTGTCCTGATGAGTAGAAGAAGCCTGTGCATTTTATCCAGCTGATAAAATTAAGTTTCTGAGCCTGAGGAAAAAGGGAAACAGTTTGCCAGCTTTTCTGGGCCCTGGGTATAATAAATCAAGTGTAGACATTGCTTTCCAAAAAATGTGAGGTCTCAGCAAAAAGTGGTGATTGCTTATTATAACTAGCACATTGCACCTAACGCTGGGCATCATGAAATAACTAGCAGGTAAATGGCTTACCTTCGCTTTTGGATTGACTTCAGCAATATAAATATAAAAAAAGAAAAATAAGATAAAGAGGTTCTATAGGAGTGCTGTTTTTTTTATACTTTTTATAATAACATGCCAAATGGTAAAAATATTTAATTCAGAAAATAAAAAATGTTAGTATTTTATGCCAAAGTCTCTTACACAAATTTTATAACAATTATACTACATGTAATTAAGTTAGCCATGCAAACTATGGTCATTAAGTATAAAAAATGCTGGAAAGACTTTGGAATTGAGGCCATTAGGGATCAATTAAAAACTGGCTTCAACTCACATTCGAATCTTGAAGGATTTGTTCAGAACCTAATGTAAAGTAATCATGTTTAATATATTGTGCTATATTAATAATGGTAGCATGGTTGCACAGAGGTTTGCATTGTTGTCTTGTGGTACTGGAGTCTTTGGTTTAGTTCCAGCCTAGGCATCTGCAAGGAATTTCTGAGTTTCCTCTTTTTCTCTTGAATTCCAAAAACATACTAGAAGGTTAACTGGTTACTGATAAAACTGATCACAGTGAATGGGAATAGGGAACAAGGCCTGTTGTGATATTTTGCCTGTTAACTCTGCTGTGATACTCTTCATTTCTCAGTGGAGAAAATCAATATCTTCCTTTTATTGAGTCCCTGGTGGTGCAGATAGGGCATGGGGAGGGAGGACTTTGAGGTTTGTGATTTTAGAAGGGTTTTGTTCTCCTTCAATAGATGGACACAGTAGGCTCCAAAGCAGGGGTGCCGAAAAGGTAGATTGGGATATACCAGTAGACCTCTAGCTGGTATTCAGTAAATCTCAAGTTATACACTAAATGGCAGTGTGTTGGGAGTTTCCTTAAATGAGAAGGATCTAGGGGTTTTTGTAGATAACAAGTTGTCGAATTCTGGGTGATGTCATTCTGTGGCTACTAAAGCAAATAAAGTTCTGTCTTGCATAAAAAAGGGCATTAACTCAAGGGATGAAAACATAATTATGCCTCTTTATAGGTCCCTTGTGAGGCCTCATCTGGAGTATGCAGTGCAGTTTTGGACTCCAGTCCTTAAGAGGGATATACATGAGCTGGAGAGAGTGCAGAGACGTGCAACTAAACTGGTTAGAGGGATGGAAGACTTAAATTATGAGGGTAGACTGTGAAGATTGGGGTTGTTTTCTCTGGAAAAAAGGTGCTTGCGAGGGGACATGATTACACTTTACAAGTACATTAGAGGACATTATAGACAAATAGCAGGGGACCTTTTTATCCATAAAGAGGATCACCGTACCAGAGGACACCCCTTTAGACTAGAAAAAAGAAAAGAACTTTCATTTGAAGCAATGTAGGTGGTTCTTCACAGTCAGGACAGTGAGGTTGTGGAATGCACTGCCAGGTGATGTAATGGCTGATTCAGTTAATGCCTTTAAGAATGGCTTGGATGATTTTTTGGACAGACAGAATATCAAAGGTTATTGTGATACTAAACTCTATAGTTAGTATAGGTATGGGTATATATAATTTTTTTGAAAGTAGGGAGGGGTGTGTGTATGAATGATGGGTTTTCATTTGGAGGGGTTGGACTTGATGGACTTTTTTAACTATGTAAATAGCTTGTCTAAATCACACTCCTATTTCAGGATTTTCATTCAGATATTATTATGTTAAGGTTACAAAAGAAAAAGTTGTTAAATGTAGCAAGATCCATTTTCATATACATTACATATACATATATTAATATTTAAGTAATATTTTCTATGGAACAGAATGCTAACAATGCTTTTTTGGATGTGGATCATAATGGGACGACATCTCTAAAAGTAGACCTCACAATAGTAAAGTATCAGCACTCATGCTCCAAAGGAAGTAAAATGTATACTTTTCCACATCACACATGAAAGGGAACAGGAACCATTCCTTTCTTCCAAAATAGAATATGAATATTATTTAATGCATTAGATTACAATCTTGCATGAGTCTTTTAACTACTGTAATAAATCTCTCCAAGAATATAGTACAGGGATTGTAGGCACTGAACAAGAAGCATTATTAGTTCCTCAGTTCATTTTCTGTCAACCCCTTTCTGTCATCAAATTCTTTTACCTGACCATTTTTACCCTGTTTTTACCCAGTGTCACCCTTCTGGTGACATTAGTTGACATTCACCAAAATCTAAACATAAGTATACTAGCCTTTTTGTCCTCAGACTGTGTACACAGTTTATCTGTTGTGTTGTAGTGACTTTACATATGCTGATACAGTATTTGACTTTCAGTTTTGTGAGGATTTCAACTTAAATTTCTTTTCTATGGAACAGTCATACCAGTTCTTCTGTACATGTCATTTTGCAAAAGATGTCTCCAAAGATGACTCAATGGCAACCCATCTTCTTTTCTGCCGATTCACTGCACATGCTCTGTGCTGCTGTCCCTCACTGAGCTTAGGGACTCACTATATACAGTATACATAAAATATAAATGTCACAATATAAGGCTGATTAGTGATTAATACAAATAATTACTATATGACAGCTTAGAAACCAGTGCAACTAGCTTCAGAATTTATTAATCAGCCAACCTCATTATCTGCTTGATAATTTGTGACAACCCTAAGCGTAGCTTCTCAACAGCTGCTCAGAGCCCACTGAGCATGTGAGTGTCACATGTGGGATGGTGACCCCCTTTGACAAGTTTGAAGTCCTGGATCATTGCTGCCATTGAGAAGCTGAAACTATAGGCTGGTGCAATAAGTTCAGTATATAAAATATAATTTTTAACCACATCAATTTTTAGGATTTAATTCTTCTTTAAGGCTAAGAATGCTGTAATTTACATATATTGTACAAAACTAGAGTTTCTGTAGTATTATCACTGCAATTATCCATGGCTTCAAATCTGTTCACAACAGCTTCCCATCTTTGATCTTGATAGGCCTTTGGGACTACACTTCATGGGACTACACTTGGTCACTGTGCTCTGCACTGCTTTTGAGGAGCTAGATTAGGTGTAGCATTGTGAAATATCATTGATTAATGCCCACTCCATTGTCCCTTGTTTAATTAATAATTTACTATCTGTGTATATATATTTAAAAAAACAGGGGTTTAATCCACAAGGTTGTAATCATACAATTGTAAAGTTTTCCCAGCAGTTTGATATTTATTCCATTTTTCAAAACATTCTTGACTGTATTGTGAATTTTCTATTTTATATATACTGTAATTGTGATACAGGTATGAGACCTGTTATTCAAAATTCTGGGGACCTGGGGTATTACAGATAATGGAACTTTCTGTAATTTCAGTCTTCATACCTTAAATTTAATAGAAAATAATTAAAAATGAAATAAACCCAATTGGCTGGTTTTGCTTCCAGTAAAGATTAGCTATATCTTAGATAGGAACAAGTTACAAGTACAAGTTACTCTTTTATTATTACAGAGAAATTGGAAATAATAAAAAAAGTCTATGGGAGATGGTCTTTCCATAATTTGGAGTTTTCTGGATAATGGGGTTCCAGATAACGGATCAAATACCAAAAACTGGTAGCCCAAAACATGTGATGTGCATGTTTCTACTAAAGGTGTAACTCTGGGTTGGAGAAGCCCAAAACATATAGCTTGACAAGATGCTTGTTTTCCATATTGAATTGTTACTCCATCCCTCTACAAACTAAACATTAACATTTAAACATACGCCCAGGACTTTGCTGACTTATTTAAAAGCAAAGTTACTTCAATCCACCCTTCAGATACAAATATTCTCACTCTTCCTGAATCCCTTCTTTCCCTTTTCAACTTTTTTGATCTGAGCCAGAAGTTTAAAAACATGTCCTTCCTCTCCATCATCAAAATCAGGGTCAGTCTGGGCTGCTGGGGCGCCAGGAAAAAACCTGGTTGGCCACAGCCCTCATGCAGCCAGCTGACCCGGGACCGATGCCATGCCTCCCATTCCTGCTGGCCAGAATCTCTTGTGTGCTGCTTTCCAGGTCTGGCACAGAGTACTTCAGTGTGTTTGTTACTTCAATTGTCAGTTCCTGTAATCTAAACTATGGGGAGGGAAAGGAATCCTCTGTTGTTCTCCTTCTGCACTCTCTGTTTAGGAGACCGTATATCTTCATTTAGCCTTAACTATCACCTGTATGCCGATGACATCTAGATATATTTAGACACTCCTTCACTAACTGCTGACATTCAGACCCAGATCTCAGCCTGCCTAGTAGCTATCTCCCACTAGAACATTAGTCTAGTCCTGGTACATATTGGACAAAACCTTTACCTTGTGCACTTTTTCCCCTTTAATTTGTTCTTGTATGTTAGCTAACCACCTACTAAGGCTGTAAGGTCAACGGGGCAGGGACCTCTTTCCCACTTTGGCTCTTACCACATAGCACTTAAGCTCTGTGTCCATATATGAGCTCTGTATACTGTGCATATTTATTGTATTTATTTTGTGTGTATTTTTATATATTGTACTTTTATTTATATTGTACTTTTATGCATTGTACACCCTTGCTGCTCCTTAACAGCGCTTTATAAACTAAGTTATACATACGTACATGTAAAAACTCACACTGACCGTCAACGTGCAGATTTTCCCCTTGTATCTGACGAGCGATCGGATGTCCCCATCTTCCAACCTGCCGTTAACCATTCAGATTAACTAAAGAAGTAAAAACAAATAAGACAATGTTCTGCCTGTGACAGCAACGGTATGAAAGTTATTTCCAACAAATTCTAGTGACATCCACCCATTGATATTGTCAGATAGGCAATACATGCAGATAAATCATCGTAAGCCAACAGAAATCTTCAAACCTGTCCGATAAAACTAAACGACTGATTACTATGATACAAAAAATGTCGGACCATCCACACATGATCCGAAAATCATATTTTTCTTTAACCTGAAAAACCCATGTAGTATTTTCTTGCATTGAGCAAGGTTCCCACAGACTTTAACGGTAATGCATCTCAAGATTTCTCAACAACGATTGGCTATTCTCAAGTGGAAAGATTTCAATTCAAATAAAGACCATTCAAATAAAGGCCATTTAAATAAATAAGGCTATGTGCCTATTGGTTTGAATGGATCTTGGCAGGTTTAACCTCTTGAGGGGACACAAGAAAAACTGATCAATAAAATACATCATTGACTTGTGAGGGAAAAAGAAATAATCTTCCACTTAAAATGAAAACAAAAAGTTTATCTTCAATTTGCATAAATCAGTCCTCTTTTCTTTGCTGAGCTTTAGTTCTTCAATCAACAGCTTTGTTATTAGTTGCATCAAATCATGCAAAACAACATACAGACATAAGAACAGCTCCACTTTACAATCTCCTTAAACCTTTACAGTAAGTGTGAGTAGAGGATTCTACTTATCTTCTCCTTTAACATAACTCCAGCCATTTTTGATTAAGGTAGGGTTAGAGAGTAATCGTGGTTCTTAGCAATGTCTTCTAAAATTCCTTGTATATCATTATAATAAAGAGCATTTAAAAGAGGGAGAGAAAGGAGATTAGTTGGGCAGGCAAACGTCATATACACAATCGGAGCATGGTACTAGGCATTAAACTAAAGAGAATCAAGTAAAGTAGCTGGGTTGTAATGGTGGTCAGATTAATTTTTTAAAGTTTAATTATTTGTCACTAATCCCTTATAAAAATCAAATGCTCTGTAAGGTTATGATTTATTGTATTGTATTTTTACTTGTCTCAATTCAAGCCCTCATATTCATATTCTAGTCGCTTATTCAAATCAATGCATGGTTGCTCGGGTAATTTGGAGCCTAGCTTCCATATTGTTGAAAAGACAAACTATAAAATAGCTGCTGAATAGCTGCTGAAACAAAAGATAAATTACTCAAAAAACATAAACAATAAAAAATTAAAACCAATAAAGAATAGTAAAAAAGTAGTAAAAGTTAACTCAAAGGTGAACAGCTCATATAACTCACTCACACGCTAAGCCAAAGGGGTCCAGAACATTCAAGCGGTCATTTCCCTAACACATTATATCCAAAGCTAAAACCATATGTTGTGCAGGTAACACACTGAGACAGCTTGGAGGGGGAGCATAAAGATGCACAAATCTAAAGTGGTATGGGGTGGTAAGCAGTTATTATTTGTTGCTTCTTGGGTTGGGGTCATGGTAAAATGTGCAATAAAAATTTCACATGGGATCAAAGCAAAATCTAGTTAGCTTATTAACTGTGCAAGGGGCCTCCTTTGATCCAGTTTTTGGCCTCAAAGGTTGTGTGTTGATTAGAAAAGTTTGAATATATTTCTATGTGTGTAAAAAAAGTTTGATAAGAGATACTGTTCAACGCATAGACCAATAGACAGACTAAAAGAGTGAATCACTGCTCTTCTGTATGAAGGCAGTGTAACGGATACTTTCTGAAATAGTCAACATAAGAGTTAACAGAATTGGATTTCTGTTCACAATGTCAGAATTTTACAGAATTCTTGGAGTCAACACAAACTCATCTACCTTTCAATTCCTCCAACACAGATGTAGCTAATGGTATACTGATGACCCTATAATCAGTGCATGAACAGCAGACCAAAAGGAGCTGGAACCCTGAGACAAATCTTTGCAGCAATGCATTAACACGCAGCACATGATCGAAAAATAAAGGCAAGAATTATATTTTTTTGTTCCACCAGGAAAACCAGGATCTGTTCCTACAGCTGCTGCCTTTGGAAACATTCCCAGAAAGCAAGACAGATTGGCTGGGCATCCTGCGATTTTGTCCTCTCTGTGGGACCAGGCAACTTTGGAGTTTATTGATGTTAATGCACTAGGAAGTGTAATGTTTTCCAATTAGCCAAGATACTTTTATTTGTTAAGAAGTAGTATTTATAATGAGATCTTTTGGAGTTTGTTATGCAACTTTGGTACCATAATGAATGTACTATAAACATTAAACAAAATACAGGGCAAATATTAAAATGAGTTTCTCATTATAAGATAGCTATTACTGATGCAATTACAGAAAAACCAATATACTCCAACATCTAGTATTATGTTACGGTTATGCAGTGTGCCATTAGTCCATCTATCTCATTCATTAGATTACATAAGTGTTGTTAATTATTTTATTGGAATCCTAAAAGTAAAATTCCAAAGCATAAAACTAGATATGTGATCATTAACACTGGGGCAGCTGAATACTGCAGGCTCACCTTACTGAAATGTTTTGCCTAGTATCCCCCAGATTCTGCAGTTTCTCAAACTGCAAAGTGTTTGACGCACTGAAGAACAATGTTTGTGTGTGCAGGCTATTTTCCTGGCTATAACAGTCATGGACAGGAATGGACTCCATTATTCCCTATTATGACAAATTACAGAAAGGACACAATTTGAATCGGATACTTCACATATTTACAAAATTATTATCTCTCTCTGTAATAATAAAACAGTACAGGTATGGTACCTGATATCCAAAATGCTAAGGACCTGAAGTTTAATGTTTAAAAACATTTAAACATTAGATAAACCCAATAGGCTGTTTTTGCTTCCAATAAGGGTTAATTTTATCTTAGTTTGGATCAAGTACAAGGTACTGTTTTATTATAATAGATAAAAAGGAAATAATTTAAAAAACAAATTGGGTTATTTGGATAAAATGGAGCCTATGTGAAATAGCCTTGCACTAATTTGAAGTTTTTTGGATAATGGGTTTCTGGATAACGGAACAAACAAAGATATAATCAACCCTTACTGGATGCAAAAAAAATCCTATTTCTGTAATTAATGTTTAAAAAAAATATTATTTAGTAGACTTAGGTATGAAGATCCAGAGTTTTGGGCAGGATGCTCAATATCTTAATAGACCCTTTCAGCATAGATTACCTAAATTCAGTTGGGTTGGGTTGACTCTGATGGCTTATACTAATACTCAGTTATAAGACCAGTTATATCTGCTTTTAGTAGCCTGTTGAGATTTAGTCAAGCAAACATATTCAGTTATTTGGTTTTCCATATATTTCCGTACGATTTTGACAATTTAAAATTAGATTTTCTCTGAAATGTTGATCTTAATGTTGCTTCATATTGGAACATCCATTTCAAATGTGTTTTTTTTTTAAGCAAGAAAGCAGAGATGCGATTTCAGGGAAGAGGAAACTGGGCTTCACCTATATTGTAACCTTGTAATTATCATAATGTTCAGCATAGTGCATTGTGTATAGTGAGAATTTAATGGTGCAAATAATACCTATTTTTGTAGTTGAAAAAACAACTCTGAAGACATAATGACCCTTCAAATATTACCCTGTTTACCGTGCTCCAACCATCAATTTCTACGACTATGAAGAACTATTTTCAGTAAATTTGAGCACAACATTCCCTTTTTGAAATTGCCATTAATACATCCCATATGGGCTTGACTTGAATGAATGGCTTTCTAATACCAATATCCCTAAAATCTGTGTAGGTACCAAATGCGGCAAGAAAAACACCAAAATAATAAGAAGCAAGTTGTGTTTTTTTAAGAACTATGTTTGCTAATCACCCAATGATTTGAAAGGAAACACAGTGGCAACATTTAGAACACCTACTGTATATTATATAGATTATATGTGTTACTTTTTTCTGTTGTTGCTATCTAATTTAAATGATTATGATTGTTTTATAGCAAGGATTACCATTATTTCAAAAAGACAGAGACATCTTCAAAACTTCACATGTTATAATGAATATGATTAAAAAAATAACTATTTAAATGTATAGAATGATGTGTATCCAACAAAAAAAGCCTTTATCTCAGTGTTTTCTGTAGTTTTCTGTAGTTCTCTTGAACACTTCTTTTTACTTTCTACCTTAAGGAGGCCATACACGGGCAGATTAGGGTCAATGACCTCATCTAAAAACAAAGCCTTTTAACGCATGCGCTCATCGCATAAATTGCCACAGAGGCTTGCAGTCCAGTGTGAGGGGATCATCGTTTGATTGACACTAAGGGGGTTATTTACTAAACTCCGAATGCAAAAATCATGAAAAATTCATGATTTTTTTAAATAAAACCTAACTTTAAAAATTCACAGAATTTATTCAACCCTGTGGATGGAAAAGTCTGAATCTGAAAATCCGGCATCTCAGACCTGTCGAGGTTGCATATAAGTCAATGAGAGAAGTCCCAATGATTTTTTGATGCGCGTTGGGTTTCACGCAATACCCTGAAGTTTTTCGAGTTTCGGGTGAAAATTCCCAAAAAAAAAAAAAGTGAAATTCGTGAATATCAGATGAAATCTAATTTTTTTACCGCAAAGCACATTTTTGGAAAAATGTATAAAAAATAAACGTAAAAAACCCGAGCAGATTTGATCAGAGTTTGTAGCAGTAAATATTGAGATAAATTCGGACTTTGATAAATAAACGATATTCACTAAGGGAAAAGGGGAAGGGAAGTGGAAGCACTCAAAGGCTAAGTTAAAGTATATATAAACAACGTAGGGACTGCCGTATGGGGTTTACCTTGACGTGGTACGGTGGCTTTTCAACTTTATGATCATAACTTTGTAACTAAAAACCCCTGTCTTTTAAACATATGCACTTGCATTTATACTGAATTACTTATTAGACAGGGGCCCAGGGAATGTGCATTGAAAAATAGCACTTCCATTATACTTATATATACTTTAACTTAGCCTTTGAGTGCTTCCACTTCCCTTCCCCTTTTCCCTTAGTGAATATTGTATATTTGATAAATAACCCCCTAAGCATTTCTGACTGAAGATTTGATTCCTGGTTTGATTTTTGGCCTGTCTTGACTCTGCTTCCAGATTCTCCGTTGGATACATCTGATTCTGATTTTCGACCCATGCATGGCTTTGATTACTATCTTGTCTTATCCCTTCCTGATTCTTTGCTTGTTTATCAGATAAGTGACTACGAACTGCTATACTCTCTCAGCACCTCTGTTACACTTTATCTGGGCTCACTCCTGTACCAACTCGGACACTGAGTTCCAGTGACACAGGGGAGGCTATTAATCGACAGACCGCTATCGAAGCCTGATAACTTTGCCTATTGACACACAGGAAATCTGGTGCTACCGTCACTGCCTAACCACAGTAGGTATAGGGTTCTCACAGTGCCCTACATCAATCGCTGCAGTGCAGTTGTTTCAAAAGAATAGGGACGTGTCACATGCCAAACACTGGAAATTATGAAAATACAACTGTGTTGCAACAAAATGCACACACAACACACCAATTGCCTTACATTCAGCACATTTTTGCATGAACTATAATGCTAAAATTGTCTTAATATATCAATGTCTACATTATACTTAGGGGCAGATTTACTATGGGTCGAATATCGAGGGTTAATTAACCCTCGATATTCGACTAGGAATTGAAATCCTTCGACTTCGAATATCGAAGTCGAAGGATTTAGCGCAGCAAATTCGATCGAACGATCGAAGGATTATTCATTCGATCGAACGATTAAATCCTTTGAATCGAACGATTCGAAGGATTTTAATCCAACGATCGAATGAATATCCTTCGATCAAAAAAACTTGGGCAAGCCTATGGGGACCTTCCCCATAGGCTAACATTGTGTTCGGTAGCTTTTATCTGCCGAACTAGGGGGTCGAAGTTTTTTTTAAAGAGTACTTCGACTATCGAATGGTCGAATAGTCAAACGATTTTTAGTTCGAATCGTTCGATAGTCGTAGTCGAAGGTCGAAGTAGCCCATTCGATGGTCGAAGTAGCCCAAAAAACACTTCGAAATTCGAAGTTTTTTTAATTCGAATCCTTCACTCGAATTTAGTAAATCTGCCCCCAATAGTTAATCTAAAGATTAACAACTCTTTCATAATCATTATATACCAAAATGTCTGCAATAATGCAGCACAGGCAAGAAAAAAATGGCGTACGGAGGTGGGCTGGGGTCCCGGCTGCACGTCCTGCGCCAGGGCCCGCCCCCCTCTAGTTACGTTACTGCAGATAAGAGAAAATTTGATTTACAGAGACTTTTTTTTGTACTTTCAATTAAGACATTATATAGATTCAAATAAATTAAATTCACTAGAGAACTTATTTTCTAAACAAGCTTATTTTCTAAACAAGCAGTAAAACTGAAACCCTTAAGGGAAAAACAGCTTTTCATAAATGTTCAGCTAATGCTAGTCTCGTGTTTAAGCTGATTGTATTCATCTGAGATTGTTTGCTGGTGTATATGAAAATATTAAACCTGTAATGTCAAATGTATAATTTGCATTGTAACCGCAGTGACTACCATGCAACTCTGGGAGAATTTCCTGGAAGAGATTTCCTTCCCCTGACTTATTAGAGATCAAAAAGGCTTTCATAAATTAAACGTGAAACATTGTCAGACAAATGCATAATGCATTTTGTAAACAGGACTGTTTCATGTACATATTAGCTTTGTCTAAACCAAGATAAATGGTGAAAATTGAGGGTATAAATGGTGTCAGATAAGCAGATAGACCATGATCTGGCAGCTCATTAGTATGGTTTAAAGAGCAGCTATAAATATTTTATCAGTATATGTGTAATTACTCATAGTATATGTTTAATGTGTTAAATAGCTAAAAGTATTATCTGGAAAATTAAATAAATACTAAGCATAGATATCTTGGACTAGTATGCAGATGCAGACTTTTGATAGCTCACTCATAAAGATGAAGTAATACATGTTTCATGGAGCCAAACTTCCAATAATTATTCTGGTATTAATCGCATCAATGCATCTTCTTGTTTAATCCATTCTACTAGTTTGATATCCTACCTGAACAAACTCTAACAGTACCAAACCATTTTTTTTTTTGGAGTACATTGTCTAAAGCTGGACTGATAAAAAGCTAAGAGTCAGCAGCTTATCAGGTCATATATTGAGGCCTCTCAATGGGCTGCCTAAATAATATCTGACTTAAAATAGGGCAGGTATTTATTGTATCAGGCACGTTTGAAAATTTCATTGGACAAGGACCACATTGGTGGGTTAATGTGGTCTATGACCAGTGGGTTATCTGTAGGCCCTATTTTCTCACCGCAAACTGTGTTAATTTGTTTTAGTGACCTACCTTGTGAAAAGAGCAGATCTTTGTATGTATATATATACAGTAGCTAGCTTGTATAGCTAGCTCTCTCCTGACTGCACAATGAATGTACAACAGGACAGGACTAAACTAAAAGATCAGGTAAAAATGTACTGTATGTAATAGCCAAATATAAAAAAGGAGTGATTGTTTGAACAAGTATACAAGGCGCAGATATCAGTACACAGATATCTTAGGCTTACTGGAAACATGGAATCAGTCACTAGTAGAAGGCTATTCTTACAGATCCCCATAGAAGACAGAGGGGTCGCTGGTGTGGGAGAGATATGAATAAAGCTGGTATAGAAGCCTCGACAACTCATAGTAAACAACATGGGAAGGCATACCAAGAGTCAGGGATGGCTGGAAGGGGCAAAGTCAAATCAGGCCATAGATCAAAGGTAGGCAGAGGTAAAACCAGAGGTAACTGTAGTACTCCAAATGCATTACATGGTAAAGATACAGAAGCAAGCAAACAATCCAAGGTCAGTAGAATGAGTCAAAAGTATACACAGGATCAAGATGGCATAGGGGAAGAACTGACTTAAATAGCATTTTTGCATAAGCTGGATTGATGGAGTATTGCTCTTTATTCTTTTTAAAATACATTTTTATCCCTCAAGGTTTTTTTGACTTGCAATGTAAACAGTACATTATTTGTAGACTGTAGTTAACTGTGCTGGTCATAAACCTTCTTCTGAAGTTCCTCTTTCATATGCAGGTGGTAAGTTTCAAGATCATGCACTGTATCCTTAATTGTCAGAAACATAAGCATAAAATATCTTTCCACAAAAATATTTCTACCATATAAACAGTATATGAAACAAAGTTAATTAATTCATTCTTAAAAACTACAAATAGCAGAATATTAATAATTGGTTTAATTGCATCATGTAGATATGGTGGATAGTCAGCATCACAACAATTTATTTAAATTGTGGAATAGTTTAAGGCAAACTGTCCGATGTTGGAAAATGTCCACATTTTCTTAATGTAATTCTCTGAGCAGAAAATATTCAGTCCAGTTGCATTGTTTCTTATGGACTCGCAACTTACAAAGCAGTGCAGAATTCTATCTCCATAATGGATATAATCATTATAGCTGATTGTTTTAAATATTCTAAGTAGAGTAAAATACCATTCTAATCAGTGACTGATGAAGGGTTAGCCGCCCTTTCATGATTCAGATGATCTTTGCTGCCCTGTTAACTATATCATGCAAATAAAGTGCCTCTTAACATTTATCTTGGCTGTGCCTTCTACCCAAGCTCCTTTTATTTTACAATTAACCATTTTGTCCACATAAAACCTTTAAAAAAACAAGCAGAACACGATAACATCGCTTGCTTTGATCACAATAATTTACCAGAAGTAATAAAAGTTCAAACTTTACCATGATCAGAACTCCTGAGCACATTAGGTTTAGTTAAGGCAGTGATGCTACTGTGAATATATGCATATTCAAATAGAAGCAGGTGATGGTAGAAGTATGTTATGGAAGTTCAGAAGCTGCATTAACTGGTGATGGTTCCTGGAAAAAGTGAAGAGTGGAAATATTATGGGCTCTGTATAGATGAAGGGATGGTGTGTAACAGGCCAACTAGAGCATAGGATCCACTGGTGGCAGAAGGGTGAATACTATTGAGTTGGTGTACTGTGGTGAGGGGTAAAGGTAAGTCATGAGTCATTTACCCACAGGAATAAGGATAGAGTTAGGAATAGGTATGGTTAAAAACCAGGTGTGGCGTGTTATCAATGTTAAGATGGTATCTTGTATTGTAAAATGTTAAAACCTTAAAAGACTCATGGTGGTCTAATGCTAGAGTATGAAAGATTTTGTAGCCATTATTATCCAACAATTTTTTATGTTGTCTGTTTATTGCCAGGGAAGGTTGTCTACGATTTGGGGTTGCTGTGGCATCCTGAATGAATGGTAAGTTAACACATGCTTGTATTCAGAATGCTCCAAAAACAAATTCAATAGCTTTCCCTTAAGTGAATGTATTATGATGTCTAACAAATGTTAAGATCTTAATATGTGTATGTGTTTTGGCAATAATATGTAATTGTAGAATGAGTTTTCAGGCAAAGTTCAAAAATGCTTGACATGTTTGTTGTATATTCATTTTATTGTTGTCTGATTATTTATCAAAATTCATTGTAATTGTATATCCACATATAATTTAGTACAATACAGAGTTTGGAATGTAATACTGTTTTCAAGCATAATAGATAAATGTGCTGCTGGCAAAAGAAAAATAACAAAAAATAACATGGCCATCAATATTTCTTACAACAAGATCAGGTCAGCAATGTGATATAAAGCCCTAGTCCTGTTGTGAGGGAAGTGTTTTCTTTTCAATATAATTACAGAACATATAGCCCACAGAGAACATGAAATATGACAGTTACTGAAAGCAATGACTTGGAAGAATGATGAAGACTGGAGGATGGGTGGGGTGAAATCTCTTTGTGTCTGAACATGAATAAGTGGATAGGGTGTAGGAATGGGGGATGCAATATTAGTTTGCGTTCTTCAAATAAAAATAGCATTTATAAATCATGTATTTTTCCACTTTGCAATCAGACTGCCAAGAATTATATCTAGTCAATTTACAAAGAATGGATTTCTGTCTTTGTGGGGGAAGATGTTTTTTTATAAATAATAAACCAAGTTGTAACAACAAAAGACTTCCAAATAAACATTTGTAATGAGAAGTAATTACAGCCTGCATTAATAAAAGGAAGTGTGTGTTTAATAAACTGTTAGGCCAGTCTCCAGGCCACATAGTTATTAAATCCTGTATGTGCTTAATGAGTGTTGGAGTAGAACCATTTGTGAACGTATCCAGCTGATGCTGCAGGCATTTGAGGCTCTGCTTGTCTCTGTTGTGCTGAATTAGCCACTTGGCTTCCCCAACAAAAGAATTTGCCATCCCTGCTTTCGAAAGGGAATTTTGTTTTCAGCATTTTTCACAGGTTTTTGTTTTTACTGACTAAACATAACACAAAACCCTATTTGTACAATTTACTGGAACCAGCCTGCTACCTTTGCCAGCTTTGCATATTTGTAATCTTTTAATTAAACCAATCAAACTGATATACAAAATAAAAAAATATACTCTGGTGGGATGTTTTTACATTTACTTATCTAACACCACTTTGTGTGCAGTGGTTGACATTACAAGAATGCAGTCAGATTAAATAGAATAAATATGTAAGGTATGGGATCTATTATCCAGAAAACAATTATCTTCAATTTCTCCCAGAGAAAATATAAACAAAAACTGATATTTGTGGTATGAACATAAATTTATATCTATCTTTATCATCATAATAAAAACTAAAATCATTTCACTGCCCTTTTTTGGCACATTGAATGATGCCCTCTTTATATTCTTACTTTGAAACATGAACATTGGGAGCAGTCCTGCCTGGGAAGTCCTGCATTTCAGCATGATGGGTACAATATAATAGAAAGCCTTGTATCAATAAAAGGGGGTATAAAAGGAGGAACAAGATTTGGCAATCATTTTTCAATGATAATTTATAACATTTCCTCAATGACTTAACCACAGTCATATCTTTTCCTAAGACACCAACCAATACATTTAATGATCACACTATCTCTCTCTCTCTCTCTCTCTCTCTCGACATACAGTTTGCTACTGCAACTTCTCCAATATATGTAGCTTATCTCTCCAGCAATCACACTGTGCAAACTGTAACATTGTTTGCTGAGATATCTCAATAAAGAGCTAAAACTTTGCATCGTGTGGTTATTTGAGAGCATGTATTGGAATATAATTGAGACGTTGGAATTCTCACATTGTAAAATAAATCCAAACTTTAGTATTTATGATATTAGATGATGGTGTTGTCTTTTAAAAAGGTGTACTGGAGAGTGCTGAATTTTAGAAGAAGACATAGACAAGTCATAGAATCCAGAGTCATATCTAAAATCTACTAAGACACATTTAAAACTGACTTTCTTTATATAATTCTCCATTTCTTATTATTACAGAGGAACAACAAGTCAGGAAATGAATGAATAACTGCTTATTTAAACTGTACACTGTGGAGTATGACATTGTCGTACTTTGCAGCATTCTGAATGACTGGCTTTTCCATAATCATTTCTATACCTGAACAGTAGACTATGGTTTCAAGGGTGCTGTATAAAGAGTTGTTTAACATTCATTGTTTTGTATCCATTGCATTTATTCCAACATTTCTCATATTATTGGCCCAAAAAAATGAGGAGATTTTGCCCCAGCTCTTTGGTTGGTCTTTTCTTTGCTAGGAAACAAGAAAGCATTCTGTTTTTGTTTTTTAATAAAAAGAAAAAGGCCTGAAGGACCTAAAGCTATGAGTGATGCAGGGGGCAGAATAAGAACGATCTAACCTTCAGCCAAATCACACTGGTTAGAGCCATGTTTAGAGCTTGCCGGTATTCATTTTAGTTTCAAATTAGAGACAGGAAGGAAGAGAGTTAAAACAGAGGACAACTTGTTTAGAGTTAAAGAAACATAGGAAATTATGAAAATATTAATTTTATATTAAGAACAAAAAATGAAAAGTAAAATAATCGTATTAGGAAGTATTTGTAACAATGGGTATTGCCAGAGTAATGTAAAGACCAGGAAAATAAAACAAATCTATTGATACTGAAATGATCTTATTACAGCTGCAGAGTATTTTTATTCTGTGGCATTCACGCACTGCAATAATTGTGTCATATTTATTGAGATAATAAAATAAGGTATAAATAGAGTTGACTTTTGTCTTCTGGAGGCACATTTTTATAATCACATTTTTTCCCCCCTATCTCTCCAATTCAATCATTTAGTTTTGATAATGGGACAATTTATTCCAAAGTAGAAAAAAATGTTAGGGGATTAATTATTCAGAGTGTTAGAGCCCTAGAGCAGTATGGTGTTTGGCTCCTCCAAGCAGTCAAATTAATTCAGACATATTAACACATGTATCATCCTCATACATATGTGTCCAAATCATGACAGTCAGGAACATGTTGATATATAGGGAGAATATAAACTGTCTGGGAATTTTCAGAATTTACATTGACTGTTTCTCTCTTACAAGCTAGGGCCCCTATGAGTGTTCCATCAGTAGTGCAAACTACTCTGAACTTTGAGTGGTAAGCTTGCTCTTTCTGAATAACACTAAAAAAAAAAGAGCTCTGTAAGTCCTTGATTTAAATGTTGAAATTGCAGGCAAAAGCAGTTTGTCTGTCCTTTGCTAACTCATTTCTCATTTTTGAGTGCAAAGTGCAAACAATAGGCAAGAGATTCTTTGTTACATTTTAACATCAACACTCATAGGCACTGGTATAGAATGGCAGAATTTATGATAGTCAGGCTGGGGAAGCATGCAGGCATCCCTATTTACGCTCCCTACCTTGTGTGCCATTCAGATGTGAAAGATCTGGCAAGTGCTGGTAAGTAGTGCCAATAACATAACTGCTCTACACCCACAAGCTCTGCACTGCACAGGAGGCAGCTATGCCCGGAATGCCAGTGCAGTGTAAGTTAGCATTAGGGAACACAAATAACTTTAACATCTATGAAAATGTTTTTGTAATGTACTGTATAGTGGAAGATTTTGGGGAATTACATTTTCTATTTATTATGCAAATAACTTCTATTTTAATTCTTTGGGAGGACATCCATTTTAACATTCAGTGAAAGATGCCATTTGACAATGGAACCACAAAAACAATCCTCTCCCCCTTCCCTGTTTAACGTATGACATATTGGGGTTGTTAGCAAATCAGATTTTTCACAATGGCACTTATAATTGTATATTCTGTATTTCACATTATATGGATAACAATGTTACCAACTTGACCATGTTCATTATTTTACCACTAATCTTTTACCACTTAACTATGATTTAATTAAGTGAAATAGTGAAATGGATTTCAAATGGCTCTGATACTGTAATGTGTTAAGTTGACTTCATGATGGCTTTTGAATGAGAAATAAGTCTGGAGAAGATAAGAGCAAGGAAAAGGACAGTTTCTTATAATCACCAAACCAAGTTTTTGTTACAGAACACAATATCTCTGGCTATTTTAGGTGGCTTTTGGCTAAAGTGTTCTCTGTATGCTTACTGTATATAACTTAACCTATAGGAGATCCACAGATGAAACAAAAGGTCAGTCTATCTGGGCATTAGAAGATATAGAACAGGAACCCCTTTAAGTTTTCCCAGCTAAGCACACAACATAATTTTGAGTTGATACTGTAAATAACTAGAATAATGTAATTTTTGGCTCTTGTGGTCCTTTATATAACACATGAGGTTATTCACATTTTTTGAGTTATTAAGATAGTTTTGGCTTGATAAATCAAACTATAATAACAATTTAGGGCAATAGTCCATGGGGAGATTTTGAGTACTTTGTCCTAACAGTTATAAATAGCTCTCTGAGTAGTGTTCAAAACTCTTAAAATCATATTCATGCATAAAGCAATTGCATTCAAGCATGAGTGTACTCGTATGTCAGGTGATTGTTGCTCAGAAACACAGCAGTCAGAACTTCTGAGTGACAATTATCTTACATGCATGCAACCCTATGCTTGCAGTCCAGTGCCATACATTGGGGCGGATTCACTGAGGGGCAAGTGGCTAACGCTAGGGACTTTTCACCAAAAATCACATCCGCAGGGACATAGCCAAATCACTAACAGGCGCAGGCTGCAATTCGCTAGTGAACTGGACCATCAATAGCGTTCTTTTGCACTCTATCTTCAGGCGACACTTCGCTCAGGCGAATGGTTGTTGATCCGCAAATTCAGAAAAGTGCGGATTTCACTGAACGTTACCTCTTTCGCCAGAGTTGACTTCGCCACCTCAGACTAGGCAAACTGCTTAAATGAAGCTAGATCTTCCTCAATCTGTTACATCATATCCTGTCTCCCAAAAATGCATAAAACTTTAAAAAATGCTGTAGACTTTTCCTTTTTTTTAAGCAGGATTGCCTGCAAAAGTCCCAACTTCAACTTTTTTTGGCTTAACATTTTACCCCAGACATTTGAGAACATATGGAACATTAATTTTACAGTGGGCTCATGCGTACGGCATCATATTAACTCTTTTGTCTTTATTAAGGTTCCTTGAACATTTGTAATGAAAAGTGGGCACTGCAAGCATTTGCACCAACATCTCTAATAAATACGTCCATACCCGCCCTATTGAAATGACCTAAGTGTAAGATCACTAGTCTGGCACAGTTTGGCACAAACGAACACTAGCGCATCTTCGCTAGGAAATGCTTGCAATGCCCAACTAAAGCTAGCGAAAAGTCACCAGCATTCAGCGCCTAGGATGCAACTTTGTATATTAGTGAATTAGAGTAGTGGTAGTGAATTTGCACCTGGTGAAGTGGTGCGAGCTGCGCTGGCGACATTTCGCTCTTGAATCTGTGAATCTGCCCCATTGTCTCCATGTCCATTGATCTACTTATTGCCTGGAAAACAAAACACTGAGAATTTACTTATGTGCCATTGCCCATAGGTGAAAAATATAATTTTTTTCCTTGAGGATAAGTCCTTATGGAAATAACCCATCTTCTACTGCAGCAATGAGGAAATCTTGCTGATCTTGGTATATAGATGAATCACAACATTTTGCTCCATACAGTGTGTGCTATTTTTTTTCTATTTACAGTACAGGTTTAACACATGCATTAACAGTGGAAATGCCCATGTTATTGATCATTTTATGCTTGCAAAATAAATTACATTTTACTTGAGATTTTGACACCCATATAAAAGTCTTTCTCCCAAAATGCCTTTAGGCTCATTTTGCTTTCTTTGCAAAAAAATTCTTCAGCACAACACTAAGATGCATAGTAACTACTTAGCACAGCCAGTACAATTATGAAAACGTGTAGGATGTTTGGGAAAATATCATCTCTGTCATGCATAAAAAGCACCAGGTGTTAAATTGTGCATCCCACTTCTTTTAGAATCATTAGTTCATTTGATATCATGTTGAGCTGTCCAGGTGCTGACATCTAATGAACAATGTAGAGAGATCATTTATTTATCACATTTCTCCTGATGGAGAACACTCAGCGTGAATGAAGCACAATCAGTTCTATAAAAGAAAACTTGGAGGAGGCAGATAATAAACACAAAACTTTATAAGGAGAAATATCTTTATTAAATGGAAGAAACAAAGTCAAACGTCATCTACACTTGACACTTGACAACATTGTTATAGATAAAGTCACGCTAATTAGCGTCATATGACAACAAAACTTCCTGTACAGTTTCCTGTACATTATTGACTATTCTTGGCACTGCACAGTAAGAGAACTTTATTTCTTCAAACATTTTATTAAACTGTCTATCCAGGTCATGATATAGAGCTGGGGTTCCCAACCTTTTTACTTGTGAGCCACACTCAAATGTAAAATGAGTTAGAGAGCATCACAATCATGTTCCTGGAGATGCTAAACATATGACTATACGCCGCTATGTGGCCTGGCAGCTCACAGGAGGCTTTTTTTTGGCTCATTTTGCAACCAATACTTGCCTGAAAGCCAAGAATTCAAAAATTAGCACCTGCTTTGAGGGCAACTGATATGCAAAATACACGGTGTTGGGGATCATGGATATACAGTATCTAGTGGAGATAAGTATAAAGCAAATGGACTTTCTGAGTACTCTAGAGAACATTTCACCACTCATCCAAGCAGCTTCTTCAGTTTCTCAGTTCCAGTGGCTGACTGGGTTCTAACGCTTATAATTTTGCATGATAGTTTAATAGCTGTGTCTATTGCTAAATCTAGAGTCTCATATCAATATTAAGTTCCTTATATAAACATCCATTTCATATGGTTGTTAAACAAACCAATATTGACATGCTATAAACTGTGTTAAATACACTATTTCATAAAAGTCCTGGTTGACATTGACTTCTGCTAATCTAGTTCTTCTGCTAATCTGCTGAACTGTAATTGTTAGTCCAAGTAATGCACATACTTTTATTGTAATAATGCCATAATTTGTATGCTCCTAAAGGAAAGCTCTGATCCCCTGTATATGCTCTAAGATGCGGAGCTGTGGAGTAAGGTTTGTGTTTCTTGTCTCTCTCAGCACTACTTACAATTCCTATCATTCTCTTGCACTGAAAATATGCACTGGAGTTTATTTTGTTCCTGAGCATGCATCTGTTCAGCAATGAACGCTAGAGAGCCAGGAAGCAGAATTAATGCAGCCACAGTTCTCACCAAACTCACCTCTAGCTTTGCCTTTTAGAGATCCATTACAGGACTGTTTTTGGGAGTCTGGTTGGTGTGGTTGAGGAGGAAGACCTGTCCAGGGCCATATGTTTAAAAATGTAATTTCTCTTTAATTATTATAAGACTGTTAATGTTAGTTAAACTGACTGTCTTATTTCAAAAGAAAGGTAAAATCTGTTCTGTAATTGAGTGAATGTGAGCTGTAAGAAGAGCCAGTGTATTGTTCATTTTGGCTTATTGCTTTATAGCAGAAGCAAAAGCTTCCCAGGTGAACTATGCTTCAAAAGCAATAAAACACTAATTTGATTCCTTCTTTTAGGCACCATCATGTTTTATCTTGTCCTTAGCAATGCTGTGCTTATTTAATATCCTGGTCAAATGTACTTTGTAGCTTTGGAAATATTGCATTTGTATTTTTTTCTTTTTAAATTCAATTATTTATAGAGGGAGACTGAACACAATACAGTATATTCTTGTCATATTATTGACAGTTAAGTCTCACTGTAACATAAAAGCTTGCAGTCAGATTAAGGTTGGGTGGGAAATGGAGAATACACCAATGCTTTGTAAAGTTTCAGAATCTGGATTAAACAACGGTCTAAATTTGTATAGATCTGGAGTTTTTTAGTACTAGAAATCTCTTTGACTTTAACAAGCTCTAACAAGAAATTCTTTTTTTTTTTTTTTTGGCTTTCCAACAACATGATGAATGAGAATACATACTGTAATATGGAACATTTCATTTATGAAGTTGAAATTGAGAAAGTTTTCTATGGCATTTAAACGTCACACAAAGTACTGCAAAAATGTATACCTATACCATCTTGTGGCTGCAACCAGATGAAGTGGAGAGCTGGAGGCAAAGCTGAGATAATTCAGGCCTTGCCACCTATTCTACGAGTCTATCTAGTATTTACCTGTATCTACCATAATTCTCAATATTTCCAGGCTACATTAGGTTATTCAAGGTGATTTTTGTTCATATTTTAGATTAGAAAATCAAATTTATCACATGGGTGCCATATGGTAAACAGGAAATGAACTGTCAAAATACTTTATTTTTTATGTATAGAAAACTTGTCTTTTATATGGATAGATAAGTCAAGGAAAGGAGTGTGTCTTACTTTTACAGCTAGCATTATTAGACAAATAAAACCTTATTCCCTGTATTTAAAAGCAAGTGCATAACCCAGGTCTACATGTGATCATAAACCAGACCCTCACAGTAAATGCCAAATCCCTGAAAGCAGGACTCACCTCTTCCAGCTCCTGAATGGTTGCTGAGCCCTTCTGCTTCTAATAAGGCTCTGTAGCAAGGTTTGTGTCCAGCATCCCTATGCAAATGCTCCCGTGTTCCCAGTATACTTTCAAAGAAGAAGGAAAGGTTAAAAATATATAAGCTTTATCGGAAAGGTCCCTATAAATACACTTGTAAACCCTAAAAATAATACTGCTCTGAGTCCTCTGTCAAAAGAAACACAATGTTTCTTTCCTTCTGTTGTGTATACGTTCTCTATCAGACTTCCTTCTTTCAGCTGAAACCTCCAGGGCACAGGCTTGAGCATGCTCAGTTTGCTCCTCTCTCCTTCTCCCCTCACTGCTGTAATCCAAGTGTAGAGCTATGAGGGAGAGACTCGGGCAGGAAATGATATCACACCAAGCTAATATGGCAACTGATATCCTAACTTTTAGAGCTGTTTACTCAGGTATTGCAAAGCATTCCACAGAATAAATATACTGCTCTAGCTTGGACTATTGTGGCTAATCTATTGGTAATAAACTGCTTTGGTAGCTTTCCTTCTCCTTTAAGACCCGTTTTTAAGCCTAAACCTGTAAATGCAGATCAGTTCTGTAAGATCATATACTGATATGATTGTTAAAATATTGTTGTTTGATAATAAAAATAAAAACCTTATTATTTAATTTAGTTGTTAGATTATATCTTTGAGATTTAATTTACCCAATAAGCTAAAGCTTGCTTTTCATTCCCTACCTTTACACTTAATTGTATTAATGGTGCAGCTTTTCCTATTGCATTAATTGTTAACTAACAGTTTTATATTACTCCAATAAGATGTTTTTTCAGGTTAAATAAAAGGTCTAAGTGGCAGAAGCAGTAATAGGATTGATAGCACAGAAAATGAAGATTGTTTGCTTTTTTGGAAAGGACATCCTGAGATATAAGCCCTATATGGCTAAAATATGCTCAATAAAGCAGTGCATGTGCTTGTAATGCAATGATCATCTTGTTGGCAGAGAAAGGGTAAAGCTATTTTCTTGATGGATCACCCTTTAGAATCTGAAGGGTAAATTATCATAATTCAGAAATGCCCTTGGTATCCAGCTATGATTCTCCACACGACACTATTATCATTTCTGTGCAGAAGGAAGAAAGCTGTGAGAATTTATATCCATGCAAACCATCTAATTCAGGGTGCTTTCTTTTTCTCTGTAGATGGTCGATGTTCTCGCTGCCATGCTTTCATTGTTTTACAGTTCCCGAGTGGCGTAACGACTGCACCATTCAAAATAAAGTGAAATGGGATTGCAGCAGGATAAACAACCAGAATAGAGATTGTCATACAAATCAAACAGGAAGGAGGCGTATGAAAGCTGTATCTTGGTGAATGGAACCTGACCTCATGTTTAGAAAGAATGGTCAGGCAAATGTGCAAGATGAAAATAAATGTAATATACAATATCGTACTCATTTTAACTGCTCTAGAAGGATAAAGGATATCCGCACACAGAAACAGAAATGCAAATCCAAACTGTTTGCACTGAAACTTGATTTTGTTTGCAATGCAATACGGGGTCTCTTATTTATGCATGCTGTTTTTGTTGTTTGCTTTATTTGATTGTGTACATGACTTACTGGAATCTCTTCTCTCAACCAAATGAATTTTGTGTAAATCATTTCTACAGTGATGATGGATTTCCTCTGGTAGTATAGGGTCCACAATAACAAAATAAAGAAAGTGATGCAGACAAACATGGCTCTCCATGTTTGAGGTTTGAGAGATGTAAATCTAGTATGTTGAGCTATACAGTACATTATCCCCAGCAAAGTGTTTAAATGTATAAATGAGGTGCTACCCCTTATATTATATGCAAATATGATTGCGTCCAAAATATTTTATTCAAGTGTTACTAACAAAGCTTTTAACATGAAACCATACATATTGTAACTTCATGAATGCAATCTAATTAATTGTAAAACATATCACAAACATGGCACACACTCTCTTAAGTGCAATGGCACACAGTGCAGTTCTGAATGTTTTGCCATTCAGTGTTTAAAATTAAATGGCTTGTGAGCTAGATGATTGCTGCTCAGAAATGTGTCTTTTTAACTAATGGGTATTGAGAGGGCATATGAAGATCCAACTGGTGGTAATATAGTAACAAAATTAGTGAAACAAAGAGCAAAATGCATATACACTAAGGAACTAGACAAACTAAAGACTTCAGTAACAACTTATATATCATTTTTATTGACTTACGCTTCCATGCAAAAGTACATTCGTTTAGTAAAACATGACTTCCAATTCCAACCTTTTATGATTTTTGGTTTGTGGCTTATATATCCAGAAAGCTCCAAATTATGAGAGATCTTCCATAGACTCCATTTTAAGGAGGTAATTACAATTTTCAGAAATTATTTCCTTTTTCTCTGTAATAAAACAGTACTTTGTACTTGATCCTAATTAAGATATAATTAACTCTTATTGAAGACAAAACAATCCCTATTGGGTTTATTACAGTTTATTATTAACATGTATTTATATAGCGCCAACATATTGCGTAGCACTGTAAAGTAAATGTGATTATACAACTACATCACACAAATTACATATATAGAATATATGGAGTAACAAACATCACAATCAATACAGGTACAAAAGGTGAGGAAGGCCCTATGCATAGGCATACAGTCTAAAGGGAAGGGAGTAATAAACAAGGTGTGGGAGTGGGCAAGATGAAGTAAGTGGGTGAGAAATGTGGTACTGTATGTGGTGTTGCGTTTGGTAGTTAAGCAGAGTGAGGGTAGGCTTCTCGAAAGAAGTGCGTTTTCAGAGATTTTTTGAAAGCAGAAAGGTTGGGAGAAAGTCGGACAGACCGTGGGAGAGCGTTCCAGAGGAGGGGTGTAGCCCTTGCAAAGTCTTGAATGCGAGCATGTGAGGAGGTAATAAGAGAAGAGATGAGTAGCAGGTCAGTAGAGGAGCGTAGGAAGCGAGTGGGTGAGTATATAGAGATGAGTTCAGAGATGTAGGGTGGAGCAGAGTTGTGAAGTGCTTTGAAAGTCAGTGTCATTAATTTGAATTTGATTCTGAAAGGTAACGGAAGCCAGTGCAGGGATTGACAGAATGGTGAGGCAGAGGAGGAGCGGTTGCTGAGGTGTATGAGCCTCGCAGCAGTGTTCATTATGGACTGGAGAGCTGACAGTCTCTGGAGGGGAAGGCCAATTAAAAAAGAATTACAGTAGTCTAGACGCGATATGATGAGAGAGTGAATAAGAATTTTGGCAGCATCTTGGGTGATTGATCGTATTTTGGATACGTTCCTTAGGTGGAAGTGACATGATTTAATAAGTGACTGGATATGAGGAGTGAATGACAGGGCAGAATCTAGGATAACCCCAAGGCATCGGGCCTGGGGAGAGGGGGTGATAGTGGAATTGTTAACTATGATGGATACTTCGGGGATGCTACTGGTATTAGTTGGAGGAAAGAGAACCATTTCAGTTTTAGAGAGGTTTAATTTAAGATAGCGTTGCAACATCCAGGTAGAGATAGCTGACAGGCAGGAGGAGACGCGAGTTAGGAGTTCTGGTTTGAGATCAGGAGATGAGAGATAGATCTGAGTATCGTCAGCATAGAGGTGGTAGTGGAAACCATACGAATTTATTCATTTGCCAAGGGAGGAAGTATAGAGGGAGAATAGTAATGGTCCCAGGACAGAGCCTTGAGGAACTCCAACAGAAAGAGGTAGGGGAGAAGATGATACTCCATTGTAGGAGACACTGAAGGAACGATTGGTGATGTAAGAAGAGAACCAGGACAGGGCTGTGTCACGAAGGCCAAGTGACTGGAGGGATTGGAGGAGGAGAGGATGATCTACAGTGTCAAATGCGGCTGAGAGATCAAGCAGTATTAATAGTGAGAAATGATTGTTGGCTTTAGCGGTTAAAAGGTCATTAGTCAGTCGAGTCAGGGCAGTTTCCGTGGAGTGTTGTGGCTTAAAACCAGATTGTAGGGGGTCCAGCAGGTTATTGTCAGAGAGGAATGAGGCAAGTCGTTGTAGACTAGGCGCTCAAGTAGTTTAGAGTTGAAAGGTAGCAGAGAGATAGGTCGGAGGTTGTCAAGATTGGAGGGATCAAGAGAGGGTTTTTTCAGAATGGGGGTGACAAGAGCATGTTTTAGTTGAGAAGGAAACAATCCAGTTGAGAGCGAAAGATTAAATAGGTGAGTTAAGGCTTTGATTAGACAAGGATTGGTATTGCGGAGAAGTTTTGAGGGAATTGGATCAAGCGGGCAGGTGGTAAGGTGAGAAGAGGCCAGAAGCTTTGAGACTTCCTCATCAGTGACAGGGGTGAAGGAGCACAGGAGAGACTGAGGAGTGTCGAGGGAGGGTGGTGGAAGTTTAGGGGGGTTGAGTAGTGTAATGTCCCTTCTGATAGTGTCAATTTTGTTTTTGAAGTGCTCAGCAATATCTTGGGCAGAGACAGATGTGCATGGAGGGGGTGGAGAAGGGGAAAGGAGAGTGTTAAAGGTGGAGAAAAGTTGTGCTGGATTTTTAGAAAGGGAGTTAATGAGTGAAGTAAAGTATGATTGTTTGGCTTGGAAGAGGCTGGTGTTAAAGGAGCGCAGGGCAGATTTGTAGCTCCAAAAGTCTGATTCTGAACGGGATTTGCGCCAGTGACACTCAAGTGCACGTGAGTGTCTTTGGAGCGCTTTTGTATGAGCAGTATGCCAAGGTTGAAGTGGTTTGGGTCTAGAACGTTTATTTAGTTTTTATAGGAGCAAGCTCATTTAGGGCAGTGGTGAGAGTACTATAGTAGACAGAGGTAGCCACATTAGGACATGAGATGGCTGAGATATTAGAGTGAAGAGAGTCAAAGGAAGAAGAGAGATGTGACACGTCTACAGCTTGCAAGTCACGGTAAGTACGTGTTTGGGGAATGGCAGGGGGTGAGGAGGGAGTTAGTGAGAGTTGAAATGTGAGCATATTGTGATCAGAGAGGGGAAATGGGGAGTTAGTAAAATTGGAGGTTGAACAGAGTCTGGTAAATATGAGATCCAGAGCATTACCGCTGGAGTGAGAGGGGGAGTCTGAGCACAAAGATAAGCCTAGGGAGGAGGTTAGTGAAAGAGTTTAGAGACAGGAGTTGTTAATGTTGTTAACGGGTATATTAAAGTCACCTAATATGATGGATGGGATGTTAGATGAAAGAAAGTAAGGAAGCCAAGCAGCAAAGTTGTCCAGAAATTGTTCAGTTGGTCCTGGTGGTCGATATATAACAGCAATGCAGAGTGAAACAGGAGAAAAGAGCCTAATGCAGTGAGCCTCAAATGAGGAGAATGATAAAGAGGGAACAGGTGGAAGAACTTTAAAAGTACAGCGGGGAGAGAGGAGCAAACCCACCCCACCTCCAGGTCTGTTACCAGGTCTGGGAGTATGAGTAAGGTGTAAGCCCCCATAGGACAGGGCAGCAGGTGAGGCGGTGTCAGTAGGAGAGAGCCAGGTTTCAGTAAGCGCAAGTAGGTTAAAGGAATTTGCAATGAAATGGTCGTGTATAGCGGTGAGTTTGTTGCAGACAGATCTGGCATTCCAGAGAGCACATGAAAGATTAACTGGGTTTTTGGGTATAGGAGTAAGAGTTCTGTACTGTTTGAATTTGCTCCGGAGAGAAGGAGCTCTTGGCCATGTTATAACTGGGATGGGGTAAGGGCCAGGGTGTGGGGAAATGTCCCCAGCTGCCAGCAATAGAAAGGAAAGAAAGACTAAGTGAGAGTGGGATTTATAAGTCCTTGGTTTGTATGAAAAGGAGGAGTTTTGTGGAATAGCTAAACAGAGTACTTTATAAACTTCATGTGTGGAGAGGGAAGGAGAGGAGAGTAGAGAGGCTGAGATTTGTATAGAATTGGGATTTGATGGAGGAGGTAGTGAAAAATGTTTTATGAAGCATGAGAGTGAAAGAAGGAGAAATGCAGGATAAAGCATGTTTGGAGTAAGAAGTAACAAACTAGCAGGTACAAACAAATCTGTTTTCTTCTTATCCCAGATGGTTCGCTGTTGATTGCAGGGGAATCCGGTTCCTTTTGCCTTGTCAATGCCTTGTCCAACTGCCTTGTTTAACTGTCATTTCTAAGCACTTGTGAAATTTTAGCACTTAGCAAATGTTAGCACTCGTGCCATGCCCCAGACACGAGGGGATTTTAGTAGACTTCAAATGGTTAAGAGGACATCTGCCATTGACTTTTACATGAATCTGACAGGTTTTAGAGGGAGTATTTTCTGATTCAGACTTGGAACAGCTTCGGGGCATAATAAATCAAGAACAAATAGCTTCTTTTTTTTACTACTTTTTTTGGCGCCAAAATGGACGCCGCAAAAAAATCATGCCTTAAAAAATAACCCCCTTAAAGTATGGTGATCCAAATTACAAAAAGATCCCTTATTCCAAAAACTCCATTCTGGATAACAGGTTCTAAACTCATATACTAGATAGATCCGAATATGCAGTAATGCATACCACATTGTTACACAAACCTGTTTGCTGTGAGTACTTTCTGTAATGGGATTATATATCTAAATAGAGAGAGAGAGAAAGATAGTGACTAGAGAGATATGTGGACTTGCATTTAATTCAGACATGGAAATCTGTCAGTGGCACCCAATTGTGAGCCTAAAGGTGCCCATAGTTGAAAGATTTTTCTTCCCAAATGACCGATTTTAGCAAAGTCCGGCCAATCCTTCGAAATTATCGTGTGGTTAGTGGGATTCGAACGATCGTACATCTTTTTTTCGTCCGACATCCGTCAGGAAATTGATCGGCCAGGTTAAAAAATCTTTGTTGTTCCCAGTGCAATCTATCTATGTTAGCAGGGACAAGCAGGCAGCTACCCTTTGTTTTCCTGGCAAATTGGTCTGTTTAGTTGATGGACAATTTGTACGATCGTTCCGAGATAATCGTGGTCTCACGATGAGGATCAGATCTTTTAAAAACCTCAACATCTATGGCCAGCTTAAGCCTGGATGAGGACTGTAGCTTATGCTACAGCTTCTAAATATACACAATTTTCACCTTTCTAAACATCAACTTTGTGGTGACACCACCTGTTCTAGTTATCACTGTTGCATCTCTGAGATAATAGGTGTGACATCAAATGATGGCTGAGTTTGTGAAATAAGCTGCCGTGGGGAATATGAAGGTTAGAACCTTAACTGAGCTAGTCCTTTACCCTGATTTTCCTCTACTTTATTTCTCTTTATACTATAATAATGTGACCTAAAATGACAATGTCAAATAATGCAGTGCTTAATTGAAACTTCCCTTAAGGAGTCCCTAGAGCTAATCATTTATACACCACTGGTACCTCTATTCACCCAGAGGTGAAATTACTTTAGCTTGTAGACGATCTACATGAATGCCTTTATGATGAACTCATTAGAATCTGCACTCTAATAACTCTTTCTTAAACTACCACTAATGTGGTAAATATGTTTGTGAGGATATCAGAGGCATACTTTTCTTTACCAGATAACTTTTTCATTCTTATGGTCTGAGCATGATTTGAAGCTGGTAAACAAGGACCTATGTTCACAAATACTTAAATATGCACCTATAGTGCATTGCAGAGAGCTATATGATGATATTGAATATAATTCATATTGAATACACTAGTTAAAGGGAAAAAGTAAAACAACTAAGGAACTGTATCAATATCACTCCCAAAATTCATCCCAAAATTCAGTAAAACGCATGGGGAGCCTACTCTGTAAATATTGCTGGGATTGGCCAATGCAATCATCATCAATAGGCGGAAATATGAATACCGTCTTCAGTTGGCATATCCCTGGAGACCTCGCAGAAAAACTCTAACTCACATTGTTGCTTTTTATTTATAAATGAACAATCAGTAGTAATATTAGCTTTCCATGGAGTACATGGTGTGGCACACAACTCCCTATTATGTGTGTGAACAGTTAGATAAGTTTATAAAAGAAGTTTTTATCTGACTTCTCCCAAAGGTGATATAGACATCTTTGACTATATAAGGCAACAAAAATAGACAAACAACAGTTTATTTCTTACCACTTCAGCACATGAGCTCACTGTGTAAATGATGAATAAATATTGTTATTCATTTTTTTACGTAATGCATTTATATATTTCTCAACCTGTATTTTTATTAACATGTATTTTAGAGCACCATCATATTTTGCAGAGCTGTATATTTGAATATATATATACTGTGTGTATATATATATATATATATATATATATAATAACATATTTCAAACACTTATACTGTAAGTGATGACTCCAGTGCGCAAAAGGCACAAAATTTGAATAGTTTCAATGGCTCATTTGGGTTTCCAGACCTTGCCAGTGACAGGTTTTACCCTGTGGTGTTTGAGCTTTGAGCTATTTGTATACTGATCCTTTTTAATTCCTGCTGTGACCCCTGCCTGGCTATTCGACTATCCTGATTTCTGAAACCTGACCCTTGCCTGTTATCTGACTCTGTGTGATAAAAACTACTCACCCAGCGGTGTGGCGGGGACTCCCGCCACTTGGTTCCACTTCCTCCACCATTGCTGGTTCTTAGGGCACGCGCGCCTGCGTCTCATTTCCTTTATTGACGCGGACCCGCTGGCGTGATGACGTCGATGTGCAAAAGGACGCAATGGCGTGAAAACACCAGGGTATAAAAGGGGAATTCAGTCTTGAGCAAACTGCCCGTGATAGGATTTTGTTCCTGGTGCTTTGTGAGCTGTTCTGATTCTGATTCTGGTTTTGACACCTGCCTGGCTGTACGATTATCCTGACTTCTATATCTGAATATACCTGAATATCGACTATCCTTCTGCTGAACCCTCCCGTCTGATTGATTACCCGGTTTTGACCTTTGCCTGACTGATTACGATTGACTTCTGCCTGCCTCGACCCTGCCTGTACTGACTATGATCCTGGTTTCTTGTTTTGTACCGTGACCCTCGGCCTAAAGACTCTTGCTAACAGTCGTGCCCCTCTGCCTATCCAGAACCTCTAGCCTTGCACCTCTTGTTTAAGTCCTGGTGGCATCCAAGTAGCCCAAGGCCAACGGCGCTCACACTACAGGTGAAGCACGAGCCGAGACCAGGGGGCTTGGCATCGGTTCTGTGCTTAGCATCGGTAGTGTAACATTGCCCATAAAAGATTGTTTTTGCAAAGGTTCTATTTATGCGTATGTCACAAATATTGGCCAATTATGTCTCAAACTATGCATTTCTTTGGGGGTGACTGTGGGCGTGGCTTTAGTTTGCAAGTATTGCGGGAGTTAGGCAATTTGTGCAGACATTAGTGAAAATGTTCGCTTACATTGGTTGAATCGGCATTGGTTTTTTACGTAATTTGGCCTACATCTAATGCATTTTTAAATGTGCGGTCATGGCCAGTAGAGCTAATATGAGCTCATTTTATTACAAGTCTTGCAACAGAAATATCATTGCACTACATTATTAATTATACACATGTGCTGGGCAAAAGTTTAAACCATGCAAGCTTTTCAGTGCTGCAAATCATTAATAAATGAGCCCCATTGTCATATCAGCCATGTTGGGATTGGAAATAAAGAGTTGGGAAGGCATTATGAAATTTGAATTAGAAATGTTATATTTAAGGGACAATACCCAGTGGTGGAATAAAACAGTATTTGAATAAAATATAGAGGGAAAATATATCCAGAATGGTTTTAGATTTAATGAAAAACCTACACATAATCAGAATGATACAAATGTTATGATTTTATGCATGAGTGGCATAAGATTCTACATGATGTTTTATTAAATTTCTGGAATTATTAGTTAAAAACCAGGAGAGAAAATTACTAAGTTGCAACAGTAAATTGATGATATGAATACTTTCTGAATTTGAAAGTTAAAGGGGAATGTATGGCCCTTTCTGAGAATCATGTAAAAACTGTGCCAGTATGGATTATGACTCTAGACAAAATTTATATGGGAAAATGTGAATTATAAAAGGAGCAATGCTTTATACTGAGCTGGGTTTCAGAATTATGTGCAATATGATAAACAAGTGGTGTAGAGAAAAGATAGATAATAGAATTAGAGAAAATACAGTGGCTGCATCTAATAACTACACTGAAAGTTGAAAACACAAGTTATATAGGGTGTGAACAAGACTATAAATTACCTCAAATATGGGGTGGACTGGATCTGCCGCTGCCACCCCTCCTCAGTATTTTTCTTTTTTTTTTTTTTTAGTTAGGGACTTCCTCCCAACATTTTGAAGATAGAAAGATGGACATTTTTGACTATGCCCATTTTATGACCACCCCCTAATTAACATGCCCATTATAAAAATCTTGTTAAAAAAAAAAAAAGGTTATGGGAGGTTTGAACACAGTTCTGGGGGTTTTAGGGTCAAGATTTATGTGTTATTATAGTTTTACTAATGAAGGTGAATTGCCCTTTAAAGGAAAACTAACTATACCCCCTAAATGAATACTTGAGCAACATATAGTTGATATCAAATTAAGTAGCATATTAAAGAATCTTACCAAACTGGTATATATATTTAATTAAATATTGCCCTTTTATGTCTCTAGCCTTGAACCACCATTTTGTGATGGTCTGTGTGCTGCCTCAGAGATCACCTGACCAGAAACACTACAACTCTTCTTCCTGTAACAGGAAGAAGTGTGGAAGCAAAAGACAGAACTCTGTCTGTTAATCGGCTCGTGTGACCTAACATGTATGGTTTGTTTGGTATGTTTGTGTGCACCGTGAATGATACGATCCCAGAGGGTTGTCCTTATTTTTTAAAATTGCAATTTTTTATTTATGATTACCCATGGCATATACTATTAAAAAAGTATATTATTATGAAAATGGTTTATAAAAATGAAGCAGGGTTTTACATATGAGCTGTTTTGTGCAATATATTTTTTATAGAGACCTACATTGTTTGAGGGGTATAGTTTTCCTTTAAGATGCAAGTCACGGATTCCCCAAGAGACTTGATTATCTTAATAATTACAATTTATTATCTTATCTGAAATTGTAACAAATATATCTGCTGTGCACCTGCCATGTATTCTGGGCTCTATGCCAAAAGTCAATTAAGTTTTAGAAACTTTGTATCTTTTTCTGGCTCTTCAGTGCAGGAGATCAAAGAGAAAGTCGGGACATTTCAGTAACAATCAGGGACTGCGGGTTGAGCTGTCAAAATCAGGACTGTCCCTCGAAAAACTGGACAGTTGGGAAGTATGGTTAGGGAGGGTACATAGGTGGTATATATAAATGATACGGGAGGGCCTAAAGGCTAGCAAATTATTGGCTATTGGTGGGCCTTCTTAATTACACTTCTTATTGTTATTATTATTATATAGCACTAACCTGTTACCAAATGCTTGAAAGTCATTGTTAAGCATTCACACGACTCTCTGCCCCAGCTTACAATAAGGGCACTCACACATCCATGTCATTTTCATTAAAATCCAAATAACTTGCATGAAGTATTTAAGCAATAGCTTAATAATACATGGACTGTAATGCACAAAACATTACTGAAGTAAACAAACACCTTTAATTGCATTGATGCAGTTTAAGAAAAAAATGAATTGGACCGCTGTCACACGTGGCTTTTCTTGGCCTTCATGCCAGCTAACGTGGCAGAAGTTGGCAAAATGATCACGTTTTTCCACCATCAGAGAAATGCCACGTGTCTCATATTAAGAAAGCCTATGAGATAGATATTAAAAATGAGGAAATACAATGCAATATACAAAAAGTGTTTAAATATCTGTTTTCTTCCATGCATTCATTTGCATTCATTTCTTCGAACATTCCTGTTACTGTAGGATTTTTAAAACACACACTATTATTACATAGGGACTGCTACAGAAACTGAGAACTTGGGTTTGTCTGAAGGAACTATAAAGCATATTAGAAATCAGAGGTTGTACCAATAAATACTTTGATGAGATTGTTGGGTTTTACATAGTTTCATAGTAAAATTGGGTTAAGAAAAGACTATCAAATTCAACCCCTCCAAACAAACCCCAGTGCACATACACAAACTTACCTATTTATGCACTCATATATATATATAAACCTTTTTTGTCTTGTTTTTGCAGGTACATTATTGGTTTGGTAAGACAGAATTGACAAAGAAACTTGAAGAGGGCTAGATCAATTAAGGCCAGAATAAACTGAGAAGTTGGGGTTAGGCTAGGCAGGATCCTTTGTGGTGGCAGTGGTCCTGGAAAGGGGTGAGTGAGTTCTGGTTAACCATATGGACAGATGGTATTTCATCTCTTTGGGAATGAGGTCCTTTAGTGCCAGTTGTGTATAAATGTCATTGGGATGCTTTACTGGTCGCTTATTGGTTAATACAGGCATGTGGCATGTATAGGTATGGAAAAGAGAACAACAAACTGGAATTGTAATCCCAGGATTATGTTCCTGGTGGTTTTACATTAGGGATTAGTAGTAGTGTGGGTCCAAGATACCCGGGGTTGTTTATTTTCTACTGGGGTGCTAAGGCACCCCTTAGTACTCTACAAACTACAAACACTTCTGCTTCAGTGAATGCTGCACTCTGCTCCTTGTTACAAATTTTAAACAAGGAACAGATTGCAGTGGCAGGAGGTGCTGGCTACCCCTTTTTATTGCCATCTCTAATAAATAAGTAAGTAAGGGGCAGAAGGGAAGAAGCTTACGTGTCTTATCATCTTGTGCACAGTAATGCATATTATAGAGAAGGAGACTCAAGCAGGAAGTATTACTGGCAGTCATAGTCTTTTCAGGAGCTACAGAAAGAAATTACAATGGATAATATTGAGCAAAAATGCTCAGTTTATAAAATTATTTTTTATTATTTACAGTGTGTCTTTAACTATTGGCTAAATGAACGAAAGTACAATGGATAATACCAAGCAAAAATGCTCAGTTTATAAAATTATTTTTTATTTTTATTATTATTTACAGTGTGTCTTTAACTACTTGCTAAATGTTAAAAAAAGGAATGATCCAGCACAGATATAAGAACGGGAGGTATGGGGAAAATATATGTTGAGAATCAGGATTGGCAAACAGTCTTTAGACTTTTAGGAAGATGTTAATCTGTAGCCTTAATGTTTGAGAAAAGGAACTAAATTGCTATCATGGATAGTTAGCTTTGTGACAACAGTCCATTAACTCATTGTTTATCGCATTACTTGCTTTTCACAATTCCAGAGGGTTGGGAAGATTGGCTGTTATGTCATAGGTAGTTAGTTTTGTCACTTCACTTCATTAACTCACTGTTCATGGGATTGTTTCTCATTGGGTTGGGGTTACTGGACATCAGTGTTATTGGTTAGTGATAATGTTTCCTAGCAGCATGGGGTGAGAAATCTGATACTGAGGAATTGGGAATATGTTAACTGTAATATTGACTCTACCAAACTGCCTTCCATAAATTAAATATCATAATTTTCTAACTGATACAATCAATGAGAACATAATGTATTTTGGTGGCCCACTTCTATAGTTCTATAGTTTGTCCCATGTGTGATGTATCTCATTTTTGGAGACTTTCATGCAGCAATTTAATGATGACTTTAAAGTTGGTTTCAGAGCCAGCCCTAAATGGAACATAATTTTTCAAGATTACTGGAGTTGTTTAGTAATGCAAGTCTCTTTATGACAGGCCACAAAATTATACATTGAAAGTCGGGACCCTCTATTTAGAGCAAAAATGTATTTTCATGTTAAACATAACACATACCTATTGTTATGAATCCATGCCGCTGATATATATTTTAATGAAACCTTCTACGGGTAATATACCCTCTTAAGCATGAGCCCAATAAATAAGGCTTTTCTTATTGGAGAAATTAAACCGTTTGCAATATAAAAAATTAGGAAAATGTAGATTTTTTTAAAAAATGTAAACAATAGAATACATTTTCTTGGGCTTATATTAAGCAAAAGAGTACATAATATTGTACTATAAATACATTAATTTGCTCTAGTGCTGCATGTCTTGCAACCAGTTAGTAATAAACTTTGATCAATGTAGTACAGATAGATAATGAAAGTAAATGTCTGATTATTGGTTGGTAGCAATAGATTGATGTTTGTCACCAGGGCCACCATCAGAAACTTTTGGGCCTTGTACAAGTTATTTATATGTCCCCTCCCCCAAACACAAGAGTGAAGTACTACAATATTTGGCAATGATCCTTGTTTTGATGGAACAAAAAGTTTAACTTGTTGTTGTTTTTGTTAAACCACAGCTTCTTTTATACAAACTCACCAATCATTTTACTCAAGTCAGAGGTGTAACTAGAGAAAAAATAGACCCTGCAACTTATGGGGGCCCAGGAACTATAGAGGCCCCATGAAAATGCTAAGCAACTGCAATATACTGCATATGCAAAATATCTCATTCCTAAAGTTTAGGGGCCCAGTAACTAAGAAGTTATTGCACTGCTGTATAGATCCCAATGTTAACACTTGTTACCAGGGCCGGACTGGGAGTAAAAAGCAGCCCCGGCAAAAAAAATCAAAGCAGCCCACACATAAATGCATGCTGTTGTTTTACTTATACACACGCATATTTTATATATGTATATATAAATATCCTGATCATTTACAGTAGGGGGTACATGTTCCCTTAATAATACATGAGTGATACTCAGAGTTCCCTGTATAACTCAGCCTGCAGCCTTGTGCCTTTATATGGTCACAGAACAACCCCTCAGTGACTTCTAATATCCTTATCATTTACAGTAGGGGGTACATTATCCCTTATAATACATGAGTGATACTCAGAGTTCCCTGTATAACTCAGCCTGCAGCCTTGTGCCTTTATATGGTCACAGAACCCCTCAGTGACTTCTAATATCCTTATCATTTACAGTAGGGGGTACATTATCCCTTATAATACATGAGTGATACTCAGAGTTCCCTGTATAACTCAGCCTGCAGCCTTGTGCCTTTATATGGTCACAGCACAACCCCTCAGTAACTTCTAATATCCTTATCATTTACAGTAGGGGGTACATTATCCCTTATAATACATGAGTGATACTCAGAGTTCCCTGTACAACTCAGCCTGTGCCTTTATATGGTCACAGAACAAACCCTCAGTGACTTCTAATATCCTTATCATTTACAGTAGGGGGTACATTATCCCTTATAATACATGAGTGATACTCAGAGTTCCCTGTATAACTCAGCCTGCAGCCTTGTGCCTTTAAATGGTCACAGAACCCCTCTGTGAATTCTAATATCCTGATCATTTACAGTAGGAGGTACAATATCCCTTGCAATACCCACTGAACAGTTATTTTTATGTTAACAGCCTCAGCACATTTATAAAAATAAACATCACATTTTCAGAGGTATTGGCAGACAACAAGGAAAGAGTTAAGGCTGGAGTTGTTACTGGTCTTCTCCTTCCTGATGGGGGGGGAGGGAGAGAGAATATGGAAAGTAGACAGCCATACATTTCTGCAGAGGAACCCTTGTATGGGCAGTAAATAAGTGAATAAGTAATATGAGATGCCGCTGCAGCTCTTTAGCCAATTCTGATGTACATTTTAGGACCAAGTGATGCAAGCATGAAATATTACATACTGAGATATTGATACAAGTTTTGCAGTTTCGTTATGAGTTTAGATGAAGTTTGCTAAATTATTAATGTGCCTTCATTAAATAACAGACATGAGTTTTTGTTTATAAAATATATAAAAAGTTATCTGGTCTTACTTATATTCTTGAGGACGCAACTGTTGTGCCACATTGATATGGATAACTGAATTGCTGCTGAAGCAAATAAAAGTAGCCACACTCTCTACTACGGCCCCTGTTCAGATATGCAGTCATGGTACTTTATTTATAAAAAACACGATTACAAAGGCCCAGCTCCTATAAATCACAGACGTGCAGATGCATGAGTCACGTCATGTTTAAGTGCGATCCTTCGCCAGACTGCCGATGTAAACCCGCTCCCCCTCCTCAGTCTGCACAATGTGAGTTATTTATATTTTGTGCTGATTGACTTTTAAGACAGGGTCCCATAGTAAGGAAAGGAATATATGTATGCAGTCTGATGGCTGCTGCTTCGCGTTATCTCCATGATCTCCACACGAACTCAGCTATGTTCATTCAGATGCTGACTCCTAGAGGGCTGACCGCTTGCGCATTATGAGGCATCTTGTGGCCGGAAGCTGGTCTGCACTGACTCTGTGGGCCGCCGGGGGATGTCACGTTGGCGTTAGCATATAGAGGGATAAAAGGTCCGGGGCTGGCGGTATAAACTGGGTTGAGAATGAAGAAAGCAACAGTGGCGTGAAAAAGGCACCCGGTGACCCTGCAATACCGGGGTGCCCCCGGGCGGCCCACTTGACTGCAGGGTAGAGCGGCCCCTCGGGAATTTGCCCGATTGGACAGACTACCAGTCCGGGCCTGCTTGTTACTTTCATTTCAGGAGTTTACCGATAGGGACGCAAGTCCAAGTGGCTGTTGGGCATCCCAGTGTAGCGTAAAGTGGGTTACTGATTGATAATTAAATAAAACATATGTTTTAAAAACTTCCCATATTTTCTTTGGGGTTCAAAAATGTCTTGTTAAGCCATTGACTGAATTCACTCATAAGAAAAAAATTGTAGTTCTATGAAATCTATGTCAAACTATTTATAAGGCAAAAATAGTCCCCACCACAGAGAGACATAAAAAAGTGCACCACCTACCCACCAATTGATGCAGTTTGTTACAGGGACAGAAAGTTAAAACATAATTTTAATTTTTCTAAAAATAATTGTTTAAAAGCTCATTAACCTGGGTCTAATTTACATATCAGCAGGTGAGTGGTGACTTACGCTGCTTCAAAGATGTCTTTGTATCCATTAATTTGGTCAGTAAAAATGAGGCATGTCCCAAACCGCAAAATGCCCGAACTACATAACTATGTGACAAAGCTCCACAATCTGAGGAGGGAAATATTTGTGAGGCTTGTCCTGTAGTGTGTGTTTTTAACAATATACGGGTCTAAACTGACTAAACTCTCTATGGGACAAATTTACTTACCTGCGAAAATTCGCCAGCGCTGGCTTCGCGCACATTGCAACACTTCACCAGGTGTAAATTCACCTGGGCAACGCTAATTCACGAAGATCTTATTTGTGCACAGGGTACCGAATGCTTGCGAAGTTGCGCTAACGAAAATACTATCAGCAGTTCAACGTTACGATAGCGTTGGCTAATTTGCATATGGCGTTCAGTTAAAATATAATGGCCGTATATATGCTGCAGCAAATACATTATACTACACAAGGCCAGGGAACCTTAATAATATTAAATAGAGTTGTTAGAATGCCCTACACATGTGCCCACAGTATAGTTTAGGTGCCACATGTTATCAAATGTAGGGGGGAAGGAGGGATACAGGTAGCTCCTGCTTTCCACCTAGGTTACCTCTCTTTCTCTTACACCAAAAAGCTCAACCTACCCACAGCTACAGGCTAATTCCCAGGAACCTACCTGGGGGCAGATTTACTAAAAGGTGAAGTGGCTAACGCTAGTGTCAATTTGCTAGCATTACCATCCGTAGGGACATTGCCAATTTACTAATGCGCGCAGGCACCGATTTGCTAGTGAAAGAGACAGACAATACTGATCATTCGCACTCTATCGCCATGCCACTTTTCGCTCTGGCAAATTAACGTTACTCCGCAAATTCACTAAAATTTGAATTTTAGTGAAAGTTACCTCTTTCACCAGACTTGCCTTCGCCTGCTCAGACCAGGCAAAGTGCAATGGAGTGGATAGATCTTCCTCAATCTTCTGTTACTTAAATCATATTCTGTGAGTAGAAAATGCACCAAAGTTCAAAAAACGCTGGCATCTTTTCCTTTTTTCAGAGTGATAGCCTGCAAAAGTCCTAAAAACTTTTTTTTTTGAGTAACCGATTTCCCCCATACCTTTTCTAACATATGGAACATTAACTATACAGTGCTCATGTGTAGGGCATTATAGCAACTCTATTGTCTTTATTAAGGTTCCGTGGACATGTGTAATTAAATGTTGAAATGTAATGTATTTGCTGCAACAAATAACATAAATATATCCATTCAACTTTTAATTTCCCGCCGTATGTAAATGAACCTGATTTCAAGACCTCTAGCGAATTTGCGATAGGCAGAAATGAACGATAGAGCATCTTCGCTTTGAATTGTTCACATTTCCGAAGCGACGTTAGTGAAAAAGAGTTGCGATGGGTGCGAAGCCCACACCCCTTCAACAACTCCAGGTAGGGCCGCTTCCTTCAATGCTCCCACCAGTGCTTACCTTTGTTGCGCAGGGGGCGGGGTCCGACGGAGGTCGCACTGCTCGTGCGGAGAGTTTTAGTGAGTAAGATTTTCTACTTGCCTCTGACTCCAGGAAATCTGTAAATCAGCATTTTCTAAAAGGGATACTGTCATGGGAAAACATGCTTTTTCTTAATGCATCAGTTAATAGTGCTGCTCCATCAGACTAATGCACTGAAATCTGTTTTTCAAAAGGGCAAACTGATTTTTTTTTTTATATTTCATTTTGAAATCTGATATGGGGTTAGACAGATTGTCAGTTTCCCAGTTTCCCAAGAGCCCCCAGTCATGTGACTTGTGCTGATAAACTTTCTGATAAACTTCAGTCACTCTTTACTGTTGTACTGCAAGTTTGAGTGATATCACCCCTCCCTTTTTCCCCCATCAGCCCATCAGCAGAACAACAGGAAGGTAATCAGATAGCAACTCCCTAGTAGAAATAAGAACATTACTTAATAGTAAAAATCCAGATCCCTCTGTGACACCTTTAGTTACATTGAGCAGGAGCAGCCTGTCATAAAGCAGTTCCATAGTGCAGCAATGGCTCTTTCTGAAAGCACAGGACCAGGCAAAATTACCTGTCATGGCTGTCTACACATCAATATTACAACTAAAAAATACACTTATTGGTTCAGGAATGAAAATTTATATGGTAGAGTGAATTTTTTTTAAAAAAAAAAATCAACACCATAAAAATCATAACATAATCCCTTTAAAGGACCAGTAACATCAAAAACATTTTTTAAAAATGTGTTAGTATACAAGGAAAAATAAACACCAAAACAAATCAAACTTTTAAATTGCAAAGCCTTATTTCTTAATAAGGCTTTTTGGTTTTTTTTTGATGTTACTGGTCCTTTAAGATGTACTTAAAATTAAACACTGTTTTCCCCCACTGCAAAACACTAAAATATATGTGAATTACTACAAATATGACAGAAATCTGGTGGAAACACTTCATTTTTTCTAACGTTTCTAATTCAAAAAAAGAGGTGGAGAGAATTTTTTTTAGAGATATAAAATGTATGTAAAATGGATTAACTTGCTGTTCTTGCTGTTTAATCCATCTCTATTAGAATGAAAAGCAGATTTTTCAGATGCTTTTAATATTATTAGGACAGGACATCAAACTGATTTTTTTTAAAGGTGATTAATTAAAGTAATAAACATGTAACATTTCAAACTTACCAGCATTGTCTGCATGATTTTTGTTAACTGTCATCTGGCAGAAGTGATTCATTTACTAATGAGTTTAGGTTTAGCAGATTCATCAAAATAATATCAGCAGCAGCTGGTAAATATGATGTCCATCATCATGCAATTGTTCCTCCTTCAGCCAAGATCCTTTTAAAACTTTGTAGCAGAAACCAGCTGATTACCTGTCCTGCGAAGAAGCATGCAACACTGTCATCTGCTACATTGTACAAGCCAGAACCAGTAGTGCAGTATGGATCAGAAATATATTGATTTCAATTACTATTGCATTTGTGATAGTCACTGAAAACGCCTAGTGATGGGTGAATTTATTCCACAGGCGCGAATTTGCGGAGAATTCCAGCGATTCGCTGATGGCGAATAAATTTGCAAAACCGCCGCGAAAATTCGCTGGTGTAAAAAAACAGACTCTACCGTCAAAAACAGACGATGCTGTCAGAAACGAGACGCCAGCGCCGTTTCACTAATTTTTTCTCCATTTCGTGGGAAATTTGCGAATTTTTTGGCGAACCAAAATGGCCCGCATCACTAAATACCTGTATACTTTGCACATTCTCAGTACCTCATATTGCTACTGCTGCTACTGTGTCTCCCAATCCATTAAGTTCTTCTTATTGCATCTTATTGTTTGTCCTTTTCTACCCCGAAGGATCTTATTTTTTACATTTCTTTTATCAGCACTCTCTCATTACTGATAATGTATTTTACTTTGGTATAAACACCAAACACGTTTATTTGTTCTGCACTAGGCTGTAAGAAGTGTCTTTTATTATGCTAAAACTGAACATTGCAGTAGTATGTTTTTTTTTATTCTACATGCCTTTCTCAGAGGTGTTATTAAAAAAAAAAGGTTTTAAGTTCTTGGGGACATGGGGCCCAAAATCATTGATGATATGGAATGTGTGACCTAAAAAAAAAAAGTGAAATATTACCCTAACTTTCAGATCTATAACACAGTACTTCATTGCTTTTCTGCATAATAACAACAAAAGGCAAAGTATGCTGCAGGCAGTAATGACAGCCATAATTAAGTGAATTGCCTCTTGTAACAGATTGCATCATACTCCCTTATCCACTGGCCATTTTAGCAGATGACAGGAGATCCCGCTCTTCCATCCCAAGTCAAGTATTGTTATTACTGACTGGTCATTACAACGGTCCTGAGATCTCTTTCTGTTCAATCATTTAGCGGCTCTGATGATTTGCTGTGATCTCTAAACAACTATTAGAGGATAAAGCGTCCTCATTAAGCCTATTATGCTTTTCTGGCTCATTAAGCAGAAGGGTTCTTCTGGTTTTAATAGGCCACAATAGTAAACATGGTGTAATGACAGTTGTAATAGCAGGGTGTTTCTGATGTAAACAAAGGCTTAATAACACAAAAATAATGTTACTTTTATTATGTGCATTACATGCATGTGGTTTACACTGTTATATGTTGTATCTAAAATAGTTAAAAGCAAATATAGATATGGATATTAAATAATAAATGCTGTTGCTGTTAATGTATAATGATATATTTTAAAATGTGAACATGCGTGCATTGTGTTGGTTCACTCAAAAGGACGAAGTGACTAACGCTGGCGAAAATTCACCAGCGTGAAGTCATTTTGCAACTTCGCAAATTTACTATTAGTCACCCTGGAGAAAATTTGCCAGCGATGATGATAGCCTAGTGCAACTTCGCACCCTAACGCTGGTGAAGTTGCATTCTGGCGAGGGGGGTGAAAATACGCAAATTTACTAACATTGGTCTTTTTCTGAATGTGACCTCTTTCATCAGAGTTTAGGAGTTTTAAAAAAAAAAAAGTTGAAAAACTAGTTGAAATTTTTTCTAAGTCCCAATAAAACTTTTATTAAGTTTCCCTGTGCTTGCGTAGTGTTCTGTATGCGCTGCTGCATACACAGCAAATTAGCCTTCGCTAGCGCAACTTCGGATCACTAATCGTAACTTCACTAGCGCAACTTCGGAAACGATCGGTAACTTGTGCGGAACTTCGGATCTTCGTGAATTTGTGATGTCCTGATGAATCTACGCCTGGCGAAGTTTGGCGAAGTGCAGCGAAGATAACGCTGGCGGATCTAAGGGGTGTTTTCACCTTTTAAACAATGGCTATAAAAAAATCGTACTTTAATAAATAGCCCGTTAAGTGTAACATCAAGCAGGTATTTGTCTGTGTTTTTTATCCACAGCAGAGGTTTTTTTTCACAAGTGCACTACAATTGCTTAGGACATAAACAGACAAACAAATTTAAGGGCATTTTTCCAAAACCAAAGCGAACTGATTCATTGTCAGTCTAAATACTAAGGAAACTTGTCTTAGGCATTATTAATGCTCCATCCAGTAACTTACTAGTAGCTTGCCTCACTAACTACTGAGTAATATGTCCCAACCCTTGTACGAATTTGCTTTTCCTTATATAACATTCCAGAACATGAAAACACAAAACGACCACTTTGACGCCGAAAACCCCAAAAAAAGTTGTTAAAGTTGTTAAAGTATAAAAAGACGCATTTTTCTGCGATTTATTATGTTGTTCCAAGTCCGAATCCATGTAAATTTATGTAAAAGTCAATGGTAGTTTTAACTTTTACAAAATGTTCAGAGTTTTTGGGGTTTGACATTGTTTTTTTTCCGTGAAAACTCTACATTTTCCTGTTTTTCGGGTGTCAAACTCAAAAAAATGCTAATTGGGCTAAAAATGCTAATCCGTTGCCTTTTTTCCCAATTCGATTTTCTCCGAGTTTTTTTTATTGATAATTTAGAGAAAACCGTGGATTCTAGTTTGGTTGGACTTAAAAAATCTGAAAAATTCAGATTTTGATGACTAACCCCCTTAGTATGATGTAGATTGATATTCTGATACTATTTGCAATTGATTTTCATTTTTTATTATTTGAGTTATCATTTAGCTTTTTATTCAGCAGCTCTCCAGTTTGCAATTTCAGCAATCTGGTTGCTATGGTCCAAGTTACCCTAGCAACCATGCACTTATTTGAATAAGAGACTGGAATATGAATAGGAGAGGGTCTGAATAGAAAGATGAGTAATAAAAAGTAGTAATAAAAATGCATGTGTAGCCTTACAGAGCCTTTGTTTTTTAGATGTGGTCAGGGAAGCTGGTAAGAGTCAGAAAAAGAAAGAAAATAATTCAAAAACTATAAAAAAACAAAACAAAATGAAGGCCAAAGATTCTTAGAATTAGCTATCCAATAACATAGTAAAAGTTAAAGCTGATCCCTTTAACTGACCAACACATTTTATGAATTTGTTCGCCATTTCACAAATTTTCACAAATTGTTCAGGCAGGATAAATTGGTTCATCACTATTCATTAATACCTTGTTACTTATCAGTAATAAAATATACAATTTCTTTAAAGGGGTTATTCACTAAAACTTGACTTTTTCTCCTTTTTTAAAAAAAAATCTGACCAAGCTCCTAAGCCCAAATGCCCTTAATTTATCAATAATTTTTCTTTAATAAATCAGTGAGAAAAAACGTTATGACAAAATGGAGCATCAATTCGGAAATCTCTACTTTTTCAAATTGTCACCCAAAAAACTTGAATAATTCAGATTATCGCACAAAAACTAAAGCAAACAGCCTGAAACTACAGTATACTATATAACTGTACTTGAACAATTTATATGAAGAATATAAATACACTTATTGGTCTCAAACTCTTGGGGGGCGATTCACTATTGGTCGAATATCGAGGGTTAATTAACCCTCAATATTCGACTGGGAATTAAAATCGTTCGATTTCGAATATCGAAATCGAACGATTTAGCGCTAATAATTCGATTGATCGATCGAATTATTATTCGATTCGATCGAACGATTTTTATTCGATCGAACGATTAAATCCTTCGAATCGAACGATTCGAAGGATTTTAATCAAACGATCGAATGAAAATCCTTCGATCAAAAAAAACTTAGCAAGCCTATGGGGACCTTCCCCATAGGCTAACATTGACTTTGGTAGGTTTTATCTGCCGAAGTAGGGGGTCGAATTTTTTTTTAAAGGGAAAGTACTTCGACTATCGAATGGTCGAATAGTCGAACGATTTTTACTTCGAATCGTTCGATTTCGTTCGATTTCGATCGAATTCGAACGAATTTAACCAATTCGATGGTCGAAGTACCCAAAAAAAACTTCGAAATTCGAAGTTTTTTACATTCGAATCCTTCACTCGAAGTTAGTGAATCTGCCCCCTAAACACTAAAAGCTTTTGTGTTAATATTCTTTTGATAAAAAGATCAATATAGCAATTGGTCCGCACAAGTTTTGATATGGATGCCAGGAGCAGATCGATAAAAAGTGGAAAACTGCAGAGTCGTATCCTCATCTAACAGTATCACACATTCTGCATATGAACAAAATGTTTAAAAGTAAGGATTAATTATGTGTTTGTGTCTAATATTTAGCAGAGAACAGATTTTTCCAGACTTTTAAAACTTGTATTACACTTAAAACAATATCCTCCCAAAATGACCAGCGGTTTTGAAACTTTAAGTCAATAGAACAGTGTTCATTAGAAAACGTGTGCTGAAAAAGAAGGCCTTCTGATATTGCCACCTGTTTAGTATTATTAATTGTCTGCTCAGTTTACTTTTAGTACTTGTTTTTCTACACAGTTTAGAGTGAAGACTGTTTGCTGCTTCCTACATTATGTGATTTCCTGTTTTTAAATATAAGATGTGAGCTTTTATTTCCATTCCATCCTCACAATTGATGCTGCTCAGCTGGAAAATAGTGCAGCTGGCGAATGTCCCCTAGTAAAGAATTTTAGGAATGGTATATTGAAGTCAGAACAATGTTCTTAGTGATGGGTGAGCTACTCACCAGTCATTTCTTTTCCCTGCTATTTAAAAATGTAGTTTTATTAATAGGGTGGGAATTTTGCTTCATTATTTGAAAGACAGTACCTTCAGTAAACTGGAGACAGTCTTTATGCCTCATTTATCAATTTCTTGGGTACCCTAAGCGCTATAAAATTGTGCCCCATATTATGGTCTGCCCACACTTATAATGTGCTCTGCATCTTACACTGTATTAGAGAGCTGCCACAAGGTACCAAATTCAGCACTACTGAATACACAACAGCTGTACATAAAGGGATCCTGTCATCAGAAAACATGTTTTTTTCAAAATGCATCAGTTAATAGTGCTGCTCCAGCAGAATTCTTCACTGAAATCCATTTTTCAAAAGAGCAAACAGATTTTTTTATATTCGATTTTGAAATCTGACATGGGGCTAGACATTTTCTCAATTTCCCAGCTGCCCCTGGTCATGTGGCTTGTGCTCTGATAAACTTCATTCACTCTTTACTGCTGTACTGCAAGTTGGAGTGATATCACCCCCTCCCTTTGTTGCATCACCGCACTGAAATAAAGCAAGGTTTTCCTGCAAATTAAGTACGTGAGTGCTGGTAACTTACTTCTTGTACAAATGGACACAGTCACATAGCTCACATAGCAACCAATCACAGTAGTTTAATCCAGTGTCGGACTGGCCCACCGGGATACCAGGAAAACTCCCGGTGGGCCAAGGTGTCAGTGGGCCCTCCTGCTTCTAAACATTTGCCCTATTCCATGGCCATTCCTTATTTCTATGGGAATAAAGAGGCTAAATAGATGGAATAATAGGTTATAGTATGTAAAGAAAAGAGACTAGGAAAATAGAGGTTGAGCAAGGAAAGGAAGAAAATAATACTTTGAGTGGGCCCTTGGTCTCAAGGTTTTTGGGTGGGCCCCTGGTCTAAGGGTTTTTGTTGGGACCCTGGTGTCCCAGTCCAACACTGGCTTAATCTATACTTCCTTGTTACTATTAGTTTTTGCATTTGTAAAATTTGAAACCTGCAGACAAAAACAGTAAACATGCTGGAAACATCTACAGTAGTTTGGTAGTATTAATATATACGGGAATATAAGAACAAGCTATCCAAAGCAATTGGAGTGGAGGAAACCAGCAGATCTTTTTGTAAAATGTTTTCACCTCGTATCACAGATAAATGATGAGACGCGTTCATTGAAATACCAAACTTAATGGACCTTGCAAACTTGCAAACCGGTATATACTTACAAACTGGTATATTTTGCAGAAAACGGACGTCCCCCACAACCCAAACTTTTTTGAGCTTTATAAACAGTACATAGTTTCACACTTAAATGCATTATTTTCTTTTTCTTTATAATTTACTGGATACAATAATTAATTTGTATTAAAATATAAAATGTTAAAGCATAATGCATAATTTAAACTTTTCACATAAAAGAAAAATGTTAAGTGTAAAACTCTTTAAATGATGGGCTGCATCTTCATTGTCTATGAAGGTTGCTCTGGTAATATGTACTGTGTGTGGGAAGATAGCCTTAACATGCTGTTTATTTGTCATCCTTTCATTGTCATTGTTGTAACAGTATGGGGTACTGTTTGTCCCAAATCCATTCTGTATGCAAAATTATCTCTAGCACAGAGAATGAATATCTCTTACGATATATTAGTATTTGTGACCATATACAAAGATAAAAAATATACAAAAGACTTATTTCTATTAAAGAATGAGAATAAAATCTGGTTAGTGCACAAAAGGATATCATTATATCACACATCCCATTCTGTACATTTTAACGATCAATCTGTCTCGCAAATGTATAAAATCCATGTATCAGACAGACTTGTGGGGGTAATTTACTAAACTCGAAAATACTCGAAAATACCCGAAAATAACCGAAATCCGAAAAATTTGTGATTTTTTGTGTTACAATAGGCTTTTAAAAAAATCATGAATTTTTCGGAATTTATCAAACCCTGTGGGATAAAAAGCCCGAATATATCTCAAACCTGTCGAGGTTGCATAAAAGTCAATGGGAACAGTCCCATTGATTTTTGGTTGTTTTGGGCAATTTCACAATGTTTTTGGAGCTTTCGGGTGAAAATTCACGAAAAAATCGTAAAAATCAGAGCTTTTTCCGCAAAGGTAATTTTTGGGAAAATGTAATAATAAATAAGCATTAAAACCCCGAGCGGCTTAGATCAGAGTTTGTAGCAGCCGATATTGAGATACATTTGGACCTTGATAAATAACCCCCTTATGTGTAGAGTTACTTACAGAGTGAATTATGTAAAAAAAAAAAAAAAACACTTGGACATAATATATAATAGTGTATCTAACTAGTGCATATCAAGCTATATTTGAATGACAAAATAGATATTTGTGATAGAAAACAGGATTTTATAGTACAGGATTCATTCTTTCCACAAAATGAAAGCTCCGTTTCACAAAACAGATACAATATCCATTCTGGGAAGCAATACTGTCAGTCACATTCCTGAACCAATAAGAACAAAGCTTATTGCCATATAACAAACAAGATTAAAAGTTGCCAGCTCTGCTCCACATGGCTGCATCATCCCTTGACAGGGCTGCTGTTAAACACTAAAGGTTCCTAAATGGAAGTTCTTACAAATGGTTGAGAAAAATAATGCTGCACTGATAATGATTGTAGAGAAAGAAAAGTACGCAACACATAAATATGATACTTTTAGGTGATATGGCTATTCTTAGTGTAGTAATCTGCTTGTGTGGGCATTTTGATTAAGAGCATAGTAACATAGTAAGTAAGGTGGAAAAAAGACACACGTCCATCAGGTTCAACCTTTTAGTTTTTTTCTAGGAAAGGCAAAAAAACAAACATCTGAAGCCTCTCCAATTAGCCTCAGAGGGGGAAAAAATTCCTTCCTGACTGCAAAAGGCATTTGGACTAGTCCCTGGATCAACTTGTACTATGAGCTATCTCCCATAACCCTGTATTACCTCACTTGCTAAAAAGCAATCCAACCCCTTCTTAAAGCTATCTAATGTATCAGCCTGTACAACTGATTCAGGAAGAGAATTCCACATCTTCACAGCTCTCACTGTCAAAAAGCCCTTCAGAATATTTAGGCGGAACCTCTTTTCTTCTAATCGGAATGGGTGACCTTGTGTCAGCTGGAAAGACCTACTGGTAAATAAAGCATGAGAGAGATTATTATATATTTAAACATAGTTATCATATCTCCCCTTAAGCGCCTCTTCTCCAGTGTGAACATCCCCAATTTGGCCAGTCTTTCCTCATAGTTAAGATTTTCCATACCTTTTACCAGTTTAGTTGCCCTTCTCTGTACCCTCTCTAATACAATAATGTCCTGTTTAAGTGATGGAGACCAAAACTGTACGGTATATTCTAGATGGGGCCTTACAAGTGCTCTATACAGTGGAAGAATGACCCCCTCCTCCCGTGACTCTATGCCCCTTTTAATGCAGCTCAAGACCTTATTTGCCCTTGCTGCTGACTGATATTGCTTGCTACAGCCATGTTTATTATCTAAAAGGACTCCAAGGTCCTTTTCCATTATGGATTTGCCTAGTGCAGTCCCATTATGGGTATAAGCGGTTTAGATATTTTTACATCCCAGGTGCATGACTTTACATATTTCAACATTGAATCTCATTTGCCACCTAGCTGCCCAGATTGCCAGTTTGTCAAGTTTATGTTGTAAGGATGCCACATCCTGGATGGAATTAATCGGGCTGGATAGTTTTGTGTCATCTGCAAACACTGATACATTACTTACAACACCCTGCCCTAAGTCATTAATGAATAAGTTAAATAAAAGTGAACCCAATACCGAGCCCTGAGGGACCCCACTAAGAACCTTACTCCAAGTAGAGAATGTCCCATTAACAACCACCCTCTGTACCTGATCCTGTAGCCAGTTTCCTATCCATGTGCAAACAACTTCATTAAGCCCAACAGACCTTAGTTTAGAAAGCAGTCGTTTGTGGGGCACGGTATCAAACGCTTTGGCAAAATCCAAATAGATCACATCTACTGCCGCCCCACTGTCCAGCATCTTACTTACCTCATCATAAAAAGCAATCAAATTTGTCTGACATGACCTATCCTTCATAAAGCCATGCTGAATGCTGCTCATAATGCCATTCACTAGGACAAAATGTTGAATGTGATCCCTTAACAAGCCTTCAAATAATTTGCCCACCACAGATGTCAAATAATTGCCAGGCTGAGATCGTAATCCCTTTTTAAATATTGAAATAACATCAGCTTTTCTCCAATCCATAGGCACCATACCAGATGAAAGCAAATCTGAGAAAATCAGGGCTGGTCTAAAAATAGGGGCTGGTCTAAAACTAAACTAAGCTCTCTTAGAACCCGGGGGTGTATGCCATCAGGCTATGGAGCCTTGTTTACATTAATTTTTATTACAGCTTTATGAATCATATCCTGAGTCAGCCACTGATTAGATTGAGCTGAGCCATTAGTGCAGCTATAAAGTGAGCCTGGGAACTCAGACTCCTCTATTGTATACACTGAAGAAAAGAACTGATTTAGCACATTTGCCTTTTCTGCATCTGTTAAACCATACTGGTACCGTTATTTAATGGAGCAACATTCTCAACCTGCATCTTTTTACTATTAATATATTTAAAAAACTTTTTAGGGATAGTTTTCACCTTCACCGCAATTAACTCTTCATTTCTTTTCTTAGCCTTCCGGATTGCTGATTTACAACATTTATTACAGTGTTTATATTCATTAAATGCAGCTTCTATCCCAACACCACTCCTGAGATCACTTTTGCTTCAAATTTATGGAATTTATGGACTCCTTTTACTATTTTTTTACATAGACTATTGAAATTCTGTACTGTAATTATGTGAGTTATTTCATATTTCAAAAATTCATTTCAGTATTATGTTACTTCTTTGTTACAGTTTAAGGTTTTATAACATATAATTTGGGTATAATCCCTTGGTGACTCCTTTTTCTTTTTGGTTATGAAAGTGACATGGGCAATGCACAATTGGGCTCGCTTATGAGCAAATTAACATCTACCACTTGTGCTTACCAACAAAGTATAAAAGCAGAATAGTATTGGAAAAATTTATTTATTTTGAAAAAATATAGTCAATAATTTACCTGCATAGCTGTGTTTTTTGAAATATTGGCATTTAATTCCCTTTTGTCATAAAGCAACACGTTTGTTACTTATATGTTAATATATGATGCACTGAGAAGTTATGCCAATGTTTTACTTTTTTTAACACATCTCATGATTGAGATTCTTTTTCTATCTTTAATAAAAGCACATTTGATTGATTGTTTCTAATTACCCTGATATTTTTAGATGCCTGTTGTAGCTATTGTGCTTTCTACTATATGAATCTTGCCAGTGATTATTGGATTAAGGTACTTTAGGGCTCTGTATAAAATATTGTAGCGTATTATTTCTACTTCATTATTTTAGTTATAGTGAATTCTCATTCTTATCTAGCTAGCAGAGCAACAAATCAGAGAAAATATGAATATCTCTAAAACCTCTAAAAATTCATTTTTCAGACAATTACTAGCGAAAAAAATCATAAACCTCAAAGTCTGAATGGTTAAAAATGGTCCACTAGTATAAGGGCAGCTCCCATTGACTTCTGTAGGAACTTGACTACTTTTTTTGTAGTTTTTACACTTTTTTTTCGAGTTTTAGAGAAATAAACAAACCACAAATTTTTTGTGAAAAAATATGATTTGTGAAAAAATAGAAATACAAATTTTAGTAAATCTGCCCCATAGTGTTTGCAATGAAGTATTTTATATGATTTGTATTTGCTATAGTGTTCCAAATATATAACTACTCATTTTTTTATTTCATATTTTTATTGGTTTTAAAAAAAAATTCTCCAGTGATCAAGATTTCCATAGGATCAATGACATTTGTTGCCGCCATTATTACCATAACCTAATATTGTACTGATTAGATACAACTGCTAGACAGATGAACCATAGATGTTTTTAAAACTTCCTTCTAAAATGGTTTCAAATTAAAATGATCCTTTTCAAAATCAATTGCCATTTTTACAATTTCAATAACAATTTTTTCCTGAACCATCTTTCATTTCCCAAGATGGACCAAATAAATAATTAATTATATTCCCCAGGACTAATTGCAATTCAAATGCCCAGATGACAGCAAGTATAATGAAGTGACACCTTAATTGATTTGCTACAGTTCATACCAATGAGAATTGTTAGATATATCCTTAAGCCACATTGCTAGCCTCTAATATTCATACTTTTGCCTCCTTATCAACTCCACAGGGCATGACTTCATTATTTTTTCTCTGCATATATTCGTGGGGCTGTTTATTTTAAGGAATTAGAATATGAAGAAAGCTTTGCTACCTAAGGCAAGCAAAAAATTCTAATAAATATGTAAATAGTAAATATCTTGGCGTGTGCATCTGGCAGAGATTTTTTTCTGTCACATTCTGTTTTAGTTACAAAGTAGAAGATCACTAAGGCTTTGTCTTAGTCTTTACATTAACTCTTATTCATCCACCATGACATGTTCTTTTGCTATTATCAGGCCAGATTATTTTTGCTTTATATACATAGGGGCAAATTTACTTAAGGTCGAATATCGAGGGTTAATTAATTCGACTGTCGAGGGTTAAAAATCTTCTTAGACTGAAAAAGAGTTAAAAATCTTTCAATCGAACGATTAAATACTTTGAATCGTTTGATTCAAAGGATTTTAATCCATCGATCTAACGATTTTTGTTCGATCTAAAAAAGCTACCAAAGCCTATGGGGACCTTCCCCATAGGCTAACATTGACTTCGGTAGCTTTTAGGTGGCGAACTAGGGGGTCGAAGTTAATTCTTAAAGAGACAGTACTTCGACTATCGAATGGTCGAATAGTCGAATGATTTTTAGTTCGAATCATTCGATTCGAAGTCGTAGTCAAAGGTGAAAGTAGCCCATTCGATGGTCGAAGTAGACAAAATAAATTCGAAATTCGAAGTTTTTTTTCCTCTATTCCTTCACTTTAGCTAAGTAAATGGGCCCCATAGAGTTTCAGCAACATTTTTTTAATTGTCACAGTGCCATACCTTTTTTTATCACTTTGAACGAATGGTATACTCTAATGACACAATAAAATACACAATAAGGTCGGGCCCATCTGTTTCATTTCAGTAAGCAAACACATAAATGTTGGTTGAATTTCCTCCATGGATTTTTATAGAGTGTGTCTAGAACAAAAGTACCCTAGAAGTCGAACTGTAAGGGGCAGATTTATCAAGGGTCGAATTTCGAAGATAAAAATACTTCGAAATTCGACCATCAAATTAAAATACTTTGAATATCAAAGTCGAATTTTTTTCAGTAAATTTGGTTATCCTGCGGTCAAAGTAAAATCATTTGATCGAACAATTAAAGCATTCGAATCGAACGATTCGAAGGATTTCAGCAAACGATCGAACGATTTTACTTTAACTTCCAAAAACTTTGAAAAATGCTCTACAAGGTCCCCATAGGCTAACATAGCACTTCTGCGGGTTTAATTTGTTGAAAGTACTGAAATTAAAGTTTTTTTAAAGAGACAGTACTTTGATTATAGAATGGTCAAATATTCAAACTATTTTACTTTGAATTGAATTTGAAGTCGAATGCGTAGTATCCTATTTGATGGTCGAAGTATCCAAAAAATTCCAAATTCCAAATTTCGAATTTTTTTACTTCGAAAATTCCCTTGAATTCACTTCGACCCTTGATAAATCTGCCCCTAAATGTGGAATCCAACTGGACACATTTGGGATGAACTGGAATGCCAATGCAATTTAGAATTGATTGCCCAACATCAGTGACTGGCCTCTTAGGTATAAATGGAAGCAAATTCCACCAACAATGTTTCAACTTCTAGTGGAAAACTTTAACAAAAGAGTATTTGGTTTAAGCTCTTTCAGAAACAATGATAAGCCCAACTTCATAATCCAATCTAGCACAGGCCTCACTGCTGCAACAGGACTTTTCTAGTTCTAGTTATTGAGAAAAAAAATTTCACAAAGGATGGATTCAAGACGACATTTTGCATTCCTCCATTGGCGAATATTTTTGAAAAAATATTTGCTGCAAAAAAGTCTGTTGACTCCAGTGTATTTTGCATAGAAAAAGTTGCCACAAAAAAAGTCCTTTGATTTTAATGCATTTTTGCATAGAAATGCCAATTGACCTCAATGTGTTTTGTGGATACTTGGCAAATCAAAACAGGATAGATTTGCATATCACTATTCCTTGCTCCCTTTATACTTGTCCCCTGAATTGCAATGTACTGCCAGGGTGATGACCCTTCATCCTCTGGTCTACCACTAGCTAATCTACAGTGGCTATATGGCTCACCCTGGTAAATCAGAATCCAAGAAGATCTTATACTGCACCATAAAGTAGAGAATTCTACAAGAGCACAGAGATGTAATAACATGTTTTGAAGGATGTGGCAAAGGCAGAATTTTCCACTTCTCTTGACATTATTTTAATATGTTTGCAAACGAATCACCCAGAGCAGAGAAGTCCTAGTGGCATATAAAACAAGCCAGAATTTGTATAGACTCACAGCTGTGGTAAAATGTCAGGGAAAAAAGCAAACAACATGAAAAAAAAAAGCTATTACTGGTTAATGCATAATGCCTGCAGATGGCCGTTCCCATTCTCTGCGAGCTGAAAAAATTTTGAGCTATTGAAAACAAATAAAGCAGCACATATTTTATTTTCATCAGTTAAACCTTTATTTTCCTTACATTCACATTACATCAAATGGTGCATTACTGTTTTCATTTGTTCCCATTAGTTCAAATTCAGAGAAGAATCAATATGAGAAATGATCAATACAAGAATATCCAAGGCAAATGCAGTTGACTTGTGAGGCTCAATATGCTGAGCAAAGAAATATATATTTTACTGTTTATTCAAATAATAAAAATTATTCCAGGAAGCACAGGTATTTAGAAATTTTAATTGTAGAACTACAATTAAAGACAGTGTTGGAATAAAAAGTGACATTTCATCAAACTGATATAACTGGATTCACAATCAGCAAGTGGATTTATCTGGCAGTAGGTGGATGTGGTGCTAGGGGGTTTAAAGAGTTAGTATATCACCCCTTTTTTACAGGAAATCAATCTATAGGGTTTGTGTTGTGTAAAAGTTTCTGTATAAATGTTTAATAAAGGAATATATAGGGTTTTTTTGTTATTCCTTGCACTAAAAAAGAAAATGAAAACGGTTCCACGTTAGTACTTCCTGGTACTACTGTTCTGTCGAGCAAACAAAATGGTAATGAAACTCCACTGAGAAGCCCTTGGCATAACAAACTGCTCAAAGGTTGAATCTTGGAAATGGGAGAGGTTTGTTAATTGAGAGAGCACCTCATCTCTCTTTAAACAGATTTAAATCTATTTAAAGGGGAAGACAGGTGAGTGACTTTATAGAGCTTATATTTAGAAAAGGTGTTTTTAGTTACAGCCAGCCCCTTTAAAGAAGGAGAACCCAATCAAAGGAACAGTAACACCAAAAAATTGTTTGGTGTGTTTGCTTTAGAAATACTACTACGGGTTATATAAAAAAGTTGTGGGGCAGCCTTTCAAAGCACAGGATACATTGCAAATACAAGATGCACTATGTAGAATCCCATTATATTCTAATACAGAGCTTTTCTCTTATCTGCTAAGTAACCTGTGCCTTCTCCTTTCTTAGCATGAAAGACTGCCCCCATGGCTACACAATTGCCTAATTACATAAACTATAGTTGTCTTTCTAAAGCAAACACATAACTTTTACTAATGCATTGCAACAGTACATTATATTTTAATTACTTTTAAATGTGTTTATTTTTTGCAGTTTACTGTTCCTTTAATAAATCTAATGAGTCCTTTATGATTCATTGAAACATGCTCTTTCAGCCCAGAAGCAGATCTTGCTTATACTACTACTGTACTAAATAATTATTCTTTCCTGGCAAGTGAAATACGTCTTGTGTGTTGTACTTTTTAAACATCAATAATATTTTCAAAGGGACCATAATTAATTTAAACTTCATAGAACTAGAAGCATGCCATACACTTTAGAAAAGAAGAGAAGAAGCCTTACACCTCACAGACTATAAGTAGCATTTTCTTGGCTGGACTTTTACTCCTATAATTTATTTCTGGTTTGAGAGAGTTTTCAAGATCTGTGCAATTCAATTAAGCGATAGGTCTGTATCTGCTTTTTGTCCAACTGACATTTAAAGCAAATTATTATAGTCACTGATAGAAGGTTGGTTTTCATAATCAATAGTAACAACTTTATCCATGATAAAAATATGTTGATAAAAGTAAACTGGTAGTCATCTCTGTCTGAGGATAGTGTGAGGTTACTGTCAGCCGAGCTGTCAATGGCCCTTACAAATAGTTACATCTTTTTAACAGGGGCTGTCATTGTCAAGATGATTAATTACACTAATCATCCAAAAAGAATAAGAAAATAAAACCTTTTTTCTCTCTCTCGCTGTCTGATGTATTCAAATGAACTGACAGCCCTAATTATTCCAGCAGGAGCTTGTTACAAATTGGCCTCGCTTGACGTTTTCAAGAATAGGGATTTGGAAGGGGTTTTTTTGACCAAGGTGACGTTTGGTCACACAAGAAGTGTCAGTACCATTGTCTAATTTTATTAATGTTAATTTCTTTTGCTTTTTAGGATTTATCTAGCAACAGGTATAGCCTTCAAATCTAAAACATACATTTATATCTTGTAATGCAGAACTCAAGTATTTTTTCATCCCAATGGAGAAGATTCATTGTAATGCAACATACTTGAAAATAGAAATCTAGAAAACTGCTTTTCTGAAGAAACTACTGGATATCAGGCAAATATTGTCATTGATTTGGTAGTCTTTCAGTACTTGCTACCAGATATGCATAAATAGTTTTTTTTACTGTAGTGTTTGTTTACCGTTTATACTATTACTATATTACTAAAATGTATAGCACTCCGTATACAATACCCCTGCATAAATAAAGCCATCATATCTGCTTACATATACTCTGAGCTTTTCATTTGTTTACAATTCAGCACTTTCTCCTTGACCTCACATATGAAAACCTAACAATCCTCATGTTTGGCAAGAATTGATTCTATTTTCTATGCTACTTTCTATTATTTTCCATCATGATTCCATCTTCCATATCTTTTGATGGACAAATTAACTAGCTTTGTGCTGTTTGCAAAATTCTGCTATGTTTTCCATCACCTTCTATACACTAGAAGGGGTCCTAAGGGTCGTTATCTACTCAACATCACCTTCTATACACTAGAAGGGGTCCTAAGGGTCGTTATCTACTCAACATCACCTTCTATACACTAGAAGGGGTCCTAAGGGTCGTTATCTACTCAACATGTGTATGGAGGTGTCACACATCAACATATTTTAAGCATCTCTTGAGTCAAATACAAGCAAAGTTCACCTTTATATTTGAATTTATGATAGAGGAGCCTATAAATGAACAACTTTTTAAATTAATTGTTCAGTGAAAAAATTAAAACTGGGTTAAATAGATAACTTCCTGCTTTGCACCTCTCTGAGGGGCAAATTTACTTACCTCCGAAGTTGCACCAGCGGCCACTTGTTGTACTTCGCCAGACGAAGTTTCACCAAGGCGCCGCTAATTCACTAAAGGTAGCAAAGTTGCGCTAGCATTAATTCGTCAAGCAAAGCGTCGTTACGCTAGCGATGCCTAATTTGCATACAGTGCCAAGTTAAAGTACAATGGACGTATATGTAGCAATATATACATTACACTACACAAGCCTGAGAAAGCTTTATAAAATAAAATAGAGTTGTTATTTGCCCTATAGACGTGCCCACTGTATAGTTTAGGTGCCATATGTTAGGAAATGTAGGGGGGAATGAGGGTACCCCCAAAAAAATACATGATCTTTTTCGGCCTATTACCCATAAAAAAGTAAAAGACGCCAGCTTTTTTTGGGACTTAGAAAAAATGTAAACTTTTTTTGAAGCAAGTCCTATCAAGGCAACGTTCAGTAAAATGTGCAAGTTAGTGAATTAGTGTAGTTACATCCCTTCGCCATAGCGCAACTTCCCCTGGCGTAAGGGTGCAAAGGCGCGCTAGAGTAAGTCCACTTAGCTAGCGAATTTATGCCAGCACCTGTTAGTAAATTGGCAAAGTAACGAAATGACATCACGCTGGCAAATTTGAGCTAGCGTTAGCCGCTTTGTGCTTGAGGTGACTTGAGGGGGGCACATTGGTTATAACTGTTTCGGTTAGAATCTGAGCTGCATGCTAAGGTTCAATTGCAAAGTCACAGGTGGCCCCCCTTTAAGTCTCTGACTAACTCAGAGTTAGAGATCTGAAAAGCAGGAAGTTGTGTTCTGTTGGGTTAGACATTCGGTCATTCCTTTATAAATTATAATTTTTGGATAACTATATTAGAAACATTTTTTTTATTTTGCACAGCCTATCTATTTACCCAGTTTTTATTTTTACACTGAACTTTTCCTTAAAGCAGACCTCCATTTTTTAAATATATTTTATTATTATTTTATTATTAAATAGCTTTCCTGATACTGACTTAATGTCAAGGGCCTATAGGCTCCTAGCGAGAAGTCCATTCCAAGTAGGAAGCGTAGGTGTTAAAGTCCAAGTTTGCGGTATCCAAAGGAGTCATGCGTAAATCAAGTCAAGTTCAGGCAAGAGTTCAATAAGGCAGGCAGCAAGAATCAGGGTTTAGCAGAGGGTCTGGTATCCAGGGATTCAGCAATTCCTATAATCGGGCAATAAACCAGTGACCTTTTATTTTCAAATTTTGCACGGGGCGCGTGATATCATCGCGTCGGGAGTGTGATGTCATTGCAGGAGTGTGATGTCATATGTGGGTCATGGGCGCCGCCATCTTGGATGCGACGCCACCGGAGACAAGATCGCCAACTGGTGCTCCTGACACTATTGTTGTCAGGGTCAAAGATCAAAGAAACCAATGACTAACCATGAAGCCTCCATTTTATTTAATGCTGTGCTTTTTATTTTGGGCCCTCTACTTTTATCTTACACTTCTGAATTGCTTCATTGTTGCTTGGGTTATTAAGTCCTTGGTAACAGAAACCAAAAACAGCAAAAATTTTATTTGAATAATTAGCAATTGTCTTAAAATACTATTGCTTACACTAAATTTACTCAACAAAAATTTATTTAAACTTGAAATACCTCTAGGCCATTGCTATCCAACTTCTGTGGTACCACTCCCTGTTTTAAGCCACACCCACTTTAAACCACACCCATGTTACCACATTAATGGTGGTAGCACACAAAAAAAAACAAATGGTTGATGCTCACTGTAGGGATATTATTCATCATTCATATGTGATGACATTGCGGGAGTGTGATGTCATATGTGGGTCATGGCCGTCGCCATCTTGGATGCAACGCTACCGGAGATGGGATCACCAACTGGCACTCCTGACACTATTGTTGTGAAGGTCAATGATCCAAGAAATCAAAGATTGACCATGAAGCTTCCATTTTATTTATTGCTTTGCTTTTGGTTTGGGCCCTCTACTTTTATCTTACACTTCTGAATTGCTTCATTGTTGCTTGGGTTATTAAGTCCTTGGTAACAGAAACCAAAAACAGCAAAAATTTCATTTGAATAATTAGCAATTGTCTTACAATACTATTGCTTACACTAAATTTACTCAACAAAAATGTATTTAAACATGAAATACCTCTAGGCCATTGCTATCCAACTTCTGTGGTACCACACCCACTTTAAACCACACCCATATTACCACATTAACGGGCAAATTCACTATGCGCAGAAGCGCCTAACGCTAGCGTCAATTCGCTAGCATTGGTCATTTTCGAACGATGGCGTAAATTCGCTAGTGTTACTTCGCACCCTTATGCCTGACGAATTTGCGCAATGGACGTAACTATGCAAATTCACTATGCGCGCATTGTACTGAACGCTACCTTTTACGCTAGACTTCCTTCGCCACCTCACACCAGGCGAAGCGCAATAGAGTAGATAGGGATTGCTTCAAAAAAAGTTCAAATTTTTTCTGTCCCAAAAAACGCTGGCGTTTTTTCTATTTTATGGGTGATAGGCTGAAAAAGATCTAAATTTTTTTTGGGGCTCCCCTCCTTCCCCCCTACATTTCCTGACTCATGGCACCTTAACTATACAGTGGGCACATGTGTAGGGCAAAAAAAATATTTTATTTGATGTTTTAAAGGTTTCCCAGGCATTTGTAGTGATTGTACGTATTCCTCCATTGAAATTTGAATTTGGCACCGTATGCAAATTAACCATCGCTAGCATAACTTCGCTTCGCTTAGCGAATCAACGGTAGCGCAACTTCGCAACCTTACGCTACCCCTGAGCGCAACTTTGGATTTTAGTGAATTTGTGGAGCGCTGGCGAAACTACACCTGGCGAAGTGTGGCGAAGTTACGCCTGTCGCAACTACAAATCTTATTGAATTTGCCCCTCACTTAATGGTGGTAGCACACCAAAACAAAACAATGGTTGATGCTCACTGTAGGGATATTATTCATCATTCATATGTGAAAAACTTAAGCCATATTAAAACAACCCCATAAATCCATATGCCGCCTCATCCTCCCCTGTGGATAACACAGCAAACCCCCAGCACATAATTAAATACCTTAGGGGCCCCTAATAACAATTTTCAAATGTTAACTCATACCCAGAACAAACATTACCAGGCTCACGTCCAAGAGGCAGGGTAGGGCACATACACACACATGCCCAGGTTTGGGGTAAAAATGTTTTACTGTGGTGTCCAGTGATTTTTTTTAACTCTTTAAATCTTTAAAACCAGTACAATTTAGTTTCTTTTGGAATGCAAGATTGAAGATAATAGAACTGTACTCAAGCACATATAGAAAAGAAAAAACTGATGGTTTAACCTTTAACCACAGGGGCTGCTTGCATTCAGGGCAGAAAACATAAGTAAGGGTGAAAGCTCATCAGACTAAGAACAAGAATTAATATTGTATTGGTGAATATACTGCATGCCTACAGTCTCATCTACAGTCTCATCTACAGTCTCATCGCTAAGGAAAACAGCTTGTATCAGCAATAACCCTAAAACCCCTCTTTTTGATTTGTAATGAGATATTTGCAGGGTGAACAGTTTGTCAGAAGAAGAAAATAAATATATTCAAATCCTGCGGGACTTTAAAGATACCATCAAACTTCAGCCATCTGCTTTGTTTTAGAAGAGAATGACTTTAACTTTTCTACTAGCTAGACAGTGGTGCTTCAATGATGGCCCAGGGTCAATGGCATAGAAATCCTTTTTCCATCTGGCAGATGAGCTTTTCTCCTTGTATTGTAAATAGTTCAATGGCTCATCATAGTTTTAATGGTAGATCAATTGGAAATAATTTGAGCTATGATCAGGAATATCAGGATCATTTAAATTAACAAACTGTTCGTTATATATTTCAAAAGTTCCTGCCGCATCACTTCCTTGTCTGAACATTATGGTTGTTTTGGTTTGAGTACTGTGGCTTGCCCCTATCTTTTGCTGTTCTGCAACAGATCTGTTCCCCCTTGAGTCCTGTGTCTGGCTCCAAGACTGCTTCATCCTGCTTCTCTCCTGTTCCAGGATCTACAACTGCTCCATCCCTTTCAGACCTACCTTGGTTATGTTCTGTCTCTCTTCAGTCTGTCCCATTTGCTCCCTAACAGTCTCTTGTCTTACCAACCATCAGATGTTTGTATTCATGTGTATCCAGTCAACTGTTCATTTGTCCACTGCTGTATTCAATTCAACTCTGCTGCACCCCTTAATTGAGATTATCCTCTTTCAGAGGCACATACATTTTTGCCTTTGAGTTTATACCTCTCACGACCGGCACCCAATACCAGAACAACTGGCCTCGGCTCGGCTTCACCAGTAGTGTGACCACCTTTGGGCTTCGGGAGGAGCCCTCAGCTTACTTGGGTGCCACCTGGACTTAAAGAGGTATGCAAGACGAGATGTTCTGGCTGGCAAAGGGGCACGGCTGTAAGCAAAGTCTTTTGGGCCGAAGGCCACGGTACAAAGGATTAGGCAGAAGGATGGTCAGACAGGCTGGGTCGAGGCAGGCGGATATCAGAATTGTCAAACAGGCAAAGGTCAAAACTGGGTAGTCAATCAAGGGGTTAAGCAGGAGAGTTGTCGTAGGCAGGCAAGGGTCAGGATACAGAATGCAGAATAGTCAGGAAGAGGCAGGGTCAAACACGGATAATCAGATCAGAATTTCAAAGACACGCACAAGGCTCAGGAAAACCACTAGTTCTATCACGGGCACTGGCTGGGGGTCAGAATGGGCCTTAAATACAGTCAGATTTCACACCAAAACTTGTGTCAATGCGTAGTGGCGCAATTACACCAGCGCACCTGTACCTTTAAGAGGCGCGCGCCCTAGGAAACAAGATGGTGCCTAAGAACCATGTGGCGGACAACCCCGCCGCATAGGTAATTTCATTACAATACCATAAGCAAGTGAAAATGTATGCTCCATACTGTTAATCTCTATTGCGCCTCCTATCAGCCTAAGAAGCAGCTATGAAGCACTGGCTATAACAGGGGTGTCCAAACTCCGCCCTCCCCTCCCCGTGACAGGAGTTTAGTGTAGTGCAGGAAGGGGGCAGTAAACAACTGAAAGCATGGCTCCATTCCCCTTCTACACTGCTGCCTAACCTGGCCTGGATTCCGTGCATCTGATGAACTGTGAGTAACTGCTTGGTGCTTGGCTTGGGGGAGGGGTGGATTTAATGAGGCTGCAGCCGGGCAAGGGAGTCAGTTACAGATCTAGTGTGTGATTTACTGTGTGTGTGTGTGTCTCACTGTCTGTGTGTGTGTATCTGTCTGTATGTGTGTCACTGTATGTATGTGTGTGACTGTGTGTGTGTGTCACTGTGTGTATCTGTCTATATGTGTTTCACTCTGTGTGTGTGTGTGTCACTGTATGTTTGTGTGTCACTGTGTGTGTGTGTGTGTGTGTTTCACTGTCTGTATGTGTGTCACTGTGTGTGTGTGTTTCACTGTCTGTATGTGTGTCACTGTGTGTGTGTGTGTGTGTGTGTGTTTCACTGTCTGTATGTGTTTCACTGTGTGTGTGTTTCACTGTCTGTATGTGTTTCACTGTGTATGTGTGTGTTACTTATTTACAATTTGTAAAATGAACATGTTAAGCAGGGGGTGTGGTCACAAAATGGGTGTGGCCACAGTGAGTGGCCCGGCTGTTTGTATATTTTACCGCATATGGCCCTTGGAGAAAAAAGTTTGGACAGCCCTGGGCTATAACATGCCTCTGTCAGGGCCCGTAGGCACAATTTGGAGTGCGGACCAAGGAGGAAGCCAATAGGCAAACACAGTTCGCGGTACAATGGATTAGGCAGAAGAATCGTCAGTTCAGGCAAAGGTCGGTCCAGGCAGCAAGGTTTCGTGGTCGAGGTTTCAGGCAAAGGTCAGTCCAGGCAGCGAAGAATCAAGGTCGAGGTTTCAGGCAAAGGTCGAGAATCAAGAATCAATCATACAAAAACACCCAGGAACTCTAGATAGAAGAACCTATACTCGGGCACTGAGAGAACCTTCTGGCGACCTTAAATAGGTGGATATTCACGCCAAAACGCGCTAGGTGACGTCACAGGATGTGCGTCAGAATATGCACCAGAATATGCGCCAGCGTCTAAGGATGCGCCAGCGTAAATACGCTGTGTGAAAACGCCAGCGCTATGCTGGTGTCTGACGGCCGCATGGCCTCTTCTGGGCGCCGCCATCTTGGACGCGCCGAGGACGCCTTACAGCCTCTTCCTAAACCTGTTCTTGTCATCCCACCAAGAGCTCATCCTTAAATTTATTTCAGCAGCCTTGTATCCAGGTCACCTGCCTAATATCCCTCTGCAGTATCCAGGTCACCTGCCTAATATCTCTCTACAGTGCTATAAGTTTTGGCATTCAGCCTTATGTAGTACTTTTGTATATAAAACTCTATACTGCTGCAGAACTGAAACCTGACAGTATTAAGTCAGTATACAGTACGTATGGGATCCATTATCTGAAAACCCCGTATCCAGAAAGCTCAGAATTATGGAATGACCATCTACCACAGAGTCCATTTTGAAATAATTCAAGTTTTTAAAAATGATTTCCCTTTTCTCTGTAATAATAAAACAGTTCCTTGTAATCCAAACTAACATATACTTCATTATTTGGGGCAAAACATACTTGTTGTGTTTAGTTAATGTTTAAATAGCAGCCTTTAGGTATAGATATCCAGATTATGGAAATATCCCCTATCCAAAAACCCCCACGTCCCTGCATTCCAGATAATAGGTCCCATACATGTACTTAATGTTTACAAAGTTAGCACTTTTTATAGCTTTTTTATTTTTTTTTCAAATACTGCATATTGTAAATCACAAGAAGTAATGAATTCTAAAAATATTTTACACCCCTAAGGTTCAATAGGCCTTTTATTATGTATTTGAAGGCTGAACACAGAGACTGTTCCAGATGTTATGTTTATTTGTAATTATTTCTTACCACACAAGGCACATAATTAATCCTATCAGAGTTTAAACCTGCAATGTATTACTCTAATTTTCTATTTAAAAAAAAAGCAACTTGTGATTATATAACAGTTAAAGAAATCTTTTGGACCTATTAGTATAATGCTGTTTTCCATTAACCTAGCTCCTGAAGAGTGCAAAATCGACAACTTGAGATTCACTCCTTCTGGTCGCTCACTGCACCAGTAACTACACTATGCTTCATTAAACAAGTCAGAAGTAAATTATAAGGCGAGAAATACTAGGAAATAATCTTTGTAAAGATGACTAGAAGGGAAAGAAATAGCTCTGAACCTGTTCCTATTACTACTTTAACTGTATGCTTTCCAGCAGCAATTCTAGTATGTTATTGCAAAGTAACTTGCAAAGTAAACTGCATTAGATCATGTACAAGTCATTGCTGCAGTAGGACGGTGGGATCAAACAAAAATCTATGATTTTAATTTGTACAAACAAAAATGAATTACAGCTTAACTATAACTTAGTGACAAGACAGAGGTTCAGTGTTAAAGATATAACTTCCTTGTCAATGTAAAGGCTAACTAAAAGCTGAAAATAGTAGAAAGCAGAAATGCTACTGTATATGGAATTTCATACTCATTCTACACAATATTTTAGCTCTGATGCCTAGGCAAATACTAAAGTCAAAAAACTGACACAGCACTCAAGGTTATAAATGCAAGAATTTGTAATATATTAGAAAAAATTGTACAACAGCCCATAGAGCGACGTTTCAAGGTTCTCAGGCCACTTTTCTCAAGCCATGTAGCAATTACACACGTTAACACACATGGGCTTGTACATAGCAGCACATGAAATTGCATATAGGACATGACATCACCAATGGTTATCCTCTCCAGTTAACCCCTTAGTTACTCAACAATGTCCAAAGATCTAAGTCTCTTATCCCCATTCAACGTTAATCCTCTGTACACCTAATTCACCCAAATCATTCACCTGGTGAAACGATGCAAAACTTCTCTGGCTTGGCGCTTTTTTGCTAGCAAATTGTCTTCTTTGCCTATTAGTAAATTGGCGATGTCCCTGCGAATAATCATTTTGGTGAATTTTAGTTACTAAAAACATTGCTCTTTAGTAAATTTGCCCCATAATGAGCTTTCCAGACTTCATTTTAGATCTTAAATAATATTGTAATTGATAACATAAATATTTTACAGTGAATATTACATAAAGGAGCATTACAGATGCTTTATCAACATGAGGTCAATGACTACAGTATGTCTGTACTGTAGCTAAAATACTTTTTTCCTTTCATTTTTTAACATCCTGGTTCTCCAGAGCTGGGGAGCAAAGTGACACAGTCACACTTCCGGTCTTAGCCAGCCTGCCACCCTTGGAGCAGGGGGAACGAAAAAGTCTTGAAAAACTGAACTCCAGGCATAGAATATCTGTGGGTAAGTCCATTACAGAGTGCAGACACCATGGAGATTGGAGTGGAGGCCCTGCAACACCAAAGGAGTCTTTAGGCAATGAGATGGATTTCAGGACAATGAAGATTAGTTTACCAGACGACAAGGTAGATGCAGGTGCAGCAGACTAGGTCCTCTAGGAACATGTCTTAATGACCCTGTTAGGTAAACTGGCTTTTGCTTGTAGGTCAATGCCAATGGGCAGGGTTCAGCAGGAGGCTATCCCTTTTACCAGTGGGTATAAAACAACCACACCACTTCATCAGTTTAAATAGGGAGGTAAAAGAGATCTTGGCAGTATGGCAGGCAGTAGGTCTGTGTGGCATACAGGGCCGGCCTTAGGCCTATTGGACCAATTGGGCCTAATAGGGCCCCGCACCTCTGGGGGCCCCGCAACACAGGGCAGCACAGATAATATTTCCCTCAGCACATGATGCTGCCTGGCCTGCCCCCAACTTTGAGAGTCCAGCCCATCCCCAAATCCATAGGTCCAGCCCACCCCCAACTCTGATAATCCAGCCTATCCCCCAACTCCATAGGTCTAGCCTGCCCCCAACTCTCATAGGCCCAGCTTTCCTCCAACCTTGATAGGCCCTGCCTGCCCCCAATCCAACCAAGCCTGCTCCCAAGCTGAATCGGCCCAGCCTGCCCCAAACTAATTGGCCCAGTCCACTCTCCTATTTCCTCCCTCTCTCTCTTACCCTGTGTGCCCCTATTATGTGTCACTATTTCATCCCTCTCACTCTCTTACCTTGTCTGCCCCTTTCCTTTCTATTTTGTGCCTGTATGCCCTTATTTTCCTAAATACTTGGTGCGTCAGTAGCCAGTAGGGATGTAGCGAACTGTTCGCCGGCGAACTAGTTCGCGCGAACTTCGACTGTTCGCGTCCGCCGAATGTTCGCGAACGTCGCGCGACGTTCGCCAATTGGTGTTCGCGTTCGATTCGAAGTAAAATTTCGTTCGACCATTCGACCATTCGATCGCTAAAATCGAACGATTTCCATTCGTTCGAACGATTATAAGCATTCGATTGAATTAAAATCATTCGAGCGAATAGCTTCGATCGTTCGATTCGAACGAAAATCCTTCGATCGTACGAATAAAATCCTTCGATCGTTCGATCGAACGATTTTATCGAGCGTTCGAAGTTCGCGAACTGTTCGCGAACTGTTCGCTTTTTTGCCGGTGTTCGCGAACGGCGTTCGCGAACACATTAACGGCAGTTCGCTACATCCCTAGTAGCCAGCAACACTTTGTCTAGGGGTTCCGCCGACATGGTCCCAATTGGGCCCCACATTTGATAGGATCAGCCCTGTGTGGCAAAAGTGGTCTTTTAACAGCCATGAGCTAGAATGGCCTCTAGCAGGAGAGCCAGAAAGGCCTCACCAAGAACTCAACATAACTATAAATGTACTCACAGTGAATCTATGGCAGGGCAGGTTGAGAAACAAACAGGCTGCATTTTAGTTTGATAATGTGGGGGTGGTGCAGGCCAACAGTAATATATATGCTTCTTCTACACTGGTTCTATGGCTGCTAAAGTACCTCGTGTTTCATTGCCAGCAATTCAACATGAGAATCAGAACAAGCCATGGGTTGTGCTTACAAAATAACAATGCTGATGTCCTTTCTCAGTTTTAGTGGGAGTGGTTCAGATAACTTGCACTAACAGTGGACTGACCATGGCTGAGATGTCACATATGACTTTGGTATTTGGAGGCAAGTGGCAGAATTGGTGAGGGGATCTGTGGCTCCTATGGCATGGGTAAGGAACTCAAAAGCCTAGTAGGAGTGTGAATTAACAAAAGACCATTTTGGTGAGTATGATGGCCAAAGGAAGGACTGGGAAAAATATTATGGTGACTGACTCAACTGCAGCTGGTGGATGTTTTCCAACAGCAGTGAATATGCAGTTTTGTAATTTGGTTTAAGAATGTTTAGAGTCCCGATATCCTTATTCTTCATTTGGATGGTAATGATCTGGGTAAGATCCCCATGACAACTCTGATCAAAGACATTACATGCAAGCTGCTGCATGTATGCATTTATCTGTGCTTATGGTGTGGCCTGATAGCACCACAAGACTTAAGCTTAAGACTTAAGCTATCACCACTTAAGCTAGGTATGTTATTGTTATTAAAACAAGGATTCAATTGACTAGGTCAATAGGACAATTTGTAATATGGAACATGAGGGGCAAGATGTTTGCTAATGTTGAGTATGATTTGTTGATATTCGTAAGGAATCAGTCCATATGGCCTATTCTTTGTGGCAGAGCAGGAAGTTTTGAGGTGCCCATCCTCCTTGTGTGTGGTGGTGGCTCATTTGAAAAGTCAAAAGTTTTGGGAGGGTTGGCAGCTGGTGGTAACCTTTTGGTGGTATGCTGAGGCTCTGCTGTGGGCAGGGCTAAGAAGTTTTTTTTAATTTGGTTACATAATTATACAATGTTATTGTTTAAAAGGAACTTATTTACTTGTTATTTGTTGTTTACATTGTCAGTAAATAGGGTGGGCTTGATCCAAGAAGTTTCTCATTTAATGTCTGGTGCAAAAAGCAAATACGTACTGGTACAACAAACCCCTGAATTTCAGAAAAGCTAATTTTAATGCCTTGAGGGCTGGCCTTCAGAGAATAGATTGGGGCATTGTTTTCAGCAAAAAAAAACACGGATGCAATGGTGTCTTTTTTGGTACGAGAGTTTGTGCACTATTCTTTCGGCACCTAACCTTGGAACACAAATTATGTTTTTCATTAAAAATTCCATACCTTTGATTAAGGTTTTTAAATATCTGAACTGTCAATCAAATATTATTACTTTCACATTCCATGCAGCAATTCCTATATGTCACTGCTCTCTTCACATTTCCCCTTTCTTCCTCATGCTGTATAAATTTGTAGGGCACTGCACATGGGCATTAGTTCCCCCATTCTTGTGCATTCATAAGGTTTTGGGGGGATACACAATTTGTCTTAATAACAAAATGGCTCCTGCCTGCTTGCTGTGATGGTTTATTTCCAAGAACAAAATTTAAATAATAAATATAGCGTAACTAGAGTTTGTTTTGCTCAAATAACATGATAGAAAATAATTTGTAATTATTTCTTATGGGGACACGTCCCCTATAAAGTACTTTGCCAGGAACCATTTGTGCATTTGGATTAGGATTAGAAAAATAATATGGTTTATGTTATGTTTCCTAACTAACTTTTGCCCTCATTTCTCTTTAGCAACTGACTCACATTATACAGTCTATAGAGAATGTGAATCTCATTCCTTAATTAATGATTATGCAATGACCCCTTAGCTTCTCAACAGCTGCCAGGATTACACTGAGCATGTGCATTGTCACTGACATTTCAAAGATGGCCCAATTAGGTCAAAGATGATGAGCTTCTATAGACTTCTTCTAAGACCTGGATCATTACATTTATTTAGTTGTGGAAACTCTGTGCTGGTATTTAAGTTCGGTTTAAAAAATACAGCATTTCTAGCTTCTCGGTACAAAGGGCAAATCAACATAATATATATATACACCTATAATGCACATTGCTTTTACCGGTTTAAAGTTTTTCAATGCACTTCAATATTTAGTACACAGTAGGCAGTGTAGGGCTCACGTTAATTGAGGGGTATTGGCATGGCATTTATACATATTTTGGCCACATTATAAAATGTGTTTATCGGTGTATTCACCAATATTAAATACAAATGCAAGAAATAGGCCTTTGTAATGCTATTTTGAGTTAAATAGGCTATGTCCAGCTAAACCAATAGAGCAAGGCAGGGCCTTCACTATGTCCAATGTATTAAGGAAAGGTGCAGTTGATCTGCATCTCATTAAGACTACTGTACATAAAGTAAAATAAAGGAAGCACTAACAAAAGTTTATTTGTCCTAGACCACAGGGTTATACATACAGATCCACAGAGGCAAAGTTTTAGCAGATGTTAATGGAGTGGTTCACCTTTAGAACATCAGAGTCTAAATTTGAATATCCCCAGTCAGAAGAAACATTTTTGTAATTTATCTTTATTATTTTAAATGAATGGTTCTGAAGTTATAGACCACATAAGCTAGGGATCAGCAACACAGCTTTCAATTCTGCAAAATACAGGAAGCTAACACTAATCTGGTAAATATGGCCATACGGTGTATGGCCTATTGTACACTAGTGTTATCATTAATGTTTTTGGCCAATGACCTGCATGGCTGCCTTACTCTTGTCAACAGTGCATACAAGTGTTACAAGTGTTACATATGAAATGTTCACTTGTTGCTGCTCTGTAGCCATGTAACAGTATAAAGCTAATATGGATCAACAAAAGAGTCTTTTGCCGCACACCACTTACTTTCTTGCTGGGTGCATCCGTATCCCTGGCTGCCTCCACGCCAATTGCTACAACGAATGAATGTCCAAAGTGGGAAGGAGCACACCAGAATATGCAGGCAATGCCTTAGTTCATTTGCAGATTTATTGAGTGCACAAGCTTTCGGGGACACAACCCCTTCCTCAGGTGCAATACAGAAACAATGAACATAGTGCAATTTAAACATTCAACCCCCAGACGAAAACAGGCAATTAATCCCATCATGTGACTTATTAACCCTTTCAGTGTTTATACAAAATCAAAAGTCCCAAGTAATTGTAGTCAATCTGTGTGTAAATTATACGAATCAAATATCACAGTCCGCTTTCTTATCTGAAAAAATGTAACAGTACAAAACACATTAAAAACAATGTTGCAAAAGTCACATACAATATATATATAAAATCTATAAAAAGCATCTAAGGCCAAAACTTTCATTAAGTCCCCTAGGAGAAAGTGAATCTATTTTGTTAATCCAAAAGGCCTCCCTCCGAAGTAATTGTTTGTTGACATTGCCCCCTCTTGGCAACTTGATCTGTTCTAATATAGTCCATCTTATTTGGGCAGCAGTATGTTTAGCATAGAAAAAATGTTTAGCCACGGATAACTCTGTTGCAAATTTACTTGAGTCTCCATTTTTTGAATTTTCTTTTTCAGGATTATAATTTCTTATATTGCTTTTGTGGTCATTCAGGCGAGTTTTTATACACCTTGACGTTTGCCCGACATAGGGAAGCCCACATGGGCATTTAATTAGGTATATTACATTAGAACTATTACAAGTAAAGTGGCCTTTGATCTTAATCGGGGTTCCTTTGGTGGGATGTGCTATACTATCACCCTTGATAATACCCGTGCAATGTGCACATTTAATGCACTCAACGGTGCCCATTCTCAAGGGTGCTAGCAAGCCAGTTGTTTTAGGTTTTTCTAAAATTTTTTTTTTGGAGACTGTTTGGCCTATTGATTTCCCTCGCCTGTAGGAAAATTGTGGCGTATCTCTGAAAATTTTCCCTACTTCTTTATCATTCCTCAAGATTTTCCAATTTTTTAATATACTTCTCTTCACGTATGGGGTTAGAATACCAAAAGTCGTCACAAATGTCACTCTATTATTTGTGGATTTTTTTATTGTTTGATTTTTTTAGTTTCCTGACTGATTGTTTGCAAGTTACCTTCACTATAGCCCCGTTGTGCGAACTTTCTAACCATTTTTTCCGATTCCAGATCATACAGCTTATCATTAGAGGTAATTCTTCTAACCCTCTTAAATTGACCATAGGGTAAGCTTTTAAATACCCCTGGTGGATGGCAACTGCTGGGCAATAAAGTGGTATTACAATCAGTTGGTTTGTAATGCATAGTGGTGGTTAGGCTGCTATCCGCAATTGAAACATTGACATCTAAGAAGGCTAACGTTTGTTCTGAATATTCAGATGTAAACTTAATTGTCTGATGTGCCTTGTTTAGTTCTTTTGTCATTGTTTCAACAAGTGCAACAACAGGTTACCCTGATGGAACAAGAACTGCGGAAGAATAACCGGGAGATGGAATCCATCTTGTCAGAGATCCGGGCCGAGATCGCCCAATACGAGCGTGAGTTAATGCAGAACAAAATCCGCAAATTCAAACGCGACACGGAAGATTATGCCAGTGAACAAGTATACACGTGGAAGGCCCATAGACGCGAGCAGCGCAATAGAATACCAGCGGAGCGCGTTCCGGGGAGAACAATGTCGGACGTCTCGCCCTCAAACAGCTCCTCCACTTCACAAACAGGAGGTGATTTTTATCCAGCACCCCGGCCCCAAGCGAAAATATCGGAAGGTCCGGAGGGGGAGGAAGCAGAGGAAGAGCCACTCTACCACGGATTCGCACCTCCCAACGGAAAGCCAACCAGAGGTAAATATGGTTGTTAACCTGTCCCAAAGACAATTGACTGAACACGAACTAACAATATTGGGCAAAGGTTTGGGATATATACCATCTTATAAAGACAATGTATTTAATTTAGAAGTAGATTTGTTCAGATTTGTCAGACTGTTAAAATTGCGAGCACATTTCGAGGCAAACAGGGGTATTAGCACTGCTACAAATGTACAAAAAGATTGCAGGGTGGAATTGATTAAGAAAAAACTGGGTACAAAATCCACATTTATACCTAATAATACCCCCAGGTGCATCGAGATTTTTGAGCATATTGTGAAACAAGAGCTTATGGAAACGATCCATACAAAGCAGATTGGGTCTAATTCTAATTTAACCAAAGGGGAAAGACAGGCATTGAGAGATCTGAATTCATATACTGATATCATCATTCATGCTACCGATAAAGGCGGTGCGGTGGTTGTTCTTGACCGGCACGCGTATATTACCGAAGCCTTTCGTCAGCTGGATGATGGTTCTCGATATAAAAAACTTACTTTTAATCCTACGGAAGCCTACAAAGGGGAAATAGATTTTTTCCTGGAGGGAGCACCCAGGGATGGCATCATTACTCAAGATATATTTACCACCTTAACTGTACAATGGCCACAAGTTCCTTATATATACTTTCTCCCAAAAATCCACAAATCCACTTCTAAACCACCGGGTAGACCGATCGTGTCTGGATGCGGTTCTGTATTACAGCCCTTGGCAATATATCTTGATGTAATCTGTCAGCCATTGTTTGAATTGTTACATACGTGTTTGTTGGACACAACTGACTTTCTGAATAAATTATTACAGATACAATTACCTAACAGAAAGGTCTTGTTGTGTTCACTGGATGTATGTGACCTTTATTCTACCATCCCCCACACAGAAGGCATTGAATGTATACGAAAATTTTTGTCACTTTTGCCCTTAAAGACATACGAAATTAATTTTGCATGTGACGCTTTGGATTTGGTTTTAACGCGAAACTATTTTGTTTTCCTAGAACAATTCTTTGTCCAAAGAATGGGCTGCGCAATGGGGGCTAACATGGCGCCAATATATGCGAATACGTTCATGTATGAATTTGAAAATAAATATATACTAAATAATCCAAAGTGGAACGAATGTATTCTGCATTATTGGCGCTATGTGGATGACATCTTTCTGGTGTGGGATGGCAGTGCAGAACAATTTGAAACAATGACAAAAGAACTAAACAAGGCACATCAGACAATTAAGTTTACATCTGAATATTCAGAACAAACGTTAGCCTTCTTAGATGTCAATGTTTCAATTGCGGATAGCAGCCTAACCACCACTATGCATTACAAACCAACTGATTGTAATACCACTTTATTGCCCAGCAGTTGCCATCCACCAGGGGTATTTAAAAGCTTACCCTATGGTCAATTTAAGAGGGTTAGAAGAATTACCTCTAATGATAAGCTGTATGATCTGGAATCGGAAAAAATGGTTAGAAAGTTCGCACAACGGGGCTATAGTGAAGGTAACTTGCAAACAATCAGTCAGGAAACTAAAAAAATCAAACGTGAAGATCTACTTGCCAGAAAAGGGAAACACACAATAAAAAAATCCACAAACAATAGAGTGACATTTGTGACGACTTTTGGTATTCTAACCCCATACGTGAAGAGAAGTATATTAAAAAATTGGAAAATCTTGAGGAATTATAAAGAAGTAGGGAAAATTTTCAGAGATACGCCACAATTTTCCTACAGGCGAGGGAAATCAATAGGCCAAACAGTCTCCAAAAAAATTTTAGAAAAACCTAAAACAACTGGCTTGCTAGCACCCTTGAGAATGGGCACCTTTGAGTGCATTAAATGTGCACATTGCACGGGTATTATCAAGGGTGATAGTATAGCACATCCCACCAAAGGAACCCCGATTAAGATCAAAGGCCACTTTACTTGTAATAGTTCTAATGTAATATACCTAATTAAATGCCCATGTGGGCTTCCCTATGTCGGGCAAACGTCAAGGTGTATAAAAACTCGCCTGAATGAGCACAAAAGCAATATAAGAAATTATAATCCTGAAAAAGAAAAATCAAAAAATGGAGACTCAAGTAAATTTGCAACAGAGTTATCCGTGGCTAAACATTTTTTCTATGCTAAACATACTGCTGCCCAAATAAGATGGACTATATTAGAACAGATCAAGTTGCCAAGAGGGGGCAATGTCAACAAACAATTACTTCGGAGGGAGGCCTTTTGGATTAACAAAATAGATTCACTTTCTCCTAGGGGACTTAATGAAAGTTTTGGCCTTAGATGCTTTTTATAGATTTTATATATATATTGTATGTGACTTTTGCAACATTGTTTTTAATGTGTTTTGTACTGTTACATTTTTTCAGATAAGAAAGCGGACTGTGATATTTGATTCGTATAATTTACACACAGATTGACTACAATTACTTGGGACTTTCGATTTTGTATAAACACTGAAAGGGTTAATAAGTCACATGATGGGATTAATTGCCTGTTTTCGTCTGGGGGTTGAATGTTTAAATTGCACTATGTTCATTGTTTCTGTATTGCACCTGAGGAAGGGGTTGTGTCTAGAGATGGCGCGAACTGTTCGCCGGCGAACTTGTTCACGCGAACATCGGGTGTTCGCGCTCGCCGGAAGTTCGCGAACGTCGCGCGACGTTCGCCATTTTGGGTTCGCCATTGTTGGCGCTTTTTTTTGCCCTCTCACCCCAGACCAGCAGGTACATGGCAGCCAATCAGGAAGCTCTCCCCTGGACCACTCCCCTTCCCTATAAAAACCGAAGCCCTGCAGCGTTTTTTCACTCTGCCTGTGTGTGCTGAAGAGATAGTGTAGGGAGAGAGCTGCTGCCTGTTAGTGATTTCAGGGACAGTTGAAAGTTTGCTGGCTAGTAATCGTTTTGATACTGCTCTGTTATTGGAGGGACAGAAGTCTGCAGGGGTTTGAGGGACATTTAAGCTTAGGTAGCTTTGCTGGCTAGTAATCTACCTTCTACTGCAGTGCTCTGTATGTAGCTGCAGTGGGCAGCTGTCCTGCTTCTGATCTCATCTGCTGACTGCTGCAATAACAGTAGTCCTTGTAAGGACTGCTTTTATTTATTTTTTTGTTCCAATACAGAGCAGTATCAAGCAGATTACTAGCCAGCAAACTTACTATCATCTGTCCCTGAAATCACTAACAGCTCTCCCCCTACACTATCTCTTCCAAGCACACACAGGCAGATTTTTCAGATACATTTTTGCCCTTGATCCCCCTCTGGCATGCCACTGTCCAGGTCGTTGCACCCTTTAAACAACTTTAAAATCATTTTTCTGGCCAGAAATGTCTTTTTTAGATGTTAAAGTTCGCCTTCCCATTGAAGTCTATGGGGTTCGCGAACCGTTCGCGAACCGCTCGCATTTTTGCGCAAGTTCGCGAATATGTTCGCGAACTTTTTTTCCGACGTTCGCTACATCCCTAGTTGTGTCCCCGAAAGCTTGTGCACTCAATAAATCTGCAAATGAACTAAGGCATTGCCTGCATATTCTGGTGTGCTCCTTCCCACTTTGGACATTCATTCGTTACAGCATAAAGCTAGCCATAGAGGCTACAATCCAATTGTACGAATCGTTTATTCGTACAATTTTCGGGCCGTGTCTAGAGAGTCCCAACATTTTTCATGCGGCGGAGATCAGTCGTTTGGTCGATTGGACAAGTTTGAAAATTTCTGTCGCCTGCCGATAATATCTCTGCATCTATTTGCCGATCGTACGATTTTCAGTGGGAGACTGTCACCAGCTTTGTCAGACATAACTATCGTACGATTGCTGTCAGAGGTAGTACATTGGCTAATCTGTTCTTTAACTACTTTATTTGATCGGAATGGTAAGACTTTGATCTGAATGGTTAGTGGCGGGTGTTCTGTCCTCGCTACGTATTACCCTGGGCCTGGGGCAGTGTGTAGTTTGACATGCAGCTAAACCTTCCCACAATCCAATAAAGAGACTAAGCTTGGAGTCTGTAGATTTTACTGGATAGGCAAGTGGAATAAGAGGTGAAACTGTAATACGATAACAGAAAATATAATAAGTAAGCTTTGCAATGAACTATCAAAACATGCAAATGAACGTAAATGCATATACATGCAACATCACAATGTTAGATGGCATGAAATGTCTATGCAACAACGTCTCTGGGGGGTTGCCAGCGATTCTATCATAAGGAGAGATGCAAACTGTGTCTTTTCAGCAGCATGGATGGTGTAAAATGGAGTCCTGGCTCCCACAAGGCATTGCATTAGGTCACCTGGTGGCAGTACGGTAGCCTAATCAGTTCAGAATACTGCTGTAAGCACTATGGGGTGGAGAATAAGTGACGTTGTGCACTTACAGAAAGTGTCCATAGGAGGGAGCTCACAGCAAGAGAATAGGGAAATTCCAAATACGGTAAAAGCATATGCTGGAGACATGACAGCGGGTAAGATGGGAAAGTCTGATCGTACGTTGATTTGTACGATCGGATTTTTGCGTCTATGGCCAGCATAAGTATTATTGAAAACTCCCCAGGTAGAGTTCTAGACAGAAGTGAATCAGGTCAGGAAATATATGCAATAAGTAATTAAAAAAAAAAAATAGTAAAGTGACTCCTAAGTAATGGTGAAAGGAACTTTGCATCTGGCATATAATATTTCCTGTTTCTTAATGAAATATGAACCATATATTGGCTCCTTCTGTACATGTACATTGTTCCATTTAACCCTAAGCAGTTTAGTTTCCTAATATCACTCACATTCTATACTCTAGAATACCAATATAAGAATGCCAAAAAGAGCAAATACAGTGAATTCACTGTAGATGACAACACACAAGAGCTTACAATTGTTGAAAGACAGCATACAAGGTACCCAACATGTGGGCAGATTTACTAAAGGGCCTAGTGAGAATTTGCCAGAAATTTACTAACAGACGTAGAGGACAATACGCTAGCAAAAGAGACCGTTGCTAGCGTAGTTTCGAGCCAAAAAGCCAGGCAATTTTTTTCTCAGGCGAACGGTTGTTATTCCCAAATTCACTAGTGTGAATTTTACAGGACGTTATCTATTTCACCAGAATTTCTGTCGCCAGCTTAGACCTGATGAACTGATAAGATGAAGCTACATCCTTCTCAACTTTGTCAGTGACATCATATTCAGTATGCATAAAATTATAAAAAATGCTGATGCTTTTTCATATTTTAAAGTGAAATTGTCTTTAAAATTTGTAACTATTGCTAATGTTTGTTTTAACATTTTTTTTACCATTTGAGGGGCATGCCTCATTTGTTTTAGGGTGGGCTCATGCCTAGGACATAAGAGGATCTCTTTTGTCTTGTCTCTTTTTTTATTTTGCTTCCTTAAAGGGATACTGTCATGGGAAAAAATTTTTTTTTCAAAATGAATCACTTAATAGTGCTGCTCCAGCAGAATTCTGCACTGAAATCCATTTCTCAAAAGAGCAAACTGATTTTTTTATATTCAATTTTGAAATCTGACATTTTGTCAATTTCCCAGCTGCCCCTGGTCATGTGACTTGTGCCTGCACGTTAGGAGAGAAATGCTTTGTGGCAGGCTGCTGTTTTTCCTTCTCAATGTAACTGAATGTGTCTCAGTGGGACATGGGTTTTTACTATTGAGTGTTGTTCTTAGATCTACCAGGCAGCTGTTATCTTGTGTTAGGGAGCTGTTATCTGGTTACCTTCCCATTGTTCTTTTGTTTGGCTAATGGGGGGGGGGAAGGGAGGGGGTGATATCACTCCAACTTGCAGTACAGCAGTAAAGAGTGATTGAAGTTTATCAGAGCACAAGTCACATGACTTGGGGCAGCTGGGAAATTGACAAAATGTCTAGCCCCACGTCAGATTTCAAAATTGAATATAAAAAAATCTGTTTGCTCTTTTGAGAAATGGATTTCAGTGCAGAATTCTGCTGGAGCAGCACTATTAACTGATGCATTTTGAAAAAAAAAATTTTTCCCATGACAGTATCCCTTTAAACATTTATAATAACAAGTGGCCACTTGAAGCATTTGCGCCAACATCACTAATAAAGACACATATATGACTGGCCCTATTCAAATTATTGCCTTTGACAAAGCTCGCTGAGCGAGCAAAACACGCATCAGGCGCACATTTTAGCTCAATTAGGCAGGGAGCTCATTTGCTGTACTTCAAGTTACTTTGGCTGTAACATACTTCACCGCTGACCACACAGCACCACTGGGGGTGTGTCAAGGGTGGGGGTTGAATGGCAACATAATGGCTAACATTGAATTCAAGTAACGCCGATAACAGAATCTCTATAGACAGGCTTTTGAACCTTACATTTCCTGTCACATGAGGGTGTTTTCGGAAATCGCTGTGGGCTGAAACGTGTGATTCCCACGGTTCATCTTGATTTGACTAACAATCTTAGATCAATTTGCACTCACTATTGGATTAACCCTTTGGAGAAATGAGTGCTACCACTATGGCCATTTTGCCATAACTTACAGAACTTTACTTAGGTAATCCCCATGGTGATGCTTCTTATATGATCCTATCAGGCTTGAATACGATCAATTGTTAAGCATCTGGGGCAGACTACTTAATTCAGCAAAATATGAGCTCCTCCTTTTTGTAATTTTAATAATTTTTTGATTTTTCACCCTTGGGTTATTTTAATACATACCAATAAAGGTTACGTTTTACCTTCCTTGTTCATGGGATTTATGGAATAATAAATGGGGTGGTGCAACTTTTGGGTCATTTTTTACTCTCTACCTAATATTTATCATTAACCCTTGACCCTGCACACCATATATGTGTTTTTTTGATCGGTGGAAGGTGCTTTATACTCCTCTCTTTTTATATCCCTATTCAAATTAACCTAAGTTCAAGTCTACTAACGAAGTTTGCTAGGCAGAAATTAATGTTAGTGAAAGTTCGCTATGAAATGCTTGCGCTGATGAATTAATGCTAGCGAGACTTCACCAGTGTTTGGTTGTCAAGACGTAACTTCGCATTTTAGTGAATTAGCGTAGTGATAAAGAATTTGCCCCTGGCAATGTGGTGAAGCCTTTGCAGGCAAAAATTCATTCTTTAGTGAATTTGCCCCATGATATTTAGCAAGCTTTTAGCCAAGCTATTATTTCTAATCTGCGCAGTTGCTATGCCAATTGGAATAGTACCTATGCATTGGTTAAAAGAATAGTTACTTCCACTACTTCTCCCATACAGTTTTTAAGATGAAATTTTCTTCTATAATATATTGAAACTGTAAACGCCATGGCAAATGTCAAGAATTCTTTATTAACCTAGATACAAATTTATAAAATTAAGGTAACCCAAGATACATTTGTTTCCATGCTGCATGCTGTAGCATACACTGTCCATAAGTCTTAATGTATCCCATACTATACAGTACCTACATATAGACTGCTTCTTTCTGTGCAGTTTATTGAAACCTATCAATGAACTGTCATTTTCATCTGCGTAATGCCATGACATTTATTTTATGAATACTAAACTGCAATTAAATGCACAAGAGTTTAAAAATACTTGGCCTTTAACACTAAAACACAGGAACTCTTTAGCAAGAGGCTAGCAATTCTTCTGAAAAACACCTGTCAAACCAAGTGGGTTAAAACTGCATGCAATCAGTCTACTAACTTTATTCTTAACAAGAAAACACATTAAGTGCAACACCTCACTGGGGCTGGCACATAATATTGTCCATAGGGTGTAGTAACATAGTAACATAGTAACATAGTAAGTAAGGTTGAAAAAAGACACATGTCCATCAAGTTCAACCTTTTTTTTTTTTTTTATTAACTACCTATCTGCCAGTTGATCCAGAGGAAGGCAAAAACCCATCTGAAGCCTCTTCAATTTGCCTTAGAGGGGGAAAAATTCCTTCCTGACTCCAAAATGGCAATCGGACTAGTCCCTGGATCAACTTGTACTATGAGCTATTTCCCATAACCCTGTATTCCCTTACTTGCTAAAAAGCCATCCAACCCCTTCTTAAAGCTATCTAATGTATCAGCCTGTACCACTGATTCAGGGAGAGAATTCCACATCTTCACAGCTCTCACTGTAAAAAACCCCTTCCGAATATTTAGGCGGAACCTCTTTTCTTCTAATCGGAATGGGTGACCTCGTGTCAGCTGGAAAGACCTACTGGTAAATAAAGCATTAGAGAGATTATTATATGATCCCCTTATATATTTATACATAGTCATCATATCACCCCTTAAGCGCCTCTTCTCCAACGTGAACATCCCCAATTTGGCCAGTCTTTCCTCATAGCTAAGATTTTCAATACCTTTTACCAGCTTAGTTGCCCTTCTCTGTACCCTCTCTAATACAATAATGTCCTGTTTGAGTGATGGAGACCAAAACTGTACGGCATATTCTAGATGGGGCCTTACAAGTGCTCTATACAGTGGAAGAATGACCCCCTCCTCCCTTAACTCTATGCCCCTTTTAATACAGCTCAAGACCTTATTTGCCCTTGATGCTGCTGACTGGCATTGCTTGCTACAGCCAAGTTTATCATCTACAAGGACTCCAAGGTCCTTTTCCATAATGGATTTGCCTAGTGCAGTCCCATTAAGGGTATAAGTGGCTTGGATATTTTTACATCCCAGGTGCATGACTTTACATTTATCAACATTGAATCTCATTTGCCACTTAGCTGCCCAGCTTGCCAGTTTGTCAAGATCATGTTGCAAGGATGACACATCCTGGATGGAATTAATTGGGCTGGATAATTTTGTGTCATCTGCAAACACTGATACATTACTTACAACACCCTCCCCTAAGTCATTAATGAACAAGTTAAATAAAAGTGGACCCAATACTGAGCCCTGGGGGACCCCACTAAGAACCTTACTCCAAGTAGAGAATGTCCCATTAACAACTACCCTCTGTACCCGATCCTGTAGCCAGTTTCCTATCCATGTGCAAACGACTTCATTAAGCCCAACAGACCTTAGTTTAGAAAGCAGTCGTTTCTGGGGCTCAGTATCAAACGCTTTGGCGAAATCCAAATAGATCACATCTACTGCCCCCCCACTATCCAGAATCTTACTTACCACATCATAAAATGCAATCAAGTTCGTCTGACATGACCTATCCTTCATAAAGCCATGCTGATTGTTGCTTATAATGCCATTCATTAGGACAAAATTTTGAATGTGATCACTTAACAAGCCTTCAAATAATTTGCCCACCACAGATGTCAAGCTTACTGGCCTATAATTGCCAGGCTGAGATCGTAATCCCTTTTTAAATATTGGAATAACACCAGCTTTTCTCCAATCCATAGGCACCATACCAAATGACAGTGAATCTGAGAAAATCAGAAATAAGGGCAGGTCTAAAACTGAACTAAGCTCTCTTAGAACCCGGGGGTATATGCCATCAGGCCCTGGAGCCTTGTTTACATTAATTTGTATTAAAGCTTTTTGAATCATATCCTGAGTCAGCCACTGACTAGATTGAGCTGAACCATTCGTGCAGTTATTAAGTGAGCCTGTGAACCCAGACTCCTCTATTGTATACACTGAAGAAAAGAACTGATTTAACACATATGCCTTATCTGTATCTGTTACAACCATACTGGTACCATTATTTAATGGAGCAACACTCTCAACCTGCATCTTTTTTCTATTAATATATTTAAAAAACTTTTTAGGGTTAGTTTTCACCTCCACCGCAATTAACTCTTCATTTCTTTTCTTAGCCTTCCGGATTGCTGATTTACAACATTTATTACAGTGTTTATATTCATTAAATGCAGCTTCTGTCCCTACAGATTTGTAGTTTTTAAATGCTTTTCTCTTCTGTCCCATTAACGTCTTTACTTCTGTATTAAGCCACACAGGATCATTCTTAGAGCTTCTACGTTTAGTCCTTAAGGGAATAAATTGAGAACAGTAATGATTTAATATCATTTTAAAGGACAACCATTTCTGTTCTGTGTTTTTAGCTGAAAACCTAATGCCCCAATCAATGCTCTGTAGGGCAGCCCTCAAGGCACTAAAATTAGCTTTTGCAAAATTCATGGTTTTTGTTGCCCCAGTATATTTTTATTTTTTGCACCAGACATTAAAAGATATAACCTTATGGTCACTATTACCCAGGGGTTCAATGACTTGCACATTTGCTATAAGTTCTGGGTCATTTGAGATCACTAAATCAAGAATAGCATTTTTTATGGTAGGCTCCTCAACAACCTGTGCTAAAAAATTGTCGTGCAATAAGTTTATAAACTTGTTCCCATTAACTGAGCAGTACCGTTGCTCCAGTCAATATCTGGGTAATTAAAATCCCCCATTATCATTACTTTACCTAAACTAGCAGCCTTTTCTATTTGCATTAGGAGCTTTGTCTCTTCCTCCTCACTTACATTGGGGGGTCTATAGCATACGCCTACAATTAATTTGCTGGATTCTTTACAATTGGTGAAGAACTCCACCCATACGACTTCTGCACCCTCATTTTCTAACATAACCTCCTCCTTTATATGAGCTTTTAAATCCTGCCTAACATACAGACATACCCCCCCTCCTTTTCTATTGCCTCTGTCCCTCCGAAACAAAGTATAGCCACTGATATTTACTGCCCAGTCATGCGACTCATTCAGCCATGTTTCGGCCACACCAATCACATCATATTTTCCTTCCATCACCAGCAGCTCCAGCTCTCCCATTTTACCAGCCAGACTTCTTGCATTTGTAAACATACATTTAATACTGGCACAATATTGAACATATGACATGCGGTCCTCCCTCTCCTTAACAGTATCCCCAGCCAAATCTCCTCCCCCATTTTCCCTTTCTTTGCCCACTATCTCATCTAACCTGTCTACCACTGAATCTTTTACTGAACCCTCCCCCCCCACACCTAGTTTAAAATTTCCTCCAACCCTCTAGCCATCTTCTCTCCCAAAACAGCTGCCCCATCATCATTGAGGTGCAGCCCATCCCTAGCAAAGAGCCTGTAGCCGACTGAAAAATCAGCCCAGTTCTCCAAAAACCCAAAACCCTCCTCCCTACACCAATCTTTCAGCCACGCATTAATCTCCCTACGCTCCCGCTGTCTCCTTAGCGTTGCTCGTGGCTCAGGTAATATCTCTGAGAAAATTACCTTGGAAGTCCTCGCCCTCAGCTTTGAACCTAGTTTTTTAAAATCATTTTTGAGGACTTCACCACCTCCTCTAACTTTGTCATTGGTACCTATGTGTACCAAGACCGCTGGGTCTTCCCCAGCCCCTCCCAATAATCTGTCCACTCGTTCCACCACATGCCGAACCCTAGCACCAGGCAAGCAGCAGACTGTTCGGCATGTAGGGGCCTTGCGACAGATTACCCTATCCACCTTTCTAATAATTGAATCCCCTATAACTAGAACCTGCCTTTCCTTCCTTGCACTTCCCCCACCACCCGTATTAGAGCCACTGCCTCCCGGGGTGCTCCGAGAGTCAGCCTGCTCCATACATGCCAGTTCGGAGTTTTCCTCCCCAGCATCTTCAGCCAAAACGGCGAATTTGCTGTTTTGGACAAACTGTGGACCAGCCCCCCTACTCTTCTGTCCCCTACTTCCCCTCTTGACTGTCACAAACCTTCCTCCCTCATTAGCCTCCACTGCCCCTTCTCCTCCCCCAACTCCACTAGCCCCTGCCAGTGGTTGCTCTGCGAGCCTCCTGTCATTCCCCTCGTTTGCCGATGCTCTCAGTGCTGCAGGTTCACCCCTTAGAGTCTGCAGCTCAGATTCCAAGATGAAAACCCACCGACATCTCTCACATGTAAATACTGCAGGGAACTGCTGCTCCAACACCACATACATGTGACAAGACACACACTGAGTAATACCAGCAAATCCACTCATATTTACACTGGGTACTTACAGTCTCCCAACTGTAATTCCTCACCAACACCTTTTTGGTTTTAAACGCCTTAAGGTTTTTAACGCTGCTTAACACTTAATTCACATGCAACACTTAGATCACATGCAACACTCGCTAAGCAGCTCCCACACTCGCTTTGCCTTCACAAGTGTAAGGTTTGAACCAGAGCACACAAAGCCTGTTCAGAATTTACCTGATTAACCTCTCCCCCTTAATTAGAAGAAAGAGGGAAAGGAGAAGACAACCATATCATATAACAAAGGGACTCTCCCAAGTGTTCTAGAACATCTCCCAGTCAGATACATCTTGAGACTTCTTTATTATGCTACACTGCATCATGCTAATTAAACGTAATGTTTCTAGACAGGTTACCTATGAATGAGGAAATGTATTTTATTCTACATGATAAACATAAAATCATTTCACTCTTATCATTAAACCAATAGCCTCCTTATAATAAGATGTTTATGTAGAATGGCTAAATACATATTTAGCTGCTTATCAGACAATGTCCCCAGATGATCATTCATTCACATGAATTCCAGTCCATCATTTTTGCTTAACTGAGCTGAAATTTGTATCCTCCTTCATTTAACCCTATGCTGGTCAAATAGGCCCAAATACCTTCAGACAGATACTTAAAAGACATCTTTGAGCCAGAAAAGAATCTCCAAGGGACTTCCACAATCGACTGCACCTGCCTTAGGTGACTGGTACTGATGGATTGCTTGCAAACGAGTTTAGGCCATCTACCCAAAACATGGCATCTCCCAATAGTAGTCCTCAAAACCTGAACTACACACCCTATATTGCCCTAATGTTGGCCTGTTTGTTAAAAAAATGTATGCACAAAACCCTGGAAATATGGTGTCAGCAAAGTTTTCTACCATGTGTACTTCATACAGGTAACAAACATTTCTGGAAAAGGCAGGGAGCTTGTAACTAGTCTCCAATAAGAAAAGGTAAGGAAGGCAGATGACAAGCTGGAAGTCAAAGGTATATATCTTGCTAAAGAGAAGGCTAGGAATAGCCATAAATCTGTTGGAATTGACTGACATTATACAATCATAAATGTTAACAGTGCAGTTAAAAATAAAGGAAAGCTGGGGCACCTGTGAAAGGCATTGAAGTCCAGAAGTGTGATGGGAAGAAGCTGGTCTTTATGTCTTTATTGAATGGAAAAGATGGTGGTGTGTGGCCCTGTTCCTGAAGTCAAATAAGAAAAGATAGTCCAAAGCAAATAATAATAATTCAGTGTCATCAAAAAAGACCCCCAGTCCAAGGGTTACCAAAATTTGGAAATTACAATATACAGTAGATTATAAGAGACCCAATAGTAGTAAGTAGCCAGAGTAATTCTTAACATTAAAAAATGTTTATTAGGACATGTGTAGCGTAATAAAGATGTTATTCTATAATTACTCTGGCAAGTACATAACAACTATTGGGTCTTTATACCTGGTATATAATAAATGATGCAAACATAAGGCAAAATGTAGTGGTATGATACTGTACTGTTCAATCCTAGTAAGTTAGTTTATAGGTTAAATGTTCTTTATCTGGGAATTAAATATAATCATTGGGAGACCTTTAGTGATTTTTAATACACATTGGCTATGCTGCAGGCAAGCGTAATAAGAGGCCAGCCTGACAGCCATTCACAAAGAGCAAATGTGCATTTTGTGTGCAAGTCACTCTTATCTGATCTGACTTGCTCAAACTCAATTTATTTCTTGCCTTCACCCCTTTGAAATCCACATGCGTGATGGGCAAGATTGTTCCATAGAGAACTACTTGTCACTATGACCAGATCAGCCTTAAATTGAGGGCACGGCTGTGTCCTTTTGGTAGCACCTGGGAGCAACAAAGGCTGTCAAGTAGACAAATGTAGAACGTGTCAACAGGAGACCCGTGTCTAAATCTTACATTCACGTGTCAGCTAGGGAACTTAACCATTGTTCTGCCGCAGAGACCTTTAGGGCATGAACAGAATATTTTGTCCGAAGGCAACAAAATAAATAAAAGCTATATCAATTTTTATTATAGCAATCTGAATGATAGTTTCTGAATAAAACCAGATTATGTGGATAAAAGGGCTAATTACTCTTTTGCCCTACCTGCCCAGTCTTTTGGTTTTATTATAAACTTTAATCAATGCCAAGTACATGCCACTCAGCCTTCATGCCTCCTGATCTTAAAAAGAAAGACTTACACTCGCACACCCTGGCCGTCCAGACTTCAGCGACTCCCAGGTGCTCGATGTCAGAGGGAATAGGCAACCTCAAAAACAGCGTAAGAACAGGACACACCGGCACAGCATGGGTAAGTTCAGCAGGTTAAACCTTGCTCGTTTATTGCGGATGCAACGTTTCGGGGCGTAACCCCTTTCTCAAGCATGCTTGAGAAAGGGGTTACGCCCCGAAACGTTGCATCCGCAATAAACGAGCAAGGTTTAACCTCCTGATCTTAATCCAGCACACAGTGCCCATAAATGCAGACAAACCTTGGTGCTACTGCAACCTCTAAAAGTGACAACAGTATTAGGGATCCCATTTGTGCAGTGCACTTGCATTTAAAGATTTGGGTGCACACATGACTCTTAAAGGCCCAGAGTGGAGGGAATCCGATATGACCTTATACTTACCAATCCACTGATCCTCTGGCTGCGACCATGCCCTTTTTTCGAAACCTCTCACCCCAAAAACAGAAAAAGACAACACCAATGTTAGTTGGATAATGATGGCTGCAGCTTCTTTTTAAATTTTCATGCCCAAAACATTTTTAACCACTAATAATCTGTAAAACAACATAATTGTTATCATAACATGCATAACATTCCACATCAGTTTTTTAACCCTACTTATTTCTGCCTGTCCTAGTTGGGGCAGATGGTCCTAGGATTACCATCCTGTGCATTGTACCATCATACCGCTGCATCCTTCATTACTTTTTTGATTACCCATCAGCCGCAGTACACCGACTTTTTACAATTTCTGCCACCATGGGACCCCATGCCTGAGTTGGCCAGCTATCAATGTTCCTCCTTCTCACCGGAATCCCTCATAGTTTCTTCTTTTAATTCTCTGCTCTCCCAGGACCACCACCACAGCAAAGGGTACTGACTCCTTAATATCCTTTGCTCCCCCACACTGCCAGGGCCCTTTCCAATCCGTCTTGTAGGGACATATTAAAGATATCCAAACCAATCTTTTTCAAATGCATCCCTTCTATATAATGAAACCTCCCTCGACTCTAGCTCCATATGTCTTATGGTAAAGCCACCTGTCTGCAATGCAAACTTTCCCACTTCCCTGTTGATCTATACTCTGGCATTGCTGACTGCATCATTGGATCTAGCACCCCATCCAAGTGCATCTATCCACTATTACCAGACTAATAAAGTCCCGGGAAGCACCAAAGTATTTGTTGAAGCCATGCACTCCCCCTAACTGTTGCTTCAACCTTCAGCTGCTGTAGCAGGGAATCCACTTTCTTCTTCTCCCCATGCCTTACTGTCATGTCTTCTTCTGTCCATAAGGCTCCATCATCTCTTTGTTATGGATAGGAGCACAGGAGTGACGCCATCTGGACTTACACTTGCGGTAAGTAATTGTCCCTTCCAGAACAATATATTTGCAAATTAGTCCCAATGCAATTTTCACTTAAAATTGCTACACCAATTTTTATAAATAATAAAATATTGTAATCTTTCTTAGCATATCGCTCATTACCACTTTGAACACAGAAGCGACTAACGAATACTATGTACTTGAGAGGAAATGTGGTCCTGAAGGTATCTCAACACAGCACATACCTAGTTATGTGCAGACATGGCATCTGCCCATTTGCTTTATGAGCTAAACAAAAGCTTAGTTTGAATTCTTTACAAGAATAATAGGAGAAAATAAAAGAAGGTAGGTTAGTAATTATGGAAAAAGTGTGAATCTGTCTTTTATTTCTCTTCTTTTTATGATAGAGCATTTACAGTGATCTTATTGATGCCATTTACTATATTATATATACTATACTATAGTGTGTAAGGGCAATAGAAAACTGCAAAACCATTTAAATTCTCTAAACACTGGTCCAACAGACTATATAAACTATACATTCAGGAGGTTATTGATAAAATTCCAAACATTTCTCATTATTTTGTTAAAACCACTCTGACCAAATTCCTGCAGACTTTTTTTTTACCGTATTTATTTATATATTTTAATGAAAAAATCTAGGTGCGGTAAAAAAATCTGAATCATGTGGATTTTTTTTTTTCAGATTTGACTCCCAAAAACTTTCTGTGTAACACCGCCAAGGGTTTCAGTTTGAGATACCCTACAGATGGGTAATGCAAAACTATCTATCTATCTAGATATCTATCTATCTATCATCATCTGTCGCCACACTGTTAGGTCAAGCTTTTAAAAATGACATTAAAACCCCATAGCTTAGTACAATCACCTGCCAGAATAATAAATTGAAAGCAAAGTGAGATTTATTTAGAGGTAATAATTGGATGATACTGTTTCTTTAATCAATTCATACAAGATACTGGAAGAGTATATCATTGAAATAATTTGCCTGCATTTTATTTTTCTATCCAGAAGGAAAGCATTTAAATTTTCTAACGGCTGTTAAATGCTATGATGATGATGATGATATTTTAAGGGATTCCTAAAATTTCGCTGAACTAAAAACAAACACAAATATTAGCATTCATTTCTATGTTCAGAATATATTTGGCATATTTATGCATGCCCTGTATTTCTTTCAACAAACTGCATTTAGCTATGCATTTGTATTTGGAAGGGATTGGGCTTTTCATACAGAAATTCATAAACAAATGCATGTCAGATTAATCTACCATATGCATTTAGATTATTCCCCAGCACAGCCTCATTGTTTATAGAAAGTTGTGCATAAAAAGAATATAATATATTAATAATGGCTCTGCACATGTTAGTGCTTATTGAGTAAAATTACAAACTTACTAATAAGCTTTCATTTGGACCTTTAAATTATACATTACAGTATATGTAATAACAATTACTGATAAGTCAAACAGTATATATTACATTTTTAAAACATAATTCAAAGAAATACCATTCTTATAAAATATTATATACAGCTACATTTGAAACACAATAACAATGTTATATTACGCAAGTTTTTTTCTCCAACCTGTTTTATTCAGCTGTATTGAGGTTTATACAGTATATATGCAGTATATATGCAGAATATGTGTTACTGCTCCTTTAAATAGAATGTTCCCTCGAGAAAGAAACCTGGTCTTGTTTGCTTAGTGCGACAGCCCACTTCTTTGCCTCAGTCTGCATTTTCACAGCTAATGAGTGTCATGATTTCTCTGGCATGTCATGTTCACTTGTCACCCGGAGGTGACAGAACGTGTCTGTGGCTGGACTGGTTAGGACAACTGTCAACTAAATGTGCCGTTTTGATGGCAGAAAGTTAATTCAAGGGGACAAATATAAAAGATGCCTTGGATGAGTCATGGGGGGGGGGAGAAAGGTTTGCATTTTGCCGCAAAAAGAAAGAAGGTCATTACACATTGATCACAATGCATTATATAAAATTATTTCTCCTATACATGAATGCAGCCTGTCACAGTGATTTTACAGAAAAAAGCTCAAGAAGCGAACAATAATTTATTGTTCAATATTTAGTAAATAGTCCATGAATTACAGTGTGAATCTCAGGAACCTGTTAACAAAAATACAAAATACCGGCTTCTATATGATTCTTAAAATTCTATTTCTATAAGCATTCTGTAAACTTGCACAGTTGCACTTAATTTTTAAATACAGGTATGGAATTTATTAGCTGAATAATTTATTAGCTCCACTATTTTGAGTACTCTGCCTTAGCGCTCTTTAAATAATTAGAATAAAATATATTAGTTATACTAAGCGTAGTAAATGAAGTAAAAGCTCATTTATAATGTACAGAGCAGTGCAAAGAGAAGGAATAATTTGAATTCTTGCCCTGCCTGTACATTGCAGAATAGCTGTAAATCTTTGTGCCCCAGAGTGAAGTACAATGACTTGTATTTCCCTAAAATACTAAAGTGTATTCACAAGGTGGGGCCAGGTGTAGACATCACCCTCCCACCTTATATCTGTTCCCTAATTGGTGCCTGCCGGTGCTGCACTCTGCACCTCACTCTATAAATGTTTCAGTCAGTATAATGGGCAGATAAATAGCATTACTGTATTTCAGAGTTTAATAGATCACATAATTTAAGCATGAAATATTATTTATAAAGCTTCAAAAGTCTTTATTCTGGGCCCAAATTTAACTTATCTCACAATTTAACCTCAGCTCTGCCATCACTTTCAGTTCAGCTTGTAACACTTTAATTCCCTACCAGTTCTTAAAGTGCAGATAAGGAATTAGCATTACATTTTACTGCAATATTTGTCTATCGGTACTTTAAAAAGCAGTAAAAATCGTTTTCCTATGAATTGGTATGTAAGCAAAAAGGTATATTATTTTTTATGAGCAGAAATGATTGTAACTGTGAGTAAAAAGTAACTGGCATTGTTAAATCCGCCCCTAAATTGTGTGGGTGCAAAGAATATGCAAAGATGCACAATACAACCAAGATTATTTATGAAAATTAGAAATGGTATGCTTATAAACAGTTACATGATTTTATAATTGGTGTTTGGTGATTTTATAACTCATTCAAAGTTGCTTATTATAATATAAATATATGCAAGGGCAGAACTACAGAGGGAGCAGACCCTGTGGCACAGGAGAATTAGTAAGTAATTTCAACATATATTGGTAAACAGGGCAACCTCTGGATACATTGGGGGCCCTAAAATTAACGTGATGTGGGGCCCTGAAAATGTAGTTAAGCCATGACGTTCCATGGCCTCTAAAAAACAAAACAACCATGAATAATCCATAAAACATACCCTTATACTATATGTGCTTTGTGATTTCACTTTACAACCTGGATGTATAAATAATATAAAAATAATAATTAAATATATATATCTATATCTATATCTATATATATATATATATATATATATATATATATATATATATATATATATAGTTGCAAAGAAATTCATGCTCATTTGTATACTGCTGAAAGTGAGCAGAATTATGAAAATTATGTTGCAGCTCTACCTGCCATAATTATGCTTGTTGGAGCTGAAATTACTATCTGATTAACATAAAGGATTAAGACAGAGCTTTAGTTTCTTAGCACTTAATTATAAGTTAGGAAGTTAGGAGGATTTATCTTTTCAGTATATTTCCTTATGCAGTGTGCTGAGCACAGAATCTGTCGGGTGAAAGTGCTTTTTAATGTGCTTTGAGAAGTGGTCTATGTGAATCCACCACTAAAACAAAGCAAAAAAATATAGATTAAAGAGACCAGCTGTAAATCTGTAAATCAAGAAACAAAATTTCAGAGTTTTCTAATTACCCTGCTACACTAATGTTCTTAGCGTAGATAAAAAAAAAAGGACGAGAGCTCGTTGTATCTATCTTCTGATTAAGCTTCTAATAGAGACAAGTGGATTTTGAATTTTCTGCACCTTTCATGATACATAAATGATATATTAATTGCAAAATGCAGCATGCCCTTGGAAAACGCTGCACATGTCAAAGCGTCTTCTAAATGACTATGTTAATTAAGTTGCGTAAGGACAGAAATCATGGTAACGAATAGACTTTTTACAAGAGTTTCAAACTGGGACTATGTTATCACATTTTTTTAACATTCTGGAATTTTGTTGACTATTTTGGTCAATTAGCAAAACATTTTCCCCTTTCCCCACTGATGTTTTTTTTTTTATGACACAAGGTTCTCTCTCCTTGAGCTGCCAGATTCCATTGTTTTCTATGTAGAAATCAGGCAAGACTTTCCTGAAATCTATCAGGGAACTGGTTTATAGTCTTTAAAAATCATTGTTTTAGTTGTAATGTAATGCATGTCTATCAAGTACCTTTATGAATGCCGATTCTTCCAGTAGCCCCAGTTGTCCATAGAGAAGGGCAACAAGAGCAACAAGAGAAGCACCTACGCTATAATGACCTTTCTTGCATCAACCAATAAACAGACATATAATAAATTTGCTAGGGCACAAGTGAAAAATTTAGAACCTCCTAAAAACCTTGCATAATACAATTATGGCATCCAGCATCCAGAAAGTTCCAAATTATAGAAAGGTTGTCTAACATAGACTCTATTATCCAAATAATTAAAGTTTTTACAAATCATTTTTTTTTCTCTGTAATAATAAAATAGTACATTGGACTGGATTCAACCTAAGAAACAATTAATCTTATTGGAAGCAGAATCAGTCTTTGTTTAAATGGTTTTCTAGTAGATTTAACATACCAGAAAATCCATTATCCAGAAAACCCCAGGTCCCAAGCATTCTGGATAACAGGTCCAATACATGTACTTCCATTTAATTCTATTCACAGCTGGAAAGCAAGCATGGACATATCTCATTCAATATTTAGAGAAACTGATTGAGTGAATAAATTGAGAAACAATGTAAAAGTATAATACCACCGGAATTAATGACTGCTAAGCACTGCCATCACAAATATGACTTTGTCATTTTGAGTCCCAAATGACTGACGAGGCAGAAACATATTATTCTGTGAGACCCTCAAGCACAGCAGTGGACAGATGATGGATGTTTTACATTAACCAACACCTAAACAGACTGCATTAGAGATTTTAGCTGCAGCCTTCAGTTTTAAAACAATGAGAAGAAAGCAAGTATACACAGAGAAAATAACATGCTACTTATTAAAATGTGGACGTTATTACTGTTCATTTCCCATAGCCTAAATGATGATCAGCCTGTGTTGCTCATGTTATTAGATTTGTGCTACTCTATTAGGGAGGAACATTGTTTAGTTAAGTCAGCTTAATATACTGCATTAAATAACCTTTCAGAAGGCTTTTGTGTAAACTGTGATACTTGGGTGTTTATTTCTAAAGGGATCTTTCATTACTGGATTGTTTATTATTTGATGAAAGCCTAAATTAATATGGAACTTTAAACTGTCTGGGGTCCCTTTACAGGGCTCAGGGGTAGTCGCTCTGCCATTTCATGATACTCCTGAATAATGATATTAATAGTGAACATTTAGAAGCAACGTCATAAATGACTTTTGGATTTGTACAACAAACAAACTGCCCCATGTAGATGCAACATCTTTAGGACTTCATTGCTGCTATGTAAGCTACTAAGCTTTTTATTTTTGGCAGAACACATTTTTACAGGAATCTTCCAGGGGGACTTTGGGCACCTTTTCTGCCCAGTACATATATTTTATTATATTTCCAATTTAGGATAGACATCTTGAGCAAAACAAACACTATATATATCATGGTACCATGAGAAGTTCATGGTATGATTAATTTAATACTATACCACCTCTATATTGGATTTTCTTATTAAAATATAGACATTATAGAAGCTGTATTCCCCATAGCTCAATATGAAATGCAATTGCTTCAAAAAGTAGAGGTCATTGGTTTCACACTTCCATAGCATAATACTTATTAGTACCAGAAGGAAAGCTCTTTTGGGTTAGTCTCACATTATGCATCAGTGGTTACTGTAGTCTGCAGGGCTGACTGTAGGTTTATTAACACACGCACACATCTCATCAGGCCAAACCATGAATGAACATTGTTTTAAATAGATTGCATTTGTTTCTCTAAACCTCCAGCATGAATTATTTAGCAGTTGCTATCACATTACAGTAGAGAAACACGTTGCTAGAAGCAGCAGCCCTGAAATTAATGATAATTCTCTTATTGAATACATTTCAGGAAACATATTTTACAGCGCACAGCACAGAAGTGCCAGAATGGGAAATGTAAAGTGAGCATTAGGTGTATGTCAAATCTGAATGAGAGTGGAGATGGCAAACACTGTATTGGGTTTATGAAACCATTTCAGGACAGGGCTCATTTCTATACCTTTCTTGTTTTGTATACTAGTTACAAGAACAACATCTAAAATACTGCATCCACCATTCTTGGGACCAAGTATTGCTTGAATGCAAAATGAGTCCAATAATGCTCCATGTCCAATTCAATCAACAACAAAACAACAATATGTATATATTCACAGTGAGGTACACATACACAAATCTATTTAACACTTTTAGGCCTCACAATGGGATATATATATATATATATATATATATATATATATATATATATATATATATATATATATATATATATATATATATATATATATATATATATATATATATATATATTATTATTATTATTATTATTATTATTATTATTAACAAGGCTGGGTTAGTTGTAGATGTATGATATATTTCTCCCAGGGTGTTATATGATATAACATATAACACAGACTATAACTCCCAGCATCCTCCATTAGATTGAACCACACTTTAAATGTATAAAAGGCAATCTTTGTTAAAAATTAGCTATTAGCTATATAAATAAATTAGCCATATAAATAAAATAAAAGTCCTGGTTGAAGTGCTTGATTAGCACAAAACATGCGTCAGGTAGTGTGCTGGCACCAGTCACTTAACAGAATCCCTTTGACCTCTCCTATAACATACAGTATAAGTTACAATTCTATTACAGGCCGGGTTGAGGCGAGTATCACCTTTTGTGTTATGTTGCGACTTTTTTACTGACTTGGGGTGGATGATTGCATTGCTGGTTTCTTTTGTTCCTTGATGCTTGGACACAGTGTTAATTCTTTCTATTTTTCCTTGTTTTTTTTATTGTGTTTCATTGTGTTCATTATGTTCTTGTTACCAAAGACTGTGTAACAGAATAAACTGCAGGCACTTGCCTTTAAAGGGCACCAATCATGACCAAAATCATTTACTAAGTAAATGCACTATGTGAAAGTTCAAGAAATCCGATTTTTAAAACAGTTAGAATTGTATGTATAATGTAAATGATCAGCTCACTATTCCTTCTGCAAGATCTCCCCTATCTCCCCTGCAGTTCTAGCTGAGGCAGGCATCTTGGATTTCACTGGCTCCTCCTACCTATATCTTCCCAGCCAACTGTAGCTCTGAAATCTCGCACATGCTCAGTTGAAATTCCTTGTTTGCTTATCAACCCTTCTAAGCTATTTTCAAAATCAGCCAAACCTGTGTGTTAGCTGCTGTTCAGTAGTGCTGCCACCTGCTGGAAGTTAGCAGGTGGCAGCACTTCTAGTGGATACTTCTAGTGGAGGAGTTTATTAAAACAAGGCATTCTGGGTAGAATACTCAAAGCAGTGTTACAATCTGAGCATGCTCCTGAAATTTGCATATTAGAGTCTCTGTTAGAGTCTCAATATGGCCTCCTTCAGTGAAAGAACCCATTTGACAAAGTAAGGGATTTTTTTAAAATCTGCAGTTTTTTCAAAAAACTATATATGTAGTTTGATTAAACGTGTTTAGCTTGTACTGGTCAGATGGTTAATATGTGTTTGATTTTGGCTGTGATAGGTGCCCTTTAAGAAAGCGACTTCTGTGACTACTTTGTTTACCCTAAAAGTCTGTGGAATTCAGCCGCATGACACTGACCCAGGTACCCCTACAGGTCTAGGTGTGACACTATAGATATATATATATATATATATATATTCTAATGCATACAGTGTATATATATATATATATATATATATATATATATATATATATATATATATATATATACTGTATACATTAGAATATTATTCTGCAAATAATACACAGTAAATTGGGATACTAGAATATATCTATAAATAAATGGAAAAAAAACCTTGCAATCCATGGTATAACAATAGCAGTTCATACAACTGCCCAGACAAGTAGATCTAAAGGAAAGTTAGAGTTAGCAGTTGAGAGGATATGCATGATTCTTAGTATCTAGTATAGTATCTTTAGCATAGGAAAATAACACTTTCAGTTCAAAAACTCACAGGCTATTATGTTTAACAGTGAATGGGTCACACTATAGCTGTCCTTGTAAGGTGACAATTAGTATCTCTGAATAAGGGATATTGGTTTGAGAAATAAATGAAGAAAGGAAGACAGCTCCACAGTAAATATAAAGATCTAAAGAATGAAAAGAAAAATAAAGCTGCTCTCTTCCATTTACGACATCTCAGTTCCAGAAACTTTCTGTTTTTTTTGAGGAGTAAGTCTTTACGGACTTTAGAGAATACAGAAATACAATTTGATGCATTGTATGTATTAATAAGACATACGTTTTTGGCACATAAGTATGAGATTGCTAATTCTTTTTAGCATTCCTGATAATTTAGTTTGCATTACAAATTATTTATCTACTGTTTCTTATTACTAAAGTTATGGCATTTCCATAAAATTTCTAATTGCAGTTTTTCATATCTAGCAAAGTAAACTAATTCACCCAATATATCCTTATTCAACTTAGCAACTTCAGGAAGAAACTAACTACTACTGAAAAAGCAAGAGAGTAATAATGTGCATGTGATGGGGAGAAGGATGGGATGTAGGTTCCAGAACTCTGGGAACACCATTATGGATGTCCCCTAATAGTTTCAGGGAAAGCTGCTATGAATGCTTCTTTGTTGTCCTTGATATTCCTGAAACAATGTGAGCTAGAATAAATCTGAGCTATTCTGAGACTGGAACTGGAATTTGAACCTGAGAAGACTGAAAACAACGACTTTGGAGATTACAGGACTGCAGTGTTTAAACCAAAGTAATGAGAAGCCTGTTGTGGAAGGATGTTGGGTATTTAGGTGACATTATGATTTATTTAGCTCTGTTTTAATGCTAGGTGACATCGGGGAGGCTGCCCAATCCTCCTCTATGCTGAGGTCTGTGGATATCTGATCGAGAGAGAGAAGTGACCTTCAAATCAAAAATTCACTCTGTCTTAAAAATGTTACAGTTGCTGACAGTTGCATACCTTGTGGCTATTACTGCCCTCAATTTTATTTCTAAACATTAATCCTTTTAATCCTGCAAATCTCTGAATCTCTGGATTCTTGGGAACACATTTCCATGAAAATTAAACAATAAAAAACTCAAGATACTTCTAGATGCTTTTGCTTTGTGTTTCTTCCTTTTTTTTAACACTGTGAAAATACAAATAATGCAATTATTATATGGAGAACAGGGACATTAAGGTACACTTGGATCAACCTTTTGGTGTCAAAATAGATCCAACAGATTATTCAGCTGTTAAAAAGAGGTTGGATATTGGTGATGATAATGGGGTTTTTTTTTTTTAAAAGATTTTCTTTCTAACTTTTCAATTTGTATTTAGATTAGAAGTTAGAAGGAAAAGGAAATAAAGAGAGAAGAAGAGAGATGGGTTTTCCCAGGGCACATTCTCGAATAATACATGACTTATGGCAATATATCAATGACTCTTATTCTCAATTGACCGAACCAGTTAATGCATCATCCAGCCAGCGATCCCAGACTTTACCAAATTTTTCTGGGCATCTCCGGGCCATACACACCAGTTTTGCAGTTTTTGTTTTGGAACCTATACGTTTTATCCCAAATCTCATAGTAGGTGGCTCCATGGCTTTCCATGTCAGGAGAATTGCTTTCTTGGCATAGCCTGTCTCCCGAAGAAAGACTTAAATCTCCAACATGTCCCAATAAACAAAATTCCGGAGTCCTGATATTGGGCAGACCCAAAGACGTATCCATAAAGGTGAGCATTGAAGCTTTGTATCTTTGGGCACTCCCAGAATACATGTAAATAGTTGCCTTGTTCTACATTACACTTAACACATACATCTGGATACCCCTGATATATTCGTGCCAACCTGTGGGGTGTATAAGGTGATGGTCGACTCTTTGATTGCAGTTAGATTCAGACACAGCTGATTCAATAAAGGGTTATCATATTCTCCATCTTTTTCCCTGATTTTAGGCATGGGTCACCTCCAATGACCAGACAGGGATAAAATTATTTTGCAGTTATGCCCTACTTTACTTGCTAGTGCTGCTAAGTGCAACTCCTAATTCTTTAATACAAGTTTCTTAATATTCACAGTTGAAAACCTAATAACAAAATGTTTAATTTTAAAAGTAATAATTTCAAAATCCTAGACATTCCATTGTTTTGTTGAATGAAGAGTTGTAAAAAGAAATGCTTGGAAACATTTACACAAATGTTAAAGAAGTGCCCTACATGTGTAAGAAGATGGGTGTCGGGGAGCCGGGAGCCCCCTCTGGGGAGTAGTCCGGATCTAGGAGGAAGCCCCTCAGGAGGGATCAGGATCGTGGTATCCAAGAGTAAGGCAGGAGAAACAAAGTCCAAACACAGGTCAAAAGGCAGGCGGAATGTAACAAAGTCCAAGGCCAGGCAGGGGGTCAATGACAGGCAGAATATCAGCGAAGTCCAGGTCCAGGCAAGGGGTCACAACAAGGAATCAGGCAGAATAAGCAGGGAAAACAGCAAGGGAAACCCAGGAATCACAAGGAATCAGGATCCTATTTTCGGGCGCCATCTTGGCGCCTCAGGCGACCTTTTATGTTTGAATTTGGCGCCCTTGCGCCAGCGTCAGCGCGCCCGCGACCGTCACGCCGCGCTGACGTCACGGCGCCGGCGTTGGGACCCACGTGGGTTGCCTGGGCGCCGCCATATTGGATTCTTCGCTGCCGGGAGCGGACGCGACTCCTCGCGCTCCCGGCGGTCTTGACAGTACCCCCCCCCTCACGGGGGGCCTCAGGACCACCGGGGCTTGGTTTCTGGGGAAACTTGGAGTGGAAGTCTCTTACCAAACGAGGAGCATGCACATCACGGTGTCCCTCCCAAGAGCATTCTTCGGGGCCAAAGCCCTTCCAATGGATGAGGTACTGAAGGGACCCTCTGGAGATTCTGGAATCGAGGATTCTCTCCACCTCGAATTCTTGTTGACCCTCCACAGAGACGGCAGGAGGAGGAGATTGGACATCAGAGAAACGGTTAGAGATGGTGGGCTTCACCAGGGAGACGTGGAACACGTTGGGAATTCTCATCTCTGGTGGGAGTTGAAGTCTGATGGCTACAGGGTTAATTATTTCCAAGATGGGGAACGGACCCAGGAACTTCGGACCCAACTTGGGAGATGGCACCTTCAAGCGAATATTCCTGGAAGAGAGCCAGACACTATCACCCACCTTGTAGGGAGGAGAGGGCCTTCTATGGCGATCCGCGAAAGTCTTGTGGACTAGAGCACTCTTCTCCAGATTAGACTTGGTTGCAGCCCAAATAGCAAGCATATGGGCTGCCAGATCATCTGCAGCCGGGACGTCCGACAACACGAAGTCCTGAGGAAAGGCTTGAGGGTGCTGTCCATACACCACCATAAACGGAGACCTTCCTGTGGAGGAATGACATGCATTATTATGAGCAAACTCCGCCCACGGGAGGAGGTCAGACCAATCGTCCTGGCAAAGAGACACATGGTTCCTCAGGAACTGTTCTAAGGCTTGGTTCACACGTTCAGCTGCCCCATTCGTCTGCGGGTGGTAGGCAGATGAAAATTGAAGTGTTATTCCCAAGTCTTTACATAGGGAACGCCAAAACTTGGCGGTAAACTGGGTGCCTCTGTCGGAGACGATCTCCACCGGGAAACCATGCAGGCGGAAGATGTACTTAATAAAGAGTTGGGATAATTCCACCGCAGAGGGTAACTTCTTCAAAGGGATGAAATGGGCCATTTTGCTGAAGCGGTCAATAACAACCCAGATCACAGTATTCCCACCCGAGGGAGGAAGTTCGACAATAAAGTCCATAGAGAGGTGCGTCCATGGACGAGAGGGAACCGGTAAAGGCTGTAACAACCCGCTGGGGCGGGAATGGCTAGGCTTAGAAGTGGCGCAGACATTACAAGCCGCCACAAAGTCCTTTACATCCTTGCGGATATCAGGCCACCAGACTAGGCGCCTCAAGAGTTCAAGGGTCTTGGCCGGACCAGGATGTCCAGCTTGCCTGGAGCAGTGGGTTTGTTGCAGGATGGCCAGGCGAAGTTCTGGAGGGACGAAGGCCATGCCAATCGGAGTATCTTGAGGAGCCAAGGACTGCCCAGCCAGAATCTGGTCGGCAAATTGGGGATACAGAGAGGCAATGATCTTGACAGGTGGAATGATTGGTTCCTGTCTCTCAGGGTCACGGTCCACCGGAGTGAAGCTACGAGACAAGGCGTCGGCCTTCAGATTCTTGGAACCTGGGCGATAGGTCAAAACAAAGTTAAATCGGGAAAAGAAAAGGGCCCACCTGGCTTGTCTGGGATTTAGCCTCTTGAGGGACTGTATAAACTCCAGATTCTTGTGATCTGTGAAAATCTGGACAGGAATTTCAGAGCCCTCCAGGAGGTGACGCCATTCTTCAAGGGCAAGCTTGACTGCCAAGAGCTCCCGATTCCCGACATCATAGTTCTGCTCTGCAGATGTGAACTTCTTGGAGAAGAACGCACAGGGGTGCAATTTTCCATCAGTGGAATGTCTCTGAGAAAGGATAGCTCCGGCTCCGACTTCGGAAGCATCAACTTCGATGCAGTAGGGTAGTGCAGGATTGGGATGTCGGAGAACAGGAGCGGATGTGAAGGCCTCTTTCAAGGACTGAAAAGCTTCTATGGCAGATGGAGGCCACAGGCTGGGTTTACCCCCTTTCCGGATGAGGGCCAGAATAGGTGCAATGCGGGAAGAGAACCCCCGGATGAATTGTCGATAATAATTAGCAAATCCGATGAATCTCTGGATTGCCTTGGTACTCAATGGGAGAGGCCACTCCTGGATGGCCGACACTTTCACGGGGTCCATCTCAAATCCCTCTGGAGAGATAATGTATCCTAGGAAGGGGATCTTGGATACCTCGAAGACACACTTCTCCAACTTGGCGAAGAGAGAGTTCTTCCTCAGACGAGAGAGTACCTCCTTCACCTGGGAGCGATGACTTTCAAGGTCCTTGGAAAAGATCAGGATGTCGTCCAAGTATACGACTACGAACCTTCCTAGGAGATCTCGGAACACATCATTAACAAACTCCTGGAAGACGGCAGGGGCATTGCATAGGCCGAAGGGCATAACAAGATATTCATAGTGCCCATCCCGAGTGTTGAATGCCGTCTTCCATTCGTCACCCTCCCGGATGCGAATGAGGTTGTAGGCCCCCCGGAGATCCAACTTGGAGAAAATCTTTGCCCCTTTTAGCTGGTCAAAGAGCTCGGAAATCAGGGGCAGAGGGTATCTGTTTTTCACGGTGATCTTGTTCAGGCCCCGATAGTCTATACAAGGCCGAAGACCTCCGTCCTTCTTCTCCACAAAGAAGAACCCAGCCCCTGCAGGAGAGGTAGAAGGGCGGATAAACCCCCGCTGAAGATTTTCTTGGATGTACTCCTTCATAGCGGTGGTCTCTGCAGGAGAGAGAGGGTAAGTGCGCCCTTTGGGGGGCATGGATCCAGGCAGGAGTTCAACCGGACAGTCGTAGGAGCGATGTGGGGGAAGGAACTCTGCAGACTTTTTACAAAACACATCGGAAAATCCCTTGTAAGTGGAGGGCAAAGTCTTTAGTTCCGTAGTGGAGACATTCACCTTCTCGAGGGGTTTTGGCGGAAGGCAATGCTGCTGACAAAATAAACTCCAACGAGAGATCTGCCCAGAGGACCAGTCTATGGTGGGGTTATGTAGACGTAACCACGGAAGACCCAGTATTACTGGAGTAGAAGGACAGGGGATGATGAAGAATGAAAGTTTTTCTTGATGCAGTACCCCAACCTGTACAGATAGTTCCGCCGTGAACTTAGTGACGAATTCAAACTCCAGGGGTTTGTCATCTATGGCGGTAATTCGCAGGGGAGAAGACAAGGGGAGCAGGGGAATCTTCATGCGTTCGGCAAAGAAGGCGTCCATGAAGTTGCCGTCCGCCCCAGAGTCGAGGAAGGCCCTTTCGCAGATAGTCTTATTTGCCAAGTGAATCTGCAAAGGAAGGAGAAGTCTGCGTGAATTTTCTTGATACTTCTCCTTAGGCCCTCGAGTAATGCCCCCTACATGAGAAACCAGTGACATACCTCGGGGTACAAAACTCCTGGCCTTGGCAGGACAGGCATTGGCAAAATGGGAGTGACCACCACAGTACAAACAGAGACCAGCCATTCGTCTTCGGAGTCTTTCCTGCTCGGAAAGGTGAGCCTTTCCTACTTGCATAGGTTCCTCCAGGGGTGACGTGGACACATGAGTCACAGGAACAGCGGGGGCTTGCAGAATCGGCCTTTGAAAGCGAGGAGCCAACATGGGAGAAAATCGTCTGCTGCGCTCTCTCTCCACCTGGTGTTCTCTGTGGCGGGTGTCTACCTTAATAGATAGGGTGATCAGTCCCTCCAGGGTGTCAGGAGTCTCTCTGGAGACGAGATCATCTTTGATGCGGATGGATAGGCCTTGGTAGTATACGGCCTTGTAAGCGTCATCACACCAGGAAGTCTCCGCCATCAGTGTTCGGAAGTCTATAGCGTACTCATTGACACTGCGGCTTCCCTGCCGGAGCTGCAAGAGACGGGCAGGGGCGTTCGTGACTCGACCAGGTGCATCAAAGACTGTGCGAAAAGCTTGGAGAAAGTCTTTAACAGCATAAGTCACCGGAGAATTCTTCTCCCAAAGAGACGTAGCCCACTCCAGTGGCTTGCCTTCCAATCGAGACATCACATACCCCACCTTGGAACGCTCACTTGGAAACTGCGTGGGTTGGAACTCAAATTGAATTTGGCACTGTGTGGCAAATCCCCTGCAGGCTTGTGGGTCCCCACTGAAGCGAGGAGGAGGTGGAATGCGAGGCTCACCTGTCGGATAGCTTGCGTTCGAAGAGGCTGCCGCCATGGGAGAAACTCCAGAAGGTGGAGCAGCGGAGGGCGCAGATGGCTCTCGAGCAAGCAGGATATCGAGTGCTTGCCCAATGCGAACCTGCTGGTTTTCGTAGTCCTCCATGCGGGATGCCAGTCCGCGGAGCGCTCGTCCGACATCAGGTGTGGCTTCCTCAGAAGGATCCATGGCCCGAAAATAATGTCGGGGAGCCGGGAGCCCCCTCTGGGGAGTAGTCCGGATCTAGGAGGAAGCCCCTCAGGAGGGATCAGGATCGTGGTATCCAAGAGTAAGGCAGGAGAAACAAAGTCCAAACACAGGTCAAAAGGCAGGCGGAATGTAACAAAGTCCAAGGCCAGGCAGGGGGTCAATGACAGGCAGAATATCAGCGAAGTCCAGGTCCAGGCAAGGGGTCACAACAAGGAATCAGGCAGAATAAGCAGGGAAAACAGCAAGGGAAACCCAGGAATCACAAGGAATCAGGATCCTATTTTCGGGCGCCATCTTGGCGCCTCAGGCGACCTTTTATGTTTGAATTTGGCGCCCTTGCGCCAGCGTCAGCGCGCCCGCGACCGTCACGCCGCGCTGACGTCACGGCGCCGGCGTTGGGACCCACGTGGGTTGCCTGGGCGCCGCCATATTGGATTCTTCGCTGCCGGGAGCGGACGCGACTCCTCGCGCTCCCGGCGGTCTTGACAATGGGAAACCAGAAAGATGAGGTGTAAGTAAGGCACAGCGAGAAATTTGAATGGTGAGAATTTTGTGTTAGAAACATGAATTTATTCTTGTAGTTAAGGTTAACTGAAAGAATTGTCTTTTTTAAAGAGAGGTTGGGAAGATAGTTTGCATAGACTTTAACCAGTAAATGTATGATGGTGTTATGAACAATTTTGGAAGTTATGCATTTTATACTCAAGCAGTAGGATACAAGTTTAGCACTGTCCTGCTGTATACTAAAAGTACTTGCTGATTGGTTGTTATGCAGTAGGTTATTATACAGGTATAGGACCTCTTATCCAGCTTGGGACCTGAGTTTTTCCAGATAAGGGATATTTCCATAATTTGGATCTTCATAACTTGTCTACTAGAATAATATGTAAACATTAAATAAACCTAATAGGCTGGTTTTGCCTACAATAAGGATTAATTATATCTTAGTTTGGATCAAGTACAAGGTACTGTTTTATTATTACAAAGAAAAAGGATATCATTTTTAAAAATTTGGGTTATTTGGATAAAATTGGGTCTATGGGAGACAGTCTTTTCGAGGCAATTTCGAGCGACAGTAGAAAAAAGATTGCCGCGTGTGTTTTTACGCTGGCGATTTTTCACGATTCCCCATAGACGCCAGCGCAAAAGTTTCCCCAGCGATTGCGGCTTAAAAGTCGTGGCGAAAAGTCGCCGCGAGTCAAATCGCGGCGCTATCGCCTAGTGTGGCCTTAGCCTTAATTCAAAAGTTTCTGGGTAAAGTGTTTATGGATATTGGATCCCATACCTGTACAAATATCAAACTTAAGACCATTTATAACATTACTCCATTTGGATTTCTCACATTCAGGTTTTTATGGTAGACTCAAATATCCCATCAATCATTGTGATAATACAATTGTAATTGATCATTTTAACATAATGGACAGTGGTTGGTGAGTACAAGCAATTTGGATCTACATGGTTTGCTTAAATCTGATTTTTCCAAGATTCTAAATTTTTTTTGCACCCAAACTTTCAACTTATATTTTTGAAGACTCGAACGTCTGGTATTTATTAAGAAAAAAACTTGAAAATTTTAATGTTAATATTTATCATCTAAAAGCTGGAGAGGTCATATAGAAGTGATTTGAAGTTGTCCTAGACAAAGCTCAAGTTTTTGGTTGATTTGATGGTTTGTATCCGAAAACTCGATCAATTTGATTTGATCAATTTGAGTTTTTTATGAACAGGAACTCAATCATCAGAGTTTTTTCCCTGTCTGATTTTTTCATAGTTACCAAAACATTAGAAATTTGAGTTTATCCAAGCTATAAAAATCCTCACAGATTAAATTCTTGATGAATATGCCCCTTAATGTGTCTGACATTGTCTTAATTACAGGTTGCAGAATGTGTCCCGGATCTGGATTGAAAATAACGTGCAGACCAGTTGTGTAACATCTTCTGACTAACCATTAACATAATCTTGCCCAGAACACATGTTTTATTTCAGCATTGTCTGACCATTGTCACTAGCATCTATTATCCAGGGAAGAACATTTAAAAGTGCAGGTTTTATGATTTCAAGCTCCATGTAGAAATGTGGTCTTATTTTATTTTTTTCATTTTTGTTTTTTGTTGGATAATAGATACATAATGGACCAAAACCCAATTTGATCTTTTATGCCTTAATGTTAATCATATTTCTTATCTATCCTACACTGTCTGGACTTCTATTTTACATCCATCATTAAACTACTGAAAACATTTACTGTTCCATTACTTCTTAATGGTGACTTTCATGCTTTTCTTTTCAGCTGTGTACAGCATGCAAACATAACTGCAGAAATGTGAAACTATGTGATTGAGGTGTGGGAGATGTAGGTTTCATTGATAGAAGAAAAGACTTTATCGTTTGTAGGGTACATGTTGTGCCAATAGCAGAAGTGCATGGAGGTGGATGGTGAGATGGAAGAAGGCTAGAAAGAAGGAAGGAAACATCTAAGGTGTAAGAAAGAAGGACTTACTGCACTATAAGGTAAAGAGAGCAATAATACTTCATAAATGTGTGTTGTCACATAGGCAAGAGGTAGTTATTTCTAAGAGAGCCTTTGATTAGCCATCATTAGTGATGGGTGAATTTTTTCACCTGCCATGGATTTGTGGCGAAATTCCGAATTTTGCCATCTGCAAATTTTTTGTTGAGAAACTGCAGAAAAAATTAGCAGAAGAAAAATTGAAACAAAAAAGTCACAGAGAAAAAATGCCCATTGACTTTAATGCATTGGAGCGAGAAAATTTGTATGTAAAAAATGTTGCTGCCATTGACTTCAAAGCGTTTTGCAAATTGTTTGCAGTTTCACAGTTTTTAATACAAAAGTATTTGAGTTATTTATACCCATTCATTTTATCTACCTGGTGATCATGTTTCTAAAATTATTCTGACCTTCAAAACAATTAAATAAAACCTTCAAAACTCCAAGATAATCCTTTGGATACCATGCTTATGTCCAGCTGCTGTTGGTGGAGAGGAAGGAGCCTACCTGAGTTCTAGAAGTATAATCATCTCCTCCTCCACACTGATGTAGATAAGTTCAGTAGAATGAGATGAAGAATCCCTGCTGACAATACATTATTTAATATTCTGTGTGTTCTTTTATTTAAAGCTTGTCATAATGCATGCATGTTTTTTTAACTCAATTTGTGAGTACTGATCGATCTATATAAACACATGCATTTATCAATACCTTTCACTGCTTCATCTACACCCACCTCGGTGGGGGTCTTTGATGTATGTCAGTATATAAATCTATATCAATTGTAAAAGCATGCTAAATGAACCATAGCTGGTAGTACAGTAAAATCTATTGGAAAATAAAGCACCCAAGCACTGATTTTGACATTAATATAAATTAATGTTTTCATTTATTTTTGTTCTTGTCAGGCACAGCACCACAAGTTTTTTCACGCTAATCATCTAATAGAATAGAATAGAAGCAAAATTCAGCAGCTATAGAAATGTTATAAAAACTTCGTTTTCTGGTCCACTTTGCACATCATCAAGTATATTTACATTTTCACACCTACTGCATTTAAGGTTGGCACCTGGGCATTATTTTACCCAGCTAGTAAAATAAAAATACTGAAGCCATAGGGAAGGACGTTAACCTTAAAAGGTATTTTTCCAGAAAAGATGGCAAACATAACAGCAGTGGCTCTTTCTCGTTCCAAACTGGTCTTATATTTCAGCCAATCCCCCCTGAGGACAACAAGGGGCTGCTGCATTATTGGTGATTTTTTTTTTTACTCATCTCCCTCACTGCTGACTGTGTGCTGCCTCTGGGTCCTGCTTCGGCTCAGCATAATCAAATCTCATCTCTGCCTTCCAGACTAAGAGCACACAGCAAGAGTAATGACTGCAATCTACTCCAGGCAGAATGCACAAGCCGTCTCTAAATGTTTTGATTTATTCACATAATAAACTTTTCTATGCTAATATTTGGCCGATGCAAGGACAGGATCAGTTTAGCAGTGTAATGATGTATTGTACTGCATTGTACCAGTAAAACAAGAGCATGCTTTTTGTAATTTACAGGCTGTTCATTGAACCTTAAAAAAGTCCAAATGGTTTCGAAAATAAGGAAATAGAAAAATAATCAATGTAGAAATACAGTCGGATGAAAAAGTGTGGGAACCCCTTTCAGTCGGCATAACAATTTACTCCACTTTCAACAAAAAAATATAACCATGGTATGTCTTTCATTTCCCAGGAACATCTTGTGTGTTTTCTGAACAAAGATTTTTGAAATTAAATCAAATGTGAAAAACTGGATTAGCTTGTTAAGCCTTGAACTTCATAGGCAGATGTATCTAATCATGATAAAGATCTGAAAACAAAGATTGTTCAGTATCTTGGTTTAGGGGAAGGCTACAAAAAGCTATCTCTGAGGTTTAAACTGTCAATTTCAACTGTAAGGAATGAAATCAGGAAATGGAAGGCTGAAATGGCCATCACAGTCCCCCGACTTGAATATCATTGAATTTTGTATGGACGAATGGTCAAAAATACCGCCATCCAGAATCCAGACACCATCAAAATGCTATAGGAGGCGTCTAGAGGCTGTAACATTTGCAAAATGATGCTCAACTAAGCATTGATGTAATATCTCTGTTGGGGTGCCCAAATGTATGCACCTGTCTAATTTTATTATGATGCATATTGCATATTTCCTGTTAATGCAATACACTTTGTCACTGCTGAAATACTACGGTTTCCATAAGGCATGTTATATATTAAAAGGAAGTTGCTACTTTGAAAGCTCAGCCAATGATAAACAAAACTCCAAAGAAATAAGAGGGGTTCCAATACTTTTTTGGTTTACCATTCAGTATTGCTGCCATATTAAAATATTGTACAACAGGACTGCCATTCAATATTTTTTTCTCCTGATACATAGTTCTAATTGTATAAACATATTGTACCTGTATATACCGTATAATAATAGTGATGTGCTAGCTACACCAAGGGGGGTTATTTACTAAACTTAGGTCAGGCTTTTTGATGCAAAACTTGAATTTTTCAGGTTTTATTTTAAAACTCAAATTTTTCAAGATTTATTAAAGCTCTATGCAGCAAAAAGCCGCAAATCCAAAAATCCGCCCTTTCAGACCTGCCAAAGTTGTGCATAAGTCAATGGCAGATTAAATCAAGCTTTTTAAATAATAAATATGGTCAAATCATGAATTCTAGTTTGGTCTGACTTTTTTATTTAAAAACCTCAGAAAAGTGTGGATTTTGATAAATAACCCCCCTAGATATGAAGCCTTGCTTGTATACAAATGATTTAAAGGGGAGAACAACCAATTCTAAGCAACTTTTCAATTGGTTTTCGTTATTTTTTATAGTTTTATAGTTATTTCTTCTGATTCTTTGCTGCTTTCAAATGGGCCCCACTGTCCCCTTCTAAAAAACAAATGCTCTGTAAGGCTACAAATGTATTGTTATTGCTACTTTTTATTACTGATCCTTCTATTCTTACTCTCCCCTATTCATATTCCAGTCTCTTATTCAAATCAATGCATGGTTGCTAGGGTAATTTGGGCCCTAGTTACTAGATTGCTTAAAATGCAAATTGAAGAGCTGCTTGATAAAAAGCTAAATAACTCAAAAAACTTCTATAATAAAAAATTATTTTGTCAGAACTGCTTTGAGCAGCACCATTCTGTTCTATGGAATGATAACGCCCAGTGTTGCACTGCAGCAGGGCTGAACATTGTTACTTGTCCAAATTCTTCCTTCCTGGTGTGTATCATACCATTCCTTCATTTTTCTTTCATCATCTTCTACTATACATCAGTTTCACAATAAAGGTGATTTGCCATATCACGTTTCCTTATCAAGGTGCAAGAACCCTACAGAACAATTTATTTATTTTATTTTGTACAGTATGATAAAACCAATGCAAACACAAACCCCTCCATGCAGGCAGTAGTCTCATGGCCACAGTTGCTGGGCCACTTTGGTAGAGCTTTTTGATAGAGACCTCTCATGATGGAAAATCAGGAGTGATAGAGATCACTATAGGCAATATTTATAAAGGGAATAAGAAAAGAAAATTGTTCCTCTTATTCTCCATTAAAGGCTCATAAATCTTGATAAAGTATATCCTAGGTTACTTTAAAAATAATAATTCCTTTTATGCACAAATCCGTTTACCAAACAAAATCAACACTGTAAAATGTGAGAAAAGGTGCAGACTGTAAGATAGCAAAGTATGTGCATTTGTAATTAGTCTGATAACCACATTTACTTCGTCAGAATTAATTATCTTCCTGCAGATTCCTGTCTTACGGCTACAGGAAGAACTTAGTCAGCAGTAAGAAGAACACAGAGAAGGGTCACACGATCTGGCAGGAGGATACTCAGTGCAGAATGCAGATGTGATATAATGGTACAGTAGATGCCTGTAGCGTCCCTGCTTGGCATATCACCTGTATCAATTAAAATAAATGCAGCTATTTCAAGGTGACATTAAGGCTTTTGGAGGGGGGGTGTAAAAATCTCAGTCCATTTTTTATGGTTAGGCAGATTTTAAAAATACCCCCTGAAAAGCATGCTTTACACAGTTTATTAGTATTTCTAATGAACTCATGAACCTATAGTATACAGTATAGTCATGTGTAGATTCAGCTCAGGAGACCCATGCCCATCCTGGACCAGCAACCCAGGAGTGCATTATGCAGTAAGATTATTTGTGCAGTGGGAATTTAATTATCTGCCTTGCAAGGACCAAACATGGGGCAGATTTACTAAAGGGCGAAGTGGCTAACACTAGCGTCAATTTGCTAGCGTTACTGCCTGCAGGGACTTTGATGAATTACTAACGTAACGGGTGCAGGCGTCATTTCGCTAGTGAAGGATATAGATGCTAGCGTTGCTTCGCAGTCTAACGCAGGGCGAATTTTCGTTCTGGCGAATGGATGTAACTCCGCAAATTCGCTAAGGTGCGGATTTTACTGAACTTTACCTGTTCCACCAGACTTGCCTTCGCCAGCTCAGACCAGGCGAAGTGCATTGGAGTGCATAGATCTTCCTTCCTTCTATTACATACATCATATTTTTAGTGGAAAAAGTCCCAAAAAACACTGGCATCTTTTCCTTTTTTCAGAGTGATAGCCTACAAAAGTCCTTAAATTTTTTTTTTGGGTAACCGGGTTCCCCCAAACATTTACTAACATACAGTATGGAACATTAACTACAGTGGGCTCATGTGTACGGCATTATAACAACTATATATTTTTTTATTATAGTTCCCTGGACTTGTGTAATGAAATGTTTTTGCTGCAACATATATGTCCATTCAACTTTATCATTTCCCGCAGTATGCAAATTAGCCAACCCTAGCGCATCTTCTCTTTGATTGCCGAAGTAACTCTAGCAAAAATTCGCCAGAGTTTGGCGCCCTGGATGCAACTTTGCATTTTAGTAAATTAGCATTGTCTGAGCGAATTTTCGGCTGGCGATGGGTGCGAAACCGTCGCTGGCATAGAAAATCTGATTTTTTAGAAATCAAATTAATAGTTAAAAAGTAGGTTTGGTATACGTTTATTTATTTAACTCTTGCTAAAAAACGTGGTATACTGCCCCTTTGATAAAAATATTAAAATATTATTAATATAAGCTCGCACAGCAACCGTGTACAGGTATGAGTGTACAGGTATGGGACCTGTTATCCAGAATGCTCGGGACCTGGGGTTTTTTCGTAATGAAAAACAAATTTTAATCTTCATACCTTAACTCTACTAGATTATCATGTAAGCATTAAATAAACCCAATAGGCTGGTTTTGCTTCCATTAAGGGTTGATTATATCTTAGTTTGGATCAAGTATACTGTTTAAATTTTTTTAATTATTTGTTTATAATGGAGACTATGGGAGATGGCCTTTTTGTAATTTGGATCTTTCTGGATAATGGATTTTTCACATAACCGATCCCATACCTGTAGTATATAGCTCACTATATGGAGTCCCACTTCCACATTCTATACTATGCTTTATACTATATTTATATTTTGATTGTAATATGCATATGAATTGAAAAAAAGATTAGCTCTAGTGAATAACATAGTGGGAAATGTTATCATCTAATTAAACTACTGACCTAGGCCAGAACTGCTTTTCATGTTACTCTAAAGAATTCCAACCATGCACAAAATGGAATTGTGAAGCATTTCATAATAAATTACAATAATGTTCAATTCCAAGGACCCAAAGTAATTTTTTTCTAAACAACAGAAATAAGGAATTTGATGAACTAATATCTATTTTATGCCTTATTTTATTAAATTTTCCAAATTAGCCCTGATCTTCTCTCAACATGTACTGGAAAAAAAGAAATAACTGAAAGTATTGTCTGTAAATGGATAGAGTAGACTTACCAGCCAGATCACCGTTTAATACAGAATGATGTCTCTGTCAAATTACATTTGATCAACACAAACACAATAAAATATGGGTTCTCTGGGGAAGGGGAGCATCTATGTATCTTCTCAAAATCGGGCTTTTACGGACACAGTATATGTGTATATACTGTACATCAGGAAAAGTGATTTAGTAATTTCCTGTTTCAAACTTTTTGATGAATTAAAAAGTGTAGCCCCCTCCTGAGTGTGGCACAATGATAAACTGATAGTTGCTATGTCAGGTTAGACATATATACTGTATAATATAAATAGGAATACTGCATAACAGCAATTTCATACTTATGAAAAATTAAAGCAATCTGAAGGGCAAATTTGCAATTTGCTTAATGTTATAAGAATTAAACTTTTCTGTAAAAAAGGAATTAAATCTTTTCTTGTCAACCCCCGTGGCAAGAGCAGGGTACAGGAACTACATTTTTAATGCAGGGGAACTCTCCAGTTACTAACATTCGGCAAATGGTATTCTCTCTCCTAGTACTGTCACTTAACTATTTCTGGAAGAACAGAGCAATAAAAATGCCTTTTTCTGGCTTTCATGGATGAGGAGAATCAGTCTTAGTGAATCACCCATAAACAGCCCATGTCACCAAGTGAGATGCAACAAGAAGCTGGTAGAGTGGAGGAAGGCTGGTGAGTTCTTGTGTAGTACCAGGGATCAGGCAAGTGGAAGGCCAGGGAAGGCAGAGCAGGAACAGTGTTGAAAATCAGGCAGAAGGTAATGCAGCAAACAGTGGAGTCAGAACAGACAGGTGTGAAAACTACAAAATATCACCAGTATAACAGCCAGTATACAAGACAGAAACAATCTTGATAATCAAACAAAGAATGGAATGCTTGGAAACTTTAAATGGGCCCTCATGTTGCATCATGACGCAACTCATATGATGCATGTGACATCCACACATGTCAGCGGAGTGCTGGGTAACCTGGGACACCAGGTTAGTTCTTACATTGTCCCTTCCAAAAGAGCATCCTCTAGATTTGAATTGGTTTGTCAAGATATCTCAGATAAAATGTTTGCAACAATCAAAGAAAATTAATGTTATGAGCAGGTTACCATGAGTTCTCTTCTTTTTGATAATATATTGTAGCTGTTTACCTCCAATTTTACACATCCTCTACTTCAAACTCTTCCTGTCCATCTACAATAAGAGGAGTAGGTGATGGAAATGAGCAGCCAGAAAACTATTAGGTGCTAATGGTTTGAGAAGAGCAGCATACCGTATAATAGGATGGGTTTGCCAGAACCTTGAAAGTTGAAACTCCAAGCATACATGGTTGATTTGAGAAATTTTAATAGTTAAAAGTGAAGAGCCAGATTTTGTCTCCTATCATAAATTCAGGATCCTTTTCTCATCTTCAGCATATAATTATTTTAAGCCTTAATCATAGTGTCTTATAGCATTTAAGGATCATTATCAAAATTCTTTAGATGACCCTGAATGGCTGGTGCAACAACCTCAGGAAACTGAGTTGGAAGCACAAAAGGATTAAATCCTCATTTGCAAACAATGGAGACTGATTGATAGAGAAATGGCAGGCTTTATTTAAGGCAACCCAGTCATTTTTGTGAAATGACTGGTGGCAAGGGATGAAGCAAAAGTGAAGTTTTGGTACAAGGCTCTTTGTAAAGTGCAGGACTTGAAATTTTTTTCACAGTACAAATAGTTGATGATGTAAACAGCTTTTATTTCATTGAAAAACATTGTCTGAGTGAGGCAAAAGTTGTTAGACTTATTAGATTAGTTAGTCTCAGCTGCAGCATCAACCTCAGATTCAGATGGAAACATCCAAGAGAGAAATTAGTCTTACTGGCCAGCAAAACATAATGTTCTGCATAAAGGATAGGATTTATAATAATTATATAGTTAAGTTGCCCAGCACGACATATTGCATAAAGAACAGGTGTCCTTTGATATTATGCTTGTCCAAGAAATCATCCAAGCCACTCTTAAAAGCATTAACAGAATCAGCCATCACAACAACATCTAGCAGGGCATTCCACAACCTCACTGTCCTCACTGTAAAGAACCACCTACATTGCTTTAAATAAAAGTTATTTTCCTCTAGTCTGATGGGGTGGCCTTTATGGGATGATCCTTTATGGGAAAAAGGTTCCCTGCTTTTGGCTTTAATGTCCTTATGTACTTGTATAGTCTAGGGGTAGTTCTGCTATGCTCTAGCTATGGAAAAATAAGGGATTACTTTAGTATCAATACTAAATTAATACAATTAACACTAGTCAAACAAGTTAATTTGTAAATACTGTCAGCATGAATAAGTAGAAAGAGCATAATGAAAAGTGCAGATTCTAAATTGTGAAAGTAGACATATTCTACAGTTAATGATGGACCTACGTAACAGTAGAAGGATGCAGATGTTTAAAAAGAAGCCTTCATGCCTGAGCAATTCTGACATATACTGAACGTCACTTGAGGCAAACAATTCTGCGATCAGCGTATTTACTATGCAAGACCCTTCATGAACCTCATAATCATGAGATAATTAATTATTAAGGCCGTAACACCAAGCATTTCTCCGTCATTGTATCTTCACCGGGGGATAATGAAATTGATGAGCATTTCTCTGCCAGTATAGATATGAGGTGATATAACCTTTTTTTTGGAAGTATTCAAAATATATTTGGAAAGAACCATGTAAACCATTCTAGACCTAAATTCCCTAGATTTTGCTGACAAAGGTTCTGTATTTTTATAGGGATACTAGCAATGCTTCTTGAACAAATGTTTATTATAATGAGTTGGTTTATAAACTTGTAGAAGGACCCATTGTGTTGAGATAATAAACATTGTATTTTAAATAAATAAAGTGCATTGTAAGTTGTGCCTCTTGGAAATTTTAGTCATACATTCTCCTAGTGCACAAAAAAAAGATATATATAATGAGAAACTTTGATTCGTTTATTACAGAATTCTATGTTTCTCTGTAGGCAACTGACAAATCTCATTAGTAATTATTTAAGCTAAATGAAGAAGCAATGAAAGGAGTCAGATAAATTAACCACCTTGCTTGAATGTGATTAGACAGGACGTTACCAATGAAAACATATGCTGAAGGTCAGAGACAATCTTACACAGGAATTACATTTCTAGGAAAGGAACACTTTATAGTTTATTTGAGAGTTGTATTGCAGGGATCATAAGGTGACTCAGCAGTATGTGCTATCTGTCATCTGGGAGAAGACGCTCTTAAATGTTTTTAAAAAAACTTGACATTTTGAATAGTTTTGTTTGGCAATACAAGTAACTGAAGAGATAAACATGTTCCAAGTCATTATGTTACTCTGTAAGGTTTTATCTAGTGTTGGTGATCTACACTGCATTCCCTTTCTACTACTGGGGAGTATATTGCCTGCTTGTGTCCTAGACACCAAAATGTTGGCGGCACCAAACCTAAATGCAAGTTTGACAGAAGGGTAGAGTTTGTGGGCATTAAAATGTGTAGCACAAAGACCCATTTGAGCTACCTAATGATATACATTCATTTAATTATATTAATAACTGTTGGCTTCATAGGTCCTCTCAGTAAACACCCAAAGCATTACATTGCCAGTTTCCCCCTCCTTTTGAGTTAGTGGTATACCAGTACATCATTGTGTTTACTTAACCGTGATTTGCCCTGTTATCATTATTCTATGATGTTATTGAATGGCAAAGGATGTTAAAGTTACTCAAAAAGGCATCCTTTATCCTGTTTTCCTGGGGTTGTACCATTTTGCCTCCTGATGGTAGGTCACTGCTCCTGCTCCTGCTGAGTTCCTGGGTTCTGTTATGCTAGACTGAGTTTATCTTTTGGAGTTGGATGTAACAAATAAAAAGTGGCTGACCACACTAGAGCTGATATTAAATACACATAAATTAAACCAGAATCCTAATTTTTATGATTTTTGCCTGAAATAGTAAGATTTTCGGGCTAATTCCAGCGCAGACCACAGAAACCAAATAGGATAGGGACCTCTCTCACTGACATATATATACAACCTCAGCAGGTCTGAGATAGAGTATTATTTTAGATTCTGACTTTTTTCATCCTCGTGGTATAAAAAATCTCGAAAAATTTGAGGGTTTTTTTCCACTAAAAATTCAGATTTTATATTGAAAAAATCTATCGATTTTTTTGATTCAGACTTTAATAAATAACCTCCTGTTTTTTTCTAGTTGAAGGGAGTACTAGTACATGCCAGCTGCAATCCTTTTTCTTATTTGCCATAATACTTAGCAAATGACATGACAGGTAATACACAAGTACATTGTAGTAAAAAAAAGGGAGAGCTGAAATCCCTCTGCCTCCATCAGTATTTAATAGATAATTATACTGTTATGGAAAAAAAACCCTAAGAAGCATAGTTACTGTATTTTTGTAGGTTTCTTACTAAACTTGAATACTAGAATCTCAGTTAATTGTTGCTCTGGAATCATGCAAATTAAGCCATGCAATTGGTAATGTGAAAAGGGTCTAAATAAACATTTATTGTAAATGTACATAAAAAAAAGATTTGCTGTTTTCCTTGGCAGACACAAGTTAACATATGAATAAAGGGAATAGGCAAAAGGTAAGGCTACAATTACATTTACCAATTTAAAGAATATCTTTAGAATACTCCAAATTGTATCTATTTTTTCGGTGTGCCAGAGATGGAGGAAATTCAAATGAGTAGTCCTATGATAAAGAAACTGACTTTTCTGCTCTATTTTCATAAATGATTTCTGTGATGGCATTAATGGGCCAATGACCTAGTTCTCTTGTATAGTATGTAATGTCGCATTTTTCACTGACCCTTTACATGCAGGGACATTTTATAACATTTTCTGTTAGTTGGGGATGCTGGGTTCATCGTTTGGAATGTATTACAATAAAGGGCTCTATGAACTAAATCTTTCTGTATTATTATTATTACATTATTCCACAGGCTTAATGGATTTTCCATTAATTTCAAATTTTGGTAGGCAGCATGCACCAAAGCCCAATGGAGGACATGACCTACAGTGCCCTACTGTCATCAACCAGACCTCCTCTCACTGCTGCTGACCATCCTTTTATTTTTAAACTTCACAGTGGCATCCTACTCATATAACATAGGGTTACCACTAGGAGAGCACAAATGGGTACTAAGTAGAAGATCTAACCAGTACATATTAAATAAATAAATGAAGGTATCTGCAAACTCAGCAGACTAATCTGTGTAATTGTGTAATGGCTAGTGCCAGAAACAATCCTTAATTATTTATGCTTTGCTTTGGGTAGATTGTAGATTTGTATGGGCACAAAATAGATCTTAAATAGATGAGAAATGAAGATTTGTAGAAGAGTGTATTAGTCACTTGGCCTACCTTGTCATAGCACCAGCAAATTGCAGCGAGCACAGTGACATGAAAGAGTGAAAATGCAATGGCACATATAAAGAATATTGACAGTTATATGGTTATAAAGGGAACTAAATAAATATATAAAACGATCTTATTTAATTTTAATGAGATTGCTTTTCTGACTTAGTTCCTAATTTTTCAATTAGCAATTAGAAGCTGTAATTCGTCAGAAAGGCTTATGTGATGCTTCAGATGGTAATTACCATCCTCAATGTGGGGGCCATGTGTGGGGGAAGAGGAGATGGAAGGGGGAAGAGATTAGAAAAAGCCCAGAATGTTATGAGAAAAGTGAATAATTGTATTTCGTAATCAGGCTTCTGATATGAATCTAATTAGTCTCTTATTTTTTTCCTGATTTCTCTGTCTAAGAAATGCATTATATTTTGATGCCTGTAGGTCATATTATGGGTTCTAAATACAGCTTTCTAAACAGTAGCTTTGCAAAACATATTTAAAGGGAGACCATTTGGGAGCATATTAAATGTTTATGCAAAGTTATTCCGCTGCGGATGAAAAATACACTGCAATACGTTATGAAAATGGGCCTTTTTTATTGGAAAGTTGATGTGCACATCCTTCAAGTGCTCAGCGGAACATAATTCTGCAAGAGAAAGCGGCCCTGGTATATATAATTTAAAAAGCCAGTTATTTAGATTTTTGCAACAGCTGCCACCTTTAGTATATGAGCTTGTACTAATTTACACTCAGGTTTTAGAATTCCTCAATGCAGAGAAGTAAACAAACAGGCAGAATAAATAGAATGCAAGGAAAACCCTGACATTAGCACAGAAATATGCATGTGTAATATACAAAAACACTGACTATTTTGCTTGGTAAGATCAGGGCTAGCCTGTGAAAGTATCAGAAGTATCCATGTTCATAGGGTGCATTATTATGGGGGGGTGAGTACCGAGGGAACAGTGAAGGACCTTAATTATGAACAAAATAGATTTGGGCGGAGTGCATTTGCAAAAGTGTGTGCCTTAAGCCCCAGAAACCAATCAGGAGTTATAGTTGCTTGTCATCTGTTTAAAAGTATTTGATAAGAGTTACAAGATGTGTTGCAAGCTTTGACTCAATTATTGATGGAGCCTTGAGTTTTAAAGGAAAACTATACCCCTGAACAATGTAGGTGTCTATAAAAAATATACTGCATAAAACAGCTCCTATGTAAAATCTTGCTTCATCTAAATAAACCATTTTAATAAAAATATATTTTTTTAGTAGTATGTGCCATTGAGTAATCCATAATAGAGTCATTTTAAAGGCCACCCCCTGGGACCATACAATTAGCAGTGCACGCAAACCAACGAAAGGCACAAATACTTGTTAGGTCACATGAGCCAATTAATGGACAAAGTGCTGTGTTTTGCTTCTGCATTTCTTCCTGTTCCAGTTAAAGCTGCGGTATTTCTGATCGGGTGATCTCTGGGGGAGCACAGAGAGATGTGGGCTCAAGGGAAAATATGTAGAAGAATAATATGCACTGATATCTATATTCCACTTTAGTAAGATTCTTTATTAGGCCACTTATATGATATCTGTTGGTTAGGTGTTCATTCTGGGGGTACACTTTTCCTTTGACATTGATTAAATAAACAAGTTAGTTTTTGGGTAGAATTAAAACTGAAAATACAAACCTGCTATTATTGTTTAAGTTACAGGAACTGTGTGTCCTTTTATTTCTTGCCCTTTCTATGATATTGGTGTGATGTTGAACCCACCTGACTGTGCGCAAGGCTAAACAATAAGGGGATGATTAGAGTGTAGTGACAAAGTTTTATTTTATTTATTGGACCACACATGTTGCCATTAGGGGCATTAATATTGATGATCTACTCAATGCAGAGAAGTAAACAAACAGGCAGAATAAATAGAATGCAAGGAAAACCCTGACATTAGCACAGAAATATGCATGTGTAATATAAAAAAACACTGACTATTTTGCTTGGTAAGATCAGGGCTAGCCTGTGAAAGTATCAGAAGTATCCATGTTCATAGGGTGCATTATTATGGGGGGGTGAGTACCGAGGGAACAGTGAAGGACCTTAATTATGAACAAAATAGATTTGGGCGGAGTGCATTTGCAAAAGTGTGTGCCTTAAGCCACTTTAGTAAGATTCTTTATTAGGCCACTTATATGATATCTGTTGGTTAGGTGTTCATTCTGGGGGTACACTTTTCCTTTGACATTGATTAAATAAACAAGTTAGTTTTTGGGTAGAATTAAAACTGAAAATACAAACCTGCTATTATTGTTTAAGTTACAGGAACTGTGTGTCCTTTTATTTCTTGCCCTTTCTATGATATTGGTGTGATGTTGAACCCACCTGACTGTGCGCAAGGCTAAACAATAAGGGGATGATTAGAGTGTAGTGACAAAGTTTTATTTTATTTATTGGACCACACATGTTGCCATTAGGGGCATTAATATTGATGATCTCAGTACTTGAAGGAAGGTCCCTTAAAGTATTCTCTATATCTCAGTCTTAAGTTTTAGACTTGAGGCTGACCCATGATTGTCAAACTGTCACTGAGTGCTAAAGCCTAACCCTTTCCAATTGCCTCTTTACTTATACTGACCCTGGGTAACTAAATGCCAGTACAGTATCTCTTCAGGCTCAAATGTAAACTGTTGGTAACTATTCCCTAGACTGGGTTCAAAATTATCGCAATGCTACCTCTGTGGTCTGGAGTAAATATTATTGAAAGGCTATTGCACCAAGATTCAAGGACACGGAGCATCTTAGAAGAGCTATACGGGTCACATAGTTCAATAGTAGCATCGATAACAAAGAGAGGCAAGCTTATTACATGTGCACCGAGATAAGGGAATACTTTAAGGGACCTTCCTTCAAGTACTGAGATCATCAATATTAATGCCCCTAATGGCAACATGTGTGGTCCAATAAATAAAATAAAACTGCAAAACAGAATATGTTCACTTTTTCAGTACCCCAGCAGCAGCTAAATCCCCTAGCATTCTCTGGTAATTATTCCTCTTTGTGCTAATCTACTGGGTGCTTCTAGACAAGCAATGTAATTGATCGTATATGAAAAAAAACATCATTAATACAGAATTGCACCAGACGTGCTTTATCAAGCTGTTCTTTTTTCATTAGTGGTTTCACCCCTAGTGCTTAAATTACTGAGGCACTTCACACATCTGAGAAAAAGATGATTATGCCGAGATGGGAGGAGGAGAAGTTTCTTGAGCACAAAGAGAAAAAGGGGGATCTTTCATTATTTCACCCCCACAACCAAAACATTTCCTACCTCTTCACGGCCTGTTTAATAAAACAGATCAGTTTGTTAATAACCCAATGTCTTTAATGTGTTATCCTGCCTCCTGACACAATAAGAAATCTAATAGTGAGGGTAAGATATTAACAAAGTAAAAGGGAATACATATATCCATTTACAATTTGGCTGTTGCAACATATGTTTGTCTGGGATTGAAAATTGCCTTTGGATGTTTTTGCATAGTCTCCTATGCTATTTTTCAAACATAATGAGTTTGTCTGCAGCTTGCAAAGTTGGTGATAAATATTTTGAAATTAGGAAGTGAAGGAGAGGAAAAATCTGGAGTAAGAAAAGGAAATCTAATGACTAATTTTACTTAATTACAGAATTGTAATGTAATCAATTACCTTTTGGCTTGCACAGAACTCTCAGACAACTTAGGAGTTAAAATTGACCAGCAGAATGAAATTATCCTACAAAACCTTGTTGGAATCTTTCCTATTAGCCAATGCCACCAGAGGTATGTACATACACATACACAGTGTTATAACACAGAAATACTACAATTTATGTTGATTAGTAAAGTGAATTTTATCTGCATTCTTTCCTGAAAACAACTGCAATAAGAAATTAGCTGCACTAAAAAAATATGTAAATTCACCAAAGTAAGGAATATAATTAGAGACTCACTGCCACTGAAAGCATTCCGATTTGCCAAAACCAATTTTTTTTGTAGCATTTCAAATTAGTTTTTGACTGCAGAAAAACAGAATCAAAACACTTAACAGCTTTTGACATCTGTGCTAATTTCTTGATCACAAATAATACATTTTTTTTTCTAAAATGTGATTGCAAATTAGGATAATTCTTTTGTTGAGGATTTGGTATTTGCCAAAATTTTTAAATGATGTATTCAATGCATTGATAAATATTTATATATCATATATATAAATATAAATATAAATATATATATATATATATACATATATATATATAGGATTTCAAGGATCCTTCAAAAAGGTCCCCAGGTGGGACCGAAATGTCGGATTATGATGTAATAATAAAAAGCAAATTTTTCTTCACATGAATATAGTGAGCGCTGATCCTTCTTATTCTATTTATCCTGAATTTGATTGTGCACCACAAACCAGTTTAATGATCAGAGTGCTGGTACTGCGGGACTATATATATATATATATATATATATATATATATATATATATATATATATATATATATATATATATATTTTATATACTGTATATGGAGCCTGTCGAAGTCATGTAGAAGTCAATGGCAGATGTCCTGTAAGACGCGCCGGGAGATTGTTCCAGTCTCTTACCTCCCGACGCGTCTCTCCCCGAATGCTGGTGCACATGCAGCGCACTTACGGGTTCCTGCTGTAATGATGCTGGCGTCCGACACCAAGCGGCTCGACGCCTGGATCTTGATCCGAAGCTTCATGATGTCATCAGTGCACGTCAAATTTGAATTTTGGCACCAAAGACAGCTTAAAAGGCCAGTCCACCATTTTGTGAATGCCCAAGCTGGTTCCAGTTTTACTGTTCCTGCCGAAGCATTGTTTGTGATTTTGGATTCCTGGTTTTTGACTTCTGCCCGACCCTTGACTACGATTTCTGCCGCCTGCCTTAAACCTTTCGTCTGACTTCGACTACGTCTTCCCTACAATCCTGCCGGTACCTCGCTTATGGTTTTGTTATGCACTTCCTTGTTGGTTTCCACAGCGGAAAGCCCGGCCCCAAAAGGGCATCACACCTATGTGTTGGCAAGGTACAGTCACTGAACAAGGTTCCTGATAACGTGGTCATTACATGTCCCTTTTACAATTTTTTTACAATTTGAAGATGATTCTTGACATCATGATCTTGGCTGGTTATTTGTTCAACAATCCTAAAAAGTCGAGGTTATTTGGCGACAATTTGAAAAAGTTACACAGTCTTTTGGCAAAACTTTTCCCGCACATACTTTTTTTTATTTAATCATTCATTATTTAATCATTTAATCAGAATTTTTGCCAAATTAAGGCATTTCTTGGATGTGAGTTAGGTCAAATCTGATTCTATTACAAAAATAAAACAATTCATTTATGGTAAAAAGAAACCCTGAATATAGTTTTAGAAAACTATTGCACCCTAACTGAGTAAAGTAATACTTTATTTAAAATGTGCTTCTTGTCTAGAAACCCATAGCAACTAGTCAGCAGGCAGCATATACTGATCACCTGTTTGAAAGCAGACATCTTATTGGTTGCTAGGGGTTATTAGATGTGGGCAAACTTAGTATTACTGTTCATCCAAATACCTGGTTTGGGTGTCATCAAAGTTATAGTCCTGTGTGGCCAATTTAGCTCATGGCGCTTAGTGAGATATTTCAGACAAACATTGTCCTGTTGTTTTGGTTTCACTTGCAACTACATTTAAATTCACAATCAGGGGTGTAACTAATAAGGATGCAGACCCTGCTGTTGCAGGTGGGCCCAGGAGTTTAGAGGACTCAATAATAATTAGCAATTTTAACATAACTTGGTAGAAAAGGTAACTGACAAATGTTTTGAGGCCCTTCACACATAGTAGTAGTTCAAAGAAGAAAGAGAGCATATCAACAATAATGACAAAATTATAGCCAGATGGAGCAACAAGTTTTTTTTTTTTTTGTTGCTACAACTACAACATAACATTTTAATCTGCAAGCTATAAAGAGGTAGAAGAGGAAGCAAAATAATTCATAAACTATTTTAAAAAGAATGAAAAGTCTATTTAAAACTAAAAAGAAGACATTTTACAACATTCTAAAAGTTAACATAAAGGCAGTGGATATTTTTATGAAAGACAAAAAGCCTCTTATTTGTACCGTATATACTCGAGTATAAACTGAGTTTTTCAGCATCCAAAATGTGCTGAAAAAGTCTACCTCTGCTTATACTCGGGTCAGCGGGCAGTAGCTGAGATTGCAGTCACTTTTAATCATTCCTATACCAACAGTTTGCTTGGGGAGAGACTGCAATATCACACAGCACCCTCTGTTGGTTATATGAAAGAATAACAGTGCGCCCTCTGTTGGTTATATGAAAGAATAACAGTGACTGCAATATCACACAGCACCCTCTGTTGGTTATATGGAAGAATAACAGTGACTGCAATATCACACAGCGCCATCTGTTGGCTATATGAAAGAATAACAGTGAGCTCTCTGTTGGTTATATGAAAGAATAACAGTGCGCCCTTTGTTGGTTATATGAAGGATTAACAGTGATGGCAATATCACACAGCACCCTCTGTTGGTTATATGAAAGAATAACAGTGACTGCAATATCACACAGCGCCCTCTGTTGGTTATATGAAGGATTAACAGTGATGGCAATATCACACAGCACCCTCTGCACATGGTAGTGGGACAGTGGGACAATGCACACAGTAATCCGTTTGGCAATTCTCTGTCACCATCAACTTTGCAAAGAAGTCCGGTTGATCCCTGGGGGGGTCGCATTGGCGGAATGTGTGCTGCTGGGAGACAGGGCTGTAGTTGTGTCTAGGCATATACTAGAGTCAATAAGTTTTCCGAGTTTTCGTAGGTAAAATTAGGTACCTCGGCTTATACTCGGGTTGGCTTATAGTCAAGTATATACGGTATTACTGAGGAACTGGAATCAAATCTGATTGCAAACAGGATTCTTCCAACAAACAAACCTCCAGAGATTCCTGACACAGACTGTAACCCTAGATAGATAGATGATAGATAGATGATGATAGATAGATAGATAGATAGATAGATAGATAGATAGATAGATAGATAGATAGATAGATAGATAGATAGATGATAGATAGTACAGACTATTTTTTCCAATACACTATAATTAGGTAATTCCATTATTAAATTACTAACTAACTGTAGATCTTAAGACCACAATCACCTTGGATATTATGTTAAATAAATCATCCAAGCCACTCACAAAGGAATTAACTGAATCAGCCATCACAACATCACCCAGCAGGGCATTCCACTACCTCACTGTCCTCACTGTGAAGAACAACCTACACTGCTTCAAATGAACATTCAAAAAGGGTAGCCTCTGGTTCATTGATCTTTTCTATATCCACTGCTATTTGTCTATAAGATCCCCTGCTATTTGTTCTTAATGTACTTGTAAAGATCAACCCCTCAAAATGCCTTTTCTCCAGCGAAAACAACCCAAACTTTCCATTTTCCAGTTTAGTTGCATGTTTCTGCACTCTCTCCAGCTCATTGATATTTTTTGTAAGGACTGAGCCCGAAACTGCACTGCATACTCTGGAGAGGCCTTACCATGGACCTTAAAGAGGTAAAATAGTTTTTAACAATTAAGTTAATCCCCTTTTTTATGCAAGACTCAAGACTTGCTTTTGTAGCCACTGAATTAAACTACCAGAGTTGCACAGCTTGTTATCCACAAAAATCCCCACAAAACATATGCACCAAGAGGCCGTAAACAATCTTCCCACTGAATAAAATGGTATTTAACAACTCAAAGCAGCTGAACAAATTCTGATAAGTTAATACATATGGAATATGATAAATGTGTCAATTCTTTAAAACTCTGCGGACTTTTTGGAAAATGTATTTGAAAGGAATGTTTTGATAAATTTCCAAGTTCGATCTCTGATAAATAAATAACTTTTTTAGTAGTCTCACATGTGGTGTTCTTCCAACTTCCACTGACCAATAGAACGGCAGAATGAATAGAAATACTAGATGTTTCTATAAACTATTTGGCCCTGCAGGAGCCATTCTTTCAACCCCAGAATAATAAGATGCATGTGTGTCCAATTGGCAGTGAAGGAATCAGGCAGCGGGTCTTGCAACAGAAGGTGCAGCTTTACCTTTAATTGGATTTTGTATATCAAACAGACCATTCCTTTAAGGCTTACACAAAACAAAATGAAACACAAAATAAAATTGTACCCCTTTCCAGAGGCTAACTTAACACACAGTTTCCCTTTATAACATGCTAGTCAGCTATTCTTTACTGATGTACAATAACACAAATGTTTTCACTTGTTCAGTACACTGTTGCTTCCATCAGAGCAGTTTCACTGAGGAACTCCCATCTCCTCTAACAGGGAGCACAGTGGCTGGAAGCCAAACTTTTTAAAACACATCTGCTAGGTCAACTGCAAACCCATGCACATGCTTGCTGAGAGGATTAACCCTAAAGCTGCTGGCAGAAATATTGCTTATTTTGCCCACAGAATCCCTCACCTTGTATCACATGCTAAATTAAAATCAGATATCCTACTGCACTATTGTTGTTCTCTGGTATTGTAAAGTATCTCCCTGCAATTTGATTATAATAGGTACATGTTAATTCTATATTATGAAGACAACTATGCCTTGCCTGTGGTATGTAGGGATGTAGCGAACGTCGGAAAAAAAGTTCGCGAACATATTCGCGAACTTGCGCAAAAATGCGAGCGGTTCGCGAAAGGTTCGCGAACCCCATAGACTTCAATGGGAAGGCGAACTTTAACATCTAAAAAAGACATTTCTGGCCAGAAAAATGATTTTAAAGTTGTTTAAAGGGTGCAACGACCTGGACAGTGGCATGCCAGAGGGGGATCAAGGGCAAAAATGTATCTGAAAAATCTGCCTGTGTGTGCTTGGAAGAGATAGTGTAGGGGGAGAGCTGTTAGTGATTTCAGGGACAGATGATAGTAAGTTTGCTGGCTAGTAATCTGCTTGATACTGCTCTGTATTGGAACAAAAAAATAAATAAAAGCAGTCCTTACAAGGACTACTGTTATTGCAGCAGTCAGCAGATGAGATCAGAAGCAGGACAGCTGCCCACTGCAGCTACATACAGAGCACTGCAGTAGAAGGTAGATTACTAGCCAGCAAAGCTACCTAAGCTTAAATGTCCCTCAAACCCCTGCAGACTTCTGTCCCTCCAATAACAGAGCAGTATCAACACGATTACTAGCCAGCAAACTTTCAACTGTCCCTGAAATCACTAACAGGCAGCAGCTCTCTCCCTACACTATCTCTTCAGCACACACAGGCAGAGTGAAAAAACGCTGCAGGGCTTCGGTTTTTATAGGGAAGAGGAGTGGTCCAGGGGAGAGCTTCCTGATTGGCTGCCATGTACCTGCTGGTCTGGGGTGAGAGGGCAAAAAAAAGCGCCAACAATGGCGAACCCAAAATGGCGAACGTCGCGCGACGTTCGCGAACTTCCGGCGAGCGCGAACACCCGATGTTCGCGCGAACAAGTTCGCCGGCGAACAGTTCGCGCCATCTCTAGTGGTATGCTGTGTATTCCTCCTGAAAAGTAACAGGGTAATGTGTAATTAGTCTTCAACTTGCAAATATATATTGAGAAAGACAGGAGCAAATGAGACCCTTTTGCCTCATCAGCTTCGCAAACCGCCTTCAATAATGGTGGCACACAGTTAGTTATAGAACCTACCAAAATTCTTTCTGCGCTGGATCTTTCATTATTTAATTGGACATTTCTGACAATCAGATGCATTCTACTCTGCTGCCGCTCTGTAAATCCTACTGTTCCACTGAGGCACTGAAAGCTTAGGAGGATATGCATCAGTGCAGAGAACATGTTTTCTTTTTGATTCATGCTGCTGTTTATGCTTGCGGCAATGCCAAATTTCATATACAAATTAATGAAGATGTTTACATTTGATGCAGATGCAAAAACAATTGTATACCTGCTGGAGACAGCTTGAGAGTGATAAAATGATGCCATGGGATGCAACACATTTGAGAATTACAATAAATTGGAATGAATTATGGAAATGATATCAGCAGAATAAATAGCTTCCATTGTATGCAAGTTTTGCTTGCCAGTTAGCCAACATTAGCCAGAGATATATAGCAAAAAGTTCCTTCCTTATTTTTGGAAGTTTTTGATCACCCATAAGGCTATTGGGTGCATGTCCTTAAACAGATGACACAACTTTGAGGCTTGAGATTTGAGTTGCCATTAAAGATTCAAACAATTGGGGGGCGCTAGTGAGCAGTGATCCAAGATGGCCGCACCTTGATCATGCTCATACCGATGGGGCACTAAAACCCTTGGAAAATCACAGATTTAATCCACAATTGGGCAAGTCGGGAACGGCTAAATATCCCGGAAGCAACAGGGGTCTCGGATGGCAAATAGAAGACACAGACGGAAACAGAAAGGCCCGCGTACCTCTTCTCATTATGCCATGAGGAGCGATGCGTCACACCCGACTAGGCCTCGATCCCCAGCCTCGGCTATCATGGCCTCGCAGGCGGATTCTTGGCTCGAGAGCGACCACCAGCACTCACCACAAAGTCCTCCGGGTGACTCGACCTTACTTGACAAGTTCAAATCCATGCTCCAACAAGATCTGGCGGCCATGGCGACTACTATATCAGCAGACATTGCAAAACAGCTACATGACTTGGGGCAAAGAACCGACATTCTAGAGCACAAAGTAGACGATATTACAACTGTCTCAGATGCTCATGAGAATGACATTCAGGAGCTTCAAGGACAACTACAAGAGGTTTGGGACAAAATTGAAGATGCAGATAAATCGAGGTGCAACAATTTGCACATAAGAGGCATCCCAGAAACGGTAACAGATCTCTCTTCTGCCATAGACAATATCTTGACATCACTAGTTATCACCAGACGCAAGTAGCGATACTACAGGCCGCACGCCAAAAAGAACGTCTAGAACATCAAGGCACTCAATTCCAAATCTACTCAGACCTGGCTCCCATAACACTCCAGAAACTTAAAGCATTGACTCAGGTAACTAAAACTCTGCAACAACTGAAGATAAGGTACAGATGGCTATTTCCAGTAAAAGTATCCTTTACCTACAATGGTCAAAGTCACCAAATTGGCTCTCTACACTCAGAACAGAGCTACAATCCCACCTAGGCCTGTCACCACACCACACGGACAGCCCTGGGAAATCACCTAGACCTGCTCAACCTCGTCGAGTCAGCCCTATCTGGGAGAGAGCAACGAGTTCACAAGAACAGAGAACATCACCTACTTTCTGGGAAAGATCGAATGATTATGCTCGGGACGGTAATATGGACGGTTGATGAGATGAAGCCATTGTTTTAGTTTTCCTCTCTTTTTACGTGTTTTGGTTGGGCTATGCATCATTCACACCTGTTTTACTCGATACCCTCCACGTTGTTTCTATGAGGCAACTTAAATAACTATCTCCCCGCCCTAATCTTCCATGGATGCGACTGTTTTGTGATGTTGGTTGGTGGGAGATAGTCTCTGGACAAAACAGAGTAGAACTTGTTTGCAATATGTTAACGCATTTTCCCTTACTTATACAGCACTATTGAGTTACAAGGATGGGACATCAACCCCCAATACTCCCAATTATGCTTGCCCATTGTAGTTCACTTCTTTCCAGGGCTAGCCCCTCGGGTTTAAAGGAGAAGGAAAGGTTAAAACTAAGTAAGCCTTATCAGAAAGGTCCATGTAAATATACAAGTAAACCCCCAAAGTAATGTTGCTCTGAGTCCCCTGTCAAAAGAAACACAGCATTTCTTTCCTTCTATTGTGTACTCATGGGCTTCTGTATCAGACTTCCTGCCTTCAGCTTAAACCTCATTGCCCTGGGCAAGAGCATGCTCAGTTTGCTCCTCTCCCCCCACCCCTCCCTTCTCTACTGTAATCTGAGCCCAGAGCAGGGAGAGACTCAGGCAGGAAGTGATGTCACACCACATTAATACTGCAGCTCCTATTCTAAACAAACAGAGAGTTTCTAGAGCTTTTTACTCAGGTATGGTAAAACATTCTACAGAATAAATATAGCATTCTAGCTTGTACTATTGCAGCTAATCTATTGGCAATAATATGCCTCCGTAGCTTTCCTTCTCCTTTAACTTGTTGCCCCCCAATAGTTAACACCCACCATTATAAGCTCAGTATGTTCGCAGATGATGTGACACTGTTTCTAACCCGCCCACTCTTATCGCTTCCTAACCTGTATAATGTCTTAAACAAATTTGGTGATATCTCTTACACTAAATCATACCAAAACTGAAGCCCTGAATATAAATCTACCAAAAGACCTAACAAAACTATTAACTTTAAATTTTGATTTTCAGTGGAGTGCTAAACACATTACAGTTTTAGGTGTTAAATTAACTAACTCATTTGACCAATTGTATGTGGTCAATTACCCTATTGTATACCGAAAGTTACGTAAACTTCTGGAGGACTGGTGAAAATATCACATATCTTGGATGGGGAGAGTGTCAGCAATCAAAATGGTCCTGCTACCAAAAATCCTTTATTTGTTCAGGGTATTACCTATCCCAATAGTAAGGACAGACTTACGGAAACTGGAATCGAATATCTCATAATTTGTGTGGAACAATAAAGCTCCCAGGGTACGGCTCAACACTATACAAAGATCTACTTTGGAAGGAGGCCTAGGTCTTCCGAATCTCTGGAGGTACTACATAGCTGCACAGTTAGCTCACCTGCCGGCCATGCATACCCAAAGTAATGCTCCCTTGTGGCAATGCCTGGAAAACTGGTTTGTGCACCCTTTTTCAGCTGACGCTATGATATGGTCTATGGAAAAACATAGGCCACCAATAACTAGTCGTACTCTACGACATGCTCTTAGAATTTGGGATGCGAACGCACTCAACTAATTATTACTTTATTACTTTCGGCCCATTCCCCAGTAAGACCGTTTTTCTGTAACTCAATTTATTCCAGGTATTCAAAGCCGCCCATTCCAGTGGTGGAGTCACCACAATCTCATAAGGGTGAAAGACCTACTCACCGGTAGGGGTCCTGCTACCTTTGACTATTTGCGGGAAAGATATGACCTTCCAGAATCAGAATATTTTGGAGCAAATCAACTCTTACACTTTGCTACTGACTGTTGGAGACAACATTTACCTGAAGCCCCAGATAAGACCTTTTTTGAGAAATGGTGTATAGATGGTGTTGCACCCTTGAAAGCGACCTCCTTCATGTAAAGATATATCAACTCCTCTACATCCTTAGTTAACATAAGATATGCTCAGTCTAGGGAAATCCTTGACAAATAAACAATGGAGTAAACTATGGGATAACCTTAGAAGATGTTCTAATAATACAATTTTGCTTGAATCTGGTTACAAGTCCTCTTTCTTTGGTATCTCACTCCTAGCAGATTAGCACTGTACCCAAATCTCAATAATGGATGCTTTAGGGGATGCAACACAGCAGGGGATATGGCACATATATGGTGGAAATGTCCTCGCGCAACTAGGTATTGGATATATATAACTTAATATTTGGTGTTCTAAATGTGAATTTATTGAAAGATCCTTATCCACAAAATGTCACAATAGCACAAAGGAAGCTAATTAACCACATATTTTTGGCTGCTAAACTGGTCTTAGCAAGATCTTGGAAATCTTCACAAATAAACTTTAATCTGCTTAAACCCAAAATAGACTGGATAATGGTAAACGAAAAGTTAAACAGTATTGCTTTAGACAAAGTTTCCATGTTTTTGAAAATATGGCAACCCTGGATAGACCCTGGATAGACTACAGATATGGGGGAACCCTCCCTCCTAACTTGTTGACACTCTAACCATCCAGATATAACATTCTGTATTTCTGTTATTAAAATAATGGAAAAGATATGATGGCGTGATAAACCACCTTCTCACCATGTTTACCTTCTTTTCTGAAATTTTCTTTTTACCTAATGACTATAATTTCAGTTTGATCTACTTATTGAACATACTGGTCAATTGTTACAAACAACATGTTTTAATATGCTACATGACTCATCTGTTAAATACATAATGCTATATACTATATGATGTATAAAACTACAACGTTATAATGACTCTCTGTAACAAACTACAACACATTTTCTATTTCTTTTGGAAATAAAAAAAAAGTTTCAAACAATGTAGGGACCATCACACTACGGTGTGAAACAGAGCCTATTCATTAAAGGTACATGTGTTCCTTGCATGTTAAGTAGCATCCAGTGCTGCTTCCTTCCCCCTGCCTCTCATTCTCCATAGTTACACCTATATGACCCCAGTGCAATTTCCAATTCATGTAAATTTTGGTGAATCACTGCATTTGCATCAGGTGCATCTCAGAGGACCCAGGTTCACTGGCCTAAATTATCACGTAAACTGAAGGATTACTTGAGATCACAGAGAGGCAGGCACTCAGTGTGCTTTTATTGTACATTTCCAAATACAAATTAAAATTTCAGACAGTAAAAAGACAATGTAGCATTAATTCATTAATAAGTGGTTGCAAACAAATCAGTATCTTTTGTTTCCTAGATAGAAATGTATGGGAACTGAAATTAAAAAAAGGGATGTAAAAAGGGAAAGGAAGGAGTGGATTAAGGAGTCTGTGCCTATACTTTCTTGGTGCACTCAGCTTTCAATTTCCCATGTTACCACTTCAGACTGTAAGGTTTTATTAGTTTGGTGGAATACAAACAAATAACTTTGAATTAAGAACTACAAATGTAAAATTTAAGGTTTCTCTTCCGGCTCCTTTTTGGGTCCCAAGGTCACATATTACAAAAAGAGTTTACACTTCAGGGGTTATTTATTAAAGTTTGAATGCCAAAAACTCAAAAATTTAGGTTTTTTTTTTTTTTTTAATAAAAACTGAATTTTTAGTGGAAAAAAGCCTTGAATTTTTCTAGATTTATCCTGGTTTAAATATTTTTATTGAGGTTTCAAACTAAAACAAGTAGGAATTTAACAAAAGGGCAAAGTTGTTCAATGAGACATCTCCAAACTGGTTATGGAGACTTGAGATAGTGTTAATAACTGGAGTATCTCATTTACATTTTACCAGAGTTAAAGTAAAAAGAAAAGAAAAATAAAGTAACAAAAACAATTTCTAAATCTAAGAACCTAACAATTTAAGATTTATTATAGCCCGAAGGATGGAAAAAGTCTGAATCCAAAATCCTCCATCTGAGACCTGCTGAGGTTGTATATACTGTAAGTAAACAGGAGAGGTCCATTTCCTATTTATAAGTTTTTGTGCTCTGTGCTGGAATTAGCCCAAATCAGACAATTTTGGGCTTTTCGGACAACATTTTGAAAAATGCAAACTTTTTCGGGAAAATTCCCGAAAAAATCTAGTAATTCGAGAAAAAATAAAAAATCGTACGAATTTTCATTTGATTTTATTGTTTTTCCTCGATCCAATTTAATTGTGCTTTTTTAATAATAAATAATGTCAAATCCTGGATTCTAATTTGTTCAGTGAGATTTGCAAATGGGTAACCCTCTATAAAGATCATGCTCATACCTTTAAATAATTAGTATTTCATCAAAAGTATTTTGCCTCACTCTATCCTTGATTGTCCTGTTATTGGGACATTTTAGGATTATGATCTAAAAATTATTACATTTCTCCTCCCTAGTCCTAGCTTGTACTCTTTTTTTGACAGCATCTCGCATATACACAGTGTATATTCCAGTCATCCCCATGTCATTCCTAATTGTTTTTTAGCACAGTTGATATGCTGCCTTGGGCCAGAAGTCAGACTATGACAGATCCTACAGATTTAGATTAGTGATTAGGGAGGGCATCACCTAACTTCCAAACTTCAATACTACATGAAAGTTCATCAACCCCATTCATAATGCAGGCTTTTGGCGGGTTTATAAGCAATACATATAGAACAGATTTATCAGCTGTACCAAGCTTTATGGCATCGAGTTGCCATATCAAGCACATCCTTCATAAAGACATTTTTAGATCATATCAGCGAAGGATTCTTCTGATGGATTCATTTGTCTTGCAGCACTTTTTCTGGGTACTCAGGCTGGTGAAATGAGATTATTTGAAATTATATTTTTTCCTGTTTAATGAGAATTAGATAGAATGCCTGGTACTCGACATGATTTAGTCACAGGAAGTTTCCATTAGTCTTTTCTTGATTGCTGTCAAATGGTGGAAAATTGTTATATTAGTTTATATTTCTCATCATGAGCCATATTTTATCTGTGGGTCTGGTGTCAAATGAGATGGGAAGAATCTGGATATATCCGCAAGGCAGCAATTTTTCTCACTGAGGAAGATAAATAGTCCTGGCTCTGTGGCATTTAGAAAGGTGAATAGAAAAATATATGTTACTGTCTCAGAACAAAAGAATTGGAAAGCACTTATTTAATTATAGTGAACTGTAGTTATATAGCAACAACAAATCAGTTGAACGTTCACAGGGAGACAAATAAAGCCATTGTCCATATTTTTTATTGACAATAAAATTTTGTTTTAGGGGCCATTTGATTAACTTTTAAGGTTGCAAATGATTCATACAATTTTCCTGTGATTGGGACTTTTATGAGATTGTGCAGTTTGCATTTTTTATCCCCTTAAAAATGTAAAATCGCAGAAGCATCTAAATGTCAAGTTTGTAATCCTGGACATAAACATTTTTTTTAACCATAATCAATGTTTTTACAGTCCTTTAATATCATGAAGAAAGTCTTGCCCTGCCATTAATCCTAAAGGGGCATAGTTTAATTTCTATATTCATTATTATGTATCATGGGTTATGGATTCTCATGTCAATTTACCAATAATCATATCTCATTATATTATAAGGCTTAAAGGGTACCTGTCACCCTAAGAAATAATAACAAAATCTTATCTATTGTGTATGTTAAGCAAAATAGACTTTACCTACACTATATAAATTATTTAAGTCTTGGTTGCAGTCAGTCTTGGAATTCACCACCACAGCAAGCAGGCAGCAGCATTTTGTAGACACTACATTTTGTAGACACTGCATTGTAACACCGGAAAATCTTGTTTATGCACCAGAATGGGGGACATGATCCCAATGCCTTTGCATTGGCTACACAATAATAGACTTTAAACAGGGAGGGGGAAAGTAGGGAGTGCAGCATCATGTAGTGCCCCAGCTGAGGAGGGGCAGGCAATATATGATAGGTAAAATCTTTAAAGTCATTTTAACAAGTATGGATGTTTTAATGAAAAAAATTTGGTGAGGACTTTTATTATACAGCTTTTTATGTCTGGGAAATGTCCGCTTTAAATATATATACACTAGTCTAAGACACATAATTAGGCAGTTAAAAGATTATCAAGAGGTAATTATCAAAATACCAATACACGAGTGTATATATATATATAATACACAAAAGCCATGAATATCTTGTAAATTATATCCTTATAAACGGTGAGTAGTGATGTCATCAGTTATAAACGGTGAGTAGTGATGTAATTTCTGTCACATGACTCACTAAAATTTGTGTATTATAATTAATAAAGTACCCCCAGTTGTAAAATATGAGGATATTATAAGTTACCTCGGAGTTCCATGACCTGTATAAAAACACTCGGCCTTCGGCCTCGTGTTTTTATATGGTCATGAAACTCCTCGGTAACTTATAATATCCTTATATTTTACAAGAGGGGGTACTTTATTCACTATATATATATATATATATATATATATATATATATATATATATATATATATATATATATATATATATATACTCGTATATTGGTATTTTGTATAACTTGTGAATATGTACTGCATAAATGTAAGGCTAAGGCCACACTAGGCGATAGCGCCGCGATTTGACTCGCGGCGACTTTTCGCCGCGACTTTTAATCCGCAATCGCTGGGGAAACTTTTGCGCTGGCGTCTATGGGGAATCGCGGCGTAAAAACACACGCGGCGATCTTTTTTCTATTGTCGCTCGAAATCGCCTAGCAAGGCAATTTCGAGCGACAGTAGAAAAAAGATCGCCGCGTGTGTTTTTACGCTGGCGATTTTTCGCGATTCCCCATAGACGCCAGCGCAAAAGTTTCCCCAGCCATTGCGGATTAAAAGTCGCGGCGAAAAGTCGCCGCAAGTCAAATCGCGGCGCTATCGCCTAGTGTGGCCCTAGCCTTAGGCATTGCTGTTGTTGTATTGTGAAGAGGGGAAATTCCTCAAATGCTTGAAGAGATTCTGTCACGGTTTTTATGGTTTAATTTTTATTTCTAAACTACACTATTTACACTGCAAATAATTCACTATACCGTGTAAAATTTCAATCCTATCTCAATAAGTGTATTTTTTAGTTGAAATGAAGGAGTCGCAGTGGGACATGGATTTTTACTATTGAGTGTTGTTCGTATATCTACCAGGGAGCTGTTACCTGGTTACCTTCCTATTGTTCTGCTGATGGGCTGCTTGGGGGGTGGGTGGGAGTGGAGTGACTGTAGTTTATCAGAGTCAAATGACTGGGTGCACCAGGAAACTGACAATATGTCTAGCCCCAGGTCAGATTTCAATTAAATATAAAATAAAAAAATAAAAAAATATATATAAATTGAAAATACAGGTATGGGACCTGTTATACAGAATGCTTGGGATCTGGGGTTTTCCGGAATTTGGATCTTCATACCTTAAGTCTACTAAAAAGCATGTAAACATTAGATAAACCCAATAGGCTGGTTTTGCTTCCAATAAGCATTAATTATATCTTAGTACAATGTTCTGCTGTACTGTTTTATTATTACAGAAAAAGAAAATGATTTTTAAAAATTTGCATTATTTGAATAAAATGGAGTATATGGGAGACAACCTTTCTGTAATTCGGAACTTTCCGGTAGCAGGTATCTGGATAACGGATCCCATACCTGTATTAAATAACTCCATTTGATCTTTTCAAAAATGCATTATTAACTGATGTGTTTTGAAAAAAACATGTTTTTACATGGCAGTATCCCTTTAATGGCAGTATCCCTTTAATGTTTGTGGTTTGATTCCAATGCATCTTTAATTCTTTTTCTATCATTCTGCATTCTCCACATACTTTTCTTCACTCTTGCCCTGCTTTCATACTTCTTTTTCTCCTTTAATAACCTTTTCCCATTCGGCAAGATAGTATCCAATTATTGTTCCCAATTATTATGACTATTATGACTGCCTCTCTTTAACAAGCTTGTTGCCATCAAACCTTTAGATCAGTGGTTCCCAAATTATTGGACTGCTAGGAGAAGTAGCAGGGGGGCTCAACCTTAAGGTCAGTTAGGGTGAATAAGTATTTGCTATCCCAGGCATTCGTAGAACAATGGCTGAATGACACAACAATATTACCCTATATCTGTACATTTTCCATGATCTAAGGTGCACCCTGACCAAAGATCACACAGGGGGGCTTCAACTAGAAAAGTTTGACAAACATACTGTAGCTTCAGACTGTAAGCTCCTAATTACTGTACAGCAGGTAATTCTAAGGTATTTGTTGAAAAAGCGACCTGACATGAATATCATCCCCTTGCATCTTAATATACAGTATAGCGTCTATCAAACCTTATAACCAAGATATAGTTGAACCTGTATTTTGTATAGTAACACTTTCTATAAATGTTTTTGATTTGATTCACCACTTAAAAATAAAATAGTTGTACACAGAGATGACAGTATACAGGTATCAAGTGTTATCCCACCTCATTGCAAAAAAGCTTAGAAACAGTATATGCAATTTTGTCGTTATTACAGTGTACTTTAAGTTTTAACTTTTTCTAGAAAAAATGTTGTACTTTGTGTCTTATTGTCCTGCTATGCAAGTTAATCAATATTAACTGAAATAACTTTTAGACAAAATATCTCCTCATAGCAGATACAAAATAGAAATATTTTTTGATAATAAAGGATAAAACAACATTTAGATAACTACATTTTCTTTGAACATTTTTATCAGTCTTCAAATTCTAACAGGATACAAAGATCAGTTTTACTGTTAAGTAAATACCAGGGTGGACTGGCAGTCCGAGATATTAAGTGTTATGAGGCAGCTCATCTGCGACTGACAATGAATGCAAGCAACACATTTCTCACACACACCTATCATATTAGCAATTTATTATTCTAAGACTCTAAGATACCCGAACAAGAACCTCACCCAATTGAATAAGATTCACAGTATCTATTTGGAACAAGTAATGAGAAATACAAAAACTGTGGGACCTCCTTTCGGCCCCCTCAGTATTAGCCAAACCCCAATTTCTCTCTAGAGATATCTCGGAGCCATAGGACGATCTGGACACCAGCTGAATGTTCAAAATCATTGACCCCTGAAAGAAAAACTATATCCCTATGCTAAGCTAAGGACAAATACAAATGAATCACAATTAAATCTATTGAGTATCTTTAGGTTAAGCACTTTATAACAACTATATTGGGTAATCCAACAAAAATCTCTCTAACATTTGAAAATATGCTCAGTGCCCCATTTCCATACAGAGGCTTGAATTCTGACTTATACAAGCTGATGGTAGCTTTACCTGAGGATCTCTTTCCCAAACATAAGTATTTGCAATATTGGGAAGAAGTGTTTTGGGGGGAAATCTTATTGCCAACCTTGGCTTAAATTTGGTATAATGCACGTAAGATGGTTTGCATGCAGCAAAAATAAAGTGTTTATAAAGCGATGACAAAAATGGTACTTGACCCCAGACAGACTATCTATTTTCCTGCCCATGGTGCTAAAGAGGCTGCACAGATGTAGGGTCTTTAGTGTCACATAATCTGGCAATGTCCACCCGATAATACCCTTCTTGAGAGAGGTCAGTTATCTTATTGTTTGCATTTTTCACCCAGGCATACTTAACCTTTATACATGCTGTACCTGCTTCAAACAAGTTTTCGAGTATATATATATACACACACAAACAATATACAGTATGTGTGTGTGCTACTAACTAACTATTAGTACTCTGCTAAATACAATACAAACTGATGTGAACAGACAGAGCTAACTGTGTTAAAAGATTCACGCTGCAAATGTTTCACTGGAATAGCTAGTATAGACACTGTGGGGAGTCATGTCATTGCCATGGAAATTCTTGTTTGTACTGTGATTAATTGCAAGTAAAAATGTCCTATTGCATATTATGGAGAAACTAAGTAAATATTGTAGCTAATTTCAAGGGGGTTGATTGGTGTGAAAAGAGGGCTTCTACTCATTATGTCTCCAGCACATGATCTGAACCACAATTTCTGGGTCCACAATTTTCCCTAAATAAAGTGACTAAGTGGAGTTGTCAATAACAACCAATCAGTAATTAATTTTGAAAATTCTACTACAAACTGTGCAAGTTATAACCTAAGTGCTTATATAACCCCTTTAGCATTAAATATCTGATATGAGTTTGCACATGCCACATATAGTTCTGTGACACTGTTGCCGAAATATAAATAAAGCTGTTTTAATGGAAATAATGAACATTAAAGATAAAAAAAAATATCAGGTATGAATATTATACAGTAAACTATGACCAGGTGCTAATTGATGCAAGCTGCAATGAATCTCAGAAACAGCTCAAATTCAAGCACAAGTAAATGTATTTGGTCAATTTCACATTGTCTATTATTTATAGAGAAATGCAATAAAATATGCAACTTTTCTAATCACCTACAGCAATCAGTCAGAAGAAAGCATTTATAGGTCACATGTTTGAATACAAACATATTATTGGGTGGCATAGGTTACTGCACCCGAGACTATATATTCGTCTTTTCCAGTAGGTTTTCCAGGTCAGGTTAGGAAGTGGTAGGGGAGAGGGGGAGACGGAGTGGAGAGTTAATGTAAGAGGTGTTAAGGGAATTGTACCTCCTCGTCTGTGGAAGCAGCGCTTAGAGCAACTTTGCATCCTCACCCTTATTTTTAATGTTGGGGAGGTTGGTTGTTTTTTTACAGCAGGGGTGTGGATTTGGGAGGGAATACTTGGCAAGTTTTTAGAGGCTTGTATTCCCTTGTTTTGTTGAATACATTTCAAAACCTCCTTGGGTAGAGATCCCAAGAGGAAGTGGTGCAGAGTGAGTCTTACCTGCTTTCACTTGCTAGTTAGAGTGCAACTGCGCCTGGTGGCTGGTATGGTGGGTGGCCGTAGAGTTCTGTGGGCTAGCATTCCCAGGGTGATGATTATCATCATATTGTATATTTATACCTTACTGATGTTTATTATTGTAATAAAATAAAAGCTGTGGCCTTTGGCATCCATGCTGGACTCTTTGTTATACGTGACAAGGTGTTAAAAACTGGTCATTGGGTTCTAACTATAAGGGATGACCAGAAGCCTTGACGCTGCTCTGGTTAGGTCCATTAGTACTTTTGTTAGTATGCCACCACTGCCCAATATTCAATATTATTATTTATCCCCTGAATTGTTTTACAGAGTAAACCATTTCCAAATACAATAACATCGTATTGAAGTATATCCATATTGGACAATGTAGAATTTGTATTAGATTGTAAACTTTGATGTAAATATGTTGGGAATGCATACCTTCCCGTTTACGCCAGCAATGGAAGAGTTAATCCTTCCAAAAGTGGTAACCAATCAGCTGATCAGACTACCTAAGCTACAGGTTGTGGAGAGAGTGAGAGGTGGATTAGTGTTCTAGAGACTTTAAGGCTCTTACTCACTGGCGTTCTGACCTGCGCTCTCCTGCGTTCCGTTTTTTGGCGTTCAGCTGCAGGGGAGCGCAGGAATAGACGCATGTCATTATTTCAAATGGGGCTGTACTCACTCAGACGCGTGTAGGTGCCGAACGCAGGAAAAATGCAGCATGTTGCGTCTCAACCTGCGTTCGGCGCCTACACGCGTCTGAGTGAGTACAGCCCCATTTGAAATAATGACATGCGTCTATTCCTGCGCTCCCCTGCGGCTGAACGCCAAAAAACGGAACGCAGGGGAGCGCAGGTCAGAACGCCAGTGAGTAAGAGCCCTTAAAGTATATTGTGATATTTCTACTGATTCATGCTCTGCATATTTAATGTTTTGGCAAGTTGCTATTCATGAGTTTTGTCGGTCCCAGGCCCAGCCCGTTTGTGCTGCTACATTCAGAATCTCTGAGCTCTGACAAATCTGTCTTTTCTTAGCAAAGTTTTATTTAGAGCACTATTTACCTAGGCTTCTCCAGTATTTTGATACTTGTTGCGGATATATCAGAACAAGTGGTGTACCTTGTGAATAAGCATTTAAAGTTTGTCTGATAGTTTACCCAATTCATTTGCAATCCTGCTATCTGACCTCAAGTGAAACCTGCACAAACCTTAATTGATTCCCTAATTGCATCTTGCTACAGGGATCTCATTGTGTTTCTAACAAAAGGTGGCTTTTATATGTATGAGTTTAAGAAGCTGGAGCTGGGACTGTCCAAAGACAGGGAAAAATGGAGGATGGATTTTGTGCATGCGTTTTTCTTAATTTTGCAGGGTAATGACTGAGCAGAAGAGAATAATTAACAATTGGTATAGGGAATAATTTCTAATAAATGAGATCATGTATGATAGTGTAACATTGCTGAGTGTTTTATAAGTTAGCCCAAGAATGTTAGTGACTTTGTTGTATGACAAATAACCAGCAAAGAGAGGTGTCACTTTTATAGCGAGAGAATAGGTGTATGCATCCTGCAGCACCGTTCATGATATATTGAAGGTCAGTTTAGAAAGATTCCCCTGTATGTAATAAAAGGCACTAAGGGGGAAATGTAATAAAATTTGCAAAGAGCAAAACTTTGCGAATAAAAATTTGCCTGTCGCAATGTAATATTCTTTGCTAGGCTTTTATTGCTTTGCAAATCTTAATTGTACGTTGTGAACCTTAAATTTAACCTTGGTTTGAGAGATTTTATTGCATACCTCTCGAACATTCGCAAAAGCAATTTGGTCAAAAACTTTGCGAGGAAGTTGTTGAGCACATTAATCAGTCAAAAATGGTGCAAACATGGTCGCTCATTCAGACATTTTTTGCACTAGCAAAACATATTACATTCCCCCATAAGTTTGCTCAGGAGCAGCAACCAATATGATGTTTGTTTTTAAATAGGTGACCACTAAATGTAACCTGCTGATTAATTACTATTACTTTGCTCCCTAGGCAGGGTGCAGGCTAATAGAGTGCTCACTCTGGTTGGGGGTAACAGTAGTTTTCTTTAAAAAAAAATTGCCCCTCACCAGCACAAGGACACTCGCTTCTGACATCACATACGCTTCTGACGTCACACGCATGCACATAATGAACAAACCACGTCCCCACATGGTCTCTTTTACTGGGAGCTCTCTCCTGGTGTTGGTGTCCTAGCTCTGGCTGGAAGCAATTTAAAAAGACTACTGGTACCCGCAACCACACCTTTAGTTGGGGATAATATTTTTGACCAACAGGTGCCCCTTTGCTCAGTTTGCTCAGAATGAGAAAAAAGCAGCTTGACAAACTTAAAATAAGCTAAAAATCACAAACTTTTATTTACACATACAAATGACTTAACACAATTAGTGCCCTGAAAATGGATTTTGCTGCGAATGAAATCTGTCTAATACAGATTCAGCCATTACATAAGTAAGTGACAATTGACAATAAGCTCATAACAATGGCTGATTCAATCATTTAATATGTGTAGTGCTTAATGAGGAAACCTGTTAATTGATGAAGCTTAAGAAGCTTCATATTCATATATAATCATTTTCCCACATTAAAAACAAATGATAGTAGTGCCATTTTAATCATTTTACAGTGTGACTCATGGAAAAAGAGAGAGGCGTGGATAGATGGAGGGAAGTTTATGGGAGTCTATTAGATAATGTACCACTGGCTGTTTCAGTGACACAAATTATATCATAACATAAATCCTGATATGCTAGAAAGTAGGGATGTAGCGAACTGTTCGCCGGCGAACTAGTTCGCGCGAACTTCGACTGTTCGCGTCCGCCGCAAGTTCGCGAACGTCGCGTGACGTTCGCCAATAGGCGTTCGCGTCAAAATCGTTCGATCGTTCGACCGCTAAAATCGAAGGATTTTCGTTCGAATCGAACGATCGAAGCATTCGATCGAATGAAATCATTCGATCGAATGGCTTCGATCGTTCGATTCGAACGAAAATCCTTCGATCGAACGATTTCAATCCTTCGATCGTTTGAATCGAACGATTTTCGGATGTTCGAAGTTCGCGAACAGTTCGCGAACTGTTCGCAAATTTTGCCGGTGTTCGCGAACGGCGTTCGCGAACACATCGGCGGCGGTTCGCTACATCCCTACTAGAAAGTGTGTCTTGTATTCAAATACTAATTCTACACCCTATTCATAACCCCCCCCATAAGGCTCCTATAGACACAAGATTCACAAATTATTTTTTCTCCTGCTGTTTTTCCTAAAACAGGTAGCTCCAGCATCGGACTGGGCTGGCAGGATGCTGGAGAAAAACCCAGTGAGCCCCAGCCCTCATGGGCCCCACTGGTCCAGATCCATTCCACATAGTGAACTCCTCCCCCTTCGCTCCTGACCTCCATCTGGTGGCTCCGCCTGGTTGCCCAGCAAATCTGCCTCTTGCCCCTCATGATACGCCCTCTTGCCATGTCTGTTCTGCCTCTTGCCCTGCCTGCTCTACCCACTTGTCCCACCCAAAAACGAGCCTGACTTAGGTATGCGCCGCGAGGTGGGGGCGGGAGAAGGGAGGCCTGCAACTGGGGAGGGGGGCCCTTGGGGGTTGCGGAGGCCATGATGTGGCAGCCCCGGTGGGCCCTGACCCCCCCAGTCTGACCCTGGGTAGCTCTGTACCTGTAGATAGACAATTAAAAAATGTTGAAGCCTTTACAACAGTTTAAAGAGTCGTTATTAAATAATAAAACTGTCAATGGGACTGAAGCACACCAGTCCTTAAAGGAACAGTAACACAAAAAAATGAAAGTATTTTAAAGTAATGCAAATATACTGTTGTGTTGCACTGTTAAAATTGCTTTGATTGCTTTACAAACTCTACAATAGTCAAACAAGATGCTTTGTGGCCATGGGGGCAGCCATTCAAAGGAGAAAAGGCACAGGATAAACCACAGATAACAGATAAGCTCTGTTGTACACAATGGGATTTTTCAGAACTTATCTATTATGCATTGTGAATCCTGTGCTTGAATGGCTACCTCCATTTCTACACAGAAGCTTGTTTATGTCAATTATAGTAGTGATTCTCAAGCAAAATTGACCAGTTCAGGGCAACCACACATTATATTGTCACTTTCAGTTTTTGGTATTACTGTTCCTTTAACTCAACTATGTGTCATTGAAGGTTATGTAGCCACAGATGACAGATAAGCTCTGTTGTACACGATGGGATTTTTCAGAATTTACTGTATCTGTTATCCATTGTGTATCCTGTGCTTAACCCTTTAAGTGCCAGCAGAATTTCACATTTTGGTTACGCGAAATGCCAGCCGTTTTTTAAACATTTTGTGCTCTCTCACTTTAGGGGCATTTTCTGAGGGGAAACCTATAGTTTACCTAGGAAAACTATACATTGTTTTTTTCGGTAGAAACTGAGCTTTCTAGATCTGCCTGAGTTTTTATGTATTTCCACCTGTGCAAAAAAATTTATAGTGCTAAAAACCAAAAAGAAATGAAAAATTACCATTTTTCATAGTATATCAATTTATACCAGAAAAATATTTCATTTTACGGATGAAAATCCAACTGATTTGGAAAGCCTTATGTCTCTCAAACGTGCCAATACCAGATATGTATAGTTTTAGGGAGATTTAGGACTTCTGTACAGCAAAAACTCCCTGCAGTATATTACCGAATTTTGAAAGCACTAAGGCAGAAAACGGCATGCTTTAGATTCCAAGGCAAAAAATCCTGAAACCGTAGGTTTACCCCAGAAAACCATACATTTTTGAAAAGAACACATTCTGCTGATTCCAAAATGGGTAACTATGTCTCTCTACTCCCAACTACCAAACATAAAAGCTTGTCTGAACATAGCGGTTTTTCTAGAAAAATTTCAAAATTCTGAAAAATCACTTCAAAGGTTTTATTTTGCTGCTCCGCATATCCCAAACTATATTAAGTACCAAGAAAAAGCACCTGAAATATGATTGCCAGGGGTCCACTGAACAGTTTGATGCCAATTATGCATAGGTTTACCAGAGTATTTGGCATTTAGAGACACTATTATGAAGTTAGCGCATCCAAATTGTTCAGGACTTTACTTCAGCTACTGAAAAATCAACACATTGACTGCAATTTTTGTGGGGTAAAAACACAGAAATATATGTTTACTCCCCAAAACCATATATTTTTGGAAAGTACACATTCTACAGAATCTAAAATGGGTACCCATGCCTTTATGCTCCAAACTACTGCAAGGCTTTCCCAAAATTGTCGGTTTTGGGGAAATATCTGAAAATTGCGTCAAAGCTTCAACTTCCCAGCACCATATAACCCATGTATCATTACGCACCAAGAAAAAGCACCCTAAATATGATTGCCAGGGTTCCTCCAAACAGTTTGGTGGCCATTGTTCATAGGTTTACCAATGTATCTGGCATTTAGGGGACCCAAAATTAAGTTAGCGCATACAAATAGTCCAGTGGGTAACTTCAGCTAATGAAAAATCAACATACTGACTGCATTTTTGTGGGGTAAAAATACAGAAATATATGTTTACCCCCCAAATCCATATATTTTTGAAGGTACACATTCTACTGAACCTAAAATGGGTACCCATGCCTTTCTGCTACAAACTACTGAGTCGCAAGGCTTTCCCAAAATTGTTGGTTTTGGTGAAATATCTGAAAATTGCCTCAAAGCTTCTACTTCCCAGCACCATATCACCCATGTATCATTACACACCAAGAAAAAGCACCCTAAATATGATTGCCAGGGGTCCTCCAAACAGTTTGGTGGCCATTGTTCATAGGTTCACCAAAGTATCTGGCATTTAGAGGCCCCAAAATGAAGTTAGCGCATACAAACAGTCCCGTGGGTAACTTCAGCTAATGAAAAATCAACACATTGACTGCATTTTTGTGGGGTAAAAACACAGAAATATATGTTTACCCCCCAAACCCATATATTTTTGGAAAGCACACATTCAACAGAATCTAAAATGGGTACCCATGCCTTTCTGCTCCAAACTACTAAGTCGCGAGGCTTTGCCAAATTTGGCGGTTTTGGTGAAATATCTGAAAATTGCTTCAAAGCTTCAACTTTCCAGCATCGTATTGTCCATGTATCATTACCAGCATAAAACATCCTAAATATGAACGTCAGGGGTCTACTGAACACTTTGATGCCCAATATGCATAGATATACCAAACTATGTGGCACACAGAGACCCCCAAATGACAATAGTGTATATACATTTTCACGGCTGACGCGCTGGCTGCTGCAATATAAGCACCTGCTGTGTGTATTATGCGACATTAGACCCCCCCAACAGTACAGAGACCCCAGAAAACCATATATTTTCAGAAAGTACACATTCTGATGAATCCAATATGGGTAAATATGTGTTTCTACTGCAAACTGCCAAACTGCAAAGCAATGCTGAACGTAACGGTTTTTATCAAATTTCTGAAAATCATCACAAAGCTTGAATTTTAGCCCATTATATGCCCCACAGTTTGTAACGTATGAGCATAAAACATCCTAAATATGAAGGCCAGGGGTCTACTGAACACTATGATGCCCAATATGCATAGATATACCAAACAATGTGGCGCACAGAGATCCCCAAATGACAATAGTGTATATACATTTTCACGGCTGACGCTCTGGCTGCTGCAATATAAGCACCTGGTGTGTGTATTATGTGACATTAGACCCCCCTAACAGTACAGAAACCCCTGAAAACCATATATTTTCAGAAAGTACACATTGTGATCAATCCAATATGGGTAAATATGTGTTTCTACTGCAAACTGCAAAGCAATGCTGAACGTAACGGTTTTTAGCAAATTTGTGAAAATCGTCTCAAAGCTTGAAATCTACCCCATTATATGCCCCACATTTCGTAAAGTATCCGCATAAAACATCCTAAATATGAACGACAGGTGTCTACTGAACACTTTGATGCCCAATATTCACAGATTTACCAAACTATGTGGCGCACAAAGACGCCCAATTGGATATATAGTAGATAAAATTTACAAGACATAACAAAATAATACAGAAAGTGTGAAATTCAAATAAATTACTAAAATCCAATAAAACCACAAAAATCTATGCTTTTTTCTTTTCAGACTAGTGTAATCAGACATCAGAATTACAGTTTGAATATTTTAGCTTGGCAAAATACGTTTTATGGACAGAATAAAGCAAGCAACAGTTATGCAGAGCTGAAAATACAATAAAATGGCTAACAATGCACCAAAATCCCCAAAATTTCAAAATAACATACAAAAGGTATTGCACAGTACGGTTAGCGAATACGCTATTCGCAAAGGCAATAAAACATTTTTTTCAGCCAAAAACACAACGATGCAATATGGAAAAAAAAAAAAAAAGCTACACAACAGCGTATGTGTGTGTGCATGTGTACAATTGGTAAATTGCATGTTATGTGCGTGTGTTTGTGTGTGCAAGTGTATGTACCCCTCAAGTGTGTGTGACCCCCCTGATCCCCCAAAAAATGTATGTGAGTGTGTGTAAGTGTAAATCTAAGCATGTATTAGTGTATAAAGTGTGTGTAAGTGTATTTTGTGTGTGTGTTACACTAACCTGGGGTGTGTAGCTGCAGATCTGTGTCCATGATGGTAGGAGGAGTGGAGAAGCCGGAGGGAGTCGCCAGATCTGTTGATCCGATGCGTGGGCATCGCTGGAGGAACCCTGGAAGTGCAGGCAGCAGCAGCGCGCAGACACGTGTATCTGTTGCGTCTATGGGGCCCCTGGACGATCGCACCCCAGGAGCCCCTTTCCCACCCGCTCCGCTTGTTTCCTAGGTGGTTCTGAGCGAGCGGGGAAGGAGCGAGCAGCATTTAAAGCCGCTCCTGAGCTCCCCCGCACACATATGCTGCAGAACGTAGAATCTACGTTCTGTGGCATTTCAAGATACTTTTCCACAAAACGTAGATTCTACGTTCTGTGGCACTTAAAGGGTTAAATGGCTGCTTTCATTGCAACAAAGAAGCTTGTTTATATACAGTAAACAATAATAGTGATTCTCAAGCAAACCCACCAGTTCAGGGCAACAGCACATTTATTGACACTTTCAGTTTTTGGTATTACTGTTCCTTTAATAACTCAACTATGTGTAATTAAATGTTATGTAGAGGTTCTGAATTCCATAGCTTGCAAAAAACTTCTGGAATGATTCAATTTCTTCCCCTGTTTTTCTCAAAAGGGAGCTCTGTACCTGTAGTCCACAGGAATGTAGACAAAGGAGCCTCAATGGGGTGAGAAAGCAGGCAGGACACACAGAGGGAGGGAAAAAAGGTTTTGCCAGGAAGTTATGGCTGTCGTGGGTAACCTTCACATCTGGGAGGCAGATAAAGAGAACAGCATCATGGACGCCCACCCTTTGCACACGTGTTAATAAAAAACTGTGGCCAGTTTCATCCTAGTTTAACATGATGGTTGTGTCTTTTTTTTGGGGGAGGAAGTTAAGGGGAGGATGACACTGGTGTGTGGGAAAGGTACCTGATAGGAGGACCAGACACATTGAAGCTGCATCAGTCTAAAAATTAGAGGATATTGCAGAGTTTTATATGAGGAATTGTGGCAGTCACTCATTCTATTATTTATAGCTATAAAGTAAAATACATTTAAAGGTGTTGACTAAAATAAATCAGGGAAAGTTTGCTGTGAAGGGCAGAAGATAAGAATAATACACAGATGTACTGTAAATAAAGAAATGAATATCATAAAATACAGTTGCGAACCGCCAAATAATAGGTTGCAGAAGACTTCACTAAACAAGCTGTGTTTTTACAGATAAATAAAATATGAATATAAAATAAACGTAGTTCAACTGTTTATTTGCAGTCACAATCTTGGAAATATCGGTGCACCATGCTTGTCTTTTGAGCTCTTCTGCCCAGGTAGTTGCCAGGAGACCTGTTCTACAGCTGTAAAAAATCAGGATGTGATAGAAATAATGTGGAAATATTGATATCAGATTAGAAATATAAATAAACTTTTTTTTTTAAAGTAGTACTTTCAATATGAAAACTTTTTATAGGATTGAAAAGGGAATTTCAACATTTACATAGCAAAAAAACAAAAAATTGTTCTACCAGTGTGACATAACAATTATTTCTGTTTTGTGCATGCAAAAATATTTTCCTTGGAGCAGAAGCCCTGTTTTGTTTGCATTTTCTTTGCTATCATGTCTGCTGTGTTCAGTCATCTTTGATGATTGAAGTGCTTGCATTACAATTCAAGTACTACTGACATCTCTAAAATAATGGCAAGATTCATGACATTACCATTCCTGTAGGCAAGGTTGTGCTGAAAAGAAACAAAAATATTCATTTTTTTTATCTCACATCTTATTAGATTTCTCCCTCCAGTCTGTTTTATTTTCACCAGAATGTTAGTGTTCAGCGTCCAACAGCATGCTGTCTGCGAGCTGCTGCCAAACAGATCCATCGTCGGAATTTCTTCAAACAGAAAGTTTGAAGAATGCGTTGGTTCGGGGATGTGTGTCAGAAATGTGACGAGCTGAAAAACAAACCTGCACAATCAATAAATATGAATGAACTACACATACTTAACAATTACTGTTAAATTCCAAGGGGAACAGACAACCAGAACCAGCTGAGGGAGTAGACTACAAAATTCCTGGATTTTTATAACACAATTAGTAATGGCTGCAGACTTTGGCCCTTACGGCAGGTGCTATCACCAATTATCCAATTTGCTTCAGTGTAGTTTCAGAAATTGCTTTGGGTTAATAGTAAAAAAATGAAGCAGGAAGGGGTGGGACCCTTACTATCAGAGGGGGGTCAGCTGGTTGATGAAAACAAAATAAAAGCGCAGATTCTGAACTCATATTTTACATCTGTCTACACAAATGAGGAACCAGTAAGTGAAGGTTTCCTTCTTAACAGTCCCAATTCTAGTAATACAACTAATGATGCATGGTTCACACATGAAGAAATTCAAAAGAGACTAGAACATGTTAAGATTAACAAAGGTCCAGGGCCATATGGTATTCATCCCAGGGTAATTAGTGAGCTTAGCTCTGTGATTGCCAAACCTCTTTACTTAATTTTTCAGGATTCATTGAGATCTGGCATGGTGGTGAGAGACTGGCGAATTGCTAATGTGGTGCCTCTATTCAAAAAAGGTTCCCGTTCTCAGCCTCAAACAGGCCGGCTAGTCTAACGTCAGTGGTAGGAAAGCTTTTCGAAGGGTTAATAAAGGATAAGATACTGGACTTCATAGCAAATCATAATACTATGAGTTTGTGCCAGCATGGTTTTATGCATAATAGATCTTGCCAGACTAACTTAATTTCTTTTTATGAGAATGTAAGTAGAGACCTTGATTCTGGGATGGCAGTGGATGTGATTTACTTAGACTTTGCTAAAGCATTTGATACAGTACCACACAAAAGGTTACTGGTTAAATTAAGGAATGTTGGCCTGGAACATAGTATTTGTACCTGGATAGAGAACTGGCTAAAAGATAGACTACAAAGAGTGGTGGTAAATGGAACATTTTCTAATTGGACCAGTGTTGTTAGTGGAGTACCGCAGGGCTCTGTACTAGGTCCCTTGCTTTTCAACTTGTTTATCAATGACCTGGAGGTGGGCATTGAAAGTACTGTTTCTATTTTTGCAGATGATACTAAATTGTGCAGAACTATAGGTTCCATGCAGGATGCTGCCACTTTGCAGAGTGATTTGTCTAAACTGGAAAATGAGGTTCAATGTTGATAAATGCAAGGTTATGCACTTTGGCAGACATATTATAAATGCAAGTTATACACTAAATGGCAGTGTGTTGGGAGTTTCCTTAAATGAGAAGGATCTAGGGGTCTTTGTAGATAACACGTTGTCTAATTCTGGGCAGTGTCATTCTGTGGCTGCTAAAGCAAATAAAGTTCTGTCTTGCATAAAAAGGGCATTAACTCAAGGGATGAAAACATAATTATGCCTCTTTATAGGTCCCTGGTAAGGCCTCATCTGGAGTATGCAGTGCAGTTTTGGACTCCAGTCCTTAAGAGGGATATAAATGAGCTGGAGAGAGTGCAGAGATGTGCAACTAAATTGGTTAGAGGGACGGAAGACTTAAATTATGAGGGTAGACTGTCAAGACTGTTTTCTCTGGAAAAAAGGTGCTTGTGAGGGGACATGATTAAACTTTACAAGTACATTAGAGGACATTATAGACAAATGGCAGGGGACCTTTTTACCCATAAAGTGGATCACCGTACCAGAGGCCACCCCAAAGAACTTTCATTTGAAGCAACTTAGGGGGTTCTTCACAGTCAGGACAGTGAGGTTGTGGAATGCACTGCCGGGTGATGTTGTGATGGCTGATTCAGTTAATGCCTTTAAGAATGGCTTGGATGATTTTTTTGGACAGACATAATATCAAAGGCTATTGTGATACTAAGCTCTATAGTTAGTATAGGTATGGGTATATAGAATTTAATTAAAATTAGGGAGGGGTGTGTATGGATGCTGGGTTTTCATTTGGAGGGGTTGAACTTGATGGACTTTGTCTTTTTTCAACCCAATTTAACTATGTAACTATGTAACTATGTAACTATGTAATTACCTGTGCAGACACCAGCTGAGTTTAATCAGGTGATTCCTGCAAGTCCAGCAATAGGAAATGTAGGTGGTCCTGCCCACTTTCTAACTCTAAGTAGCCCAGTATGCTCTGCCTTAGCTAAGTACTGTTGTTCTCAGTAACCTTGTGGGGCCTATATGTCTGGGATATGAACCTGGTGTCCTGCAACATGGTGACACCAGGTTTACATAAGCAGCAGATATAGTATCTGTTCATATTCTGTTCTACAATGTGCAGAATTCTAGCTAATTTCTCACCTGAAACCAGTATCCCTAATGGAGATATGCTAACCTCCACTATCTGGAATTCTGGCTGTTTGAATGTGTGGACCTGCTGTGTGCTGAGGCCTGACTATTTGCTGGCTGTAATAGAAATCTGCCACTGGGCTTGCAATATTTGTCTATGCTGACCTGCAGTATACTGTGTCCTGGCTATTTGGATGTGTTTACATGGTGACCTGCAGTAGGTTAAGGCCTAATAGCTCACCTGTTGAGTTCTGATATACGCTTGCTCTAAGAAGCAGCTCATTTATTTACTGATATGCATGTATAATAATTGGCTATGATGTAGAAAAGTAATCCCCAACCAGTGGTTCCCTTGGATGTTGCTCCCAATGGCCTCAATGCAGGTAATTTATTTTTTAATTCCTGACTTGGAGGCAAGTTGCAGTTGTATAAAACCCAGGTATTCTGCCAAATAGAGCCTCTTGTAGACGACCAGTCTGCATAGGAGCTACCAAATAGCCAATCACAGTCCATAATTGGCCTCCTCCAAGATTTCCTTGCATGCTTATGTTGATTTCCAACTTCTTTTACATTTAAATGTGGCTTACAGATAAAAAAAAAAGGTTGGGAATCCCTGCTCTAGAACATACTATTTAGCAAATGCTTGCACCATGGCTCCATTCCCTGCTTGTAGAGATCATTTTTCTTGTTACTCTAGTAAGGTTATGGTGTCTACAATCAACAATGATTATACAATAAATGTTTATCCTAATTAACTGTTAATGTGTAGGTGTGTAAGAAACTTAGCCATACTGGCTTATATGTTTGTATACACATGGATATGTATTTCTATCTGTATATACAGAACATGTAAAAGCTATTGGGCTTCTTTTCTTTTCGTGATGCACCATACTGTGATGTTTTTTTGTGCTCTCTCACTGATAACTTTACTGAGATAACCATACAATATATTTGCCCTTAGTTTTTGGGGATTTACTGTGCTTTCTACAGCCAGAGGGGGGGGGCTTTTTCTTACAGGGGTAATCTGTTGATGCATACTAATAGTAAACTTAGGATATGTTGTAAAGTTCTACATGGACACTTTATCTGGTTTGAGTTCTGGAGATCTGCTGTGTTAGGAGATATGGTAACACTATTTAGGTTGTTTGAGGCATTTCTTTACTGGAAAGGGCAGTATCAACTAATTTATTTTCACCCATAGGTGTGTTTTGTAGACTTGTTTTGTCATACAAGGACATCCGTATGGTATGGTGCCTTATAGAAACAGTGCCCATACTGAAATCAGGTAACTCTTGGTGTTTTAGGGCTTATCGTAAATAAGGAAACATCAGAAGAGGATGGCACAAGCCCGGACCACACCAGGTAGAGAAGCACGAGCTGTACATATTATTTTCCATAATTAAAAGCAAAGGCCTGACGTGTTTCGTGTCTACTAGGGACACTTAGGGGCAGATGTATTAAGGGTCGAATATCGAGGGTTTATTAACCTCGATATTTGACTGGCGAATTAAAATCCTTCAACTTCGTATATCGAAGTCGAAGGATTTTGCGCAATTCGTTCGATCGAATGATTCGAAGGATTTTAATACATCGATCAAAGGATTATCATTTGATCAGAAAAAACTTGGAAAGCCTGTGGGGACCTTCCCCATAGGCTAACATTGACGGTAGCTTTTAGGTGGCAAACTAGGGGGTCGAAGTTTTTCTTAAAGAGACAGTACGACTATCGAATGGTCGAATAGTGGAACGGTTTTTAGTTTGAATCGTTCGATTCAAAGTCGAAGTCGTAGTCGATGGTCGAAGTAGCCAAAAAAATACTTCGAAATTCGAAATAAAGTATTTTTTATTCTATTCCTTCACTCGAACTTAGTGAATGGGCCCCTAAGTAATAGGCTAAACATTGAGTACAACATACAAGGTATTTAAAAAAGAAAGAGCCAAAGGGAAATGAGTGGGTGGAACTACCAAATGTACCAATCATAAAAGAGCCATTAGAATCCAATGGAACATGTTTAAACATACCCTCAAGGCTAAATATACAATAATTAGCTTAATTAAGAAATACTAAATAAATATAACAAAAGAAAAAGAGAGATTTTCACAAAGTGATTTTAACTAGGCTTCCATTGATATGTAGTAGTCCTTTATTTGTGTATCCTCCACCATTTTGGATTACAGGCCATTGAATAACATTTTACTCATTTTAGCTCATATGATTCCAACCTCATTTCATTTATCTTGCAATCTATAAAATAGTTACTAACACACAATTTTTTTCTGTTTGACAATAAATATTTTTTTGCAATGTTGTGGTACCTACATGGGTGCCAAATTTGCTCCCTCCTTCGCCAAACTCTTTTTAGGTTGGTGGGAGGATTGCAGCATTTTTTAAAATTGTGATTTTTCTAATTAATTACAATACTATGGGAGGTATATCGATGATGTCCTATTGATCTGGTTGGGTTCTCCTGATCAGTTTAATCAATTTATTTCTCATATCAATTGTAATTTAAAATGTACCTATGAATATAATATTCAATCAATTTACTTTCTGGATATCACCATACATGGTGAAAATTAAAATGTAATAACCACCATATATAGAAAATATTGTTCAGCAAATACGATCCTTGATGCAACTTCTTGTCATCCACAACACCTAATAAAAAGTATTCCATATAGTCAATTTTTAAGATTGAGACACATACGTACAAAAATATATTGATTTTATTAACAAATCCGAGAACTTAAAACCAGATTTCTTAAGAAAGGGTTATAGTAGAGATAATCTCAAATTTCAGGGGGGTTTCCTTCCCAAATATTTTGCTGTATTACATGGCAGTGGAATTAAGTCACTTAACTGCTTGGGTAGAGGGATCATTCCACCAGTCACCAATTACAATTACATGAGATACTGTTAGGAAGCACAATAACCCCATTTCAATGGCTTCTCGTTAAGAAAGTATCTGCATATCAAAATTAGATCATGCTTTACATGCAATTAATTTGGAGAGAGGCCACGCAACTCACAATGGTTAACAAACTACTCTACCAGACTCCTTTGTGGGCTAATCAATGTATCCCAAGTATTGCTAAATTGGGTAGAAACCCCATATGGGAAGGGTGTGGGATTCTCACAATTAGAGAAGTGTGGCAGGAGGACACAATGATCCCTTTTGAAACATTGCAAGGTAACTTCCAACTGCCCATACATCAATGGTTGCAGTATACCAAAATAAAAAGGAGACTAATTGCAACTATAGAGACAGAATTATACAACTACTATCCAGAATGATACATCCTCATCTCAGTGCCCCAGGTGTCACACCCAACATGCTTCCCTCAGCCAGAAGAGAGTTTATTCTTAGCAAAGAAACTGATTACAAGGAAATGGAAGAACTACTTACCTCCCACCACCGAACAGTGGATCCAGGTTATACATATGTGCACTCTTGAGAGCCTCATATACCAAAACAGAGGCAGTATTAAGAAATATCATAACATTTGGAATAAATGGTTGGAGTGGGTGCAGAATTAGTCATAATAACGGAATTCTTGACACAAATGGTCTTTTAGGATGTACCTTGCATACCGGTAGTTTAATAATAATATTGAAATCATTGCCTTCATATTCCATTCATTACCTACATTTAAAAATGTCTAACTAATGTGTGATATGCTAAACACTGTATGTAAAAGTATTTTACTGTGATCTCAATAAACCACACCTGAATTTAAAAATAATAGTAGAGATAATCTGGAAAAGGCCTTTAAAAAAGCAGCAAGAATTGATAGAAACAATTTATTTAATAGACATAGACATGTTCATACAAATAATGGCAGGGACTCTAGTGCACATTCCATTGCACATTCCATTGCACATTTCATTGCACATATAAACAAAAATACTAATAAAAAGAATCCTTCAGAAAATATAACACGTATTCTAGCCTATAGCCCTCAATTTAATATGATTAAAATCATTGTGAATAGAAAATTAGCTATTTTAGAAACTGACCCCATTCTTAAAACAATTTTTTAAAAAGGACACACCTTTGTGTCTAGAAGAACACAGACTCTTGGAAATAAATTGTCCCCCAGTCCGATAAGAACTAATACCCCAGTCAATACTTGGTTACACAAAAAGCGGAGTTATAAATGTGGCTCGACAAAATTTATTATGTGTAAATACATTCTGGTAACTAAATCTTTCATTTCAACTCCCACCACAAAAAATTATGAAATTAAACATTACATTAACGGTAATACTAGGAACATCATCTATCTCCTTACTTACGGAAAATGTAAAAAAACAATATGTGGGTCAAACGAGTTGCAAGTTAAAAGACAGTACAGGTATAGGATCCCTTATCCAGAAACCCGATATCCAGAAAGCCCATAGACTCCATTTTATCCAAATAATCCAAATTTTTAATTTAATTAATTTGCTTTTTCTCCATAATAATAAAAAAGTAGCTTGTACTTGATACAAACTAAGATATAATTAATGCTTATTGGAAGCAAAACAAGCCTATTGGGTTTATTTAATGTTTACATTAATTTCTAGTAGACTAAAGGCATGAAGACCCAAATTACGGAAAGATCCATTATCCAGAACACCCCAGGTCCCGAGCATTCTGGATAACAGGTCCAATACCTGTATTAGAGAACACATTCTTAGTATCAATAAAAAGGAATCTCAAACACCTATTTTTAGACATTTAGACAACTATTGCTAGACATTTTGAGGAATGTAATAACAGGACTTCTTCTTTCCTGAGGGTTATAGGCATAGATAAAATAGTTCCTAATATAAGGGGTGGGAACATTCACTCAGAGTTACTAGGAGAAACCAAATGGATATTGTATTTAGGTACGAGACAGCCTCTTGGTTTAAATTTTGATTTTGATCTCTCTTGTTATGTATAATAGTAATTTGTTCTCTTTTTCTCTTTTTTCTTTTGTTATATTCATTTTGAAATCCTTAATTAAGCTAATTATTGTTCTTCTAGCCTTGGGGTATGTTTAAACATGGATACATTAGTCTGTGCTGCTGCCACAGTAGAAAAGTCTATAATGCCACCTCACAAAAATAATTATGAAATACAAAAAATAACAGAAAAATATAAATAAATATGAAAACACTCACAGTTCACCTCAGTCCCAAGGTGCAAAAAGCCAAGAACACTGTAACACGGAGTTGTGAGGGTTTCCAAAAAATGAAAAAGTCAGATGTAAAAAGTAAAAAGTCTTTATTAGGACATGGAGACCTAACGCGTTTCGTGCCTGTGTGGGCACTTACTCATAGGCTAAATGTCACACCCCTATGCACCTGTTATATAGGGGGCTGTGGCCAATCACCAAGATGCAAACACATATTGCCATTATATACAATTAGTGAAGTTCCACCTAGTGGTGGGAGCACATGTATACATATGTCTGGAGGGAAGGGAAGAAAAAGGAAGGAACACCTCAAAAAATAGAATAAACAAATAATATAAATGAAAAAAACAATTACATACAAAAAACAAACTTTAAAGCAAACAAATATGTACTTAAATTTACAAAATGATAAGTATTCCAGATATGCCCGTCGTAAATGCACATATAATACGGTGCATGACACGATAAAAGTATAACATACCAAATGGGTTATTTAGGAAGAACAGGCCTCTATTCACAGAAAAATTAAAATATATATAATTTATACAAAAATACTCTTCAAAAAAGAACGAAAAAAGGAAAAAGAAGAAAAAAAGGAAAAACAAGTACTCAAAGGAAAATATGCCAAATAACTTCACAGCAAAAACGAATCAAAATAGGAAATCAAAAGAAACATGTGACATCATAGTCACTATTAAGACCAAAGGGTTTTCTACTCCCCAAGAAAAAAATCCATTTAGTTTCCAAGCGGAGCAATTTTGGCAGGGCATCTCCCCCTCGTTTACCCTTTATTACTCTATCAATACCCAAAACTGACAATTTGGTAATATCTCTCCCATTGCATTCCTGAAAATGTTTTGCTACTTGGGAATCACTATGTCCCTTCTTTATATCCAGAATATGCTCTCGAATACGATTTTTTAAGGGGCGGGAGGTTTGACCCACGTACTGAATGTTACATACCTTACATTCTAAAAGATAAATAACGAATGAGGTGTTACAATTAATAAACCATCTGATGGTATATTGGCGTCCTGTTGTGCTGGATCTAAATGTTTTTGTCTTGGTGACCTGCGCACAGGTTAAACATCTAGATGCACCACACTTAAACATGCCCTTAGTGTTTAGCCAGTTCATGTTGGTGATGGGTGCTTGTACCAAGCTAGGGGCAAGTGTGTTACCTATTGTACGAGTACGACGGGTAACTGTTTTGTATCCTAGATCAAGTACTTGATCCAGGGCTGGGTCAGTTCTTAAAATGCATAAATTTCTTTCAAACAAACTCTTTATGTGGTTGTATTGTAGGCTAAATTCTGTGATAAAATGAACAGGGCTATTGACTTGTTCTGACTGTGTAGTAATGTTAACCAATGAATTGTTATCTGTTCTTTGACTCAAATTCTCTCGTCGCTCATTGGGACAATAATTAAGAGCTTTATTAAAGGCCTGATTTAGATGTTTTTCAGAATAACCCCTAGCACGAAATCTTTGTCTTAATGCTTCTGACTGAGATATGAATTCTTGTACATCTGTACACAGTCTTCGTAGTCTCATAAATTGCCCTATTGGAACTGCCTTAATCACGTGTTTGGGGTGGCACGAAGATGCTTGTAATAAGGAGTTCCCAGAGTTTGGTTTTCTATAGATGGTGGACAAAATTCGCCCACCATCTTGATAGAAAGTTAAGTCAAGAAAATTGATGGAGTCACTATTTATAAAGTGTGTAAGTTTGAGACCTATACAGTTCGAATTTGTATAGTCCACAAATTGCAAAAACTGCATTTGTGTGCCCCGCCAAATCACAATCAGATCGTCGATGTACCGACCAAAGAATACAATATATTTACTGAAGGGATTGTTCATATTGTACACAAACTCCTCTTCCCACCAACCCATCGTAAGATTGGCATATGAAGGGGCAAATTTAGCCCCCATCGTCGTGCCACGTTGTTGTAAATAAAATTTGTTGTTGTACAAAAAATAATTGTGTGTCAATAGATATTTTATGGCATCAAGCAGAAAAGTTTGAAGATGTGGAGAATAAGTGCTATATGTGGTAAGATGGTATTTAATTGCTTCAAAACCGACATCATGGGAAATACAGGTGTATAAAGACACCACATCCAAGGAGGTCCACATAAAACCTTCTTCCCAGGCAATATTGGATAGTTGTGTCAAGATGTGTTGGCTATCCCTAATGTAACTTCGTAAACGTAGAACCAATGGTTGCAAATATGTATCAACTAGTTGCGCCAAGGGTTCTCCTAAAGATCCTATCCCTGATATTATAGGTCTCCCTACAGGGGGACGTGTGTCTTTATGGACCTTCGGTAAATGATAAAAAATAGGTATAACTGGATGTTTTACTTTAAGGAAGTCAATTTGATTTTCATTCAGCAAGTTTGTTCGTGCTGATTCTATCAAAGCAAATAAAATCTGTTGAAATTGTACGGTTGGGTTGGAGGGAAGTGGAGCATATGAATCAACATCGGACAATTGTCGTAATGCCTCTTGGTCGTAATCGCTATAATCAAGTACTACCACCATACCCCCCTTGTCTGCTGAGTGGATGACAATAGAGTTGTCTCTTTCCAATGCGTCAAGTGCTTCCCTCTCTCCTTGAGTCAAATTACAAAAGGATTTCTTACTATTGACTGTTTTCTCATGTAATATGCTTAAATCTCGTTCCATTTTCATTTGGAAGAGATCAACAGCCGGGGTCCTTTGATGAACCGGATAAAAATGAGACCTAGATTTAAATTGATTCAAGCGAGATGGCGGAACCGGAATACCAGTTCTGCCAATTTCGCTATTGGTTTCACGTTGAAGGGTTTCCAAGACATTAAGACTACATACATCGGGAAACTCAACCAAATTGTCATCCACTCTACCTACTTGTACCGTTAATAAATCACTATCAGGTTTGTTATTCAAGAAATGCTTTCTAAGAACCACTTTACGCACAAAGGAATTAATATCCACAATGGTTTGAAAAAGATTAAAGTCCTTTGTTGGACAAAAGGACAAGCCTTTAGCCAATACCTTCAGTTCATTATCTGTTAGCGTACGTCCAGATAAATTTAAAACTTCCGTCCCTTGTTTTTCTCCCGCAGGCCGTATCTCTTGTAATGTTGTTGTAGGTCCCCTTCCTCCCTTGAGTTTGGATAGAAAACTTGAAAAGATTTTTTCTTTTTGTTGTAAGATTTTGGACGATTGTCGTTGCCATTTGCAAAATGGTGGTTATTACATTTTCATTTTCACCATGTACAGTATGGTGATATCCAGAAAGTAAATTGATTGAATATTATATTCATAGGTACATTTTAAATTACAATTGATATGAGAAATAAATTGATTAAACTGATCAGGAGAACCCAACCAGATCAATAGGACATCATCAATATACCTCCCATAGTATTGTAATTAATTAGAAAAATCACAATTTTAAAAAATGCTGCAATCCTCCCACCAACCTAAAAAGAGTTTGGCGAAGGAGGGAGCAAATTTGGCACCCAGTACCACAACATTGCAAAAAAATATTTATTGTCAAACAGAAAAAAATTGTGTGTTAGTAAATATTTTATAGATTGCAAGATAAATGAAATGAGGTTGGAATCATATGAGCTAAAATGAGTAAAATGTTATTCAATGGCCTGTAATCCAAAATGGTGGAGGATACACAAATAAAGGACTACTACATATCAATGGAAGCCTAGTTAAAATCACTTTGTGAAAATCTCTCTTTTTCTTTTGTTATATTTATTTAGTATTTCTTAATTAAGCTAATTATTGTATATTTAGCCTTGAGGGTATGTTTAAACATGTTCCATTGGATTCTAATAGCTCTTCAATGATTGGTACATTTGGTAGTTCCACCCACCCACTCATTTCATTGGTTCTTGCTCTTTTAAAAACCTTGTATGTTGTACTCAATGTTCAGCCATTGACTGTGTCCCTGGTAGACATGAAATTCATCAGGCCTTTGCTTTTTAATTATGGAGAATAAAAAAATGTGGTTCCTGCTTCTCTACCTGATTCCTGGTGTCTGCTCCTTCTGCTGAAAGTCTGGGGCGTGTGCACCCAGGCCCACCATATACAATGGTAAGCTTTTACAATGTACCTTATAAACTGGTTCCTTATTTTCTTTTATCTTAAATAAGGCACAGTTGCTTGCCTAGTATTTCTCAGACACAGTTTTTGGGTTACATGGATTCATCAACCAACAGATTATGGCATTGGAGACATTATGGTATGACCACTGATTGTTATTAACCTAATTATTTCTGGGCAGTTAAATTTGAGAGATTATGAGAGTATGGTTGGTACAGGCTAAATGCTGCTGTTTCCAGATTCAGGATACAGGGTTTGCTGTTCTTGGATACCAGATAGACTGGTTTAGACTCCATATGATGGAGGCATCTGATAAGTGGTGTCTCTTGCCTTCTCTTAAATTCAGTGCCCTAAGCCACCACCTGAGCAGAAATCCAACACAGTATACCTCCCAATTGTCCCGTTTTCAAATTTTGCCAGTTCAACTCGCAGTCTTGGATTGTTAGTGAAATGTTTTGACTTTCTCTTTGTTCTCCAGCACTAAACAGCCAGATAATGATAAAAAGTTTCTAAAACCTAGTTGGCTTTTGGTAGAGAGCCCAGAATATGTGGCAGGTGCACTTAGATACTTTTGGAACAATTTACAATAAACCAAGAAACAATTGTAACTACTTGAGATAAGCAGGGCTCTTGGGGGAAACTGTGACTTGCTGTTTAAAGGGCAATTCATCTTCATTAACAAAACTGTAATAACACATAAAAACCACAGAAATGTGTTCAAACATTAATAACCTGCCAAATTTTGTAAAATGAACATGGTAATTAACATGGTAATTAGGGCGTGTGGCCACAAAAATGGGCATGGTCAAAAAACATTCACCTCACTTCACGTGCCAGATCTACGTGTCCTTCTTTCTATTTTCAAAATGTTGGGAGGTATGACACACAGTCTTCCAGAAAATCAGGTCTCCTCCTAAAGCAGCATCGTGAAGGAGAGAGGCTGATATCCACTGCCCAATACTAAGGAGTAGGGGTCTGCTAGTTGAAAGGGAAGTCCTCCTGACCAGTAATGCATGACTCAGAACATAGATTTGTGAAAACACCCATAGTCATGTAATTTTGATGCAATCCACTTTAAACATAGTTGCAACCCAAACCTGGGTTATGACACATGGATTAATAATAACGTTTCATGCTTTGCCTCAATAAATCCTATTCTGGATTATTAAATAAAAATATGATTTATACAAGCATTGCTGACTTTGCAAATCTTACATGCAAATACAGTCAACTGCAGATGCTATAGATGAATACTAAGGTGATAATGTTGTGCACTGGACTTGCACCTAATTTTATCAAGCTATGGACTTCTGCACTGTATGAGAATAAAATAGCAATTTCAGCCATTGCTAGAGTAGAAAATGAGATTTGTAGGTACAGTAAAACTGATTCATCACCAAACAGCTCCCACATCCACTTGTGGAAGCCAAGGTTAATGAATACACACTGAACATGAGATGGAGAAATGCTGCAAAACATGCATTATATCGTCATTAGAAATGTCATACCTTCGCTCTGGGGTAATACATCAAAAGAATGTGCCTCGACAAAGATGGAAATTAAGAACTTCGGCCTCCCGGGGGTCACAGTTGAATAAGATCTCTGCTCAACTCTATTTCTTTGGATTTTATTTTTCTAAGCAGCTTTTTGTGCTCAGAATAAAAGACATCTTAACCTCAGTAGAAAGAAATATATATATATTAACGCAGAAACACGCACAGGAGTAACAAGGAAGTAATCCCAATTCAGAAATAAATCAAAGTAGCTGTCAAAAATGTGTTAACTTTCATTTGTTCTTACCTCAACCTTAAAGGGACAATATACACCTTTTTTCTTACAACAAAGGTAAAATAAAAATGCATTCTGCTTATTAATTGAATTAAAAAGTAAATATTTTAATTGTTCCTTCTTTTTCTAATACAGCACTAATGCTTTATTGTTATATTTAATTGTTTGTTTCTCAGGTTGACAGATAAGAATCAGTTCCTTATAAGGGAGGGTACTAACTAGAATAGGTAAATTGATTACCTAAAAAAAGGACATGCATAGGAACGCTTGGTGTAGGGCAAGAGATAAACTATTACCTGCCATCTGGTAGATCGATACCACTCTGGTCACGTGGGCAGCCATACAACACACAAAAAAGACGCAATTTTAGATCACCAGATTAAATGTTCAGGATTTGCCTCTCATAGCAGATGTCTTGGTTAAAACTCAAAATTTATTTGATCATTCTAAAAGCATAGCTGCAATGCATACAAAGGGTGGAGGATGAGCAGGGGAGTGCACTACTCAACGCATTTCGTGACTGTGCTAGTCATTTTATCACTTCCTTCCTCTCACAATTACTCTGAACATCCAAGAGATTGGAGCTTAAAGTACTTTCAGTTTCTCTGAAAGAAAATAAATAGAAATAATAAAAGCCTTATGTTTGATAAAGCCATATTCTCACAACCATAGGCGGAGGGTGAATTTTTTGTTTGGGGAGGCTAAAGATGGGCCATTCATAGACTGACCTAAAGCTACTGTGAGGCTTAGTGGATGCACCACTGGAATGAAAATAAACCCCCACCCCAACTACCTCAAGCGGTTCTGTGGGTTCCACAACTCATATTAAATGGATTCTCAATCCATATATGTGTTCACAGATGTCCCTTTCATTTTAACAAAGGGGTGATATATTTGTGAAGTGTTAAACAGTGTTAAGCTTAGATGTGAGATTTAGTCTATATTTACAAAACAAGAACATATATGCAGTGATATGCAGTGGGTACTGGTGGCAGAGATTCAGATATATTTATGCCCCCACAATGTAACATTGCCACTGAAATACAACATTGGTTTGTTTCCAAGCCACCTTAAAGGAGTGCTTCACTTTTAAGTACACTTTATGTGTATAGAATGGCTAATTCTAAGCAACTCTTCAATTGGCCTTCATTTTTTTTTATAGATTTTAATTATTTACCTTCTCCTTTTGACTCTTTCTTTCTTTCAAATGGGGATGACCTCTACTAAAAACAAATGCTCTGTAAGGCCACAATTCCATTGTTATTGCTTTTTTTTATTGCTCTTCTTTCTGTTCAGACCCCTTTCCAGTTCCTTATTCAAATTTATGCATGGTTGCTAGGGTGATCTGGACCCTAGCAACCAGATTGCTGACATTGCACATTGGAGAGCTGCCTAATAAAAAGCTCCACAAATTATAAAAAAAATTAAAGACAATTAAAAATTGTCTCAGAATATCTGTCTAACTAACTTACAGACTTAAAAGGTTTTGTTCACCTTTGAGTTAACTTTTATTATGATGCAGAGAAAATATATTAAGAAAATATTCTTAAACCAATTTGCAATTTGTTTTCATTTTTTATTATCTGTTGTTTTTGAGTTATTTAGCTTTTTATTCAGCAGCTCTCCAGTTTGCAGTTTGAACAATCAGGTTGCTAGGGTCCAAATTCCCTAGCAACCATGCACTTATTTGAATTAGACACTGGAATATGAATAAGAGAGGCCTGAATAAAAAGATGAATAATAAAAAGTAGCAATAACAATACATTTGTAGCCTTACGGAGCATTTGTTTTTAGATGGTGTGACCATTAAAAAGCTGGAAAGAGTCAGAAGAAGAAGGGAAATATTTCAAAACCTATAAAAATAAATAATAAAGGGCAATTGAAAAATTGCTTAGAATTGGCCATTGTTTAACATACTACTAACAGTTAATGTCAAGGTGAACACCCCTTTGACTAAAATAAACAAACTTAGCGAAAAAAAACAAGTGCAAAAACATAAAAAGCACAATTTGCTTTTCATGGGGAAAGACTTCATTCACGATTGGAGCAAGGGAGATAGGGATATTATTGGTGCCAGTTGAGAGAAAAAACTTTGACAAAAGAAACTATTTTATTCCAGATAGTGTTTAAGCCGTTAGAGCTTTTCCAGTATAGTACTGTACCTGTGGGAGCAGTAAGTTGAAATCTGCAGCAAATTAGTTACACCTCTGGTGAGGTTCCTTCTAGTCCTTTCTGCAGTGTCTTCCGACGATCCGAATCTCACCCCACCCCCTCCTTTATCTGTGACCCGATTGGCTAGTTCTACTGTCAGTCAAGAGAGGTGCATTCTGATTGGGGAAACCACGAGGAATAAGATCCAATCAGTGTGCAGCTCAGAGAACCGGTTTCCACAATGTTAAAGGTGTAAACCAGCAGTCAGAAACGGAGAGAGTTTGTTTTAGTTAGGTGCCAGGCAGGTTTGGGGAGGCTTAGCCTCCCCTAGCCTTATTGAAAATCCGCCTATGCTCACAACTCAAGCTAAATAATTTTAAAAAAAGAGTATAGTTATAGTTAATGCTAAATCTGAGTACAGTGGCTACCATATACTATAGTAGCATAGAATTATAGGTTGGGATATGACACATAACATTTTGCTATAGATGAAATCTTCAAAACGGTTGATCCAATGGAAGGCAAAAAAACTCATGTGAAGCTGCTCCAAATCGCCTGACGGGAAACAAATCCTTTCTTAAAAAACATGCCAATTGGACCAGTCCCTAAGTTTGTTAGTCCTTTCATTACCTCTGGATCATGGGACATAAAATACCAAAATAATGCCTAGCCCTACCAACCCTATCAAACTGATCTAGATAACTCCAAAAAATGTTTTGCTGCATTTCTCCTTATCTTCCTGTTTTGTGACTAGATAGCACAAATGCTATTCAGTGATTCAGACTTTTTCCATATTGAAGGGAGATGAAACTACCTGAGTCCTAATTCTTTGGGGGTTATTTATTAAAGTCTGAATCCGGCTTTTCAGAGCTGCGGAGGTTATATATAAGTCAATGGGAGAGGTCCCTAGTTTCTGTGGGCTGCGCTAGAATTAGCCCGAAAATCGGACTTATTTTGGAAAAAAAATCCGAAAAAATCTGGCTTTTCGAGATAAAGCCAGACAAAATCGTACGATTCTGGGAAAAACAGAAAAAATCATACAATTTGGATTTTTGCTCAATTTTATTGAGTTTGTCCCTGATCAGATTAAATCCTGCTTTTTTTATTAATAAATTAGGTCACGTGAATTCTAGTTTGGTCAAACTTGTTTTATTTAAAAAAATCTAAAAACAAATTGGATTTTGAAAAATAACCCCCTCAATGTGGGTAGAGGTTCTAAATCCTACCCTGGTGCTTGGGTGGTGGAGCTACCACTGAAATACATTATTTCCTAAAATAAATCAATAAAAATGTGTTGTGGGAGGTAAACTTTCTTCAACCTAACACATATAGAAGTAAACCTACCAAATAGGGGTATCATCTCTTTTTGTAGAGGATCACAATGGATCCTATTATACTACTTGAAAATAATTTTGGCAAAGTGACTTTAGGTGATGGGTGAACTGTTACTTTTGAGTTCAGGCCCCTTTGAACGGAACATTTGGTCAGGCCCCCTCTTATCTTGTAAGATGGTAGTAACATTCTCACATTATCCAAAGAGTATGTATTATATCTAAATAGTTTCCTTTACTGAGGTGTGTTTATTTATGATTCAGAAATGCATGCATAAGAGCAGAAATGTACCCAATGCATAAACAACACTAGCAAATGTACCCAATGCATAAACAACACTAGCAAAGTGTGTACCTTCTTTAGCACATGAGATGCATTGCTCAGCGGCACTAAGATGCCCCACCTTGACCTGGTGATAAGAACAAGGTGTGGATGGGATGGACAGAGTAGAGAACACTGTGGATGACATAGTGCAAAGCCATAATGATTTAATGGAGGAGAATGCGCACTGAGTTACACCAAATCAAGCTCTTATGCGAAAACTTGGAGAATAGGAATCGCAGGTGTAATATCAGAGTTAGGGGGATCCCCGAAACAATCAAACAACCAGATCTAAAGGCATATCTTAGAAACGTATTCTCCACACTGGCGGCTGGATAGAACACATAGGGCTCTAGGCAACCCGCCTCCTAACTCCAAATTGCCAAAGGATGTTATTACAAAACTCCATTATTTTGAGAGTAAGGATAGTGATGTCAGCGTCTAGTGCGCGCCAAAGCATAGAACATCAGGGCGCTCAACTACAATTGTATAATGACATATTGTCTATTACCTTGGCTAATAGGCGAGCACTAAGGCAGACAAGATGACAGACAATATACTCTATCAGACATCTCACAATAAGTGCTTTCTTGTGGCACTGGGAATAGGAGAAAAACCACCTACTCCCCTTTCGTCATCGCCTAGCCGAGATAAAATGTAACCTTTATGGGAGGTAGCGTCAGAGAGAAGACGACAATGCAAGGAAGGAGAGGACAACCGCCCTTGCTCTTCAGCAACTACCTGAATCCCCCTATCTACTTTGGAAAATGGTGGATTACAGCCCGGAGCAACTCAAGATATTTTCTTTTTCTTTTACAGTAGGACTGGGCAAAGCTCAGTCATGTTCATGTTTACTCTCGTTAACCATCCAGATTTTGCACTAACCCCAATTACAGAACTTTGTGGAACAACATCCTCCACTAAACCCCCTGGGAAGGAGCCCTGTAGAGGTAAATATACAGAATTTTACCCAATTTGGGCTACGGAATGGCCATCTTACCATATAACATTTTTAAGGGTATGATATGCATATAGATAGTCACTCGCAAGTTTATGTTATCTTAAGTACATTGTTCATTTAATGTTACTGTTTATATTCATTATTTTTCTTAAGGCAATGCACATTGAAGGTGTTCATATTTTCTGTTTTGCAAAGATTGGAGGTGTTCTAACTGGTGTGCAGGATTCAGACATTGCTCCTGGCAGGCAAATTGTAGTGACAATATCAATTCATGGCGATATTGTCACTATCCCAAAATGGTTAAATTAAGATCACTTAATGTCAAAGGCTCAAGCTCCCATATGAAGTGGAGACTGATATTGTCTGAGTTAGTAAAACAACATGCAGACTGGTTAGCAAACATGTACAGTTCCAACTTAAGTGACAGATATATAGACCAGAATGACCATTATATAATCCTGGAGGGCACTCTAGAGGGTACGCTAATTGTTATTGTGAATGTATATGTTCCCAATGTCAGGCAAATACATTTTATGCAGAGAATTATGAATAAATTAGCAGCATGGCAAAACCAGAAGTTGATAATTGGTGGGGACTTTATAGCGGATATTAACCAAATCACGTGGTAAGATCACAATCCTATATTACTAACTATACCCCAATTGGTAGAACCGCCTCCACCCAATTCATGGCAACTGAATGAAAAAAGTGTTTTTGACGGAACTCCTACCATTTATGCAATGCCTCTTCAATAACTATCTGCAAGGGAATCCATTCCATAAGGAGACATTAAAATCATATATCACTGTAATTCCGATGGAAGGGAAAGATCTTACATCCTGTGCAAATTATCGGCCTTTATCCCTCCTAAATTCAGACCTGAAAATCTTCACCAAGATCCTAGCAAATAGGTTGAATCGCACCGTTCGTATTTAACCTTGCTTTTAGTTTAGGAGTGGAAGGACACTTTATTAAAATATGGGAACATACCACTGTGTTTCAAATTTATACATTTTTTGATGTCAGAACAACAAAAGGCAGATATGATAGAGATGTACCAATTATAAGGGTTGAAAGATTATATATACTTTAGATTACTTTGTACACTTAGTGTACCCAAATCTGCAAAAAAAGGACCCAGTGTACTATGAAAGTCTTTGCATGCATCTAGTCACGAGAAAGGGCCTGGTCTCAAGTGTATACAACTTTTTAAATGAACGACTGATAGAGGAAGCACCACATAAAAAAGAAAAACAGACTGCACTCACTTTTCTGCCCAAATTTGATATTGGGTGCACGTCTAGTAGCCTATTCACAACGGCTGCTCCAGGGTATACAAATTCCATCCAGTAGACAGCACTCCATTTTCAATAAAACCGTCTTTATTCTTATTTGGACAGCAACATCATGCAATGTTTCGAGTGGCACTCCACTCTTTGTCAATCACCACACGCATATATGACTCACTGGGAGACTGAGTTGGGCATTGAGATCTCTATAGAACAATGGGGTAAAAGATGGAGAAATACCTCTAAAACATAAATATGCACCACTCATAAAGAAAATATCTATAAGATTCTCTTTGAATTGTACCACACCCCTTCTTTGCTACATAAACTCTTCCAAAATACATCAGCTGCGTGCTGGCGATGTCAACAGAATCCAGCCACGTTACTGCATGTCTACTGGACATGTCAAGGATCACGTGCCTTACAATAGAGAAAGATCCACTGACTCACCTGTTGGACCTACTGCTTGAAAATGTAAGCAAACGTACACAAAAAGTTGCCCAAAGTATATTAATGGGAACAAGGTGCTTGACTGCTGCACATTGGAAGGACCCGGTGGCCCCGACCATAGCAGAACTAACCAACAAAGTACAGCAAATAAGGAGAATGGAATATCTAACTGCCCTCTTGCATGATAATTCACTGCCCTTTATGGAGGATTGGTTTTTATGGGACTTGTATTATGGCCAATTACAGCACCAGGTGTGACAATATGGTGTAAAATGATGGGTACATGATGGTACTTTGGTTTATCTTTCATTATAAAATTTTCAGTAGTGCCACACGGCCTTACATATCCCGAAAGCTGGTAAGCACGTAAGGGACATTTTGTGTTTTGGTACATTCCTATCTTGTCTATCTGTTTTCTCCCTAAATACATTTTACAATAAAATGTTCATGTCGTCTGTGTCTGCCACATGACGTACTACACACCCTCTGTCAAAAAATGCCAAATAATGGAAATGTTTTTCTTTCATGCTGTTATACTTTAATTGCTTTAATTGTTTTCTTTTTATTTTGTGTTTGGAAAAAAACAATAAAAATATGGTTATAAAAAAAGTTTTTCTCTGATGTGGAGTCCGTCTCCTGCTGCAAAAAACGTAAAAAATTTATATTTGACTGCAGTAGTTGACAAATCAGGAAATCTGAGAGAGGATGGCACATTGTGGGTAAAACAAATTTGCACCCCATTTGTAAACAATCCTATTTTTAGGATGTCTAATTCTATTTGACATCTGTTTCATTTTGTTGGGTGTAGAACAACACATACTACTGACTAACTCAGATAAATGCCCATTATTACTGTTTAAGCCATCAATAAACAGTGTGCTAGATGAATTAAGGGAGGCAGGCAACTCCTGCAGACTATCTGTGCCTCTTTATCTGATGCTGAACATTTCTGCACTGGACTTTCTGCACAGACATTACAGACGATAATTGCATATCTTATTAAAAAAGCTTGTTTGGTATTGCAGGGTGCTCATAGGTTCATTACCCCTGGTTACACTTCATTAAGATCCATTTTTCATGGCTGATCTTTGCCATTCATTAACTGTTTGACCTTGTGGTGTAGAACAAAGTGGAAATTCAAGTTTTATCATTCTTATATGGCACTATTAATGTAAAGTGTGACGTTGGTGGGGTGAGTTGCAATGGTGTTAAAGCCATGTAACAGAAACAATGTTTCTATAACTACACTATGTAACATATGACGAGGATCATTATCCAAGCAAGCTAATGCCACTGTGTCCCCAGGAGAGGCACTGTGAGCATTTACAATAATCTTTGACATAAAAATGACATGGATTCCATTATTATGAGAATCTGATTTGTATAGTAACTCTCTATATACATTTCCTAGTAGTGTACATCATTTCATAGCTCCAAGTCATTTTATATAAGTGTTGAATCTAACTTTGCTGCCCTACAGCAATTTTAAAAACTATTCTAAGAAATCCATTAACCTGATTTTCACAACTGCCTATCCAAACACTCATTAACAGCTAACGTGCCAATTTAATGCCTAGAAGTGATTTACAGATGCATTTAAATTGTTATTATGCATCCATTTACAGTATGTCTTCAAAGAAGGTTAGACAGATTGGGAGTGGATAAGGACAAACCACCATCATGTTTACAAGAGGGTTACATAATATATTTTTCTGATATAATTTATATCTAGTGAACCCACCAAAAATACAGCAGTATAATGATGTTCATATCTTTATCCTGGTCCAGGGATATCATGGGAACATACACTTTCCATAGAACTGCTGCTCCAAGCAACGGTACCTTGTACTTGACCAAAACTAAAATTTCATTAATCCTTATTGGATGCAAAACCATTGGGTTTATTTAATGTTTACATGATTTTCTAGTAGACTTAAGGTATGAAGATCCAAATTTACAAAATCTGTTATCCGGAAAACCACTGGTCCAAAGCATTCTGGATAACAGGTCCTATATCTGTATATGCTTTTAGAAAAACTTATTTCTAGTTGTTTTGATGTGGTTAGTCATGAGCGACTCTGTTTTGTTTCGCTTCACCAAAAATTAGGGAAATGGAAAGATTTTGCAAAATGCTAAATTGTGGTTAAAGCACAGCTTTTTCAGCACACAATACATTGGAGTCTATGGGGGAGTCAAATTCACTAAACGACGAAGCGCCTAACGCTAGCGTTCATTCGCTAGCGTATCGCAATTTCGCTAATTCGCCGATTCATTAACGGACGCTGGCGTAAATTCGCTAGTGTTACTTCGCACCCTTACGCCTAGCGAATTTGCGCAACAGATGTAACTACGCAAATTCACTGACGCGCGAATTATTGTGAACGCTACCTTTTACGCTAGACTTCCTTCGCCACCTCAGACCAGGCGAAGTGCAATAGAGTAGATAGGGATTGCTTCAAAAAAAGTTCAAATTTTTTCTAAGTCCCAAAAAACGCTGGCGTTTTTTCTTTTTTTATGGGTGATAGGCTGAAAAAGATCGAAATTTTTTTGGGGCTATCCTCCTTCCCCCCTACATTTCCTAACTCATGGCACTTAACTATACAGTGGGCACATGTGTAGGGCTAAATAAAAATTTTAATTGCTGTTTTGACGGTTTCCCAGGCTTGTGTAGTTCTGCTACATATACCTCCATTGGCGCTGTATGCAAATTAAGCATCTCTAGCGTAACTTTGCTTTGCTTGGCGAATTAACACTAGCGCAACTTCGCAACCTTACGCTTCCCCTGAGCGCAACTTCGGATTTTAGTGAATTTGCCTAAAATACGCCTGGCAAAGTGTGGCGAATCGGATGCTGGCGCAACTATGAAGCTTAGTGAATTTGCCCCTATGGGTGTCTTTTGCTGCAAAACCTGGCAAAAATTTCACGCATCACTAGATCATGTGAGTACTGTTGTGGAGTATTTCATATTTCATTTGAGATTCAATTCAGTTCGGAAGATCTTATTAAACTGCTTATCAAGTAAAAACTTTATTGTAGTCAAAAAAAACTTTATTGTGGCAAAAAATGTAAGTGAATAAGTAGAAACATTTTTTCTGCTTGAATTGAATCTCGTCCATAAGATTTCACGTGATAAACCACGTGATAACTTTTACTCACTGAATTGAATCTGGCCAAGTACTGTATTTGTTAAGGTTTACATTTATTCTAATAGTGCTATACATAATTTAGTAGTGATATGTCTAATACAATGGAGTGGCTTCTTTAATTTACCTTGTTTTCAATTCCCTACCACTGAGATGAAATGAAGAAGCCTCTTGTATATGCAGTAAAATTGGCCCATTCAGTCTCAATTTCTGTTTGAGAACAAATCAGCTGAATTGATGCAAGAATAGATGGAAGAGCATAGAATGTAAAGAAGTCTAGTTGGGATATGTAATAAAATACACAAAGTTAAGCCAGGAGCAGTAACCCATAATAACCCATCAGAAGGAAGCATTTACTGGTAAAAGAAAACATCTTATTGGTTGTTATGGGTTCTGGAGAGGTCTATTTATCAAAATTTGCATGTATGAGGTTTAGAGTTTTTTTCTACTTCAAATACATTCACAATTCTAAAAAAAAAATGTATGTTTGCTTATTTACGAAAAAATCCTGTAATGTAAAAAATAAATACAGTCGTGAAAAAAAAATATCTCAAATGTTTGGAGTTTATAGATGTTAAAAATCTGGAATTTGTGAGACTCAAAAACTTGTGAATTTTAGAGACTTAAAAACTAATTAAAACTCGAAAACTTGAATCTAAAAAAAAATGGCTTGAATTTTCACTTAGAACAACAACTATTAACTTCTAAATTAATTCCTCAGCTTTTAGATGCAAATTTTTTACATTTGAGGTTTCTTTGCTTAATAAATTCCAGACATTCAAATTTTTTTAAATATAAAACGAATTTGTGAGATTTTGTGCAAAAATATTTGAATTGTGGCAAAAACTCAAAATCGATCCTTGATAATTCACCCCTTAGTGTCTTTTATTACAAATGGCCGTATGAGAATACAGAGCTTGAGAGAGGAGAGGAGGAAAAATCATTTGGAGATTAGGCCTATTGTCTTATGGTTCTAGTGGGATGCTGCCATCATAGTCTGACACTGCTTTTCACCATTAAATACTCTGTGTAAGGTGCCATATTATAAATGTAATTGTTTATTTGCATTAATTTGTTTTTGAAATGGCAACAGAAGTGTTATAATATTAACAACTATTTAAACTAGCTTGCCAAATTTCAAGTGCAATACCTTCATTATAATGCAAAACAGTCTGCCCAGTTGCATAGGAAAGATTAAGCTATTAGACATTTAGAGAACTGTAGAATATAGACATCTTGGATATTGTTTATGATATTATAAATATCTCATGTACAGAACCATGACATAATGGTAATGATCACATTAGAATATTGAAAAACAGCTTTTATTTATAAATACATTTTATTTCATTCTTACTCTCCCTTTAACCATGAGCAGCAATGTTTATAATTGTGATTCATTAAAGTACATCTGAGTTTTAGCCATATCCTCTGGAGTTAATTAAAATATATTCACTTTTTTTTAAAGAAACATTATAATCTCACAAGAAGCTCATTATAAAAAGGTTATTCTAAAATAAATGTGTAATAATGGGAAAGCTAGAAGCAGGCTTGTTGACATACAACAATAGTGCAGTTTACATCTTTTAATTTTTCCAATTATTAAGCTTGTGTCTGTGTGAACATAGCATGGATTTTAAAATAAATTGTCAGGGAACTCATTATTTTAGAAATGATCTCTTTTCCCTGAAGAAAAGGCTACTGTGAGCAAAAACACAAACTGCAAGGAGAATTCTTTGTAGGACAAATGAGATTTAATTTTGAATGATAAGGTTTAGCAGTAGAGTGATATGTGAGGAGATAGTGAAGTTCATTTTTTAGGTGTGTTTGCCTGAGAGTGACTATTATGATAAGTTTCATGTATATTTAATTTGGGCAAAGGTAAAATCAACATAACACAAATAATAATATTGGAATTTGCCTGGCACCAAAGTGCTTAACGAAGGTGCCCGGGAAAAATCAGCCGCGTCCAAAAAAAAAATTGACACACGGCAAAAATGATGTGCGCATAAAAATTGACCCGCTTCAAAATTGTTTTGGCGCCGACGTTTTGCGCAACAGCATAGATTCGCCCATAACTACACTGGAATGCTGTTTATATAATTAGCATGCTTATGTTTTTCTTTATAACCTAACCCAATTCTCATTTCAGTGTTTGTGTTTTTTTGTAAATTTGAATGTTTGCTGATTTGGGAAAAACTGCCAGGAAAATGGTTCAAATCACAGACAAATGGTGTGCAAAGGTAGAACATAAGGATGAGCAAATCTTTTGATATGTTTCACCTACAAAAAATGCCCATGGATGCTAATGGATAGTAAAATAAAAATTGGTCTGCTTTTTTAAAAAAACACCCATTGACTTCAATGCGTTTGGTGAATTTTTTGAAACTTTTTGGCGATGGGAAATGATTCAGATTCACTTATCACTTCATACCCCCAAATACTGTGCTTAAAGTCATTGCTGTAATAGGTGGTTCTAAAAAAAAATATTGAGCTGAGAAACTTTAACGAACAGCATATTAAAGTTTTTTTTTCTACCAGTCACATTAAAAAACTAAGGGGGGAATGTAATTAAAGTCGCAAAGAGCAAAACAGTTTGCACCAATAAGAATAAAAATCCACAATCCACAATCCCGCAATGTAATATTGTTTCTTAAACTGTTATTGCATTGCAAATTTTAATTGCGCACTCTTAAGAAGTGCTTGAAGGTGTTGTAATCTTTTGGAGCAAACATAACGACTTTTTTAGTAAGAAGTTTTATTACATTTACTGCGCATTGGCGAAAACTATAACATACGCAAACGGTCTTCCACTGTCAGAAGTGGTCACTGGGTTTCTGGGTTCGCAAAAGCTATATTAAATCTGCGCAAAGCAAAATTTGTTCGCCCAACGGCATAACTTTTCGCATTGAGAATAGTTTTTCCATTACCAACTTTTATTACATTCCCCTGTAAATCTGCAATTTTAGTGTTGGATTTGTATTTCAGTAAAATGACAGCTTTTGCAAGGAACTTTATATATTAAAGACAAAAATATATATTGTGTTTATATATATATATATATTCAGGTAGTGAAAACCAAGGGCACAGCACAGTTTTCAGCACAGAAATGGAGATGGACACCACTTTTCACGTTCAAATGCAGCTTTGATGGCTTTTATTTTTAATACAATGAGCAGGTTCAGCACATTTGCTTCACATAAGCATTAACGATCCCACTATAACACCCTCAGTGGCTCACGTTTCCAGCCCTCATCGGTGTGGATGTACACAGTCCAGTACAAGTCCCAGAATCCTCTCTTGGGTTCAATCTAGACACTCTTGTCTCCTGGGAGGGGTTTCTCTTGTCCTCTCTCCAATTCTTTAACTCTATGGAGAATTACACTCTTTTCCCAGCTACACACAAGACTCCTTCCTCTACTCATGGAGGTTTTCACGGCCCCTCATCCTCCTCCACTGAAAGAGGTCTCAAGGGGGAAGCACTGAGGTGTAGCTCCACACCTCCTTTTAACTAATTGCACAACTGCCTCTAGCTTGGCAGCTGAAAAACCCTTAGGCTAAGGTCACACCTGGCTATTCGGGGAGATTGTCGCCTGGCGACTAATCGCCTCTTCTTTGGGGCAACTAATCTCCCCGAACAGCTTCCCCCTGTCTTCTGTCTGCTACAATGAAAAAACGCCTGCTGCATGCGCGGCGCTTCATTTTCCAAAGTCACCCGAAGTTGCCTCATGAGATTAGTCGCCCCAAAGAAGAGGCGATTAGTAGGATTTAGTAGACTAAATCTCCCCAAATCTCCAGGTGTGACTTTACCCTTAATGGATCATGGAATGAAAGGCCCATCCTTTCTCCTCCATTCACTCCAGAGACCCATTATCCGGCTTTTCCTAGGTCCGGTACACAACTACAGCTATGCTTGCTGCAGACGCACTTTTCCTTGGAGTTTTATATTCACCAGTCTAACACTGGTGAAATATACACAATATTTTGCCCTTTTTACACACATATCTTACAATATTTATATAATTAAATATACATGTAACATTGCTTAGGTGTATTTAGGAAATGCCGCTGTATCATATTATGGAGATGGCACCTTTTTCCCCAAACATTTCTAATTTTGAAGACAGCAACCATTTATTGTAGCCTAGATGAGCAATTCAGGATGATTGTCTTTTGTGGTGTTATGGAGTTTTAAATTTGAAAGAATAGGGTTTATGACAGCCATAAAAAGAGAATTTTAAGAATCTCTGTAAATAAATACCCTTATCTGCAACAAATTAACAGGGGTTTTCTGAAAAGTGTCTTAATGCATTGTAGGCTCTAGACTACTAGGAATACCTCCAGGAAAGTAGTTCAGAATCATTTCTTTAAAAATGGACTTGATTCATTGAAGAAGTCTCAAGGCATTTAATTGAATTGACCCCACTGCAAAAAAGCTTTTACTTACAATTTATATAATCTCATGGTGGGAAGAAAATGACACATGGTATTATTTACATATAATACATATTTATATTTACATACAGAAAACTATAGCACTTAATTATTGTCCTGGCATGATGATTAATTCCCTTTATGGCTGTAATACGTATCACTGAATACAGGTTCTCATGAGAATTACTGCATACATTTAATACCATGTATTAATGGAGACCACATTGTATAAAATCTCAAACAATCCACATTAATAGGAAGCTTAATGCTTTTACACAGGAGAACAGTCCCAAAACTCCACACACAGCATACCCTCATTAGCACACATGCCTCCAATAATTGTTTATACATTGCAGAGAACCATATCTGTAATAGCTCTTCCACCCACCCTAACATTAATACTCCACTGCAGATTAATACCTGCAGTGGGGTAATGTCTTCTGGTAAATCATTAAGATGCAATGGGCTTCTCTGACCTTGTTTTAGTTAAACCTGATAAATGGTGTACTTTCTAAAAGGTTAAATGATTTCTGTGCTAACTTTTACCAATTTGGTCTACAAAGATATGAGGTTTCTGTGAATGGGCTTTTTTATGACATAAATATAACTGACTTTGGAAGGACTAGAGCTTTATAACTTTCCACTGCAAAACTATGTAAAATATATACAAGTATCCTAAAACAAAAATCAGTTGCAATAGGCACATTAAGATAAGAGTCATGCACATCCACCTGTAATAACTAGGCTTATAACACAAATATAATAGTTTAATCATAAAGAAAAAAGCCCTCTACTTTCAAAGTATTCATATTTTTACTGTAAAACCACACAGCACTATTTAAATATATTATTAAAAATGAAATATGATTATACCAAAACAAGAAAAAGAGATAAAAAACAAGGAAAAGAATAAAAAAAAGCTAATGACTATCTTTTCTAGATGTACAGTTGTTTCCATAGTATACTGACCAATATTTCCTTGAGGTGAACCAATAATTAACAAAATAAGGATTTTTCATTTCTTTCATATTTAGGATTTTAATATTTTCCATATGATGGCATTCAAGTGTTCAATATTTAAACTATATATAATATATTATATTATTATAATATATTATTATATATTATATTGTATTATTATATTATATATTAATATTGAAATTGATCAGGGAAATGTAGAATGTCATTTCTATACTTTTTAATGCTTCATTCGCATCAGGTTAAAAATAGATCCTTTCCATGCACATGTCAAAGCAACATAGGCACATAGATTACCTGCCCTATAGATCAAGTGGAAAATAAATACACTTCCAGAAGTAAATAATGAAGTAAATGCAGGTCCCATAGGATCAATGTTTGGCTGTGACTTGTTGTGAATGTGAATAATCTGATACTACAAATGACGCAAGGAAGCTAAATAACATAGCAACAGGATGATTTCCATCTTTGAGGATAGATAGTGTTTGATACCTCAAAGAAGAGTCAATTGTGACTCTCCCCTTTCTTCATAAACACTTGCAGACCAATCTGCATGCAGCTACACACAGATCAAATCTCATACAAACTGTATTCAGAGAAAATAAATGCACTCACCCAAAATGCTTACATACATGTATGTCTCATACATGAGACCTACAGCTCACGCTACCCTCTATGTACAAATGTAATAATGACAGTACACAGTAACCTAGTGTTTTACTTTTATATTACCTTATATCTTTTATAAAAGTCTAACTTAATATTGCACTATTTTACTGCTCATGCCAACATAACTACTAGTTTACCTGAACTCATGAGTACATCAAAGTGTTCCTGTTTCCAATTTATCCTTAATGCATGGCAGGGAAATTACAGTCATTTAGCTACTATGAAGTAGACAACACCATGCTAAGTGACTGCTGAAAGATTGTACAGTAGTTGACCTTTGTATAAACTATGAGAAAGCTGGTATATTAATGGACTGTAATAATATATTTAATGTAGCTCAATATCTATATGTCAGACTTGGATACGGTATATGTTGACACTGCTAGCAATTCTGGCAAGGCAAATCGGTGAAATGTTATTCTGTAGAGAAAGAGCATATAGATAGTAAATAGTCCCATTTATTAGAATATTATATTTCTATTTGTTGTACTTATTTTTTTCTGTTTATCTTTTTCCCATCATCAATCAGCTTATCGGTAGCTTTCTGCCTTCTTTCTCTCCTCTGCAATGTTTTCCTTCAACTTGCCACCCCTTTCCTTCTCCCCATGTTCAATATCCCTCACCCGGCACACCTTTTCCTTCTTCAATATTACCTTCATGGAACTAGGGCAGCTTTTTTATTTTAACCAAATTCTACCACTCCTTTTGCATTGAATGTAAATATTTTGTTCTTTTTTTCCCCCACTCCTAATACCCCATCTGTTTATTTTTTTTAACCTGGGTGGTAATGTATAGAGGCAGTGTGAAATTGTACCCCTGTTACTAACAGTAGAACTGAGAAGGTGTCACAGTGTGGAAATTGTGAAAAGGGTTAAAAGCTTCTCCCAAGCTTCTACTGGAGGGGATTCCAACCACTAAAGTGTATCATCACAAGGTGAACTTAAAGCCTGCTAATTCTGTCTACACAGTGGTCCCAGTGTACTATACTAATGAATATTACTGCAATAAACCTACCTCAGTTACTACACTTGCACTTGTACTACATGGGTATTTAGCAACTGGTAAGTTATACCTGCAAGGGATTTTTTTTTTTGCAAACAAGCTTTGTGCTTTACTAACTCAACTCAGGTTGGAAATGTCACGGCCGGCACCCAATACCAGAACAAGTGCCAAGTCTCGGCTCGGATTCACCAGTAGTGTGACCACCATTGGGCTTCGGGAGGAGCCCTCGGCTTACTTGGGTGCCACCTGGACTTAATGAGGGGTACAAGGCCAGATGTTCTGGCTGGCAAAGGGGCACGGCTGTTAGCAGAGTCTTTTAGGTCGAAGGTCACGGTACAAAAGGACTAGGCAAGCGGATGGTCAGACAGGCTGGGTCGAGGCAGGCGGATATCAGAATCGTCAGGCAGGCAAGGGTCAAAACCAGGTATCAATCAGACAGATGGGATCAGGCAAGAGAGTGGTCAAAGTTCAGGCTGGGTCAGGATTCAGAATTCAGAATAGTCAGGAAACAGGCAGGGTCAAACATGGATAATCAAACAGGGTTCAGGTTGAGGTTCAGGTTCAGGAAGCACAAGGCTCAGGAAGCACCAGGATATCAATCCTATCACGGGCAAATTGCATAGGACTGAACTGTCCTTTTAAACCTAAATTTTCGCGCCACTGCGCGTCAAGTTGTGCGCTGGCGTCATCACGCCAGCGCCTATAACTAGAGTGAGGCGCCCGTGCCTTAGGAAGAAGGAGCGGCGTCCCTGCCGTGCCACTAGGACACCAGGTACTGTTACAGGAAGCTTCTCACAGAGGTTTAGGATAGAGGAGATATGGACCACAAAAGGGTACCTCCACAAGGAAAACGTAAAACCTACAGATACGGTTTCCACCGTGCTGTCAATGTACTCTGCTCTGCTAATGTTTGTCACTGCAGCAAATATACTTAACTTGTACTACAAGAGTGCCTACTGTGTTTTTCAAATAAACCTGATTTTGTGGTGTCATTCAACATCATCATCCCTTAAACCACACAAACAAAATGGTCCAGCTAAGAGAGAGAGAGGGTCATGGTGTAACTGTGATCTTGGCCCATAGTTAATGGACAAAGAAAGTGCTTCATTATAAATATATTCAGACAGAAGGAAAATTCACACACAAAAATAAGCTAGACACATTGATTGTTGAGGAGCTTGGTGGCCCATTTAATGACAATAGTTTATTCCATTATTATTATTATTATTATTATTATTATTATTATTATTATTATTATTATTAATAACAATCATTGAATTTAGCAACTGGTTAGTTGTACCTACAAGAGAAAGAGAAATTGCATGTCTTGCTATGTTCCAGGCAACCTTTATCCAACCTTTGTACAGTATATCACTTACTCAACACCTTAACCGTTTAAAATAATTGCAATGCTTTTTTTTTATTAAGAGAACACAAACTATACCTACACATTTAAAATGTAAGATCAAAGAACATTCAATCAGAAGCATAAATGGGAATAAGGAACAACTTACAACCCAAGATTAATGAGTCACACACAGGAGACAAGGATAGATGTGGAAGAGAAGGTGGCAGACTTAAAATGCACAAGTAAATGCAAAAGCTTAATTAATCAATAGACCAATTTGTAAAATGAGACAGGGAAATAATCCATCGGTAGAGGCAAAGCAAGCCAGCTCCCACTGGGAACAAAGTGGTTTGCTTTGAAATCATATTGTGTAACACTTTATAGTTAAAACAAAGGTTTATTTTTGCATAACCACTTTGTGCAACCTATGATTCATTATCAGCATTTACTAAGTTGTATATTGCTCTTCCAGTAATATGTATTAGCATCACATTTTAGATGTATAACATATCACTCTTCCCATATCCTTTGCATGTCTTATAGCACATTATTCTATATTTAGGGCTATATATTTATTATACATTTATGCAGCTATGATCGTAATTATAGATCTACTGAGTGGTCAGGTGTTTGCAGGTTCTAATATTGGTAAAGAATTTGATAAAACAGCAAGTGTCTTTGGGATAGTTTGTGGCCAAATACATTTTCCATCATTACTGCATAGTTTATATATTTTATATATATTATATTAATATATTTTATATAGTTTATATATTTTAAAGGAGAAAAAATTATTACAAACTGTAATGGAGTCCGAGGTCGGTTTCCAAAATGGTGGCCAAGATGGCGTCCAGGATGGTGGCTCCCTGGTTCCTCACGGACGCAGCTGGATGATGCCGACCTCTTCCCACACCCTGATTGGTCGCCGGCGACGGAACAGACGTCGGCGTCAATAAGTTGCGCTGGCGTCGGTCGCACACGCCAGCGCGTCGGTCACTGACGCCAGCGCGTTTGCGCACTCGTCATGACGCCGATGCGTCCAAAATTGGCGCCAAATCTAGGCCTATATTAAGGAACTCTGGAAATCCTTCAGTGCCCAATTATAGGTTTTAGCTTGCTACTCCTGGGTGTGTTCTTGTAAATCTTTTGCTATTGTGTACCGATCCTTTGCCTGAATTCCTCGACCTTGAACCTCTTCTGCCTGGACTGACTTTGTTGCCTGTTGACCATTCTCTCGTCTCATCCTTATCTGTACTGCGAACTTGGACATTGCTACCTCCTCCCTTGGTCCTCACTACTTCTGAAGCCTTCGGGCCTTACATTATAATTGGGCCATGGACCCTTCGGAGGAAACCCCAGCGCCGCCTGATGTCGGTGGAGCGCTTCGTGGACTGGCTTCTAGGATGCAGTCCTATGAGGTACAGCAGTCTCATTTTGGTCAGGCCCTGGAAACAATACTGGCAAAGTTGTCGGCCCTAACACCCGCTGATCCTGTTCCCGTACCTGTACCTGTGTCTCCACTCCATGTCTCTGAGCCCCGCATTCCGGCTCCCCCACTCTACAGTGGTGACCCCGAAGCTTGCCGCGGGTTTGTCAACCAGTGCGAGGTCCAGTTTGCACTCTTACCCAGCCAATTTGTATCCGAGCGTGCCAATGTGGGCTTCATATTCCACAGGTTCCAACCTACTCTGGCTCCTCGTTTTCAAAGACCCTTCCTTCCCAATCCGGCTTCCACCTTGCCTTCTCCAACTCCTGCGGCTTCTGCTTCTTTCTTTCTTTCCTGCCTACGGAAGAACCTATGCAGATCGGACGGGCCCGTCTTACCGAACAGGAAAAGCTTCGGAGAAGGGCTGCTGGACTTTGCCTCTACTGTGGTGGAAAATCCCACTTCGCCTATGAGTGCCCAGTGAAGCCGGGAAACGCCAGCACCTAGGTAAGACTGGGGAGACTTACCTGGGTGGAATTGGTCCTTCTCCCCATTCTTCTGCTCAACGCTTCCTCCTTCCTGTGCAGATTCGTTTTGGAACCCAGACGATTTCTTCTGAAGCCTTCCTTGACTCTGGCGCAGCTGGGAATTTCATGGATAAAGTCTTCGCTGAAAGTCACTCCATTCCCCTGCGATCCCTGGCTGTTCCCCTTCGTGCATTGGCGATAGATGATCGTCCATTGTCTTCTGCTATTATTTCTCACTCCACCGATGAACTTTCTGTTACTGTGGGAACCATGCATCTTGAAAGATTGTCAGTTTTAATTGACTGTCCTTCTACTCCCATTGTGCTTGGTTTGCCTTGGCTAAATATCCACAACCCAGTAATAGACTGGGCTTCGTCTCAGATCTCCCGATGGAGTTCTTTTTGCCAACAAAATTGTTTACTTACCAAATCCATCATTAAAGTTTCATCTGTGTCTCCAAATTCTTCTCTGCCCTCTGTTTATCAAGCCTTTTCCGATGTCTTCAATAAAAAATCTGCCGAAGTCCTGCCTCCCCATCGCCCCTATGATTGCCCCATCGAACTTTTTCCTGGGTCCATGCCTCCCAGGGGCCGCACCTATCCGCTTTCTCCTTCTGAAACCCGTGCCATGAAGGAATACATCCAAGAGAATCTGCAAAGAGGCTTTATTCGTCCTTCTTCTTCTCTGGCTGGGGCTGGCTTCTTCTTTGTAGAAAAGAAAGATGGAGGTTTGCGGCCCTGCATTGACTATAGGGGTTTAAATAAAATTACAATTAAAAACCGTTATCCCCTTCCCCTCATCTCTGAACTGTTCGACCAACTCAAGGGGGCTTGTCTTTTCACCAAGTTAGATCTTCGTGGGGCTTACAATTTAATCCGGGTTAGAGAAGGAGATGAATGGAAGACCGCATTCAACACTCGTGATGGGCATTATGAGTATCTAGTGATGCCATTCGGCCTCTGTAACGCACCCGCGGTTTTCCAAGAATTTGTAAATGACATTTTCAGAGATTTGTTGGGCCAATACGTGGTGGTGTACTTGGACGATATTCTTGTTTTTTCCAAGAACCTTGCTGAGCACCGTCTTCAAGTCCAAGAAGTCCTTTCCCGTCTGCGGAGAAATAATTTATTCGCCAAGTTGGAGAAGTGTTCCTTTGAGGTTTCGTCCATCTCCTTCCTTGGTTACATCATTTCTCAACAGGGCTTCAGAATGGATCCTGCCAAAGTATCCGCTATCCAGGACTGGCCTCTCCCCACCAGTGTTAAAGCTATCCAAAGATTCATTTGCTTCGCTAACTATTATAGACAATTCATCAAGGGGTTTTCATCCAAGATTGCTCCCATTCTTTCTCTTATCCGAAAAGGGGGTAAGCCTCAGCATTGGCCTTCAGCTTTGGAAACATTCAAGACTCTTAAAACTTCTTTTTCTTCCGCTCCCATTCTCAGACACCCTGAACCTCTCCAGCCATTCTTCATTGAAGTTGATGCTTCAGATGTCGGTGCTGGAGCAATTTTGTCCCAAAGAGCGTCTACTGATGGAAAACTACATCCCTGTGCCTTCTTTTCGAAAAAAATCACCTCTCCTGAACAAAATTATGATGTAGGAAATCGTGAGTTACTGGCCGTCAAACTTGCTCTAGAGGAATGGAGACATTTGCTGGAAGGTTCTTCCGTCCCTGTGACCATCTATACGGACCATAAAAATCTAGAGTATATCCAGACACTCAAACGCCTCAATCCTCGTCAAGCTAGGTGGGCACTATTCTTCTCTCGTTTTAATTTCATTCTAACCTTCCGGCCTGGTGCTAGGAACAGTAAGGCAGACGGTCTTTCTAGAAGCTTTCTTCTCGAAGATCTCACTTCTGCAGAACCGGAATCCGTTGTGCCTCCTACTAAGATCATCGCTGCTCTTTTTCCCTCCTTGGCCTCTCAATTGTCTGTTCAATCTTCTGCTCCTGTAGGAACTCCTGTTGGTGTTGCCTTTGTCCCTCCTGAACTTCGTCATTCCATTCTGGTCCAGTCCCACAGCTCCAAGCAGGCCGGTCATCCTGGAATCAAAAAGACCACTGAACTTCTGTCTCGTCTTGTATGGTGGCCTTTAGGGATGTAGCGAACCGCCGCCGATGTGTTCGCGAACGCCGTTCGCGAACACCGGCAAAATTTGCGAACAGTTCGCGAACTGTTCGCGAACTTCGAACATCCGAAAATCGTTCGATTCGAACGATCGAAGGATTGAAATCGTTCGATCGAAGGATTTTCGTTCGAATCGAACGATCGAAGCCATTCGATCGAATGATTTCATTCGATCGAATGCTTCGATCGTTCGATTGGAACGAAAATCCTTCGATTTTAGCGGTCGAATGGGCGAACGATCAAACGATTTTGACGCGAACGCCTATTGGCGAACGTCGCGCGACGCTCGCGAACTTGCGGCGGACGCGAATAGTCGAAGTTCGCGCGAACTAGTTCGCCGGCGAACAGTTCGCTACATCCCTAGTGGCCTTCCCTAAGAAAAGATGTCAAAGACTTTGTTTCCTCTTGCTCTGTGTGTGCTGTATCCAAGTCTGGACGTTCCCCTCCTAAGGGGTTACTCCTACCACTACCTATTCCTTCTCGCCCATGGACTCATCTATCTATGGACTTCATTGTGGATCTCCCTAATTACTCTGGTTACACAGTTATCTGGGTGGTGATTGATAGGTTCAGCAAAGTGGCACATTTTACTCCTCTTCGGAAACTCCCCTTTGCTCCTGAACTTTCCTCACTGTTTATTAAACACATTTTTCGCCTCCACGGTTTCCCTGCCGAAATTGTCTCTGACCGTGGATCTCAATTTGTTTCCAAGATTTGGAGGTCCCTGTGTAAAGCCCTTGGTGTCTCTCTTCAGTTTTCTTCTTCTTACCATCCACAATCTAATGGAGCGGCAGAGAGGGTTAACCAGGCCCTTGAACAATTTCTCCGATGCCATGTATCCTTGTGCCAGGACGATTGGGCTGATCTGCTTCCATGGGCTGAATTCGCACATAATAATGCCTTACATGTTTCTTCTGAAAAATCTCCTTTTTTTGTATGTATGGTCTTAACCCTTTGGCTTTTCCTCAGGACTTATTACTCATTAATGTCCCTGCCGCCAATGACCAAGCTGCCCACATGTCGGCCATCTGGCACGCCACTGTTGTCAATCTGGAGAAAAATTCCTTGGTCCAGAAAAGATTCCTTCCCCTCTGTATGCACCCGGTGACAAGGTTTGGCTATCTACACGGAACATTCGTCTCAAAGTCCCCTCTCCTAAACTTGGTCCCAAGTTTATTGGTCCCTTCTCCATCTCTGAGATCATCAATCCGGTGGCTGTCCGTTTACAACTTCCCTCGGAAATGCGGATTCCGAACGCCTTCCATGTCTCCTTGCTCAAACCTGCAGGTACTTCTTCTTCTTCTTCCTCAGCTCCTATCGTGGTGGACGGTCATCAGGAGTTTGAGGTGAAAAGAATCCTGGACTCCCGGATTTCGAGGGGCACCCTACAATACCTCATTGAGTGGAAGGGGTTAGGCCCTGAGGAGTGCTCCTGGATAAGAAGTTCAGATGTCCATGCTCCCCTCCTGGTCCGAAAATTTCATCGGCAGTTTCCTTCTAACCCAGGTGGTCCTGAGGCACCCCCTAGGGAGGGGGGTACTGTAATGGAGTCCGAGGTCGGTTTCCAAAATGGTGGCCAAGATGGCGTCCAGGATGGTGGCTCCCTGGTTCCTCACGGACGCAGCCGGATGATGCCGACCTCTTCCCGCACCCTGATTGGTCGCCGGCGACGGAACGGACGTCGGCGTCAATAAGTCGCGCCGGCGTCGGTCGCACACGCCAGCGCGTCGGTCGCTGATGCCAGCGCGTTTGCGCACTCGTCATGACGCCGATGCGTCCAAAATTGGCGCCAACTCTAGGCCTATATTAAGGAACTCTGGAAATCCTTCAGTGCCCAATTATAGGTTTTAGCTTGCTACTCCTGGGTGTGTTCTTGTAAATCTTTTGCTATTGTGTACCGATCCTTTGCCTGAATTCCTCGACCTTGAACCTCTTCTGCCTGGACTGACTTTGTTGCCTGTTGACCATTCTCTCGTCTCATCCTTATCTGTACTGCGAACTTGGACATTGCTACCTCCTCCCTTGGTCCTCACTACTTCTGAAGCCTTCGGGCCTTACACAAACTTAGAATAGATGGGTATTCTATTTCCTGTTTTATTAATTTGACATCCAAAACCCGTCAATATTCTTTAATATACAAGCAACAAAAATATATAAATATAGTACTGTATATCTTATCTAGGGCACCCAGGTAAAGGAACTGTTTATGGTGTGCACCTTAAATAGAGCATAGCTATCCTGTTTAGATAATCTTGGTATCCTCCACTTTATAATGGTCCTTGTCCAAAAACCAGACGATTTGCCCAAGTGGATCCATCATGCTGTCCATTAGATTATAACACTGGATATACAGTACTTAACCCAAGTTCTACCCTGCCAAAGATTTAATGGCCCGTGTGCTGAATGCATGGGTTTTGGGTGTGACATTTGTTTGTAGCACACACCAGAAATAAGGTTTTTGAGATTAGTAGGCCAGATGTGTTTTACACAGACTGTGGTGTATATGTTCATGACTTTGGTGATGGCAGTGCCTGATAGCATGGAGTTAAATACTGGTAAGTGCTGTCTCCAACCCCGCTCCCAAACACCATAAACCTATGGCTGATGGCAAAGTTGATTTGAAAGAGTCAGAATTCTCATAGTAGTAGTATACAATGTCTGTTAAACACTGAGAAATAAAAGATAAAAAGTTCTCAGTAGAGCATTCTGAGCAAGTTTACTTTAGTTTTTCATGTGACTTTAGATACTTGTTAAAAAGGTTCATTGAAAACATGTTTTTCGTATTCATAACTTGGGTATGTGTTATGGGGAGCCACATTTACCCTTTCTTCATCCCCTCCATGCTTACGGTTCCACTACTTACAATAGTGTAAGCAATAGTGATGGGCGAATAAATTTGTCAGGTGCGAATTTGCAGCGAATTTTCGTGTTTCAATGGCGGCAAATAAATTTCGGACGTGTATCGGTATAGTTGCTCGCGTCAAAACTGTTATGCATCAACATTATGTGGACACCCATTGACTTTAACAAGGGTGTCAAATTTGATGCGGGCATCAAAAATCACGTTTTGCTAATTTTTCGCCATTTTGAGAATTTCGCTGGAAATTCACAAATTTTTTGGTGAAGCAAAACAGGACAAATTCGCCCATCACTGGTAAGCAACAGTAGGAGAGAAAAAATGAGAACAAGCTTAATTTTCCTGATGCAACTGATGTCAGGTGTACAGGGCAGGTATACCTATTGACCCAGATATTTAAAATGTATTTCATTCTGGCTGACAGTTGTGAAAAGTTTGTGAAAACTGACCAGAGGAAGTAATTACACCAATGGACAATTTGACATTTCATAAATCAGTCCCTAGGTGTTTAGCCTTAGTGAAACTACTTTACCTGTCCAAACTTACAAACAAGGGAAAGTTGTGCTCACCACTATTTTTTAAAACCATTAGGCAGGGGTGCAATGAGGCTGTGACCACAAAACACATATAGTCAAACACAAGAGTCCTCTGCACTCAACCCATTATCAATATATAGGACTGGCCAGATATGGGATGACTTTGACGTAGTTGGCCAGCTTAAATATATTGCAATATATGGACAAACAATCCCTGTTTTGTTTAAAGGGTAAGGCATTTTTTAGTAGCAGTATGCACAAAATGTCGCTGTCTTAAATATATTGATAATGGGTTGAGTGCAGAGGACTCTTGTGTTTGACTATATATATACATATATATATACATATATATATATATATATATATATATATATATATATATATATATATATATATATATATATATATATATATATATATATATATCTTTGTGCTCAGACTCCCCCTCTCACTCCAGTGGTAACACTCTGGATCTCATATTTACCAGACTCTGTTCAACCACCAATTTTACTAACTCACCATTTCCCCTCTCTGATCACAATATGCTCACATTTCAACTCTCACTAACTCCCTCCTCACCCCCTGCTATGCCCCAAACACGTACTTACCGTGACTTGCAAGCTGTAGACGTGTCACATCTCTCTTCTTCCTTTGACTCTCTTCATCTCATGTCCTAATGTGGCTACCTCTGTCTACTATAGTACTCTCACCACTGCCCTAAATGAGCTTGCTCCTATAAAAACTAAACGTTCTAGACCCAAACCACTTCAACCTTGGCATACTGCTCATACAAAAGCGCTCCAAAGACACTCAAGTGCACTTGAGCGTCGCTGGCGCAAATCCCGTTCAGAATCAGACTTTTGGAGCTACAAATCTGCCCTGCGCTCCTTTAACACCAGCCTCTTCCAAACAAACATACTTTACTTCACTCATTAACTCCCTTTCTAAAAAACCAGCACAACTTTTCTCCACCTTTAACACTCTCCTTTCCCCTTCTCAACCCCCTCCATGCACATCTGTCTCTGCTCAAGATATTGCTGAGCACTTCAAAAACAAAATTGACACTATCAGAAGGGACATTACACTACTCAACCCCCCTAGATTTCCACCACACTCCCCAGTCTCTCCTGTGCTCCTTCACCCCTGTCACTGATGAGGAAGTCTCAAAGCTTCTGGCCTCTTCTCACCTTACCACCTGCCCGCTTGATCCAATTCCCTCAAAACTTCTCCGCAATACCAATCCTGGTCTAATCAAAGCCTTAACTCACCTATTTAATATTTCGCTCTCAACTGGACTGTTTCCTTCTCAACTAAAACATGCTCTTGTCACCCCCATTCTGAAAAAACCCTCTCTTGATCCCTCCAATCTTGACAACCTCCGACCTATCTCTCTGCTACCTTTCATCTCTAAACTACTTGAGCGCCTAGTCTACAACCGACTTACCTCATTCCTCTCTGACAATAACCTGCTAGACCCCCTACAATCTGGTTTTAAGCCACAACACTCCACGGAAACTGCCCTGACTCGACTAACTAATGACCTTTTAACCGCTAAAGCTAACAATCATTTCTCACTACTAATACTGCTTGATCTCTCAGCCGCATTTGACACTGTAGATCACCCTCTCCTCCTCCAGTCCCTCCAGTCGCTTGGCCTTCGTGACACACTTCGTAACAAAACAGAGAGAGTAAAACCGCTCAGACTTCGTGACACAGCCCTGTCCTGGTTCTCTTCTTACATCACCAATCGTTCCTTCAGTGTCTCCTACAATGGAGTATCATCTTCTCCCCTACCTCTTTCTGTTGGAGTTCCTCAAGGCTCTGTCCTAGGACCATTACTATTCTCCCTCTACACTTCCTCCCTTGGCAAACTAATAAATTCGTACGGTTTCCACTACCACCTCTATGCTGACGATACTCAGATCTATCTCTCATCTCCTGATCTCAACCCAGAACTCCTAACTCGCGTCTCCTCCTGCCTGTCCGCTATCTCTACCTGGATGTCGCAACGCTACCTTAAATTAAACCTCTCTAAAACTGAAATGGTTCTCTTTCCTCCAAATAACACCAGTAGCATCCCCAAAGTATCCATCATAGTTAACAATTCCACTATCACCCCCTCTCCCCAGGCCCAGTGCCTTGGGGTTATCCTAGATTCTGCCCTGTCATTCACTCCTCATATCCAGTCACTTATCAAATCATGTCACTTCCACCTAAGGAACATATCCAAAATACGATCATTTATCACCCAAGACGCTGCCAAAATTCTTATTCACTCTCTCATCATATCGCGTCTAGACTACTGTAACTCTCTTTTAATTGGCCTCCCCCTCCAGAGACTGTCACCTCTCCAGTCCATAATGAACACTGCTGCGAGGCTCATACACCTCAGTAACCGCTCCTCCTCTGCCTTGCCATTCTGTCAATCCCTGCACTGGCTTCCGTTACCTTTCAGAATCAAATTCAAATTAATGACACTGACTTTCAAAGCACTTCACAACTCTGCTCCACCCTACATCTCTGAACTCATCTCTATATACTCACCCACTCGCTTACTACGCTCCTCTACTGACCTCCTACTCAACTCTTCTCTCATTACCTCCTCACATGCTCGCATTCAAGACTTTGCAAGGGCTGCACCCCTCCTCTGGAACGCTCTCCCACAATCTGTCCCACTTTCTCCCAACCTTTCTGCTTTCAAAAAATCTTTGAAAACGCACTTCTTTCGAGAAGCCTACCCTCACTCTGCTTAACTACCAAACGCAACACCACATACAGTACCACATTTCTCACCCACTCACTTCGATCTTGCCCACTCCCACACCTTGTGTATTACTCCCTTCCCCTTAGACTGTATGCCTATGCATAGGGCCTTCCTCGCCTTTTTGTACCTGTATTGATTGTGATGTCTGCTACTCCATATATTCTATATATGTAATTTCTTCTATATATGTAATTTCGTGTGATGTAGTCGTATAATCACATTTACTTTACAGTGCTAGGCAATATGTTGGCGCTATATAAATACATGTTAATAATAATAATAATATATATATATATATATATATATATATATATATATATATATATATATATAGTAATGTGGAAAGAAGAAGCAGCACATGAGTGCTGCATATTTCTTTCCACATTTCTAATTTGTATGGGGATGTGATTGGAGCGAGCACTGAAAAGCACAGCAAGTATACTTCTAATAGTGCTGGGTCACCCATCTTGTTTTTTGTGTATATATATATATATATATATATATATATATATATATATATATATATATATATTGTGACAGGACGTTTGGGCAACACCACTGTCTTACAGGAAATGAAAAGAGTGCATTTAAACTGCATTATATGTATTGCAAAGTAATACTTGGCTCGGGTTACCACAGTTTAGGGCTCTCCAGATACCTCCTAGAGTGAAGGGAAGTGTGGTGCTGCTGGGATAGACAGTGCTTGGCAGAACGTGTCTTGCTCAGAATTTCTTGTTGGCCCAGCTCCTCAGTGATTCCTTTTCTTATTAGAGGGGTGCACGCCACATCATGTGTTCACCTTCACATGCTTTTCAAACTGGATACAAGGAATTTGCAGCACTCCCAATGATAATATAAAACCTCCTTTATTCTCTCATATATGGCATAGCAGCAATGTTTCAGATCTACACTGGTCCTTTTTCAAGCTGACAAAGCAATGCCTGTTGCTTTTTGTTGGGAATGCCCAGAGCTTAACCCTTTGCCTGCCAAGAACGTACGCCGTACGTTCTGGCAGGCAAGGCTCAGACTGCCAAACACGTACATACGTTGTTTGGCACTTCCGGTATTCTTGTGTGATCTGCGGCTTGCAATGCAGCGAAAAAGCCGCAGATCACTTGGGAAGGCCCTAGGCAATGGGCAAAGGGTCCTCAATCCCCTGCTGGGCCCCCCGATCGACCCCCCACCCGACCCCAAGATGGCCGACCACATGGACACGTACCTTGTGCGATGTGCGCATGTACGATGTCCGCATGTGGAAATCTTCTGTGATCTGCGGCTTTTCCCTAGCATCGCAGGCCGCAGATCACTTGGCTCTCCCTAGGCAACGAGCTCCGGGTTGCCTGCTGGCCACTGATCGCCCCACCGACCGCCCCACACATGACCAGAAGCAGCGCCGACATCAGACACGTGGCTGCTTCTAGGGGCTGCCTACCAGCACTGCCCCCTTCTCTACTGGTGCTGATCTGTCTGGGAGCCTTCCTGCTGCGGTCCTCCAGTGTTGCTTGAGAAAGAGAGACTTTCCAGGTACAAAATTTGCTTTATTTCACATTTGTTTTTATCAAACTTGTCTTTTTTTTTGCTTTTTCAATTTTTCACTTCTTTCTCCCATATTTCTTTTTTCTCCTGTACACCCATATACCCACACATATACTCACACATATACACACCTACACACACCTATACACACCTATACACCTGTATAATTATATTTATTTGCTGTAATTTTATCATTATTGCATTTTTTGTGATTTTTTATTGAATATTATTTTCTGTTTTGCTTATGTATCTTTAGTATAGTTTTGGTGTTTGGTGTTTTGGTATAGAAATATGTATTTTACTTTGTTTGATCCGTGAGAATTTGTGCTTTCCAAAAATATATGGGGTTTCTGGTTTTTTTTTTTTTTTACAGTTTGGGGGTCTTACCGCACATAATGCAGTCGGGGCTGAGTTGGCCAGTGTGAAAATTCATATGCACTATTTTTATTTGGGGTCCGCCCATGCCATTTGCTTTGGTATATCTATGCATATTGGGCATCAAACTGTGGTAGACCCTTGCCATCAATATTTAGGGTGTTTTACAATTGTATGTAAGAAATTGGGTGAGATATATGCGGCCAATTGCAATATTTTTAGGCGATTTTCAGAAATGTCATAAAAACCGCTGCCTTTAGCGTAGATTTGCAGTATGGTAGTTTGGAGTAGAAAGACATAATTACCTATTTTTGATTCATCAGCATGTGTACTTTCCAAAAATATATGGCTCTGGGGGGTCTTTGTACTGTTAGGAGGGTCTTGTGGCAGACAATGCTCAGTCACAGATCTTTGTTCACAGAAAGCGAATCGGCAGCGGAAAAAAGAATGTGCACTGTTTTTATTTGGTGTCTGCACATGCCAGCTCCTTTGGTATATCTATGCATATTGGGCATCAAACTGTTCCGTAGACCCTTGCCGTCAATATTTAGGGCGTTTTACAATTGTATGAAAGAAATTGGGTGAGATATATGCGGCCAATTGCAATATTTTTCGGCAATTTTCAGAAATGTCATAAAAACCGCTGCCTTTAGCGTAGATTTGCAGTATGGTAGTTTGGAGTAGAAAGACATAATTACCTATTTTTGATTCGTCAGCATGTGTACTTTCCAAAAATATATGGCTCTGGGGGGTCTTTGTACTGTTAGGAGGGTCTTGTGGCAGACAATGCTCACTCACAGATCTTTGTTCACAGAAAGCGAATCGGCAGCGGAAAAAAGAATGTGCACTGTTTTTATTTGGGGTCTGCACATGCCAGCTCCTTTGGTATATCTATGCATATTGGGCATCAAACTGTTCCGTAGACCCTTGCCGTCAATATTTAGGGCGTTTTACAATTGTATGTAAGAAATTGGGTGAGATATATGCGGCCAATTGCAATATTTTTAGGCGATTTTCAGAAATGTCATAAAAACCGCTGCATTTAGCGTAGCTTTGCAGTATGGTAATTTGGAATAGAAAGACATAATTACTTATTTTGGATTCGTCAGAATGTTTACTTTCCAAAAATATATGGTTTTGTGGGATCTTTGTGCTGTTAGGAGGATCTTGTGGCAGACAATGCTCAGTAACAGGTCCTTGTTCACAAAGGCGAAACGGCAGAGGAGAAAATTCATATGCACTGTTTTTATTTGGGGTCCGCACATGCCAACTGCTTTGGTTTATCTATGCATATTGGGCATCAAACTGTTCAGTCAACCCTTGGTGTCAATATCTAGGATGTTTTCTAATTGTATGTAAGAAATTGGGTGAGATAAATGTGGGCAATTGCAATATTTTCAGAAATCTAAAAACAGCTGCCTTTATCTCCAAATTTCGGAAAGGTTCTGGCTTGGTGCTTTGGAGTAGAAAGACATGCATATCCAATTTGGATTCGTGGGAATGTGTACTTTCCGAAAATATATGGTTTTCTGGGGTGAACATAATGTTTTCTACCTTTGCGCCCCCCAAACTATGTAAATGTGTTCATTTTGCAGTACCTGCAATGACAGACCTTATTGGGGGGGGTCTTCATTTTGCGGCCCTTATATGCCACATGCTTGGGTACACCTATACATATTGGACACCAAACTGTTCAGACGACCTTAGGCTTTCATATTTGGGGTGATTTATCTTGATACCTAAAAGTATGTGGGAAATACGATGCTGCAGGTTGGAAAATTTGAGTTGATTTTTGGGAATGTCACCAAAATCACCAAATTTAGGATTGGTTTGCGGCTTGGTACTTTGGAGTACAAAGACATGCATACCCAATTTGGATTCGGGGGAATGTGTACTTTCCGAAAATATATGGTTTTCTGTGGTGAACATATTTTTTCTACCTTTGCCGCCCCCCAAAACAATGTAAATGTGTTGATTTTGCAGCACCTGAAATGACAGACCATATGGGGAGTCTTCGTTTTGGGGCCCCTATATGCTACGTGCTTAGGTACACCTATACATATTGGGCATCAAACTGTTCAGCGGACCCCAGGCTTTCATATTTGAGGTGATTTATCTTGATACTCAATAGTATGTGGGACATACAATGCCGCAGGCTGGAAGTTTTGAGGTGATTTTTGGAAATGTCACCAAAATTGCCAAATTTAGGATTGTTTTACAGCTTGGTGCTTTGGCGTAGAAAGACATGCATACCCAATTTAGATTCGGGGGAATGTGTACTTTCTGAAAATATATGGTTTTCTGGGGTGAACGTATTTTTTTCTACCTTTGCCCACCCCAAAACGATGTAAATGTGTTGATTTTGCGCACCTGAAATGACAGACCATATGGGGTCTTCATTTTGGGGCCCTTATATGCTACGTGCTTAGGTACACCTATACATATTGGGCATCAAACTGTTCAGCGGACCCCAGGCTTTCATATTTGAGGTGATCTATCTTGATACTCAATCGTATGTGGTACATACGATGTGGCAGGGTTGATGGTTTGAGGGGATGTTTGAAAATGTCCCTAAAATTGCCAAACTTAGGAAAGTTTTGCAGCTTGGTGCTTTGGAGTAGAAAGACATGCATACCCAATTTGGATTCGGGGGAATGTGTACTTTCCAGAAATATATGGTTTTCTGGGGTGAACGTACTTTTTTCTACCTTTGCCGCCCCCCAAAACAATGTAAATGTGTTGATTTTGCAGCACCTAAAATGACAGACCATATGGGGGTCTTCGTTTTGGGGCCCCTATATGCCACGTGCTTTAGTACACCTATACATATTGGGCATCAATCTGTTCAGAGGACCCCAGGCTTTCATATTTGGGGTGATTTATCTTGATACTCAATCGTATGTGGGACATACAATGCCGCAGGCTGGAAGTTTTGAGGTGATTTTTGGAAATGTCACCAAAATTGCCAAATTTAGGATTGTTTTACAGCTTGGTGCTTTGGAGTAGAAAGACATGCATACCCAATTTAGATTCGGGGGAATGTGTACTTTCCGAAAATATATGGTTTTCTGGGGTGAACGTATTTTTTTCTATCTTTGCCCACCCCAAAACGATGTAAATGTGTTGATTTTGCAGCACCTGAAATGACAGACCATATGGGGTCTTCATTTTGGGGCCCTTATATGCTACGTGCTTAGGTACACCTATACATATTGGGCATCAAACTGTTCAGCGGACCCCAGGCTTTCATATTTGAGGTGATCTATCTTGATACTCAATCGTATGTGGTACATACGATGTGGCAGGGTTGATGGTTTGAGGGGATGTTTGAAAATGTCCCTAAAATTGCCAAACTTAGGAAAGTTTTGCAGCTTGGTGCTTTGGAGTAGAAAGACATGCATACCCAATTTGGATTCGGGGGAATGTGTACTTTCCAGAAATATATGGTTTTCTGGGGTGAACGTACTTTTTTCTACCTTTGCCGCCCCCCAAAACAATGTAAATGTGTTGATTTTGCAGCACCTAAAATGACAGACCATATGGGGGGTCTTCGTTTTGGGGCCCCTATATGCCACGTGCTTTAGTACACCTATACATATTGGGCATCAAACTGTTCAGAGGACCCCAGGCTTTCATATTTGGGGTGATTTATCTTGATACTCAATCGTATGTGGGACATACAATGCCGCAGGCTGGAAGTTTTGAGGTGATTTTTGGAAATGTCACCAAAATTGCCAAATGTAGGATTGTTTTACAGCTTGGTGCTTTGGAGTAGAAAGACATGCATACCCAATTTAGATTCGGGGGAATGTGTACTTTCCGAAAATATATGGTTTTCTGGGGTGAACTTATTTTTTTCTTTCTTTGCCCACCCCAAAACGATGTAAATGTGTTGATTTTGCAGCACCTGAAATGACAGACCATATGGGGTCTTCATTTTGGGGCCCTTATATGCTACGTGCTTAGGTACACCTATACATATTGGGCATCAAACTGTTCAGCGGACCCCAGGCTTTCATATTTGGGGTGATCTATCTTGATACTCAATCATATGTGGTACATACGATGTGGCAGGGTTGATGGTTTGAGGGGATGTTTGAAAATGTCCCTAAAATTGCCAAACTTAGGAAAGTTTTGCAGCTTGGTGCTTTGGAGTAGAAAGACATGCATACCCAATTTGGATTCGGGGGAATGTGTACTTTCCAGAAATATATGGTTTTCTAGGGTGAACGTACTTTTTTCTACCTTTGCTGCCCCCCAAAACAATGTAAATGTGTTGATTTTGCAGCACCTGAAATGACAGACCATATGGGGGGTCTTCGTTTTGGGGCCCCTATATGCCACGTGCTTTAGTACACCTATACATATTGGGCATCAAACTGTTCAGAGGACCCCAGGCTTTCATATTTGGGGTGATTTATCTTGATACTCAATCGTATGTGGGACATACAATGCCGCAGGGTGGAAGTTTTGAGGTGATTTTTGGAAATGTCACCAAAATTGCCAAATTTAGGATTGTTTTACAGCTTGGTGCTTTGGAGTAGAAAGACATGCATACCCAATTTAGATTCGGGGGAATGTGTACTTTCCGAAAATATATGGTTTTCTGGGGTGAACGTATTTTTTTCTATCTTTGCCCACCCCAAAACGATGTAAATGTGTTGATTTTGCAGCACCTGAAATAACAGACCATATGGGGTCTTCATTTTGGGGCCCTTATATGCTACGTGCTTAGGTACACCTATACATATTGGGCATCAAACTGTTCAGCGGACCCCAGGCTTTCATATTTGGGGTGATTTATCTTGATACTCAATAGTATGTGGGACATACAATGCTGCAGGGTGGAAGTTTTGAGGTGATTTTTGGAAATATCACCAAAATTGCCAAATTTAGGAACGTTTTGCAGCTTGGTGCTTTAGAGAAGAAAGACATGCATACCCAATTTGGATTCAGGGGAATGTGTACTTTCTGAAAATATATGGTTTTCTGGGGTGAACGTACTTTTTTCTAACTTTGCCCCCCCCCCCAATCTATGTAAATGTGTTGATTTTGCAGTATCTGGCATTACAGAACAGATAACTCAAATGGGGTGTCTACATTTTAGGGCCCCTATACACCACATGTTTAGGTACACCTATACATATTGGGCATCACACTGCTCAGTGAACCCCAGGCTTTTATATTTGGGGTGTGTTACATTGATACCTAATGATGAGTGGGAGATATGATGCTGTAGAGTGGAAGCTTTGAAGTCATTTTTCAAAAAATTCACCAATTTCTATAAAACATTATAACTTTAGGAAACAATTGCAACTTGGTAGTTTGGAATACAACGATATATTTACCCATTTTTGATTCACCAGAATCTGTTCTTTCTAATAATGGGTAGTTTTCTAGGGTAAACCTATTGTTAGTGGAATGTTTGGCCTTGAAATCAGAAGTATGCCGTTTGGGGAGTGTTGCTTTGGAAATTTGGTAGTGTACTGCTTGTAGATTTTGATCTATACAAGTGAGAAATCTCCATAAAACTATATATATTTGGTATTGCCGCATTCAGGAGGCATAGACCTTTCCAAATCAGCTGTGTTCTTGTACATAAAATAAATGATGTTTCTGATATATGTGATTGTTCTTTGTGAAACGTGATTTTTTTCATTTTATTAGACACTTAGAAGCCTATATTTTTTTATAGAAGTAGAATTACACCAAAATTCTTGCATATTTTGAAAGTTCAGGTTGTCCTGAAAAAAACAATATATTGTTATACTGGGTAAACTAAAAGACCACCCCAAGAAAGGCCCTTAAAGTGAAAGAGTACAAAATGTCTAAAAACTGCTTGGCAGTAGATGTTCGCATCTAGTACAAAACGGCTGGCAGGGAAAGGGTTAATAAACCTGTGTTTTGTCCGAAGCCTTGGTGTCCCTGTGTCTAAGCTCCAAATCCTATGCTACCTGCCTACCAAACGCTAATTCCCCCATAAAAGTGCATGTGGAGGCCAGTGGTATGTCACCATTTATATAAATAGTCAAAGTGTGATTCTTACAAATACACAGGAATCCTGATTTTTGACATTTTATGAAAATAAAAAAAAAACTCTCTCTGCAGCTATTGCATGTAATGTACTTATTTCTTTTCAGTGTTTTTTTTTATCTAAATGACTCTTTGCTCAATATGCCATTTAGTCCTGCTGTGTTACCTGGCCCTGTGGCAATGAAAAAGTTCATTAGTTTTTCTTCTACGCTAGTTAGTAATTTTGTGGCTTTTACCAGCAAACTTAGTATTTTAGCAGAATTAAGCATGATAATGTGTGTGATGCTGCGGGGTCGGCAGTTAATAAGTGCTTTCATCTTTCGCTACCCATGTTCTTAAGAAAATGTTCTCTAATCTTTTTTCTCTATAATAAAAAGTACATGTTTTATGCTACACAAGAATTCTGCAGTGGAAGACCTATTGCGCTTGTTTGGCTTGTGACTCTTTGTGAGATCTTTGTGATTTGAGATACTGAAATCTTAGCCCCTCAAGTGACAAAAAGACAAACTTCAAAATTTAAAAGTGCAAAGACATCCTTAGCAAAAGACTTTATGTGATATACAGAACAAAAAAGTTTAATGAAGGTGGTTAGTATGAGAACAACATGGTCAATCTGGAACATATAGATGTGATATTTAGTTGTTGGCTAACAATAAAAATACATTGCAAACTTTCGGAGCACCAAGGCCCCTTCGTCAGGCAAAATACAAATGAAAGCTAGAAAGGAACAGCATATATTCTGTTAGATCAGTGAAAGGTATTCATGGGCAATGAATTAGGACGTTACAGATAGAAAGAGATCAATTGTAGAGATGAATTAGGGTGGGTTGTAAATAGTCCAGGAGTCTGGATTCAGTCAGGTCACATAGTGTGACATGAAAACTGACCCTAAATTAAGGCCCTGTCTTAATGTGTACATAAGGAAGGAAACCCAGGGTGACCCATCATCTCTGGTATTGGAACATTAACTGAGGGCATATCTGGGTAGAAAACATCCTGAAGCCAATTGTAAGAAAAACACTCTCCTTTATACAAGACACCACTGACATTTTAGGGTCAGGCCACACTGAGCGTTTATTTGGTCACCTGGCGACTAATCGGCTAGTTTTTGCGGCGAACAATCTCCCCAAACGCTATTTGTTTGTTTTTTTATTTTTGCTACTGGCTAACACGGTACCACAGTTTTTGTTTTGTGTACAACGATAAGAAACTAAAGTGAAAGTAATCTGCCCATTGAGGCATATTTGTCTTTGAAAACACAAGAGGTTGGATTAATTTTGCAATAATTTCAATTCATATATAATTTCACGAAATGATTGCAGAATCTTTACAGAAATTAATCTGAAATCCTGCTTTAATGATCCTACAGATCCTTTCAAAATATTTGAAGGTTTCAGTATGTTTTCTATTTTCTAGCAATAAATATTGAGGCCTGTGTGCAACTCTGCACTTCATTTCCAAGCCAACACATCTTTGCCAGCCCCTTAATTGGTTGTTAAAATTGGTGTGAAACACTCAGATCGGTTAGCAGGTTTATGTATTGTGGTGTGTAGCCGAATACACCATTCTAAATTCATAAGCTCTTAGAAAACTGTTAATTCAATCTCCCTTGTATAGATTTCCGTAGATATAACTTTTTTTGTTTTTAATAACGTGAAGCTCTATTAAACAACATATTTCAAATTATAAAGTAGGAACCTGCTGGGCACTGAATACATTTACATTACATATACATTTAACTGGAATTTTGCTTGAGAAAACATAGCTGGGGAATTCCTGAAAATAATATGGATTGCTTTCATCATCGCTGTAAATGCTCTAATTGAAACTATTGGCTGGAAACTATTGAACCCAATCAGTCCCTTCACACTACAGAATGGCATACAGAATTACCCTGGGCTGATGCAGTTTTCTAATAGCAGGAGCACCAGCCTATAGTATCTGGTTGTATGTGATAATAATTATATGAAGGCTGTGAAGCCTGTCTCTCCCTGTGCTGCTGCTGTAGGGTTCCAGGTTGAATTTTCAAAATCAGCCAAGGTCAGTAACAAAACCAACCCAAAACTAGTCACAAAGCACTTCAAACGTATCCCAAAGATAGCACAATAAGCACAGTGAAAAAAGTCTAAAAATAAAATAATATATGTGAAAATTGGCTTCACTGTCTTTTGCAAATATTCAATATTTTTCCACAAAATAGGACAGATTGATCCATAAAAAATCAAGAACATAGTGACAAAATTCAGAGCTGTCCCTCATTAAAGGACCAGTAACACAATTTTTTTTCAAGTTCAGAATCCACTCTACCCTTTTCCACCTGCAGATCCATCTCTCAGAAATGGTACTATGATTAATGCTTAGTAAAAAAATACCATTATAAAACACAGCTTCCAGATGTACTCTGTCTTTCCCAAAAGGCAAAAATGCGAAAAGTCGACTGCAAGATCCAATATGCATTGCTCGACATCTCCTCCTTGCCAGCCTTCTAAACTGGAAGTTTGTTTTTGCTGCGGGCAGTGTAATCTAAATATGAAAGAAGGCCCCTCCTAAATCCCTGCTTGCATTCCTTCACCTCTCCCCTGTTTTTACTACAGGGGAGAGGTGAAGGAAAATTATGTCGAAGAAGTTACACTGCCCGCCACCAAAACAAACTTATACCGTGTAATGTTAACCCTATATTCTTCTTTGATAAGAATGTTGTTTAAAAGATAAATTTGTACCATTTCTTTTTAAAAGTGTGCCAGTTTACAGTTGTGTAAGATAGGGTATTTTTAAGAAATTATCCTGCAAGCACCAAGGAGAAACTATGCTGCTTTAAGTACATCTTCAACACAAAAATCTCATTTGTTCTTCTAAACTGCTGCCGAAGACAAAATGTAACCTTGAATTGCCCCCTATTCTGTAGCAATCACTCGGAGAACAGATCACCCCATGTTCAAGTCTTCAAAGTAAGTCTCTGGTAGCAATGCAGGATAATTCCAGCCAAGCGACATTGTCACCCCTATCTGTCAGTTTCTGCCATCTGGGATACTAAGTCATTTACTAAAGTGTTAGGACATTGAAGGCAAAGCGTGTAGCATGATTTGAACATGTAAGGAAGTCAGTGTCCACCTTTGGGGATTGATGGATCTGTAAGTCAGTTTTTAATGATGGGAAAAAAGGCAACAATAAAAAGAGACACAGATATACATACAGGAATTAAAAATAAATATACAACTTGGTTGTTGGTTTCATATTCAAAAATGTGCTGGCAGTAACCTTATTTGTAGCTTCCTGTCCTAAAGCATCAGATTGGATCAGATAAGAAGTATTTATTTACTTGAATGTAAATTATAGTGGATAATGTACCCCCTACTGTAATTTATAATTATTAAGATATTATTAGACACCAAGGAGTTATGTAACCATATAAAAGCACAAGACCGTAGGTAAATAGCAATTTACTAACAGGTGTAGAGAACAATTTACTAGCGAAAGAGTCCTTTGCTAGCGCAGTTTCGCGCTCTATCGACAATTTTACAGAATGTTACCTCTTTCGGCAGAGTTTCCTTCGCCACCTCATTGACCTGGCGAACTGATCAGATTAAGCTACATCCTCCTCAATCTTATAACAGTGCCATCATATCCTGTATGCCGAAAAGTCATAAAATTTCTAAAAAAAACACTGGCGTTTTTTCATATTTTAAAGCGTGATTGCCTTCAAAAGTTCTAACTATTAAAAATGTTTGTGTTAACATTTTTTTTTTCAATCATTTGATCGGCATGCAACATTTGTTTTAGGGTGGGCATTAGAGGATCTCTTTATTTTTTATTTTGCTTTCTTTGACATTTGTAAAATATGTTTTTTCGCCTTGTTTTGCTGCAGAAATGCCGCGTGACAATTATTTTTTTGACGCCCATAGACTTTAATGGGCATTGGCGACATTTCGCCTGCGGCTAATTGTTGGCGAAACGAAACGGGTCAAATTCACCCATCCCTAGTGGCCACTTCAAACATTTGCACCAACATCTCTAATAAAGACATCTATACGACCTATATGTACCCACCCTATTCAAATTGACATAGTCGTAAGAGTACTAATGAACATTCGCTAGGCAGAAATTAACTCTAACGAAAGTTTGCTATGAAATGCTTGCGCTGACTAATTAACGCTATCAAAGATTCGCCAGCTTTCAGCTACAGAGACACAACTTCACATTTTAGCGAATTAGCAAAGTGATAGTAAATTTGCGCCTGACAAAGTGCGCAAAGTGTGGCGGAGCCTTCATAAGCGAAAATTCACACTCTAGTGAATTTGCCCCTAAGCCTGTGCAGTTGAAGTAAATTACTGACTAGGCCCCACTGTGCGTGTTTGGCACGCTTAGTGTCGCCAAAGAGACCGGAAGGGAATGGAAACGGGCAGAAGATGGCGCAGAAGAACTCCAATACATTGCTCTGCATTTTAGGCTCAGGGGAACCTTTCTGTCTAATACACAGTGGGAGGAGTGAGGGGGGCGATGGATGGTAGTTAATGTTGATATTATGGGGTGGGGTTAGTTTAGTTCTCCTTTAAGCCTTGGCTATCAAACCCTCTACAGCAGGGTTGTCCAAAAGGTAGATTGGGATCTACCAGTAGATCTTTAGCTGGTGATAGTAGATCTCAAGACACTGTCAACTAGGGATGCACCGAATCCACTATTTTGGATTCGGCCGAACCCCCGAATCCTTCAAGAAAGATTCGGGCCTAATACTGAACCGAATCAGAATCCTAATTTGCATATGCAAATTAGGGCTGGGAAGGGGAAAACATTGTTTACTTCCTTGTTTTGTGACAAAAAGTCACGTGATTTCCCTCCCCGTCCCTAATTTGCATATGCAAATTAGGATTCGGATTCGGTTCGGCCAGGCAGAAGGATTCGGCCGAATCCTGCTGAAAAAGGCAGAATCCCGAACCGAATCCTGGATTCAGTGCATCCCTACTGTTAACAAACAGCTTGTCTAAATCACCCTCCTATTTCATGCTTTTCATTCAGATGTTTTTTTTTTTTTATGTTAAGGTTACATAAGTAATACATTTTTAAATATAAAGATAACACACATAAAAAGAGGGACAAAAAAGTTGCAGGGTGCAGTGCGGTGAATTTTTTGACCACGGCTATTTTGTGGCCACAACCACTACTTACCATGTTCATTTTACAAAATTTGACAGGTTATGAAAGTTTGAATATATTTCTGTGTTTTTTTCCAGTTATTACAGTTTTGCTAATGAAGGTTAATTGCCCTTTAAGCTGTGAGTCTAAATTCTTACTAGGGACCTGTACTTGTAATTTGCTTATCTCAAATTGTTACAAAGTATCTTTCTGCAGCTGGGCTCTTTGCCAAAAGCCAATTAAGTTAGAAACATTGTTTCTTTTTCTGCCTCTTCAGTGCAGAAAAAATTGGGACTTTCCAGTACAAATGAAGGACTGCGGGTTGATCTGTCCCTCTAAAAATAGGACAGTTGGGAGGTATGTAATATACATTTTTATTCTCATAAATCAACATTTAAGTAATATTTTCCATGGAACACAATGCAAACAATGCTTTTATGAATGCCATCGCTAAAAGTAGACCTCACATTAGTAAAGTATGGGCACTCCAGCTCTACAGGGCCAGGTTGTCCCACCTAGTCATACTTTTCAACTGTCCTGTTTTGTGCTGGACAGTACGGATTTTGACAGCTCAGCCCGCAGTCCCGGATTTTTATTAAAAAGTCCAGAGTTTCTCTTAGATCTCCTGCACTGATGCCAGAAAATGATACAAAGTTTCTGAAACTTAATTAAACAAGAGGCTTTTGGTAGAGAGCCCAGAATATGCAGTGTCTGTACTTTAATTTGTAACCATTTAACATAAGTAGGTCTTGTGAGAGAACTGTGACTCACAACTTAAAAGGCAATTTCATCCTTCATTAGAAAACTGCTATCTATAATACATTAAAAATGGGTTGCCGCTCATGCAAACACGTGTGCAGAACCACACTATTGAGCATTAAGTTTGTGTGTACAGTGCATGCGTGAAACATGATGTAATCAGACCGTGCCATGCTTCTCCACAACCTGTAGTTTTATTTTTTTGGAGCAGCAGTTAACAGCAGAGCAGGCCCCGATGGAAAAGGAAGGTCACAACGTGCTGCAGATATCAACCTGTATCTTCTGCATTTCTGAAGTGCCTGGACCTCTGAAGCCTGCATTCCGATTTGGCATTTGCTTTGTGTCATGACCCTTTAGACTGTGAGAGGAGCTTGAGGCCTTCTTGCCCTGTTAAATATAATGTGAGCACTTTGTACTGCTGGGGAGATCTGCCTGGATTCCATCATGAGTTGTATACTTCCAGCTCTGCCTCCGCATCTCCATACCATGAATATATGTATGCTTCTAACCTGTTCTGATGGTACAACATAGTACAAGTAGATGTATTACTTCTGTCCCATCCATGGACTATTGAAGGAATATTTATTTTGCCCAATGATCTCCCACTTTTAGTTAACCCTTCCATTTTCAATATGCTTTAACGATGTGCTGTGCTTCTTTATGTATATTAAAAATCATTTGTTATGAAGCAAGCCATGTATATGTATACTTATGGTTGCCACCTTTCCTGGAAAAAAAATACCAGCCGACCTATTTTTTTATTTCTTACCTATTGATAACATTGTGAGAATACTCAATTTTACCAACCAGTATGGTAAAATACCAGCCATGTGGCAACCCTATGTATACTAAATAGCTGGTAACCCCCAAGACTCAATGAGCAATCTGTTCACCACTTTATGTTATGATGTGAATGACAGTTTTGCTTATGAAACAATATACCTCAAACGACCAATTCAAATATATGCTGCTGTGCGGTTTGAATCTGAATGTTTTTTTCATCTCCGCTTTTATCCAATTTAAAATGATAGCGATTCAAATGCACAGGAATAGATAGTCTGCGAGCAACCTCATGTCAACCATTTATTGTGAAATGATGTAACAGTTTAAATAATTACTAATGGTATTCCTTTTCATTTCAGATAAAAAGTTTGTTTGATATCCCTTCAGGGACAGGTAAAGTGTCCTTTTCCCATATGATGCAGGGTTATCTTATCTTAAGTAACTGATACTTTTTTTTATCTTTATCTCGTTTACTCGTTACAATTTTAACCTTTTTATTTTGGATGGTTTGTTGCCAATTTCTTTTGTTTTTTCTTTAGATATCCACTTCTAAATTTCACCAATTCCTACACTATGTGAAGACACAACAAGGGACAGACAATTATGGACTTTAATCTGTCTATTTTTTATTGGTCCTGTTTAAATAGTATTTTGCCAAAAACCTTTTTTCACTGCAATGCTTGTTAAATTATGCTAATTGGTTAATTGAGTCCACACTATGCTTCACAAAGGGGCGTGTCCCAGAAACATTGCACAATCACTTAATAAAATTGCAAGGGCTTGCCCTGCTATCGCAATTCATGTGTGCCAGTGAAATTCTTCTTACATAAAATAGGCATGGCCAAAATGTTTTCCCCGCATATTGCGTCTAATATTTTTGTCCCTTTTAACAATTTTAAAATGTTTGGAGGTATGGGGGGTAGAAGTAGAAGCAAAATATTATGGAAAAAAGTTTCACTTTTGACATTTAACATATATCAAAAGAACCAACAGTACAATAACAAAAATATATTCCTAACCCCCAGCTAATCAGATACACTAAGGTGGCATTAAATAGAAGTTTCTGAAATAGTTTGTTATATATGTTTTATCATTATGCAAATACTGACATTGATACAGTGCAGGCACAACATTTTAGGCATATTTAGTCTGAAAATTGCCAAAATCATATAATTTGCATTTGTTTTAGTGCTTTACCATGGTATAAGTGAATCATTTTTCCTTTCTCTTAAAGAACGGCTGAGTATTGTTTATTTTTTTCAAAACAGGGCATTAAAATTAATTTAAGTTTGTCAAACTAATACATTTGATAGAAAATAGATTTATATACAGTTCTTGTTATGTGTACATGTATTTTAGGTTTAAAGGTAATATATATATATATATATATATATATATATATATATATATATATATATATATATATATATATATATGTATAAGAATTTGAACCCATAGGATTCTTCTGACTGGTTGAATACGCTGAACAGGCTATGTATAAAACAGCAGATATTCTTGCCCCCTTACTGACAGTGAACACATTTATAAATTGAGTTAACTTGCCTAGTGTTTCTACCCTTTTATTCAGGGGGCCCAAATTGTATACTAGATTAGCTTCATCGTCCCAAATAAGGTGTATAACCAACTATAAACCTCATTTTTAATTTTTATTTTCAAGGAATAAACTGTGAATAATTACAGGTGATAATGGAGTCCCTGTTTTTGGGTCCAGTCCATGTTCTCATGCACACTGGCCAACTGGTTATTTATCTAAAATTTGAAAGTTGTATTTTTTATTTTGTTTGGAAGTTGGCTGCCCTTAAACTGAATTTCTGAGCAAGGAGCAGCATGCAACAATTTGCACTGGATTATATAAATTCAAGTATGCATGGCTCTAATAATGGTCTTACACCCTATGTATTTAACAAAAGCATTTATTACATATAGATTGTTCTAATTTAACCAATAGGGTACACTGTAGTCATAATTTAGCAGGTTAGATGTACACAGGCGAGCCAGGCTAGAGAAGGTCAGTATGGAGATACAAGTAGCCCATATTTATGGAATATCTATAATCATTAAATAATTTGAGGAAACATACAGATATCGTTTTCTGGATAAGGAGTATTTCTGTAATTTGAATCACCATACTTTAACTCTACTAAAATATATATTAAACATTCATTTAACCTAATAGGATTGTTCTGGCTCCAATAAGGATTGATTAAATTTGGGATCAAATACAAGCTACCATGTTTTTTATTATTATAGAGAATTAATCATAATAAAAAGCTAGAATTGTTTGCTTAAAATGCAGACTATTCAAGATGGCATTCTGGATAACAGGATTCCAGATAATGGATCACATACCAGTATTACAATATTTCAGGTGAAACCAATCAAACGCGATCATATATCATATTTATATATTTATTAATAATATAAGGGCACACGCCACTGTAGTAACAAAAGAGAAACCTGCAGAAATCGACATTGTTTATTTGAAGATGTTTTTTCCAATAACATGATAAATGCACGCATCATGACGTTAGTTTAGTTTGAAAATGATTTAATGCAAAACATTAAATCAGAGAGGAAAACTGTGTTTACCTTCTCTGCTGGAGGTTATATTTATAACTGTCCAACAACAAATTCAGGATGTTACCTTTATATTCACATGTACAGCGGGACTCAATCAACAGACAATCAACGCTTCGCTCCATTCAGCAGCAGGCATGACTGGCAGTGTAATGGTTTCATTACCTAGGGCCAAGAATCTATTAAAACAGCAACACAATTGTCCTATCTACCTGTCATCTGCCACTGCCAGGGTCTGAAGTGATGATTGTGTTTCGCTTATTCCAAACAGTAGGAGGGCATCAGTAGAGTGGAAGGTGGTGGAGATTTGTGTGTGTGGCTAAAGAACATACAGTAACAAGGCAGAGAGGTGCATATTTCGGAAAAGTGTCTATTAAAATGTCATTGCATATAGACCTATTGAACTAATGCAGTCCCCGGGTGTCTGTGTCTAGTTTGACAGCATAGTGCTGGATGCATTGCTGTCTCATTCCCTCTGCCAACTGACCTTTAAAAATGGAAATCAACATAGTCTAGAAAGAATTCACTTTTCTGTTTGTTTTTTGATATGTATTATTGGTTTCTCTAGCACTGAATAATTCTGCTAAATCGGATATATTTTTTATGGGTGGCTTAATAGGAATATATTCTATACCAACTTAGAGTTTTTTTGTCTGGGTAATGCATTTGTAAATTAACTATTAGTATAATGCAGACAGTGATAATAATTTCTAATCGGTCTACATATTTTAGTTTTTGGGGTTTTTGAATGATTTTGCTTTTTGTTCAGCAGCACTCTAGTTTGGAATTTGGTAGCTATCTATTTACTCAGGTCTCCTTTAAGTCACTGGACACTGAATTGGATATTCCTACATCACTCACCTATCTAAAACATTGGGGTCATTTTTGTGTTGCACTTTGTATTGTACATAGAAGAATTGCAGTACATATCTGTTCTCTATAATCAAGCTCAGGGACCTGCATCCCCTATGAATACAGCACTGTTTGCATTTGGAGGTACTGTATTCATTAGTCGCACTTAGGCTTCACCCTCCCACACCTATCCATTCTGTAATTTGGCAATCATTCAAATGTGCAACTTTGAGAGGAGTTTTTATTTAGCACAAGGTGCAGAATGCAGCCAGAATCTCAACTGACCTTTTAAATGATCACTAAAATGACTCCATTTATGTCATACAGGCAATAATACAGGTATTCTTTCACTGAATGGCAAATATAAACAGCAAGGAAAAATGTGTTAGAAATTGCAGCGCGGTTTTCTATCAAATTATAGGTCATTTTTTAAACCTTTTATCAGATTACTAGTGAGAAAACGAATGTAGAATATTTAAAATGGCCATTCAATGTAAATGCTATTTTTTTATTTATGGAAAAAGGTATCAGCAATCCCCTGTGAAAGAAAAAAAGAGATCTAGCAACTGTCTGAAGGACAGCAGGATATGCTTTTTAGACTTTCATACTACTGCAAATGTGTATAACTATAAATGTCAGAATACTCCTGTGCTGATGCTCCATTCTATTCCCCTACACTGAAGATGAATAAAAGCATCAAGGCTCGGTAGGCTGTACAAGTTTCAGCCATTGTGCCAGATCATCTTTTTTTAAAAACGAGACAACTTTAAGGCAATGGCGTGTGTTTCTTATTGTCTGCTTTCCTGAGTACAAGCGAGAACTGTAGTGGTCTAAATGCACTTTAATGCACCTGTCAATGCTTCCCACTGAAAATCATAGGAAACATCATTCAGGAACACCAAAATGTGTGCTTCTAAGACACATAGTACATAGTGAGTTAGGTTGAAAAAAGACACACATCCATCCATTTCAACCTTTTAAGTCTATACAGCAGGGGTCCCCAATCTTTTTTTTATCTGGGAGCCACATTCAAATGTAAAAAGAGTTGAGGAGGAACACAAGTCCTATGTGGACTGGCAGCCTACAGGAGGTTCTGTTGCAGTACAGCTGGTTTTTGTGCAACAAAATTTGCCTCCAAGTCTGGAAATCAAAAATAAGCACCTGCTTTGAGGCCACTGGAAGCAACATCCAAGGGGTTGGGGAGCAACATGTTGCTCACGACCCACTGGTTGGGGATCACTGCTATACAGTATATAACCTCTCTACTGCTAGTAGATGCAGAGGAAGGCAAAAAAATAGGAAGAAGCTTCTCCAATTTACCTCAGGGGGGAACCAAATTCCTTCCTGACTCCATGATAGCAATTGGACTAGGATGTCAAAATTATTCGAATGCATTTGGACAAAATAGGCGTGCTTATAAAATTGTCATGGGCATCAAAATTGTTGCAGGCTTTTTTGATGTTGACGCTCATCAAAATTATTTTGACGCCCAATTGACTTCAATGCGTTTTGCCCATCACTAGTCATAAACTGTGTGGTTGCTACAAGTTGAAGAACTGTTCAGAAAAGAGATTGCACTGTTAATGCACACTGTTAGAGAGCTAGTAAAAAGTAAAAAAGCCATACTTTAAACATAATATCGCTGTGATATAATTAACAGGTCTGCTCATTTGAAAGCCCCCAGAAGCATTACAGAAAATCTGCAAACAGTATAAGACATTCCGATAATACAGATTTTATACTGTTAAGGGGATACTTTTTTACAACTACATTCATTTGCCAAGACTGCTAATTCACGAAAAACAGGTACAGCCGTTAAAAACAAAATGATAGCAATTATTAATTAGAAAATGAATGAACTGCCTTTATAAGTGGTGGCTTAATATCAGCTGCAAGTTTTACAGACAAGATGATTTTCACTAGATCACCTTGTTACTTACACCTCATTAAATCCCAAAACTTTCTCTACATAACTGTCTTGGATGTCATACAAATATCACAACAATGCATCTAAATTGAAACACATTTGATGGACCTGAGAGGGAAATGCAGCATCTAGTGATTTCAATTTACAGCTCCAGGGGGGGAGTGGCGGCCGATTTTCACCGTTTCGCAAATTTCCAGCAAAGAGATTTGGGTCAGATTTGCCCATCACTAATCACTGATCCTGACACTGGATACATTTGTGACCCCTCCATACATTGGTGCCTACTATATACCACCTGCTTATCATAGGTGGTAATAAAGGGCCAAAATAAACTTTAGAAGCATTGCAGAGATTGAATCAGTTTGTGAGATGGCCTGTTCAAGATGGCACCTCATCTCCATCTCCACTGCCTGCACCAGAAGAGACTCCCCCAAAGGCTGCTTTAGCACCAGTGTTCGCAGTAATAGCGACCTGCCAAGTCACGCTTACTGCACTCATAGAGGAGGTCAAAATAGAACTCCCTCTCATAAAAGTGGGTCTTCAAGGAATTAGGGAGAGGCTGTGGGGACCCGAGTGAGTGCCTTAAAGGACATGTGCACTCGGTGGCCAGCAGAGATTACTGAGCTACAATAGCAACAAAGGCAGCAAGCTTCACTGTTAAAAGACTATGAAACAGTCGGTAGGACTCCAAGGGGGTTCAGAAGGTACAGTAACTCCCCCACTGACTTTGCAGAGTGGCTCGAGCAACTTTTGTCTAAAGCACCGTTTACTGCCCAATACATGGTGGAAAGAGCGCACCGCATCCCAAGCCATCCCAGACCCCTGGAAGCACTCCCGCGTGCCTTCTTAATACAGCTTCTGCATTTTCGGGACAGAGAGACAGTTCTCACAGAAGCAAGTGCAGTGGAATGCCTGGAACATGAAGGGGCAACGGTATCACTGTACTTGTAATGATTCTACTCACTTACAAAAACTACGTTGTACCTTTGTAGGAGTGAAAAGTAGTGATAGGTGAATACATTTTCTGGCCTCGACAGCAATCATAGAAAAGTTGTGTCTGACAAATAGTAGTGACAATCACCCATTCATATCGTCAGATATTATATATATATATATATATATATATATATATATATATATATATATATATATATATATATATATATATATATATATTATCGTTAGCCAACAGAAATCTTCTAAACTGTCTGATCAACAAAACAACCTATCTCCGTGGAATGAAAAATGTCAGGGAGATCCACACATGGTCCGAAAATTATACAAAACACATTTTTAGGCGACTTTATCTTTGCATTTATGGCCAGCTTTATATAAAACACGGAAAGATGTTAGCCCTTTATTATCCATCATGGATGCTACTAAGAGTGCCTGGGATGCCACACTTCACTAACATGCCACACTTGACTAATGCAACGGGGGTAATGTCTCCTGAAACTCTGTTGTGGGGCAACAGTAACCTTTCACATTTTGTGTTTCCTGAAGCCAGAACCTTGGCTAAGTTAATTACACACCCTGCACCACCTTCGTCAAACCCTTTCTCTGCCTAAATTGTCTGAATTTAGATACATTCAGATTACCCACCTTTGCTTGGTGCAATTCTCGGCCTCCCCTTCACAACTCCAGTGCACAGCCCTTTAACGTGGCATAGACGTTAATATTTTTCGACCAATTTTCATGTGATCCGACAGACCTGTCAAATTAGCATAAAGTTAGTGGGTACTGAACGATCTTACATCGGTCAGAAAATTGATCAGCCAGGTTAGAAACTTTTCATGGGAAACTTTGAAATGTATCAATTGTTTGCAGGGCCGAGCAGGCAGCTAGTCACAGTTAAAAGACTATGAAACAGTCGGTAGGACTCCAAGGGGGTTCAGAAGGTACAGTAACTCCCCCACTGACTTTGCAGAGTGGCTCGAGCAACTTTTGTCTACAGCACCGTTTACTGCCCAATACATGGTGGAAAGAGCGCACCGCATCCCAAGCCATCCCAAACCATCCCAAGCCAAGCCATTAATAGGCTTGATTGCTTTGTATTAGAATAGCAGTCTTTCCTGTAACTTCTTTCAGCTGCAAACTTTATTTGCCCTAACACAAGCCATCGAAGGTTAGCCCCATGCTCAAAATTGTACAAATAGGAGTATTTTTTGTTTTTTTTTGTTATAAGGATTATAAAATGTAATGGGTTCTTTGTGTTCCTGAATCCTTTTACTTGTATTGCTGAGGATGTCAAAAATGAAAATACCTTTGATAATAGAAGTCCAACAGCACTAATTTAGGGAGGGAAATTGAGATATCTGCTTTCTGCCTTTTTCTGTACATTTGGGGGCAAATTCACTAAGCTTCGTAGTTGCGCCAGCCTCCACTTCGCCGCACTTCGCCAGGCGTAATTTCGCCACTGCTCCGCAAATTCACTAAAATCCGAAGTTGCACTCAGGGGAAGTGTAAGGTTTCGAAGTTGCACTAGCGTTAATTCACCAAGCAAAGCGAAGTTACGCTAGCGATGTTTAATTTGCATATGGCACCAAATTCAAGTTACAATGGAGGTATATGAAGCAGCACTACACGAGCCTGGGAAACCTTCAAAACAGCAATTAAAATTTTTGTTTTGCCCTACACATGTGCCCACTGTATAGTTAAGATGCCATGAGTTAGGAAATGTAGGGGGAAAGGAGGGGAGCCCCAAAAATTTTTTTCGATCTTTTTCAGCTTATCACCCATAAAAAAAGAAAAAACGCCAGCGTTTTTTGGGACTTAGAAAATTTTTTTTAACTTTTTTTGAAGCAATCCCTATCTACTCTATTGCACTTCGCCTGGTCTGGCCGGTGGCGAAGGAAGTCTGGCATAAAAGGTAGCGTTCAGAATAATTTGCGCGTCAGTGAATTTGCGTAGTTACGTCAGTTGCGCAAATTCACCAGGCGTAAGGGTGTGAAGTAACACTAGCAAATTTACGCCAGCGTCCGTTAGTGAATCGGCGAATTAACAAAAATGCGCTACGCTACCGAATTGACGATAGCGTTAGGCACTTCGTTGTTTAGTGAATTTGCCCCTTGGACCTTACAATTTCTTTCCTTTGAAGAAAAAGGACCATGGAACTTTGTCACAAGCAGTCCTTATATGCCCTTTCCAGAAACCTGAAAGAGATAATCCTAATACATAAGAACTGACATTTTGGAAACCCCTTGATTGTACTTGGGGTATGGTAGCTAGCCAGCCCTAGTATATTGTTGCATTTGGCTGTTCTACTGCACACATACAGACAATAATGGTGTTTATGGTTCATGAAATCTATAGAAAAAGGTGAGTTTCATGGTATTCAAAAAAAATTGGCTGAATTGAATATTTATATGTAATCTGTGTACTTTTCTACATTGAAATGATAAGGAGAAAGAAGGGAAAGGAGAAAAAAACTAGCATTTCTTGTTTTGAGTTTGATATGTCCTCAAAAGACATTTATTGTAAAATCACAGGACCACACAATGATAGGGTTCAGTATCCCTGGGATCATGCAAAGGGGACTGACTCTGCTCACCCAGGTAGTTTGCCCCAAACACCAAAATCAGCAGGTGGCTAACTGATGAAACAAATGTGGACAGGAAGAGAAATAAATAAAGGCAAATGATAACTAACTCTCAGAGCATATTATTCTCTTTTAGAGATGATTTGTGTGGGCCAATCTTTTTTCCTAAACAAAGCATGGTTCTACTTTTTACACATAGGGAGATGGTTATTTGTCACACTGCATGTTTGACAGACAGATAAAGTACAGACAAAGGTGTCATATAAAGCAGTTTATGGAGTCCTTGAACAAACTAGGGGCCAAAAAAATCCATCCAGAGCCCTGGGGACCTCCAATTTGACAAAGAGCCAAAACCTTTCAAAAATGCTACAGATGTTTTCAGATTGTACCATGGTTCGATGTTTAATTTTCTAAAGAGAAGCATATATGTATATTGCCTGAATATGAATATGCATACATGCACTTGCCCTTAAAGGTTCATAAAACTAACCTTGTTTGACTTTGGTGTGCCATGGTATGCACATAAGCACAAGCACACATGACATAGTGGTATATAGTGGCATAACAAGGCCACTTGTTTAACAGAAAAACATTACATAATTATGTATTATAGAGTGACCTAATAGCTAGATAAACTTTGCTCTGTAGTATTGGAATTTTTTTTGATATTTTAAATAAATGAGGAACTTGCAGGAACAAACAGCAGTCCAATGGCAAGGCTTTAACAGGGAGCAGCTTAAATAAAGAAAAGAGAGGCAGAGACTCCAGAGACCAATTATAATAAAACGAAATTGTAGACCACCTGTTTCATTCATCCTAGCCTCCTCAATACTAGATATGAATTTCTGTTCTTCTTTTGTCTCAGTGTGACCATGCATGAAAAGATTTGGTTGTCATTCACTTTGGGTGACTGTGTACTTCATACATGGACAGCTTAAGAGGACAGATTTTGAAAGACTGTTCTTCGCACCTATAAAATTATAGTCAGAAAATTATATTCACTTTTTCACTGTTCATCCATGTGAATAACCAAATTAGACAATATGCACCTGTTCTACCTGAGCAGTCAAGTTTGTGACAAAATGGTTGATTTCCTCCCTTGGTGCATTTATAAAGAAGGCCCTTAATAATTTTATAAAGACCAAGCAACAGATGGTACTTATTGGAAACACTAAAAATAAGTATTGATTTGTATGTATTTTTTGTAGAAGGAAATGGAGAAATAAGTTCAGAAACTGCAAAAACATTAACATTAATGCACAAAGTCAAGGCCAAATCATTCCGGAGACATATAATGCAATTATTGAGGATATCTAAAGGTAATTAATTAAAACATTTTATTTAAAACACTTTGTACTACAAGTGCACTGCAATGTTAACACATAAATAACAATGTGAACCAGTAAAAAGTAAAATAACACAAAAATAATTGAATAAAAACAGATACCAATAATAATAACAATAATAATAAAAATGCAAATTTGTATGTAGTGGTTACAAATTTTCATATTGCATGCTTTCATGTGGTGTCGTGGGTAGTGTGAGGAGTTTGCCACTGGTGGGTAAAAACTGTGAGCAGGGGAGTACGAGGATGGTTGTGGGTATGGTATTGATGTTGGGTTATGGTCCATAAATGTGTTATAGTCTGATAGTTTTTTCATCGGGCCTTTCTATAACACTTGTGAGTTCAGGCTTTCAGTGACCATGCGCTGTTCCTCTTCCTTATGCCTCAGTTTAGAGGCAACAGTAAATGCAAATGCATCATGTTCATCTGTTCTTTTGGATATTAGTGTAGCAGCATCAGTTATTAATGTTTGTGTGTTTTGTCATTAGTTTGTAGTATTTTCCTTTTTTTCCCTTTTTGCAAAGTTTGGGTGGGTTGGGTATGTGTGAAACTTCTGGAGTAGTGCTTGTCTGATGAGGAGAATCCAAAGAACATGTGGTGATAATTGTCTGAAGCAAATAATTTAACAATGGTTTTATGTGTGTTTTTCAGTTTCTAGAAACAGCTGAAGAATGGAAAGCCATAGCAAAGTAGTTTGAAGAATATTGTAATTTCCCAAACTGTGGAGTGGCCATTGATGGAAAACATGTATGAATACAGCCTCCTGCCAACTCGGGATCCTACTATTATAATTATAAAGGATACTTTAGTATTGTGTTATTGGCAATAGTAAATGCCACATATGAATTTATAATGGGGGATGTTGGGAAAAATGGAAGAGTATCATCAGATGGAGGAGCCATAGAACAAGACTGTCTTTTATCAGAAGCTAAAGAACAAAGAAATACAACTGCCTACAAATAATGAAACTACAGAAGGTCTAAACTTTGCATTTGTTGCATATGAGGCCTTCAAACTGCAGGAACATATTCTAAAGTCATTCCTGGTAAAAACACTGACAAAGCAAGGGAGAATATTTAATTACAGACTTTCAGGGGCAATACATGTTGTAGAAAATGCATTTGGAATCCTTGCTAATTGCTTTAGAATCTTCCATACAGCCATTACTCTGTCATCCGCCAAGGTAGATCTTGTGCTTTTAACCTTCTGTGTTCTACATAATTTCCTATGTTGTACCAATGAAAATGTTTATATGCCAAATAACATGATGGACAGAGAAGATGTGAGTATTGCTCTTTTGTTTATAGGGACTGGTGATCAGACCCAAATGCAATGCTGCAACTACAAGCTTGTGGTATATGTAATGCTAATGCGGATGCCAAAACAAACAGGGAAAATTATGTAGATTATTTTAATGGACAAAGTGCAGTGGATTGGCAAGATGCAATGATCTGAACTGATACTATGACAGGACTATGAACCAACCATATGTATTCCAACAGTATTTTCCTTCTTGTTGTATACAAAACATAATAAATGAGCATTTATTAATCAAGTGTGTGTGTCTTTGCCTGAGACTGGGTCTCTGTACTCTCTGTTGACTCTGTTTGTGTTTGCTGGTGCTTCAACATCCACAGAGGTTTCATTGTGGTTGTCAACAGTTGAGGAATTTAATTTTTTGTTGAAATACCGTGCAATTTCTTCATGCACTGTAAACAAAAGTAGATCAACCATAGTTTGGGGACGTAGATATCATCTGTGGAAGCTCCAAATTTTTTTGAGTTCTGCACTTCAGTTCTTTTCTGAAAACCGTTCTCAAGTTTGAAATTTTACTTTTGACAAAAGGTACCTCTGCAGTTGGGCAGACAGTTCGGCAAAGTGTCACAAGTTGCTCATATGTCTTTTCCCTTTTGGTCCTGTTGGAGTAGTCATCTGACTTTTCATAAAGAAGGTGACATTTGGTACATTTCAATGAATTCACGCAAAAAGTTAGGTTTCAGGAATTTGTCGCTTGGCATCTTGTCCAACCACACAGTCAGCAAGACAAGAAATAAGTATGCATGTTTGTTAAATAATTATAATGGGAGGTTAAAAATGTTTGTTACAAAAGAACGTTCGTGCTAAACTCAGCAGGTTTTTTTTTGTTTGTACGAACTAAAAATACGTCAACAGCCGAAGAGACCATGCCAGCACATAAAAGAAATACGCAACAACCACAGTAACTATGGGCTCCTCCCACTTCCGGTCAGATGCCATTACGTTCAAATGTTCAGACTGCAGCAAGCAATGATGGAAGAGGAGAGAGACAGGAGGAAGACAACACCTATGAGCAAAACTGAAATGACCTATTTGGTGGGTGCTTTGGACAATACAAGGAAGAACACCATTTTGGAGAAAGTTATAAAAGGTCTGCAGAGAAGATATGGCATCACAAGATCCAAAGATCAGTTGAGGAAAACATGGTTAGACCTGAAATTTCGAGAGAAGGACCAGCTGACAGGAATAAGAAAGATCATAAAAAAGTATTAGAGTGCTACTATATAACTTTGTGTATACTTTTTGTATACACAAAAAAGGTCATACAAAGTAGCCCCCACCCTTCCCAGCTATGTACACACACAAGAGCATTTATATGCATGGAGTATGTATATGTAAGTTAGTCTATTATCTACAAAAATCCACATCCATTTAATTGCAAACGGGCTTTGAAAACTGCACAACTTAAAATGAGATCTGATGCATCAAAGAAGATGCAGCAGAGGCTAATAGCAATGTCGCTGTTGTTGAAGACATAATTAATGAAAATGCGGCAGTGGATCTGTCAGAAATGAAGCTGGATGGAGCGGAAACTCCATGTGAAAATGTACCTGTTTGTTCTGAAAATGAACAGTTGCTTGAGGTGCCTTCAAACAGTCACAAGTACAGGTATGTATCTCTTTACTTTTATTTGTACATTCACCTTGTACACATTTACAAATATGCACTCAAAATGGCATTTTACCCCCAGAGGAGCACGATGACCTGCTATATGGCCTCACCCAGTAGCTGACAGTACCAGCAACAGTACAGCTATCTCTGGTTGCAGAAGACAAAGTTGGTGAAGAAAATGTGCACGACATCCTTGACAAAATTGAAAAATGCAAAGCTGCCATTATTAATTTGAAGCAATGTTTAGGTGACATTTTAGAGATGGTGGAGGTCATACAAAGTAAAGTCGCAGCTCTAAAAAAGTAGTTATCCATAAAAATGTTTTCTTTTTACTGGTTTATGGACAAATGTGTTCTTTTTTTTAGATTTTAACTTCAATGTCTTCTTTTGAATATTGCAACATATAAAAAGTGAACCGCATTCACCTCTCCTCAGTATATAATATATAAAATATGCCTCTTTTGTTGACATTGTTGAATATAGGATGTTATTCTGTCCTATGGACAAGTTTGTTTCAATGTCTTGTTTTGAATATTGCATACATATATATGCCTCTGTTGTTATCATTGTTGAATATGCATAAAAAACAGTAAAAACGATATTTTAATTTAAATCTTTGGGTCCTTTTTGTTTTATGCTTTTATATCAATGTAATGAACGATCGTTGAAGTGAATGAATGTTTGTTGACAGGTGTCACACAGCGATTGTAAATCGCAATCTGTCTGTCCCATCAATGGGCAATTTTCATCGTTTAGAGAAGAAAATGTGTTACATTACACATTTTCCCAACCGAAGTCGGGAGAAAGATCGGTAGATGTATGATCGTCCTTTGCACACTGACCTCGTGATAATTTGGCGAATTGGTTGGATTGCACTGAAATCAGTCGTTCGTCAAAGAAAAATCTTTCCGTCTATGGGGCCTTCAGTGGAGCTCCCCCAGGAAAAGGCATGAAGAATGGGTAGATTGGAATCCACAGGTATGTCAGATGATCTCTCTGGTATCTACAGTATAAGGTGAGGAGAGTAGCCATGTTCTTTTTCTTGGATATCCCTTATGTAGGACACTGTTTCCAAAATCTCAAAAACAGTTAAAACTAAGAGAAAGCATTGATATAGAGTGAGCCCTATGGTAAGAACAGGACCAGGTAGAAGTTAAGGTGCCCATACATGGAGAGATCCGCTTGTATGGCGGGCAATATCGGGCTGATCCGATTGTGGGCCCTAGGGCCCAACAATCAGATCCTAGCGAACGCAAACGGGCGGTCGGATCGTGGGACCGCATCAACGAACAGATGCGGCCGTGATCCGACGGGATTTTTAATCCCATCTGATCGAGATCTGGCCGACTTTCGGCCAGATCTCGATCGGGGAAGCCCGTCGGGGGCCCCCATACACAGGACTTTTATCGGCCCGTGTATGGCCACCTTTAGGTAGAAGGGAACATGTGCACGAAGAGAACCTAGAAAGGGGCTAGATTATGTGTGCAGGATTATTAATGAGCGGTATGACACTATGATGGGGGAGAACATTGGTTGTAAATGTAATACAGACAGAATAATTTGTAACACTGCAATCTATGTATTTTTATGCAGTGTAAAATATTGCTAAGGAATAACGTTTGTTTTAAACCCTTATTTCATGAACATCAATTATAAAAGCAAACAACATATTAGCATACTTTATGATTTATGGAACCTTAAAGTAGTTTCTCTTGGCTGACCCTCTAAGTAAAAAACTGACCTCAGATGATTTCATTGTTGCAGCCTTCATGTGAGCATCACTGATGCCCTTTTATAAACAAAAAGAACAACACTAGACATGGAGCATTGTGCTTGAATGACCTTAGGCTTTTCAGACAGGTGGACCTCTCACAGCAGAATTCACTTTCGTAATTCAAAGCCTTCAATCCCACAGAACAAAGCTCTGCTTGTAAGCAAGAAAAAACTTAAAGGTTAACTATCATTTCCTCATATATCCAACATAAATCCCTGGGCAGAGCCTTCACCTTAAAGGGGATGTAAATTCAAAAAAAGAAATTCCTTTAATGTGTCCACTGCCTAAAAATAAACCTTCAATATACTTCAATAAAAAAATTCTGTACCCTTTTCATAAAACTTGTGATTTTCTGCGCTCCAGCTCCCCTTCTCTTCACCTGCACGGACTTCCGCTTGCATGAATTCCTCAACCTGGCTAGCAGCTTTACTTCAAAACAATTTCCCCTCCTCCGCGTTCTGAAGTGTCAGGGAAGCAGTGTGTGGAGTGTTCCTGGAGGTTAGCTTTAGTCAAGAATAAACAGATAAATTAACCCAAGTATCGCTTATTAGAGATGGCGCGAACTGTTCGCCGGCGAACTTGTTCGCGCGAACATCGGGTGTTCGCGCTCGCCGGAAGTTCGCGAACGTCGCGCGACGTTCGCCATTTTGGGTTCGCCATTGTTGGCGCTTTTTTTTGCCCTCTCACCCCAGACCAGCAGGTACATGGCAGCCAATCAGGAAGCTCTCCCCTGGACCACTCCCCTTCCCTATAAAAACCGACGCCCTGCAGCGTTTTTTCACTCTGCCTGTGTGTGCTGAAGAGATAGTGTAGGGAGAGAGCTGCTGCCTGTTAGTGATTTCAGGGACAGTTGAAAGTTTGCTGGCTAGTAATCGTTTTGATACTGCTCTGTTATTGGAGGGACAGAAGTCTGCAGGGGTTTGAGGGACATTTAAGCTTAGGTAGCTTTGCTGGCTAGTAATCTACCTTCTACTGCAGTGCTCTGTATGTAGCTGCAGTGGGCAGCTGTCCTGCTTCTGATCTCATCTGCTGACTGCTGCAATAACAGTAGTCCTTGTAAGGACTGCTTTTATTTATTTTTTTGTTGTTTTACTACTACTACTACTACTACTATAAGAGCCCAGTGCTATTAGTCTAGCAGTGTTGGGGAGTGGGACTGGTGTGCTAATCTGCTGCTCCTAGTAGTTCAGCAGCACCAACTTTAATTTTTTTTTTTTTAATATTCATTTTTTTTTTATTTTACTTTTTTTTATTTTACTACCGCTGTAGTAGTGTATAAGCAGGGCCGCTTCTGCCATGAGGCAAGGTGAAACCCTTGCCTCAGGCGGCAGCGAGCGGCCAGTTACAAGGGGCGGCAAAAAGCCGCCTCTTGTAACTTTAAGAGCCGAAATTCCGGGTTTTAATCCGGAAATTCGGCTTGACCTTTTAGGCATTATTTGCCCTGTAGGCATTTTTTGCCCAGTGTGTTATTCAACCAACTGCCATCTAGCATCACTAACAGCTCTCCCCCTACACTATCTCTTCCAAGCACACACAGGCAGATTTTTCAGATACATTTTTGCCCTTGATCCCCCTCTGGCATGCCACTGTCCAGGTCGTTGCACCCTTTAAACAACTTTAAAATCATTTTTCTGGCCAGAAATGTCTTTTTTAGATGTTAAAGTTCGCCTTCCAATTGAAGTCTATGGGGTTCGCGAACCGTTCGCGAACCGCTCGCATTTTTGCGCAAGTTCGCGAATATGTTCGCAAACTTTTTTTCTGACGTTCGCTACATCCCTATCGCTTATCATTTTAAAGTAAACCAGCTGCCGGCCGGCCTGTATGAGAAATTCATGCAGTCTGAAATCCGCCCTGCAAGGTGAGAAGGGGAGCTGGAGCCCAGAAGATCACGATTTTTATGAAAACTATACAGATTTTTTAATTAAAGCAAAATCTTTGGGCAGTGGACCTGTTAAAGTAATGAGGGGGGTGGGGGGTCTTTCTGTAGTTCATGTCTAAGTATAATAAACAGGGTACTGTTTTATTATTACAGAGAAAAAGGGAATCACTTTTAAAAATTTGGATTATCTGATTATAATGGAGTTCTTGGGAGACAGCCATCCCCTAATTCTGAACTTTCTGGATAATGGGTTTTTCCGGATAAAGGATTCCATACCTGTATAATGTTAGTGACTTAATAGCCTTATTTCACCAGGGAATGCCTAGCAAACTGGCACCCTGTATAATACCTGTAACATTTAGGGGTTATTTATCAAAGTCCGCTCATGTTTTTTCTGAATTTTCCCCCAAAAACTCTGTAAACCCAGCGCACATCAAAAAATCATTGGAACTTCTCCCATTGACTTATATGCAACCTCGACAGGTCTGAGATGCCGGATTTTCAGATTCAGACTTTTCCATCCTCTGGGGGTTTAATAAATTCTGGAAAATTAGTGATTTTTATAAAAGTCAGATTTTATACAAAAAAGAAAACACAAATTTTTCGTGATATTTGCATTCTGAGTTTAGTTAATAACCCCCTTAGAGATTTTTAAACCTAATTACTGTAATAATGGGCCTTTGATGGGTTATAGAAATCCTAGCCTGACACTACGGGGCAGATTCACTAAGGGTCGAATTTCGAAGTTAAAAATACTTCGAAATTCGACCCTCGAATTGAAATCCTTCGACTTCGAATATCGAAGTTGAAGGATTTAGCGCTAAACGTTCGATCGAACGATCGAAGGATTTTTTCGAAAGGATTTTTCGTTTTCGAACGATTAAATCCTTCGAATCGAACGATTCGAAGGATTTTAATCCAACGATCGTACAAAAATCCTTCGATCAAAAAAAGCTTAGCAAGCCTATGGGGACCTTCCCCATAGGCTAACATTGACTTAGGTAGGTTTTATCTGCCAAAGTAGGGGGTCGAAGTTTTTTTTAAAGGGAAAGTACTTTGACTATCGAATGGTCGAATAGTTGAACGATTTTTACTTCGAATCGTTCGATTTCGTTCGATTTCGATCGAATTCGAACAAATTTAACCAATTCGATGGTCGAAGTACCCAAAAAAAACTTCGAAATTCGAAGTTTTTTTCATTCGAATCCTTCCCTCGAAGTTAGTGAATCTGCCCTTACCTGTTACCCAGAGCCATGCCAAGTACTATTAACTCCAAGGCAATGCTACCATGCCACTACACTACCCCCACCGGCAATAAAGCAGACTAATTCATGTAATACTTTGGTGCAATATACTCTAATGGATAATAACAACAATAGTAATTAGCCTAATTAAAACCGTTTTCAGTAGGTTTCTCATCACTGTACTCTTGTAAGGATTATGCTATAGACCTTTTTTTTTTTATTGATGCTCATTGTTTATCATTGCAGCTGTCTGTGCTTTGGAAAGTACTTCAGAATATACCAGACTATAAAAGCGGATCATGGTAAATTATGAAAATCATCAAACAACATTTATTAATTTTGATAAAATGTACCTGATGTCTGAGGACTACTTAATGGATCAAGTCCAGTGTCTTTTAGCCTTTATGCAGTCCAGTCTCAGTGGGGAAATAGCAAGCACTGGGTATTATGTTGTTACAATAGCAAACATCTATTACATTAGCAAACACAACCTACTACAGAAAAGCTTTGGGCTCTTTCCTCTTTCAATTGTTACTGCTGCACTAGCAAACACTGCACTCTACTGTTCACCTTCAGAGATGCAACATTAAATAATAGCGAACAATAAATAAAACACAGTAAAATAGTGATTCAAAATATATACATTAGACCCATAAATTCATTTTACCTTTTAAAGAGAAAGTCAACCGTTACCTTAACTTTATGTTTTACATACAGCTTTTCTATCCAAACTTTTAGTTGGCCTTCAATTTTTTTTTATTATTAGCCTTCCTTCCTAGCCTGCTTTGCAGCCTGCAACTGAAACCTATTAGGGCTTATTTACAGCTGAAGTGTATTAGTGGACAAATTGCCGTTTTCCTTCGCAGTTAGTAGCATGTAAAACCACCTTTATTAAAGATACTTTCATCAAAATGTTCTCTTCACACTTTCATATAGTTTTGCTTGGTGCCGCTCAGTCGTTCCTGCCTTCCACTCTAAATCATGAGGTGCTGTGCCTATGCAGGGGAACTCTAGAAACTACTGCAACCTCCTGACCAGGCAGTAGCTCCAGAGTTCCCACAGTGTCCTCAATCAATCACTGCAGAGTAGTTGGATCAAAATAATAGGACACAATGGGGCAGATTCCCTAAAGAGCGAAGTGACTAACGCTAGCGAATTGCCAGTTTGATGTAATTTTGGTACTTTGCCAATTCCCTAATGGGCACAGGCGTCACTTCGCTAGTGAAGCTAGCTTCGCACTCTAATGCAAGGCTAATTTTATTAAGGTTCCCTGGCCCAGATGAACTGTGTCCTATTTGCAACGAAGTGCATGTGCAATTGTGTGAAATTAGGTGCAGTTGCGCCAGCTCATTGCAACTGCGGAAGATTGAAGGCCCTTTGTACTCGCAATGATGTTGGAAACTGGGAAAAAAAAACATGGTGATTGTGTACGTGCTCACTGAACTTGTGCTTGTAAATTAACCCAATGGACTCCAAGGGGCAAATTCACTGAGTGTGAAATTTTGCCAACGACCGATTTGCCACACTTTGCGCTACTTTGCCAGGCGCAAATTCGTTACCACTACGCTAATTCACTAAAATGTGCAGTTGCGTCTGTGCAGTCGAGCACTGGCAAATTTTCGCTAGTGTTACTTTGGCAGTGCGAGAATTTTTATAGCAAAATGTTTTTTAGCAAATGTTTGAAGTGCCCACTTTTTATTACAGATGTCCAATGAACCATAATAAAGACATAAGAGATCATCTGATGCCCTACACATGAGTCCACCCTAAAACAAATGTGGCATGGGAAAAAAAACACAAACATTTTGATAGTTTTGACTTTTGAAGACAATCCCTCTTTAAAAAAGAGATTTGCCAGCATTTTTTACAACTTTTATGACTTTCCTGCATTCAGGATATGATGTCACTGATATAAGATTGAGGAAGATGTAGCTTCGTTTTATCAGTTTGCCTGGTCTGAAGTGACGAAGTTAACTCTGGCGAAAGAGGTAACGTTCAGTAAAATTTGCATATTAGTGAAAAGTCGCCTGGTGATAGGGTGCGAATGAATACTAGCGACGGTCCTCTACTCCTGTTAGTGAATTGGCGATTTCCCTGCGGATGGGATTTTCTGGTGAATTGTCACTAGCCTCGGCCACTTTGCCCTTTAGTGACTCTGCCCCCAAGTCTTCATTTTATTTTCTTGTTTTTTATTGAATGTCTTTCTATCAGGCCTTTTCCTAATTAGTTGCCTGGTTTCTAGGTTACTACACTCTAAAAAACAGATAACATTTCAAGTCCAAGAGTTGCAGAACAAAAATCTAAATAGCCTCAAAAATTGGTGCTGGTTTTAAAATATCTTTGAATGGGGCTCTGACTAGGAGGAAATAAGGGAAGCAGTCTGGACAGGGTAATGAAAGAGCAGAATGTAATGGATGAGGTTGCTTTAAGTTATTGTTAAATAAGGAATGTGACAGAATAAGGTGAAAGAAGTTGAGGTCAGTAACAGCAGGTCAATGGTGGAGCAGGAAGGGGAGGATAAAAAGAAAGTTCTCCCCTGAGATGTAGCATTCTCATCTGTAAGCTATCAAATTTTCCCATCCTTCTAGGTTTGGGTCCTCCCAATTTTCACAATGTTTGCCAGTGTATGGGGGGGTTATCTCTAGGCAGAAAGCAAAATGGTGCTGATGGGGTTTGGCAGTTTATTTGGGCATATAGTGTTGGGGTGTATTTTATGGTTGCCTGCCTTTACTCACCCTCCTGTTGCAACTGCCGGCATGGCAGGTCACGATCTGTGTTGGTTGACAGAAATATCAAGAAAATAGTATGTACAATATGTTGGTTTACAATGCTGATTTTATTGAAAAAAATTGGTAACCTAAGTAGGTATAATATCTTGGTAACTTTATTATATACTTATAATAAATCTGTGGCCCTTACATCTCAATTTGCTGGTCTGCTTGTTTTCTTGGGTAACAGGAGGGAACTGCTTGTAGGTTGCTGCATAAGAAAGTTTGCGCCTTGACCCTGCCCTATTCATAATACTGTCCATACCATGCTAAAAGGTAAACCACCCCTTTAAAACTTACCCTCATCCCTTAACCCTTAGCTCCAGAAGAACCATTGTGCTGATGCTGCAGATTCTACATTTTTGGGGTTTTCTTTGATCTATGGCAGTTTTTTGGTGGAGATAATTTGTCTGTCTACGTATTTTAAACTGACTATATATTTATAAAGTTATATTTATTAGTGCTATTTATGAGTGCTGTGAATCTGGAGTCTTTGTTTTATGTAGATATTCCTCTATTTGTTTGCCTGCTGAGGCCTGTTTAGGAATGAATTTTAGGAAGGGGTTTGGGGTGCCTGAGCCTTGCCCATTGTAGTTGTAGTGTAAATCGGTAGGTAAAGCAATACCTTCCCAGCTATAGTCAGGTGATCCCACTGGTGTCTAATAAAAGGGCAGCCAAGTTTGGGAGTTTTACTTTGAAAGCAGCTAGTAAGTTGCAGATAAAACGTAGTCCCTTTGTAAAATGTATAATGAAGCAATAGAATTCTTAATGAATCAGATGAAAATTGAGCGTAGGACTGGCCAGATATGGGATGACTTTGACATAGTTGGCCAGCTTAAATATATTGCAATATATGGACAAACAATCCCTGTTTTGTTTAAAGGGTAAGGCATTTTTCAGTAGCAGTATGCACAAAATGTCTCTGTCTTAAATATATTGATAATGGGTTGAGTGCAGAGGACTCTTGTATTTGTCAATACCAGGCTTTCTGTAAGGGGCTTTTGTTTCTTTTCCATGTAGTATAAATATGTATGAGGTGACTGATTTTGTATTAAATCTGTAGAAATATACTGTATGGCTATTGTAGAGTAGGTTGTAATGGTCTTTGTAGTATACATATATACGAATGTCCCAACATAGCTCACTTATTATGGAGAATATAACTTCTGGAATGCAGTTTTTCTCCAGTCAATATCTAGTAAATTAAAATCCCCCTGTTATCATTACTTTCATTGCTTGGATGCAAGTACCTTTAATGAATGACATCAATATGTTCATCTATTTTTGCACCACAGCATTAACATATATATGTTACTTGCATGTGTAACAATACTATTCAATATCTTTGGGTTATGATGTTACATTTTCTGTTTCTGCTTCTCATTCCCAACATTACATTTTATAAATAAATTGTTTTGTGAGTGCAGGTTTCAGCAGTGTGTTCAATTTGTTGCAATTAAAACAATATTAAGAGACTTGCTATAATCTCATAATAATGAGAGAGCAATGCAGCCCAGCTAATGCTGTTGCTTCATAAGGCTTGTTCTAAAAATCCTGTGATCAGTGAGCCAAACTTTAGTCCAACTCTAACTGATGCGAACCAGTTCATAATTTCATTTTTGTAAGAATCTGTCTACATGAATCTACAAAAAGGCTATTATAAAGAAAGATTAAAGCTCTCACAATGCCAACCCAGATTCATATTTACTGCTATGACTATTCTATGTGTATTCCTTACAACTATGCCAACTGACTGCTCTCCATATGCCTACATAGCTTTTATTAACAGAAGAATCACTGCCAGGCAGGATTGTGTCCTAGACACCAGCATGTGGGTGGCATCAGTCCTAAATTCAAATGTGATTGATAGTATATTTGGTCATTAAAATATAGGGGTGAACCCTTTAAGCTTTAGTGGTTCTTTAACACCTGCCTTTACAGTAAATATTCCCTTTGCAGTTTGTGCCAATATAGCACAATATGAGACATACAGGAAGGGCTTATAAGTATAGGCTTGTTTCCAACACATATCGAGAAAGTTGTTCATAAATGGATGCATAGGTCTTTGAGGCTCCATCATATTTACCATACATTGAGGTAGGCACAATTAAAGTATTCTGAAATTCTAAAAATTGCATTGCTGAAAAATCATGGTAATCTGTGAGGATTGTTTGGTTAGTAAATAAGCAAATGGTCTTTCTCTGAACTTAAATGCAAATATTATCTTTATTTTTTACTCTATTGTCTACTAAATTTAAGAATTCACTTCTGTCATTACCATAAGGGCAATCAGAGTTTTTGTGCGTTGAACAATCCCAGTCCATTTTTCCTTTCTCTAAATCTGATGTGTTTGGTTGATGAGTCTGTGGATTGTATCTTATTAGTTTTGAAAGCAACATTCTGTGGTGCATTAAAAACATAATGAATGTAGACTCCTGTGCTCAGAATTTCATCTGCCAAGACAGTAATGCGATTAGCTAGGTATCTAAAACTCAACTGGCAGTGACGTTTATAACATGCAGGAAGAATAAACAAAACGAAATCTTTAAATGTTATACAACAGAGCAAAAAATATTTCCTCTTGCATATAAATACATGCATGTTGTCTTTACTTTTATTTCCACTGGTACAACTTTGTCATAGTGTGCTTTTTTGATAACTATCAGCCCCCTGAGCAAGAATTGTGTGCACAATGTCAGACGTGCTTTCTTATCTCTATCTAATATATGGCAGCACATTTTTTAATTGGGTTTGATCTATGCACAATAGAAATGCATCAGTAGAAATGCATCACATAAAGTAGAGCAGCACTGAACACCAGTATTGTCATAAGGTATAAAGAAGCTGACAATGGAGTCAAAGGCTTTCCAACTACCAACAAATATTAAATCTTAAAACTCAATGAAGTAGACATTGAGCAACAGCTTCTCCCATTGTAGATACAAACAAATATGATTCAAATAGAACAAATTGGGCTATCCGGCACTCAAGGAAATCCACATGAGCAGTCCATGACTAAATGCCTGTTGGGCACGAAGCATGTAGGGCCAATGGAGATGTGTATTGCTTAACTTTAAACAATAAAAATACTGTTTTCCTTTTTATAATTTTGGTCCTGTGGATTTACAGCCGAAGACCTTCAGCTTCAGGGAGCGGCAAACCTATATGATTCAAAAAGAACAAGTTGGGTTATCCGTCACTCAAGAAAATCCACCTGAGCAGCCTATGACTAAATGCCTGTTGGGAACAAAACGTGAAGACCTATGGATATGCATACTGTATTTCTTAACTTTAAACAATAAAACTGTTTAAACTGTTTTCCTTTTTATAATTTTGCCCCTGTGGATTTCCTTGAGTGCCAGATAGCCCAACTCACGGCAACATATTCCTCAGCACAAAACACGAGCAGTTTTGAACACCAGCGGTGACAAAAATCAGCTTGTGGTAACTTTTAGAGCCAAATTTCCAGTTATTGCACCAGAAATGTAGCTCTTTTAGTGTAGAGCGTACAATTGCTTTATGGGTTATGGCCTTCCCATAATCTGGAGCTTTCTGATTATACAGTTTCCAGAGAAGGGTATCCCATATCTGTATTTTATAATAATTACATGTACATGCTAAAATGAAATGCAAAGTGTACTAATAAGTCCTGTAAATCACTATGACCTTGTTTGTCCTTTCAACTATGTTGGTGGTCACCATGTATAGCTTTAAAGAAAGCAAAATAAGCCCAAGTGCTTCCTTCTGCTTTCTCATTCTCCATAGTCTTTCAGGAGAGCAGTGTGCCGCTAAACACAATTTTTCTGTCCATTGTGTTCAGTTTTCTTTTACAGCGGCAGCTATAAGAGAATGTCCCTGTTTCTCTTGTCTTGTTCAATCAATTCGGCAGATCTTTATTGTTTGTGTTTAGTTAGCAGACCGTCTCGCTCTGTACTGAGATAAATATGATTAGAGAACCCCAGGGTGTAATAAGCAGAAAGAATTGATAACTAAAGTCATAAAAGGACACGGCATGCTAATGGAATCCCTATTCAAACTGAGGAAACAGCCTTGCCACAGATATAAACGACAATGACAAAAAATACAGAAATGCTACCCTATTAGCATCCTTTTAACAGAAAAGCAGCTTAAACCTTTGCTATCTTTCAGGCTGATGTTGTCTGTTTAATGTGATTATTGTTCTGCTTTGTATTTGTGTTAAAACCCCATATGTGTTTCTTTAATGCAAATTGGCATGCTATAAATATGTTTCATATATTATATATAGAATGGCTACTCTGTGTAACAAAGCATGCCTAGAAACACAAAGACGTTTTAAAACATAGAATTAAAGTGAAAGAGGGAGAGCAGGGATTTGGCAGAAGCTTTCATATATATCATGGGCTCTAACAATGTAAAGAGAAGTGCGCTACATTTCAGAGGAAGGCGTTTTAGAACAAAAGGTCATGCTCTGCCGCTGGAGGGTGGATGGTTCAAAGAAACACAAGTAAATAATTCTCACGGAAAAGGTAAGGGACCAACAATGAATTCTAACAATAGAGGCAAATGGAGGCTAATACAGTAGGGGAATTCAGAACTGCTTGAAACAGCTAAAACAGAAAAAAGAAAAATGGCAAGCTGCAAGTATATGTTAAATCTTCCTTTTTTACTGCCTGAAGGACCCCAAGAGGGCTGAATGAGCAATGAAGCTTCTAAGAAATTAATCCTTATAAAAATAACATTAACGCAGGCATATATGTTGTTTATTTGACATAACATACATTAATATTACCATTTTCATTAAAGTAATGAGCTGGAATACTGCATGCATGCAGCCCAACTAAATGAATAGTTAGTATGTGAAATGTCATTTAATTTAAGAACGCAGTCACACAGATGGTTGTGCTACAGTGAAGGCATATGTTTCACATAATGACACCATTCATTACAGGTTCTTGCATCCAAACCCACTCCTTGCATTTCCATAAAGTTATGTGCTATTTTGTCTGCCCTGCCTCTTCCACTGAATTGTTTGCAAGTGCACCTACTGACACCTAGGAAGTCTGGAGCTACTACCACTCTGAACATAGTGGAACTTCCAAGGTTCCCACAAACGGTGGGATCAATAGATCCAGAATATATAGGCCAAAAGAATAACACCAATTACATCATGACATCAGCCTTTGACTTTGGGTCCTCATCCAAAGTTATTAGGGTGGCATTGTGTGTAATTGTAGGGGATTCCCAATGGTTCCATGAGAGCCAGTGAGGGCACAACAGTAAAGTCAGTCAGGTCATGTCAAACCACACAGAAATGTAACAGCAAATCAGCAGGCAGGAGTGTGGTTAAAGACAGACAAGGTCAAATACCAAGAGATCAGATTTTAGGGATTATCAAAGGCTTTGTATAACACACATATTGGACCAAGTTGACATGATTGTAATGGTCTGAAGGCAGAATTGGAACAGACTAGGGGCAGGAACAAGACTAGGATTAGCATAACAAAAATTAATGAGAACTTTGACCTATAATGGGCAGTGTCTGACCTGCATCTATTATGGCAAATTGATGGCAAAACACTTAGCTTTACTCCCTACGCACTGTAGGTTTTGTTACTATTTTTCTGGATGTGTCAAGAACAGGCTTCAAGGATTTACTTGGACAAGATGGGTGTTTATGTACCAAGAGGCACTTGAGCCATACTTTATAATATACTTTACTTTATACTAGCTAGCATTTTCATTGGTAAAACTAACATCATTTCTCAGTTGACCACTTGTTATCATCAGATGCTCAATCAGTACAAGGTCGTACAGGTAAATGGAATACCTTAAATTGTGTGTCTGTAAAGTGACAACTGAGTGTCATGCTCTAGTGATGAGCAAATCTGTCGCCGTAAGAAAAAACGCCCATTGACTTTAATGCATATAGAGCCAGAAAAATTGATGCGCGCTAAAACACTATTGACTTCACTGGGTTTCACAAATTTTTTGCTATATGAATTTTTTCTCAGTTTTGCTAATTTTTCGCTGATGCAAAATGGAAAATGGCTTTTTTGCCACCTGCTGCTGCCTGAGGCCCATTGCCTTTACTGCTTTTCAGTAATACTAAACTGAATTGGGCTAATTTAATAATTGGCTAATTTAATAACCCTGGGCAAAGTGATGACACACCATTTATAAGTTCTTGCCTATGGTTTGTTAAATATTTTTTGGAATTGTGGACAGTTTTTTCTACAAACTGCTCTTATTTTTCTAAAATTGTCTCAACCCATGTTTTTTTGAGGGAGGATTGTTACAAGCCTTGAAGAGTTCATTTGAAATTCTGAGTGCCAAATTAGTCAATAACTCATACAGTTTACATTGTTCTGCTTTATATATCAGTTAATACCAGCTGAATGATAAATGTAAGGCGGAATGTGTTGAAAAATCCCCTGCACACTCCTTTTTTCTTGTTCCATGTTTTCATTGAAAAGCTAAACAATAAAAACAAATTTGTAAAAAAAAAAAAAAAAATAACATATGAATTGAGAAGTATTTCTGAGTGTTCTTCAGAACTTTATTATTTTAAAAGAAAGTAACATTCATTTTATGTTAACCCAAATACTGATGTTTTATTGTAGCTGTAAATATTTGGATGAAAACTGGCATGCCTTAATGCTAAAACATAGTCAAGGGATAATTAGGTGATTTAGTTCTGCTCAGGCCATGCCTCTAACAGCATTTCGTGCTCTTACTGCTTCTGAGAATTTGGATGACACTTTCAGTTTAGTGGATAGACTGAGATCTGAAGTGTAACCACACCATTATTTCAGAAAGTGAAATAAAAGAAAGTACAACCTTTAAGGAACCCCTGCAAAATATATATAATATACAAAGGGAAAAACACTTCCAGTATAACATCTGAATTTCACACATAAAGAATTTCCATAACTGAAAGTTATATTACTGCCACAAAGGCATGCAGCGGAAAATAGTAAGTTAATGATGTGATTTCAAAATCACATTTAAAAATCACAAGTATAAACTAGTATGGGAAATATCATTTAAAGTTAATCAAAACTGAATATAATGTGATTCAACTTTCCACAGATAAATAGGAGGTAAAGAATATTAGATGTAAAAGTCTACTAAATTAAACTATACCATAGAATTCAATGATGCCAAATGGCATGATTATTCAAAGTGATTTGTCAACCAGGGCCACAAAGACAATATATTTTTCACCGGATATGCTCTAACTGATGTACTTAACATTGGTGTCACAGGCCTAAAACAAGCCAATAATCATGCAGTGTATCACTCCTGTAGCCAATAAACAGAGCTGGATGCTGGATAGGAATTCAGAGGGTCACCAGGGACTAACTGGAGTCATTTGAGGAAGCATAACCAGATCTATACAGTATATGAGCTGACATATACTTTTCACTCCCATAGGAGACCACTGATTTATTTTGGTATCCACCACATGCCATTTCTCAAACTGTTATCTTCTGTCTCTCGTTCTATATAGTGGCCATAGTGGATTGTAGTGGTGGTGGTTATATAGTGGTGAGAGAAATAAAACTTAATAAGCAACTTAATATAGACATATAAAGCATGACCATAAAGTGATGTGATTATGTACCTAACAGTCTGTGCCCTGTGGCTACAGAAGGATTACAACTGTCTGTGAATAGACAATCAACATCTAATTACTATCAAAGATGGAGGAAAGAACATTGCCTAAAACATAAAAAGTAAAAAACAAAAGTAAATATTAATTGTTTTTCATACAGTTTTTTTGTGGGCCTGGTAAAAATGGTCACAGTCTTATTGCACCCCCACCTAATGTTTTAGCTTAGTGGTGAGCACAACTTTCCTTTTCCCTTTTTTTTTTGCTCTAGTTTATACAGGAGCAGTGGCCAGCTCCATGTTATAGCTTCCAGTCAGGTTTCCAGTTACAGTCAGGTGATCTCAGTGGTGGTATAAAAAGGGCAGTTATTTGGGTGTTTTAATAATAAAATCAAGCATGTTGCAGGTAAAACATATTCCCTGTGTAAAATGCATAATGAAACAGTAAAATTCAGACCAAAGACCAGGGATGACTTTGATGTAGTTGGTCAGCTTGACATATTGCAATATATGGACAAACAATCTATGCTTTGCTTAAAGGAAAGAGGCTATTTTAGTAGTTTATCCAAAACATTTCTTAGGGCCTATTTATGAAGCCTTGAATTTATCTGGGTTTTAAAGGGGGGGGTTTAAAGGGGGAAAAATCCAAATTTTTAGAGAGAAATTATTATGCTCCAAAGCTGAATAAAAAAATACTCCAGCTAAAACATGTCGAAATCATGTAGAAGTCAATGGCAGATGGTGTCTTTAACTATTAAAACACGTTTTTACATACAGGTTTCCTGATGGTTTCATGCTGTTACATAGTTAGTTACAGAGTTAAATTGGTTTGAAAAAAGACAAAGTCCATCAAGTTCAACTCCTCCAAATGAAAACCCAGCATCCATACACACACCCCTCCCTACTTTTAATTAAATTCTAAATACCCATACCTATACTAACTGTAGAGCTTAGTATCACAATAGCCTTTGATATTATGTCTGTCCAAACCAGACACTTTGATATTATGTCCATCCAGTTTGCACTGGTTTTGATTCAGTGATCCAAATTATTAGAGCTTTTCGTGCAACAACTCGAAAAATTAGAGTTTTCGAGGCGTCAATTTGATAAACTCTCATGGTTGGAGTTAATGCTTGATTTTGACTCAATATTTTTTCACACTGATTTTTTTCGAGAATTTTTTTTCGGTAAATTAAGGGGATTCAGGTTTAGGAGTTTGGTTGGATTTTTTTTTTTTTAATAGAGTGAGAAAAAGTTGAATTTTAGCAAATAACCCCCCTTAATGTCCTATGTGCAGAGGACCTCTTATCTTTGTCCAGGTAAAAAAGAGCAACACCCCTAAATATAAAGGACTAAACTTGAACTGAAAAGGGTACACAATTGTATTTTTTTTTAAAGATTTTCCAATGATTTTAAATTAGAGTTGAAAGAAGAGAGAAAGAGGAGAGAGATGGGTTTTTCCATTCCATAATCACATTTAATACCTGACTTAGCAATACAACAGTGATTCTAAGTTGACCATATCAGTTACTGTCCATCCATCGGCCCAAACTTTATCAAAATTTTTTATACCATTTTCTGCCTAGGAAGTGTATCATCAACCAGTTTTATCCAGTACTCAAAGTAGGCAGTTCCATGGCTTTCCAGGTCAAAAGTATCTTGGTGTAGCGGAGAAGCTGGTGGGGACATAACCTGTCTCCTGACTGCAGTCTTAAGTCACCAATTTATCCCAATAAACAAAATTCAGGGGTCCGGATATTGGGTAAACCCAAAGAAGTATCCATAAGGGTAAGCACTGATGTCCAGAAGCGTTGTATCTTTGGGCATTCCCAGAACACATGTAAGTATTTGCCTTGTTCTACCCAACATTTAACACATACATCTGGATAACCTGGATATATTCGAGCCAGCCTGTGTGGTGTGTAATAAACCCGATTCAAAAATTTTGTGTGGATATACCTGTATTTTATTGAAATGTTAATTTCGGGTATCTGCTCGAGTATTTCTTTCCAGGAGCCCTCATCCAACTTGGGCACATCCTGGGCCCATTTACCTCTGATATGTCCTATCGGATCAAAGTCCCCCTGCAGGAGAATGATATAGAGCCAGCTAACAGGCTTAGAAAGATCAGGCCTGCGTAAAGAACGTTCCAAAGTGGTTTCCGTTGTGCTCAGAGGTTCTGTGGCAAACTGGGCCACAAACTCATGCCTGAGCTGCAAAATTCTCCGTAATTAACCCGGTTACCCAAAAAAATGTTAAGGACTTTTATAGGCTATCACTCTGAACCAAGGAAAAGACGCCAGCTTTTTTGGGGACTTTTCCCAGAAGATTGAGGAAGATCTATGCACTCCAATGCACTTCGCTGGTCTGAGCTGGCGAAGGCAAGTCTGGCGAAAGAGGTAATGGTCAGTAAAATCCGCATCTTTTTGAATTTGTGGAGTAACATCCATTTGCCAGAGCAAAAATTCGCCTGGCGATAAAGTGTGAATAATCTCTAGCATCTGTCTCTTTTGCTAGCAAAGTTACACCTGTGTCCATTGGCAAAGTGCCTGAAAGCAGTAACGATGGCGAATGATCGCCAGCGTTAGTCACTTCGCCCTTTAGTAAATATGCCCCTTAGACCCTAAGTGGCAAAATAAAAAGATTACTAGGATATTGTTGTCCTTTCAACACAATCACCCTTGCTTGTTTCCCCTTCCTCCACAACAGTTATCACATATATAACTTAATTTCTAGTCTACACTTTTTATTTTTAGAATTTCATTTTTGAAAATAAAAGATCCTGAGATAATCGGGCACTAAAAGATTGGAAATCCTGACAAACGTATTTTATCTTTTTTACATTTGTATGCGTTTCTTACAACAGTACCATATAACATGAAAGCTAAATTGTAACTGGAAAATGACACTAACAGTGACAAGCAAAGAAAGAATGAGCCCTGATTTATTCAGACTGGTACGCATTATTTGTGTTACCCGGGAAACCCTAAATACTTTCTCGAGGCATGCTGCTAACATCCTAATAAACTGAACAAACATGATGGGTGCTGAAATGTCCAGCAGCACAAATGACAACTGATCTTATACTGCATTATGAAATATGTAATATATATACGCTTTTTGAAAAGTAAACATAACTTCAAGCAACTGTGCAATATACATTAATTAAAAAATATGCAAACTTTACATGATTTTTAATGGTTTGGCACAGTTTTCTAAGCCAGGTGCTCGTGCTGATCTGTCTGACTATTTTGCTGAGCTGGCTGACTACTGTAACTTTGTATAAACAGCCATCTGTCCTTAGCCTGCATCCTCCAAGCCCCACAATTCCCTGCACATGTGATTTCAATAAGGAAAGGAACATGACAATGCATTGTGGGTTATGTAGTTCCTGCATGCTGTGGAGAAGTTGTTACAATTTGTAACATCAGTGTTTAGTCCCTCCTTCTCTGCCAGGATTTCAAATGATGCAGAAAAAGAAGAACTGTTAAACAGCTGGATTACAGCATAGAAAATGGCATTTATTCATACTGTACTTCTTGAAGAAACAGGTAACTGTGATGGGTATATTAGGGGTGTCTGTGTTATGTGGGCCTCTTTATCAAATTTTGGTTCGGAAGCCTGAGTTCCCCTTTACTGGGAATCTAAACTCAATAAATGTTTGAAAGGAAATTATTAAGAATGCGCCTATGAGCAGTTTTGCCACTTACATTTCTTCTTTTTTTCAGATACAGTACTTAACAGTCATAGTTAGATAATAGAAGACTTTTGGAAAGTTTTTTGCCACAAACTAAACTTTAATGAAGGCTACTAGAGCCCCCCTCAATTCAAGTCAATATATTTCAGCTGATGGGAACCATTAATTGAGGTTTTCTGGCCTAAAGACCAGATTTAGTTTCATGAGAAAAATGTATCCATGGTTTATCATATTGAAACTTGGGCAAGATTATATTTGAGGAGAAAACACTGCTCTCCTAAATATGTTCTAAATTTTCCCATAGACTTCAACAGAGTTTTCATGTGATAAACAGTGAAAAAATGTTTTTATGGAATTGCATCTGGCTCAACGGCAAAATTTGTAATTGATAACCGTTTCTGATCCAATATAATCTGGTTTAGTATAAAAATACAACATCCAAACTGTGGTTGAGATCAAAAAGAAGGAGAAAACAATCCTTGTCAATCAATATTTTTTTGGTTGTAGCATCCCCTAATTGGGATGCCAGTGCATTAAGCTTAGACGTGCTGAAGGGTAATTTTATGCTTTACCCACAAATCCTGTTATAGAAGTATGTGGCTTGTTAACCTTTTCTTGCTCCCAATTCTCAGTTTCTGACAACTGCCAATTTTTATAAAGAGTTTTGTTAGAGCTTATGATATGCTGAACAAGTAAGGGAGGAGGGGAACTAAGTTGGCAAGTATTAATGGCTAATTACAAATGCAAGTGAGATTAGTCAAGATACAATATGAAAATCATCAAATGCATTAATTTAGGGACCCTGTGCATTTGATTAGCATTTCATAAGATAAGTATAATTTAAGTTAATGAGAATGTATCAGTTAATACAGAAGGAATTACAGCTGTATCCCACCTTTTTTATAGATATACACAGACATTTCATAGAGTACCATGCAGTCTGTGGTAGGGATGTTGAAAAAAAAAATAGCTTTACTAATCATATGAAAGCTCATACACTAATTAATACCGTTAGGTGCTATGAAACAATAGGCACATGCTATGCAGGTCTTTTAAACAAAAACAACCAATTAGCAGTTGTTTTTTTAGAAGCAAATATATGATTTGTTGCTAGTAGTGATGAGCACATTTCTTAGTCAGGCATGGTTTCACTGCAAATTTTTTCATTTCACCATCTGCAAATTTCTTTGCGTGAATGCTTGCAAAAATCTGCAATAAAAATTACACTGTGACAAAAAAGGTCATCAAGACCAAATTGTTGCAGACACAAAAAAGTCGCCGCAAGAAAAATGGCCATTGACTTTAATGCATTTGGTGTGTGAAAAAATGTTCACGCGTAAAAAAATTTTGACATCATTGAACACGTTTCGCTAATTTTTAGCCAATTTGCAAATTTCACTCATCACTAGTTGCTAGGGCATACTAGACCTAGAGCAAAGTTTTTTACATCATCCCTTGGCATGGCTATAAGGGTTACAACAAAGCACTGGGAGTGAGTGGAACTAAGGAATCAGTAGCTGTCTGGAATATGTGTATATTTGCATAATAAGTAGATAATAAAATAAATAAATGAAGCCCAGTAATCCCAAAGTGACACATTTTATTGCCATTTTTTTACTAATAAACATTTTTCAAAAAAAAAAAATGGCCGACCGAATCTAAAAGAAGTTAACAAATATAGAGAAGTGCACCATTAACTATAATAAATCAAATAGAAGTCTCCACAATCCATAGATACATTATTCAAAAAATGTACTTCATTAAACCCAAAAGAGTTAAAGGACAACTATACTCCCAAAATGAACACTTAAGCAACAGATAGTTTATATCATATTAAGAGGCATATTAAAGAATCTTACCAAACTGGTCTATATAATTAAGGAAATCTTGCCCTTTTACATCTCTTGCCTTGAACTACCATTTTGTGATGGTCTGTGTGCTGTCTCAGAGATCACCTGACCAGAAATACTACAACTCTAACTGTAAGAACAGGAAGAAGCGTTGTAGCAAAAGACAGAACTCTGTCTGTTAATTGGCTCATGTGACCCAACAAGTATTGTTTGTTGGTTTGTTAGTGTGCAAAGTGAATCGTATGATCCCAGGGGGTGGACCTTATTTTTTAAAATGGCAATTTTCTATTTATGATTATACAATGGCACATTACTAGAAAAGTATATTATTATGAAAATGGCTTATTTACATGAAGCAAGGTTGAAAATATGAGCTGTTTTATCCAATATATTTTAAAGAGACCTACATTGTTTGGGGGTATAGTTTTCCTTTAAAAACTCTCTCAGTCCTTCCAATTAAGAAGTTACTACATGAATTCCATTGCAACCAGTCAATTCATTAATCTCAAAAGGGTTAAAAAAAAGTTTTCAGTCTCTCCAATTAATCCAGAAGTTACTACACAGATTCCATAGAAACCAGATAATATTTGTTTGTTTGAATACACAATGACGTTCATTTACACCTCAGTTTTTGGCATGTATAGTATGTTGCCTTTTTTCTAAATTAAGAAAATGGAAACACATGAGAAATATGAAAAATCGGGATAGGGAGCAAAGAGGTTCTATAACAAACTAGGCAAAGTTGTGCTCACCATCATTAGGCGGGGGTGCAATGAGGCTGTGACTAGGGATGTAGCGAACCGCCGACAATGTGTACAATGTGAACGCCGTTCGCGAACACCGGCAAAAAATGCGAACAGTTCGCGAACAGTTCGCGAACTTCGAACATCCGAAAATCGTTTGATTCGAACGGTCGAAGGATTTTAATCGTTCGATCGAAGGATTTTCGTTCGAATCGAACGATCGAAGCCATTGGATCGAATGATTTCATTCAATCCAATGGCTTCGATCGTTCGATTCGAAGGAAAATCGTTCGATTTTAGTGATCGAATGGTCAAATGGTCGAACGATTTTGACGCGAACGCCTATTGGCGAACGTCACGCGACGTTCGCGAACTTGCGGCGGACGCGAACAGTCGAAGTTCGCGCGAACTAGTTTGCCGGCGAACAGTTCGCTACATCCCTAGCTGTGACCACAAAACACAAAATGTATATGTCAATTAGCAAAGTGGCTTTGCACACCTCATCTAGTGGCAGGCCAATTTATTTTTTTCACACTTATTTATGTTAAATGTGTGGTTATGTATAGCACTGGATAATTCATTGGCTTACACTAAGGGCAGCAAAAGTAAGTCTGGTGTTAAAGGAGAAGGAAAGGTTAAAACTAAGTAAGCCTTATCAGAAAGGTCCATCTAAATATACCAGTAACCCCCCAAAGTAGTGCTGCTCTGAGTCCCCTGTCAAAAGAAACACTGCATTTCTTTCCTTCTATTGTGTACACATGGGCTTCTGTATCAGACTTCCTGCCTTCAGCTTAAACATCATTGCCCTGGGCAAGAGCATGCTCAGTTTGCTCCTCTTCCCCTCCCCCCTCCCTTCTCTACTGTAATCTGAGCCCAGAGCAGGGAGAGGCTCAGGCAAGAAGTGATGTCACGCCACATTAATACTACAGCTCCTATCCTAAACAAACCGAGAGTTTCTAGAGCTTTTTACTCAGGTATGGTAAAACATTCTACAGAATAAATATAGCATTCTAGCTTGCACTATTGCAGCTAATCTATTGGCAATAAAATGCCTCCGTAGCTTTCCTTCTCCTTTAAGTGAAAAGTCCCAGTAATTACTTTGCTCTTTTAGGACCTTTTCTGTAGCTCTTCTATAGCTTTTATCGAGAATATCTTCATTTAGATACCACTCTTGGCTTTAGATAAGATACATACCATGGATATAAACTCGATTAACAGGGCTTAGATCCACATGGTAAAGCTTTAGAGCAGTGGCATAACTAGATGTTCCTGGAGCCCCAGAGCAAATTCAGTTTAGGGCCTGAAAACATTGGAAAGTTGATCTATTGTATAAAAATACTGTATATAGAAATTGCTTACTAGGTATGATCTCCCTGGGCCTCCTACACTTCTGTGCCCCCTGTGACCACATGGTCTGCTTCCTCTGAAGTCCCTACTTAAGGTCATTGGTGAGAAGCTCTGATCCTCTTTTTGTAAGTGTCTTTGTTGCAGATATTTTCTGATCTGAGGTTTGAGGGATCCAGAGTGATGTCTTTGAATGTTTTCATCCATCCAGGGCATGATATATACAGTAATACCTAAAAGTTAAAAGTGTAAAGCAACAACTCAGCAAGTCCAGTTTCATTGGTTTTTGGACTAGCACTACTAGATAGTACTGATTGAGTGATGAAATAAGTGACATTCATTTAAGCACCTGTAGATATGCCTTTCTTTTACATATAATCATGCCCCAGTGTCGTAATGAAAGTGTGCCGGGTCCCCCTGCAAGAAAATCTTCAGAGGGGCCTGGCGCACTATGATCCCTATCCTCCCACCCACTTCCCATACCACCGACACTCCACCATGTCCTTCCCACTCCTGCCCCCAGACTCCACACACTCCCGCCTGTCTCCCTTCCTAGCTGCAGGTAAAAGAGCCCCTGGGGAGGAGGATATTTTTATTTGCTATAGAGGAAGCAGACCCCACAGTCTGCCCCCCCTGCTTCCTCTATAGTTATGCCACTGGTTAGAACTTCAATTCTACTAGTTTGAACAAAAGGTGAAACTACAGTAGGTTCTTCTTGAAATATTCCCTGATCACATAGCCAAAAAGACATACACCAGTTATTTTAGAAAACATGTCAACATAAATTGAGGTTAATTTGTAATTATCCATATTTTTTAAGCAAGTATATCAGTTTAAACAACAGTTTACAGAAGTATGAATAAACCTTTTAACATAAATGGTAAGGGGTTATATAGGTATTGACAATGTAAAATGGCCCCTGCTCCCCCGTGGCATATCCTGTGGAATAAAGCATGGATACTGCCATTCCACAGATTCAGGGAAAGAACAAATGCATTGTGCATTTTGCATCTCTGATGGTTCTCTAAATAAGTGTCAGTAATGTTGTGATGGCATGTATGATAAAGGAAGATTAGATTTCCTGGCATGTTGTGCTCCTCTACTATTTATGTTGCACAGTTATTACATTTAGATTCAGCAACAATGATTAATTATCAGCCAAAAAATTGCCTGTGACAATTTCTGTGAACAGCAAGTGACCTACAGCAATGAACCTCAAGCATGACCAAGATTTAATGAATATTGCTTTCCTGTTTCTACCTTTAATTCAGAGTCTACAGTAATAATGCTTGATCTGAATTATTACAATGGACTCAAAGGTTTGAAGTGTGAAATTGCCGTATGTTTTACTAAAGCAGTTTGAAGAAATCATTATTACTGTATTGCACATGGGAAAAGCATAGGATGCTTAGATACCCTTACAATGAGCGCTGATGCAACAATGCAAAAATAAACAATTACCTTACTTCCTGCAAGCACGATTCAGGCTGAACTATATATATTCAGACAAGAAACACATGCTAACGAGAATGGTTTTTCATTGTGTAAGATGACTGAGAAGAAACTACTAGAGTACTTTACAAAAAGGTACAGCGTTATATATGTGCAATATAGCATCTATTGGGCTAGATTAAACTAGATGAGAAAGCTGATTCTCTCCTAATTCAATTCTAGATTTCCCGATAGAGCTGGATGCAATTTAATGAGAGAAAATATCTTACTGTTTATCACATTATAATGCTATGAACATCTATGGGAAAAACTGGAACTGAATTTGGAGTAAAGTCTTGCCTGCCTCTTTTAACAAAGATTCAAATGCTTTGAGACTTTCCGCACCTATTGGTATCACAATTGTGCCTGTAGACTAGGAATCCTATGGCCTAATAGCTTCATCAGTGACTGAGGGGGAGAGCTTCTGCGCATTTGCACACACCATTTTGCATGTGTGCACGAGCGCCAATTTTGTGCATGTGCGCGCTCTGCTGGTGGCGCGACCACACATGCACACATGCCTAGGGCTCCTGGCCTGGCTCTGACTCTGATAGTCCCTCTGCCCCCTTTCCATGTAGGTTAAGGGAGCAATAGGGTACACCAATAATATCATGCCAGGGCTTTTCCTGTATGCCTTTGGGTACATTTGTTTTGGGTTCCTTTTGATAATTAACAGCAAGCATAACACTCCTTAGACCCCACCAAAAAGTTATATTTAGGCATCACTACCTGATCAATCACTGTTTTTGATAAACATTATATTTCTATATTGCAAATAATTTACTCGAAGGTGTAATAGAGTTGTAGAAAACCAACAGACTCAACAGTCATGACATGCATTCTGCTGTGTAATGTTATCATTAATTGTGGCTTGTTCAAAATTATAGCAGTGTTCAAAATAATAGCAGCATGGAGTTAGTGAGGTTATTATTTCTGTGAAAAGACAAGTGTCAACCCTTATTTAAGGAAGGAAGGAAGGAAATGCTGTGCATGCTGGTTATAATGCATTTCTCTCTGACAGTAAAAAAGTAAAATTGGTCATTCCAGACATTGTTTAGAAGAACAGTGTAGTTTCATTAAAAACTTGAATGGAGAGGGGAAAGAAGTACAGGCAATGATAAGCTGCTCAGCTAAAATGATCACACCCGCCATCAGAAATCACAGGGCCCCATACGACAAAATTTCCTGGGCCCCCAGGGCTGCGCCCACTGCAAGCCCCACCTACAGGTCCACCCTCCCCACTCCACAGGTCTGCCCCCCACCACACAGTAAAAAAACAAAAAAAAAATTGGTGGCTAGGGTTCCCACATGTTAATAAAAAATAAAAAGATATTGGTGGTCAGGGCCCCCCATAAAAAAACATTTTGTGGCCAGGGCCTTTGCCATTAAAAAATATTGGTGGCCCCACATGAGAAAAAAAAATTGGTGGCCAAAATTGGTGGCCAGGGCCCCCCCCCCCACATTATAAGAAAATTGGTGGCCAGGGCCCCTGAAACGTCCATGCCTTCCCGAAGTCAGCAGCTCTCAGAAAGATGGGGGGCCCGGCTAATCAAGTAAGTGTGGCGTGGCAGGGCTCCCCTTACCCTCGGGGCCCCCTACAACTCTCCCCCCTGTCCCCCCCGATGGCTGCCCTGAAAATGATCCCAAATACTTAAAAATAGCAACCAAATCCTGAAAGAAGTGGAATAAAATGGAAAACTACCATTTGAATGGGTAGAAGAATAGCCAAAATGTCAACGACTCAGCCAAAGATCAGAGATCAAAGTAGATCTAAGGTTAACTGTGAGTACTGTTATAATTAGAAGACGTCTATGTATAGCCAAGCTATCGGCAAGAAGCCCCTGCAAAGTCCCATTGTTGAAAAAAAATGTGCTGAAAAGATTAGAATTTGCCAAAGAACACATTGACTGACCTAAAGAGAAATGGTGCAACATTTTGTGGGCTGATGAAAGCAAGATTATACTTTTTGGGTCTAGGGTCTTTGGGTCAGTTTGCTTGATGACCCCCAAACATTGAATTCAAGCCACAGTACACTGTGAAGCATGATGGAGCAAATATCATATATGGTTATGTTGCTCATACTAGGGTGTAATATATCTAATATATCTAGTACCAGGGATCATGAATCAGTTTCAAAATACTAGAAGAGTTCATGTTGCCCTTGAAATTGTTTTTTCAACAAGAAAACGACCCGAAAACACCAGTAAATGAGCGACATATTTGTTGACGTTATTGAGTGGCCAGCCCAATCCCCAGACCTTAATCCAATAGAAAACATGTAGGGTGACATAAAAAATGCTGTTTATGAGGCAAAACCAAGAAATGCAGAAGAATTGTGAAATGTACCAGAAGTTGGTCGACTCCATGCAACACAGATGTGCAGCAGTTTTCAGAAACACTGCTTATACAACTAAGTAGTTTGGTGAACTATTTAGTTGTATAAGCAAAATCTTGAAACATTTTTCAGTTTATAATTATACAGTGAATATTTGAGTTTGTAAAGAAGAATGCCTTTTTTTAACAGCATAATATTCTCTTTTCTTCACTTTCTGTTATGAAATAAAACACATTTGATTAATCTTTCTTCATGTTTTGATTTGGAATAGATTGTGCAGTGTTCTCAATGCATTTGCATGTATGAAAACAAAAGCTATTATAAGGATTTTAAGTTTTAAGGCACTGCTATTATTCTGAACACAACTGTAAGTTAATATGTAACATTAAAGCTGACCTTAAACGGATACTGTTCTGGGAAAACATGTTAATGTTAATCAGTTAATAATGCTGCTCCAGCAGATTTCTCCACTGAAAAACTGACAAAAAAGGGCAAACAGATTTTTTTAATATTTAATTTTGAAATCTGACATGGGGCTAGATATATGGTCAATTTCCCAGGTGCCCTCAGTCATGTGACTTGTATTCTTATAAACTTCAGTCACATTTTACTGCAAGTTGGAATGATGTCACCCCCCTCCATTTCCCACAGCAGCCTAACAAAAAAACAGCTCCCTGGTAGATACAGCACTTAAGAGTAAAAGTCCCACTGCAACTCCTAAGCATATTGAAAAATCAAAAATATAATTTTAATTTTGCTATTGAAAGAAAATATAGGAAGGCCTGGATTTGCGGACAGGTGGTGTCATGCCGCAACTAAACTAGGGACAGGGTGGAAGTTTTTGACATTTGTTTGTCTACTGCCCACCCAGTCCCCAGTGAAAACAAGCAGTACCAGTGGTATCAGGGAATAGGTGACAAAGGTGCAAGCTGGAAGGGGCTTGTGTAGGGGGTGGGAGTGGCCTAGGTGCATCAGTTTTATAATATAATAGAATATAGAATATAATTCTAAACAACCTTTCAACTGGCATCATGGGATCCATTTTTTGCTATGGAGACCAGTTGTAGCATAGTGGAAAGCAAGATCTAATAAGGTAGAGCAATATATATTCTGACACCAATTGCTGTGATAATGGCCGAATCCCCACGAGACCTCCCTGCTGGGCCTGTATGGAGCTATAACAACCACTGAGGGCAATCTTTGCCAGATAGCTGAACTCATCAGACACGTGTAAACCACAAAGGTGCTTTATCTGAGCTGGATGGACACATGTAGCAGTGGATGAATATGTGCAGCAAGTCAAAAAGAATATTCCTTTCCTAACCTCTGAGCTGAAGCTCCTCTCTGATGAAAGGCAGGAACACAAGAGGATGATGGGAGGAACTGACATCGCACATAAGGAAGCAATAGGAGGAGGGAGGGTTTACAAGTCAATATAGAGCCTGCCGAATAGCTTTGGCAGCGTAACAATGGTTAAACATATAAACATTAAACATATACATTAACATGATGAACTTTTAACTGCCGTTACAGCACACTCCCCGTCTGGTATCTTTAGATACCACTATATTATATTAAACATAACGGCAGTTATAAAAATGCTAAATAAAAATTAGTGTAATTTTGCTTGAAGATCTTGAGATCTGAAAAACAAAAAGAAAACAAGCATGCAATTCAATAATCACGGCATTGTAAAATAATCCAATGTCTTTAGCAGGTTGGTGGGAGTCTCTTGCTTTAAGTGCTGATGAAGCAAATAACAGTTCAATCCCAAAGGGTAAGATCAGAACAAGTTAAGTGATGGGCCGATTGAAAGTCTTTGTGGCACCATCCTTAGCAATTCTTCTGGCAAGGGTTGAAACTTCAGGACGAATCTCAGAGTCTCTGTATGGATCCAAGAGACCGAAGATATCTGAAGAAGATGTAGATTCTGAGTGATCCAGCAAGAATTCAGGACCTGTTAAGCAGGAAGTACAGTACCTGCAAAGATAGCTGTGGACACAGACCTGGTTGCATGATCTGCAGGGTTAATTTCAGAAGGAACATAATGATGCTGTTCATGTTTGGTGGATTTCCTGTTTCTTTCTACTCGGTTGCTAAGATACACATAAAAGCTTCTTGTCTGTTGGTATATGTAGCCAAGAACAACTTTACTATCTGTGTAGAATTTGACAGCATCAATTTGAACATCCAACTCACACAATAAAAAGTCTTCAATTTCTACTGCTAGTACAGCTCCACAAAGTTCAAGCTTTGGGATTGTGTGCACAGGCTTTGGTGCTAACTGTAAAGCTCTTCCAGGGCCTTTAGAGAAAGCTTTCATGACTCCCATTTTGATTTTTTGTCAGTTGGTAAAAGAGTATCCCAGTCTTTAAGAGTCTCTGATAGCTGTCTTAGTAAAGATTTACCTTGTATACTGATGAGTGCTACCAACCCCAGTGGATAATACAGGCTGTTCAGTATTGATAAGACACCGCATCTGGTAAATGGTTTGTCTGTGGTGATACAAATATGTCATACAATAAGTCCCATCTTAAGCCTAGGCTTCTCTGAATGGGTGGATTGTCTGTTCCCAAATTTAAGTCTTTAAATTCTATGGCATGATCATCAGGCTGGAAAGCTTGCTGTAATAAATAAAACTCACCCTGGTGGTCCAGTGGTGCGGTGGGGATGCCGTAGCACCGCTCTGTGTCCAGCACCATCTTGTTTCCCGCTCTGTGTCCTTTAAAGCCACAGGACCTTGCCCATGATAGGATTGATATCCTGGTGCTTCTTGAGCCTTGTGCTTCTTGAACCTGAACCTGTATCTTGTTTGATTATCCGTGTTTGACCCTGCCTGTATACTGACTACTCTGAACTCTGAATCTTTACCCAGCCTGAACTTTGACCACTCTCTTGCCTGATCCCATCTGTCTGATTGATACCCGGTTTTGACCCTTGCTTGCCGGATGATTCTGTTATTCGCCTACCTCGACACAGCCTGTCTGACCATCCGCTTGCCTAGTCCTTTTGTACCGTGACCTTCGGCCTAAAAGACTCTGCTAACAGCTGTGCCACTTTGCCAGCCAGAACATCTCACCTTGTACCCCTCGTTAAGTCGAGGTGGCACCCAAGTAAGCTGAGGGCTCCTCCCGAGGCCCAACGTTGGCCACACTACTGGTGAAGCCGAGACCAGGGCACTTGTTCTGGTATTGGGTGCCAGTCGTGACACTTGCATTACAGCAGTACTGTTTGAAGCAATCTTGTGGAGTCTGAGGTTAGCTTCAGAAAGCATGCATTGTGTACTTTTGAGCAGATCAATGGCCTCTTCATCTGTAGGTAAAGATTTTAGACCATCATCCACATAGAAGTCTCTTTCTACAAAGTTTTGTACTTTCACCTTCCCGAGCGGTCCTTCTAAGGCCATATGTAGCAACAGCAGGTGATGGACTGCTACTAAAGACATGCTACCAAAGACATGCACTTTCATGCGATATTCTATCGCTTCACTGCTGATGTCATTGTTGCGGTGCCAGAGGAATCTGAGAAAATTTCTGTGGTCCTCTCCTACGATAAAACAATGGAACATCTGCTGGATATCGGCTGTGATAGTGACTGGTTCCCTTCTGAACCTCATAAGTACTCCAACAAGGTTGTTGGTTAGGTTGGGACCAGTGAAAAGAACATTGTTTGAGAGACATACCTTGATACTGGCAGTGTCGAATACCACCCTGATTTGTTTTGGTTTGTGTGAGTGATATACGCCAAGGGATGGTAGGTACCAGCATTCTTCATGTACTTGTAGTGGTGGGGCAGGTTCAGCATGATCATTTTCAAATATTTTCTTCATAAAGGCAACAAAATGATCTTTCATTTCAGGCTTGCTTTTAAGAGTTCTATACAGTGAGGCAAATCTGGACACTGCTTGCTCATGATTGTTTGGAAGTTTGGTTCTGCAACCCAACTGTTAGTTGTCTTTAAAGAATTCGGTGTCCATTATTCTGAAGTCCTCAACAGAAGGTGTCATTTTGTTGTTATCTTTTGTAGTATGAAATACTGTATTTCATTTTGTTGCCTTTATGAAGAAAATATTTGAAAATGATCATGCTGAACCAGCCCCACCACTACAAGAACATGAAGAATGCTGGTCATTACAAGAAATAGGAATGACAATGGATGCTGGAATCATATCTTTGGAATTCACCTTTACCTCAAAACAACAAGAGCAGAATTTCAGCATCCTTTTCCATGGCATGAATCTGATAAGCTAGGTGCCTTAAGTGGGGTTGGTCGTATGCAGGTTCTGGTGTGGGACTCTCCTCCCTGTTCATAGGTAGAGGCAGATGAATGTTACCTTTGATTGAGGAGACAATGTACCCATTAGCTCTTCTGCCAACAGTCTCTATATGACAAGCACAGGTATTAAGGGTATATGGTTCTGCATCACTTTGATGTTGAACTGTGGCCTTGCCAGAGATCCAGAACAAAAAAGGGGCCATTTAACAGGACAAGGTAGAAAGCACATCATTATTGGTACAGGCTAGCTCTGTTCTTACCTCCTGAGAAAGTTATGGAACAGGGGTGGAAGGTGGGATGTCTATTTCCCTCTACCCTCTCACCTCTCATCTCTTATGAAAAAAATATTTCCTCTCATTTAGAAAGTTTCTTTTCACAGGAAAAAGCACATATTTCCATTATTCCTCTTGACCAGTGACCCAAAGCAGAATTTCATCCAATTTCCGAGCTAGGAGAATGTCAACAGCAGCTCAAAAATAGAGAGAGAGATGGATTGCAGACCTTGTAAAATCTTTTCAACTGGATAAACAAAGATAAAAAGAGTGCAAAAAAAAGTGGACATATAATTTTATGACCTGTGAAATTGGATTTGCCACTGCAGATTTTAGGTGGACTTAGTTTCAATGTCTATCATTCTTTAAGAAGACAGGAGAGGAGCTAGATGGCCTTTGGGCCAGAAGATTCACCAAGCTGATTAAAAGCCACATGTTCCCTATGATCCTTCAAAGAGCCTATTCCATTCTTATATTTTATGTTCACATAGCTAGAGAGATGTGCTCATTGCATTTATTTTATCAGTTCCTCTTGCGACCTTGGGCAAACAGTTTCTAGAGAAAATGTATTCAGAATGGAGTTGTTTAAACATTCTGTTGTTTGCAAAACTCTTCACAACTACATGCAAGACAGCATCCTAGCCTTCTTTATCTGTTTAGTTTATGGTCCAACACATGGATAAATACAAACCAAGAAAATAGGTGATTTCATAGGGTGTTTATTGTTCAGTCTAAAATATAAATAATTTAGGAGTGAGTGTAGTAACATAACTGAAATATATGTGACTAAAACATTCATAACTGACTTGATATTTTCCCCATTCCACCACTAGTGGTGGGTGAATTTATTAGCCAGGCACGAATTCGCAGCGAATTTCCACGTTTTGCCGCTGGTGAATAAATTCACGAAATTGCTGCAAAGGCCATGGGCGTCAGAATTGTCAACGGCGTCAAAAACATTTTGACGCTGGTGTCAAAATTCCCGGTTCATAAATTTTTTCGCCGTTTTGCGGATTTCACTGGAAATTCACAAATTTTTCATTGAAGCAAAACGGGAGGAATTCGCCCATCACTATCCACCACCCATTTGGTTTTGAAGTGGGAGTACTTTTGGAGCAGGAACTTTTTGGGCCTCATTTTTAATCATTGGGCAAATATCAATCATGTTTGTTCTCTATGTTAGGTTCATGTGAGGTTGGACATTGGATTATCACTGCACAAATAATCCTATAATATAATGGACTTCTGTTTATCTGTAATCAAATTATTTACCTTGCAAGAACCCAACTTGCTTCAGTTTTTCAGTTTGCCGTTTAACTCAAGAAATAACAGAAGCATTTTATTTAATTAAAGCAATAGCAAAAGTATGTTCAGCACTAGCACCATGTTAAACAAGGACATATATTGTCCCTTTAATTTAATACCAAGACCTTTCCTGACATCATTGGATTCTTTACTCTTCCTTTATACAATCGGCTTGGGGATGTTCCTATAGTGCCAGGGTTCTAAAATCCTTATTCCAATTTGTGTATGTGTAAGCTACCCATGTCTGGGAGGAGTTTCCTACTTTAGTCTATATTAAGATGTTCATTGCATTGTTAACATTGTACGAATTTATCTTAGCAAGATCATATAACTGTAGTCAAATGTTCACTGCCTTATTTATGCAAAAGAAAATACCTAGGAACCTAGTCAACTTTTCTATAAGCAGCTGCTAATCCATCAGGGTTTAGACATAAACATGCTACCAATGTGATAAAAGAACATCGGGTCATTTGTCTTTTTAAAAATAAAGAACATTGCAGAAGCTTTAAGATTTTTGCATGAGAAAAAAATGTAGCCTGTAGGTCATTTCTTTCCAAGGACAGTTGTGTTACCTAAGAAGACTGATAGAGTTTTGGTCATGTTAAATTTCTCTTCTTAAGATAAATGCAGAGAGAGAGTGTGTGTGTGTGTGTGTGTGTGTGTGTGTGTGTGTGTGTGTGTGTGTGTGTGTGTGTGTGTGTGTGTGTGTGTGTGTGTGTGTGTGTGTGTGTGTGTGTGTGTGTGTGTGTGTGTGTGTGCGTGCACTCAGTTCTCTTCATGGCTGCCCATTGGTAGATCAGTGTTATGCCAAGGGACCCAGTTTGGCATTTTAAATAGCAATTCTGTAAATTAGCAATTAAAAAAATATTTGTGTTTAATAAAAATATGTGCGCTATGAAGCTTAGGTTCTTAGGTTTTCTAGCAATATCCATAATCAAATAATGATCATAATCAAACTATTATGGCCATGATAGTAGGGTTAATTATGGGGCTTGGTGATTTGCAATTACTTATTCAAATTTGTATGTAATGCGTATTAAAGTTGTAACCAGTGCCTAGTGTAGGACTGTGCATTTTGAACTACTCATGTTACTGCTAACCAATCAATTGTGGATACCACTGCCATTGCCATTGCAACCTCTATAAATTGGGGAACATATAATCATAAACATGACTCAATGCTCCCTTAATTTATAACTTATAATTATCTGAATCCTCATCTGAAATACTTTGTAGTTCTTCAGTATCGAGGAAACCCTAACCCAAAAGTCCATTCAAATAAAATAAATCTCAATATTGTCTAGAAATGTATCCTCTGAATGGGGAATTATAGTCATTAAATTCTTGCTGCTTCAGTGGCTATGTTTAAACTTTAGAACTTGATACACAATATTTAAAAATACATTACGATACAATGCTTGATACACAATATTTAAAAATACATTACGATACAATGCATCAAAAGCCATGAAGAGTATTAGGTGCCTTACAGGGGTTGCTATACTCCCTACCAGTACATTGGGGGATGTAAAAAACTAACTTGAACATTTCCCTAATTTTATTTTATTGCAATGTTGACACTTGCATAGATATGTCTATATAGTTCCAGTTTTCTGCCAGAAGGAAAACAGATTCTGCGTTTGCAATCATAGCATAAAAGAAAGTGCACTATCTTCTTCAATAATTGTACTGATTTACCCATTTAAATATGAAGAGACTATTTAAAAAATAACCCTAATATTCCAGCAAGAAAATATATATTTAATTGAACAGCTTTTAGCACTAGGTGAAAATCTTTTCAACTTTAATTGCAGAGTAATTTTTGTTCTTTGAAGGTATTCACACATTTCTGTGCTGGAACCTTTCAAATTTAAAATAAATGCATGTGTTGATGACACAACACACTCCAGAAGTACAAACTGCCGAAGATGAGCTTTATACTTAACTATTTTATTTCCAAATAAAATGAGGCAATATTTTCTTTTTTCAGTACTAATATTAAACACATTTTAAAACATCGGCACACTACTTCATACCCAATATAAATACACAATTTAGAAAGAAAATGCTAAATAATATTGATAACATTTAATTACTTGCCATGAATATTATGGAATTAAGAGACACTGGCTCATTTTCCAGTCTTTATCAATTCATATAAAAGCTGATGGACCCTGCCTGTCTCTTGGAGTGTGCCTTAACATTATCCCCTGTCTCTTGGAGTATGCCTTAACATTGTCTGAACCTAGGGAAAAAAATAGCTTTGCAAGTCTTCTCCATCTCCTAGAATCCACATGATATTAATTGGTTCAACCAACTTATTTGCTCTTCTCATATTGGGGCAAAACTACTAAAGAGTGAATGTGTTTTGACAATTCACAGCGACTTTGCCAATTTACTAATAGGCGAGTTAGATGCTATGCTAACGGAAAACCTCATCATAGAGGAAAGCCCTGGAGTTATAAATGCAAGGGCTGCATGACAGGGGATCCAAATGACCAGCAGCCAGATTACATTGGTTTATATTTAAAGATTGGCAGAATCAGATGTAGCTGTGAGTGGGTGAGAAGGAATGCGTTAAGGCAGGGGAAAGCTGGCCTGGGGGTGGAGAAAGAGAGGGATGTGATGTAAGGGGAAGAAGCTGTTTACTTCATTATCTTCGAAGCAGGTAGAAACATCCCACCCACCCAACCTCCTCTTTTTTGCATATTTTATGAAATGTCAGGAGTTTCTCTTTATGTTCTTATATTATCTATAAATAAGCAAATGTGGAGGTATACTGCATGTACTGTTATATTGTGGTTTATACAGTATAAACATGAGAGTGTTTGCATGTTATTATTCATGTTAAATGAATGTCAAGTGCTTGATCCAGGGAATGTTTCTGATCGCCATTGGGGTCAGGAATGAATTTTTTCCCTCTTGAGGCATAATTGGCAGTGGCTTCAGGCTGGGTTTTTTGCCTTCCTCTGGATCAAAACAGTGAATATATGATAATGTATGTAAGTTTTTATTTGTCACAGCAGAGGTAGGACCTTGCCAGAGTACTGCACAGGTAAATTTAGAAGAGGGAGAAATGAGGTTCTCTCCTGTGACTGCACAGTGGGTTGATTGATACAGACGCTACTACTGCTTGTGCTAGGTGACAGCCTGCTTGGATTTCCTATAATCGACACACTGCAGATTCCGGACCGACAGCAGGGCTGCTGAACTTCTCTCATGGTGGGAGATGCAGCTCCTGCTCGTAGCAGAGTTTGGGGCCATCCTCTCTGTAGGTAGAGGCAGCCTAATACTCAGTGGTGGATATAATGACATAGTGTAAATCTCAAGTGAGGAGCAGCAGAGCATAGTAGCGACCCATTATGGAATTCTGGCTTTGAATATTGCCTTGGGGTGAGGCTGGCAAGGTCCTATTTATTTGATAAAATGTTAATAAATGCTATGGCTATTTTCACCATTTCTGGCTCCTTGTGTTTCATTACTGTGTGTAACTAAGGGGTTCAATAGGATAGCTGAAGGCGAAGGATCAATTGAGGAGTCCCATTGTCAAGAACTTTTGTGCGTATTCGCTCAGGTGAACAAATGTTAATCTGCTTATTTATCAGACTGTGAACGTTTCTACTCATATTGTGCAATGTTGTGACTGGTGAATTAATGAAGCTGCATCCTGAATATTATTCTATCAATGACTTCATATCCTGTTGTAACAACTTACTGGCCTGTTGATCTAGCGGTGAGGCGGGAACGCACGGCGCACTTCTACAGTATTTATAGGCACATGTACCTGTTATGACCCCTGCCTGTTTTGACGATTCTGATCTCTGAAATCCTGACCCTGCCTGGTAACCGACTCTTCTATATATCATATCCCTCCTGATTGATCTCCTGGTTTGGCCTTTGCCTGTCTGACTCCGCTTGTACTCTTCCTGCCCCGACCTGGCCTGATTTGACTACTCTTTCTGCCTACGACTTGTACTGTGATCTTCTGCCCAAAAGACTTTTGTTTTACCGTTGTGCCCCTTTGCTCGTCCAGAGCCCTTCGCTTGGCACCTCTCTTAATAATACCTGGCGGGATCCGATTAGACGAGGACTTCTTAGCCGAGAACAGGGTGTTTAGCATAGGTTCTGGATTTAGGGTGCCAACCGTGACACCTGTATTCCAAAAGAGTAAGAAAAAAGCAAATGCTGGCTTTTTTTGATATTTAAAATTGGATTATGTTTACAAATTTTAACTGTTAAAAATATCTTATTTACACGTTTTTTAACATTTGAAGCACATGCCACATTTGTTTTAGGGTGGCTTCAGTGCCTAGGACAATAGAGGGTGTCTGTTGTCTTTATTTTGCTGCCTTAAACTGTCCATAGACGCCAAGATCACATTGTACGAATTGAGGATTAAAGAACAGATCAGCCGATGTTCTGCCACTGACAGCAATCGTATTGCTGATTTTCGGAATGTGTGTGGAGAGTCTCGACATTTTTTGTCCGGCGGAGATCGGTTGTTTGGTTGATTGGACAGGTTAGAAAATTTCTGTTGGCTGCCGATAATATCTCTGCATGTATTGCCGATCGTGGGAGACTGTCACTAGCTTTGTCTATCGTACGATTGCTGTCAGGGGCAGAACATCGGCTGATCTGTTCTTTAAATACTTTATTTGGACGGAATGGTAAGACTTTGATCTGAATGGTTAGTGGCAGTTCGGGAGATGGGAAAGTCCGATTGTACATTGATTCGTATGATCAGATCTTTGCGTCTGTGGCCAGCTTTACACATTTTAATTAAAAAGTGGCCACTTTATAAATAAATACATACATATGACCTTTATATACCCACTTCAGTGAAAGTAAGTTAACAAAGTTTCGCTGGGAAGAGAGTAATTATAGAGAAAATTTGCTTAGAAATCTTTGCGTCAACGAATCTTCACTGACAAAAGAATCCCAGCGTTCTTTTGCTAGAACGTATTTTTATGAATAGATGTATTTATCACAAAATATTGTGTGACACAGTTGCGCAAAGTATGGTGAAGATTTCCGAAGCGAAAATTTGAACGTTAGTAAATCTATCCAATAGTGCTCACTGGCTTCCAATGTGACTTTTACTGTCACATTTAAAAGTACCGGTAATGATAATATAACAGATTGACCTGCACTGGTAAAACTGGTGTGTATACAGTACAATAGCTTATATAAATAAACTGCTGTTAAGTTACCTTACCCCTCTTACTAGGGTTTGCGGTTCAAATAATCCACGCCAATCAGTGTATAGTAAAATAAATATACTGAATAATAAATCAATGGATTGTTACACTTAAATTAAAATTAGATTAAAACAATATTTACAATATTTATAAATGTTTGATATATTCTACATTGTTGTTACCAGGCCATTATTTTTTCTCTTTCTCTTTCATCTAATGGCTCCTGCTCACATCTCAGGCTGCTCCTTCCTCTGTCTCAGGCTGCTTCTGCATTCATCTTCTCTCCTTCCTGGGCACCTCTCACTCTTGTCCAGTGTTTGTTTACCCTGGTTTGTGATACCTGCCCCCACAGCAAAACCCCCCGACTGACCAGATGCTGAGATAACCCGCCAACTTGCCCACATCCTGTTGAGCTAGTTTCTAGCCTACCCAAATCAGTTTGACAAGGGGACTCCTCAACTGAACCTTTGCTTTCAGCTATCCCGCTGAATCTCATTGCTACATACTTTAATGAATCACCAGGAGCCAGAAATGGTGTAAAATCACTATTATACTCTGCCATTCTTCACATGATCAGCACTATTAATCCACCACTGAGTATTAGGCTGCCTCTACCCATTGCCCCATAGAGAGGATGGCCCCAAACTCTGCAACGAGCAGGAGCTGCATCTCCCACCATGAAAGAAGCCCTGCGGACGTTCCCAAATCTGCAGTGTCACGATGATATGAAATCCAAGCAGACTGTCACCTAGCACAAGCAGTAGTAGCATCTGTATCAATCATCTCATCGTGCAGTCACAGGAGAGAACCTACTTTCTCACTTTTCTAAATTTACCTGTGCAATACTCTGGCAAGGTCCTGCCACTCCTGTGACAAATAAAACTTTAAATACATTCTCATATATTCCATATTTTGATCCAGAGGAAGGCAAAAAACCCAGCCTGAAGCCAGTGCCAATTATGCTTAAAGAGGGAAAAAATCCTTCCTGACCCCAGTGGCGATTGGAAACATGCCCATTTGACATTGATTTAACATGAATAATAGCATGCAGATGTTTATATTGAATGACCATACCGAAACCACAATATAACAGTGCATGCAAGAAAACATCCACATTTATTAATAGATAATATGAGAACATAAAGAAGAGAAACGCCTGATCTTTCATAAAATATGCAAAAAGAGGGGAGGGTGGGTGGGATGTTTGTACCTGCTCAGAAGATAAGGAAGTGAACTGCTTCTTTCCCTGACATCACATCCCTCTCTTGCTCCACCCCCTGCCCAGATTTCCCCTGCCTACCAGTGTAATTTGGCCATTCCCAGGAAACCCTTTGATATGTATAATTTGAGTCAGGGTAAACTACCTGGAAACTGGACTTTGTAGTCAACCCCTATATACCCCTATATACAAAGGCAAACCACAAGTATGCCACACATAATATAAATTGTGTAAGTTCATTGCAATATATTGACGTATTTTGCTACTTGCAGAACACAAATGAATAAAACGTAATTATATTACACATGCTGTTTAAATTTGTTTTGGCTTTTTATAAAGCAGATTTTAAAAAAAAAAACTTGTATCTGGTTTGCCATTTATTTTATACAGCTGACACATTTAATTTGTGCAAGTCTGTAAAAAAATAAAAGATACTGTAGTGATTGCTATTTATTGTTAGCGTTAAAGCTTCCAGAGTTGTCCTTTTATATTCAGATTTATTGGCAAATTGAATTGTGTAAGGAGACACTATCACATGGATGGATTAGGTTTAGGGGCATCAGATAAAGATGAAAACAATTCTTTTGTCCCCAAACCTCATTGACTTAAACCCTTCGGTGGCAGCATTTCTCCTCCATTCTGAGCTATAAGCTGTGCATTTTCTCTCTAGCAATAATATTGAAGCAAGCTCAGCTCTAATAAAGACAAATTACTTTTTTCTTCTCAAATGATGAAGGCCTGGTAAACAAGGTTTAGCACTTAATTTATTCCCCGGAGCTCTGACACTGGAAAATTCTACATTTTATTTTTTTTTAATATTCTCGGATATTAGGTTTCAATATGCCAGCCACCGCTCTGAATACCTTATTTCCCAGGATGGACGAAAAAAGAAGCGATTACTCTCCCTCTCCTAGGTTGTTAATATAGTAATTTAGAACTTTTGTCATGATGAAAGATCTTTTCTGGATAGTCTCCTGGGGACCTGTGTCATGCATTTCATTTCATGGCTGAGGTAATAAGGCCTTGTTTATTTAATAGAGACATTTTAGCTCTGTCCCAAACAATACATTTACATTTGGCTGTGATGCATGATATAATAATTTTGTTTATGTGTTATCCACTGGCCCTGCTTGTTACTATCTGCAGTAGGCTGGCGTTGCTATGGAAACGGATTGTTTTAACACTGAGAGCGTTAAATAGGAAGCGTAAGGTAGAGCACACATGATGTTCTTTTAGCATTTATCCAACTTAGTTACAAGTGCTTCTTTTAAGATGAGGGCTGAAAAGGAGTGTAAAGTGCAAAAAAAAAAAAAAAGCAACTTCTTCCCACAATGTTACACAAGATAATGGAGGAGAAAGAGTTTGTGGCAGTTAATAAATGACATTCAAACAGGCACAGCTTGAACATAAAAGAAAAGAGGTAGGTAGCACTTGGTGGGAAGTGGATATATACTTAAACGCTAAAAAATTGTGTAAAGTTCAAGTAGAGTGCCTATAAAAAGAAAATACAAACTGAGCTTACTTACAGCCTCAGCAAGGCGATTGAATTAAATGGCCATTTCACTGAAGGTAAACACGACACCAGCCGTCTGGATGTCTGAGGACCACCAGGGCTGCTGCCCTGCTCCCACCGATCCTTTGCTCCTCTGGTCAGCTCCTTACCGCTCGTTTTCCTCCACCCACACCTAGGCTTTGCTGATCGGGGAGAGGAGGCGGCAGGGGGATAGGCAGTTCCTATAGGTAGGGATCGGGTCTGAGCCGACCCAGTCCAATCCTGCACCAGCCCAGTGAAAAGCTGACACCAGTATTTTACTTACCTTTCTCCCAACGTCTCAGGTGTTCCTACCTGATGAATGTCTGTAAATGCACTGCAGAGTGATCCCATTTTACTCTACAGAAATTAAAGCTTAGTAAAATGCTTGTACAGCACCTAGATAATTCTTCAGCTGACTGGTACAAAGAAAAGGACATCTAAAGCCTATTTCACCGGGGTTCCAAAAGTGTGTACCCACCCATGAAATAAAATAGGGATGAGCAAAATATTTTGCCTCATTTCAGAGAGAAAAAACTCCCATAGACTATAATTTAAATTTAAATTTAAAAAATGTCCAACTGTTTGACTCCCATTGCCTTCGATGCATTTGGTGTCTTTTTTTGCTGCTTTGCAAATTTTTGGTGAAACGGGTCAGATTGACCTATCACTAGAATATAGATTTTATCTATGGGCCAGTGCTTCTGCAGAACAGAAGCACAGAAGCACTGGCCCACAGATAAAGTCTTTAATCCAGTGATGAGTCAATCTGACCCGTTTCACCAAAAATTTGCAAAGCAGAAAAAAAGCCACGAAAAGCATCAAGGCAATGGGTCAAACAGTTTACCTATAGATGTGAGGCCACTACATGCAAGACATGCAGGGTTATTTCTACAGGGTCTAGTTTTAGATCAAATGTCACAGGACGGGTATATCAGAACAACGGCTTCTATAACTGCAATACCAAAAGGGTTGTATACTTATTGGTATGCAAATGCTGTAAGAAGCAATATGTGGGCAGAACGACCTGCTATTTAAAGGAAAGAATTAGGGAACATTTAAGAGCAATTGATAAAAATGATGAGGGGTCCTCTGTAGGTAAACACTTTGCATTATGTTCCCCCAATGGCATTCAAGATTTGACAGTTAAAGTTATTGAACAAGTGAAGATACCTTTAAGAGGAGGAGATTGGGTGCATTCCCTGAACCTGAGGGAGGCATTCTGGATTTTGAAACTGGAGACCAGAGTACCCAAGGGACTGAATACTATACATGATATCTCTTATTTGTGTTGACAGTGGTTTCAGAGTTTCCTCCCTGGGGATAATTCCTATGCATGACTGATTTGCCTCACTGGTACCCTTGTCTGCCAGTTCCACATGCCTTTTTTGTCTTCTTTCCTTTTTTCCTCTTTATATACTCTTTTATTTACCCCTGTACATCTGCCTGTTTCCACACCCTCCATTAATCCCATATAAGACTAAAAGTAAGAAATGGTAATAAAAGATACAGAAAAATATAAGCACACATGGTTTCCTTTTGGATCAAGAAACAGTTTTTATTGAGTGTTCAAATCCAAATTACAAGTTGCTTTTATTAATACAAATAAATTGAAATGTTAACTGCAATATTGTGGTGAGCCCAACAGGGGTTGCTACATACATTTTGTATAAAATATGGCCACAAGGCAACAGTGGTATGCTTATGATCGAGCGGATGTCTATGGCCACGTTAATAATCATGTCTACAAATATCAAAACAATGCTGGTGTCTATCTGCCTCTTAGTGGGTCGACTTGTACAGTATTTAGGTGGATTTTTGGAAGATATAGAACACAGAGGTCACTGGATTTCCCTGTGTCAAATATCTTGAATCTCTTGTGAAAATGTGTCCAAATCCGAACTCTGATTTGCATATGCTAGAGTAAAATGGACCCTAGCAACCAGTTTGCTGAAATTGCAAAATGGAAAGCTGCTTAATAAAAAGCTAAATAACTCAAAAACGCATAATAAAAAATTAGAACTGCATATCATTATATTAAAAGATGACTCAAAAGAAAACAATTCCTTTAAAGGAAAACTATACCCCCCCAAACAATGTAGGTCTCTATAAAAAGATATTGCATACAACAGCTCATGTAAAATCCTGCTTCATGTAAATAAACCATTTTCATAATAATATACTTTTTTAGTAGTATGTGCCATTGAGTAATCATAAATAGAAAATTGCCATTTTAAAAAATAAGGGCCGCCCCCTGGGATCGTAGGATTCACTGTACTCACAAATATACCAACAAACTATACATGTTAGGTCACATGAGCCAATTGACAGACAGAGTTGTGCCTTTTGCTTCCACACTTCTTCCTGTTACAGTTAGAGTTGAAGTATTTCTGGTCAGGTGATCTCTGAGGCAGCACAGAGACCATCACGAAATGGTGGCTCAAGGCAAGAGATGTAAAAGGGCAATATTTACTTAAATATATATTCCAGTTTGGTGAGATTCTTTAATATGCCACTTAATATTATATGAACTATCTGTTGCTTAAGTGTTTATTTTGGGGGTATAGTTTTCCTTTAACAGAATCAAAGTCTACTGTCAGACAGAGAACCTGCTGATCTGCTGGTCTCCACTTGCTTAATTTACCTTGATTCATATACAGGTATGGGATCCATTAACCAGAAAGCTCCAAATTAAGGAAAGGCCATCTCCCATAGACTCAATTTTATCCAAATAATCCAAATTTTTAAAAGTTTTCTTTTTCTCTGTAATAATAAAACAGTACCTTGTACTTGATTCAAACAAAGATACAATTAATCCTCATTGGAAGCGAAACCAGCTAATTGGATATATTTAAGGTTTCTAGTAGACTTAAATTATAAAGATCCAAATTATGGAAAAATCCATTAACCCGGAAAACCCCAGGTCCCAAGCATTCTGTATAACAGGTCCCATACCTGTAGTATTTTATTATTTTTTTATTTTTTTTTTGTTTAGTTTGAGAACTGCTTTTGATAACAGGGTGATGGATGATCAATATGGGTGAAAGAGTGATCAAATTTAAAGTAGCTTGAGTAGTCATAACTGGTTTTAATAATACAAATAAAAATTATTTGTAGCAAAGGAGTGGATTGCAAAAAGTTTGACCGATATCAGATCGACCAGTTACAGTGAAACCTCAAGTTTATGTCCCTGTTTTAGGTGTCAATCAATTTACACAATTTTTTGCTGTCCCATGAATATAAAATGCATAATGAATTTCCATGATTAAATATTTTCCTGGCGTTTACCTGGATTTCTTTCTGCTAAACTAACTAACTAACTAACTAACTAACTAATTAAATAAAATGGGGGTTCTGCTGTATATGGATAATGGTTATTCTATTGATTGTTTTGAAGCTTCCAGTATGCTCCATAAAACAAGTGTCACAAATGTGATTAAAAATTTGAATTTATTTCTGTCTAAATCAAATGCTGACCTGCACTTAAATGTGGATATTTGCAAACTGTTGTGAATTTAGAAGAATACAATTAGATAACTACATAAGGACTGATTAGGGGCTCTGATTCAGAAGCAGACTGATGCCACACACTTTTCTACTCTTCTGTACATAAATCCCAAACCAGACAAAATATATACCAGAAATAGTTTATCTCAGTCATAAACAACTGAGGAGCCGTATAAAAAAAATGAGTTGTGATAGCATCAACAAGTCTTTCTAATAGCTCACTAAGGGGCAGATTTATCAAGGGTCGAAGTGAATTTGAGGGAATTTTCTAAGTAAAAGAATTTGAAGTAATATTTTGGATACTTCGACCAACGAATAGGATACTACGACTTCGAATTTACTTCAAATTCAATTCAAAGTAAAATAATTTGAATATACGAATATTCAATAATCGAAGTACTGTCTCTTTAAAAAACTTCAACTCCAATACTTCGCCAAATTACACCTGCCGAATTGCTATGTTAGCCTATGGGGACCTTCTACAAACTTTTTCCAAGGCTTTACTCATCGAATTAAAATCGTTCGATCGATCGCTGAAATCCTTCGAATCGTTACGATTTTAATCCGATCGATTCACAAATTTGCTGAAAAAACGTTGAATTCGATATTCGAATTGGAAGTATTTAAATTTGATGGTCGAATTTCAAAGTATTTTCAACTTCAAAATTTTACCCTTGATAAATCTGCCCCTAAGAGTCATCTAATTAAAAGAGAAAGAGAAATCTAATTTCAGGAGAGTTAATGGGCTGGGTACCAACAGAAATAGAGTGCAACATATGAAATCCATCCTTTGGTGCTGATTAACAATTACTTTATTCATAAAGTAACAGGCTGAGATTTAGCACTGCAATAGTCCTCCCCCAAAAGCACAGTAGCATGTGGGTAGCCATTTACAGTTTAGCACCCTAAAAAGTGAAAACAATACCATAACCACCAGGGAACATTGGTCTTCCACAGTGATGGGCAAATTATTGTGTTTTGTCGACAGCGAATAAATTCGCGAAACTGCAGTGAAAATTCGCTGCTGCATCAAAAAAAAATGTGTGCAGTCAGGATAGTTGCACGCATAAAAATTGTTGTGCATCAGAACTATTTAGACGCCCATTGACTTTAATTCATTTGGACAAAATAGGCGTAAGTATAAAAATTTTCAAAATTGACGCCTGTCAAAATTATTTTGACACCCGTTGACTTCAATGCGTTTTGCAAATTTTTAGCCATTTTGCGAATATCGCAGGAAAAATCTAAAATTTTTCTGCAAAGCGAAGAGGGACAAATTCACCCATCACTAGTCTTCCACTCACTAATGAACCAAATTGTATAACATTTATGAAAACAATTAAGCCGTTACCCTGGTATTTGTAAGGTCAGCCTTGCATGAAAGAATCCTGTAGATAAAACAACATATATTTTATTTAAACATCTGTAAAAAAGTACTTCCCTCTCCCATTCCCATCAAGAACATGATTAGTAACATGAGTAGTACTCAGTAGCGTCACTTGAGGGGGGCGGGTCCTGGTGCGTGACTCAAAGCCGGGCCCCGCCCCCTCTGTTCGGCATTTGGCCGTTTTTGTCAGTGGAGCGTGAGCTGCCGGGGGGCCCTGAGGGGGTGCAGGCCCTGGCCTGCTCGCACCCCCTGCTCCCCCAGTAGTTCCGCCACTGGTAGTACTGGTACATAATGAGATATAACTAGTGATGAGTGGCGAGTGGAATTTTTTTCGCAGAGTTTTGCCGCAAAAAGGCACATAGAAGGCGCTAATACAAACTAGGGATTCCGTATTATATGAAAGTAGAGCAGACAAATGAGGGAACACACAACAACTATACCTGGTTAATCTTGACGTTTAATGTACAAAGTAACAAAATAAGGGAAATAATAAGCACTGGCACATCTTGTCAAGTGACAGCTTACCGAAGAAGTGTTTAGATACAATCCCTCACATCTCTTATAGGAGGATTAGAAGTTTAAAGGACATACTTACACATAGTCATTTCAAGGGCAAGGGAAGTCAATAATGCTGCAAATATCCAGGTTTGGAGGATGTGAGCAATGCAAATATATTTCTGATTCCAAAACCTTCGTGGCTAACAGTAGAACATGGGAATTCAAACATCATATTAGTTGCCACATGACTTCTGTTGTTTATTTTTTACATGTTTTTGTGGAATGAAATACATAGGGAAGACCAAAAGGCCCTCAAAAAGACATTTTTTCGTGAGTCAAAATTAGTCAAATTGGAGCATCACTACTTTCAAGTATTGCTCGACACATTTGCTGTGATCATATGGACATAAAATGGACATGGATTGCATTAAATTTCGAGGTATAGATTGTGTTCAGATAGAGATGGGATTATTGTATTGTATTTTTATATTTATTAGGTACTTATTATTGTAATGACCCCTATTAATTTATTGTTCTGCTGTAAAGTGGTTTGCCTTCAAAGAGCGCTATATGCCTGGCGAATACATTCGCCCATCACTATTTGTTAGTACTATGTGCCATTGGGTAATCCTAAATAGAAAATTGCCATTTTAAAAAATAAGGGCTGCCCCCCGGGGATCGTAGGATTCACGGTGCACACAAACAAAACATACATGTTAGGTCACATGAACCAATTAACAGACAGAGTTCTGTATTTTGCTTCCAAACTTCTTCCTGTTACAGTTAGAGCTGCAGTATTTCTGGTCAGGTGATCTCTGAGTCAGCACACAGACCATCACGAAATGGTGGCTCAAGGCAAGAGACGTAAAAGGGCAATATTTACTTAAATATATATACCAGTTTGGTGAGATTCTTTAATATGTCACTTAATTTGATATTAACGATCAATTGCTTTAATATTCATTTTAGGGGTATAGTTTTCCTTTGATTACGAGAGACGATTGAGGAAATGGAATGAGTATCACCTGGATGGTAAAGCACACCCCTCAAATGTTCTACTAATCCAAACTCTCCCTACCCATCTTCTTTCACTATTGCAAAATCTAAATCTAATTGGAATTAATAATTAGTTCTTTGGTGCTATTTCATTTATACTACAGAAATCTCTAGTACCTAGGATTATATTAACAAATGAATGTAGGAAATAGGTTTAGGAACTCGTTGTTAAATACTACCACATTGTTAACTACAAAGTCAAAATTTTAGCCCAGTTCCATCTTAATTCTAGCTTATTTCTAGGCATTCTAAAATGTAAATGTATTATAAAACACTGCTGCCTGCAATGAAAATTATTATTTTATGTAACTCTTTAATAAAAGATGAAGTTTGACACTAAATTGGAGCCTTTTATATTCCAATTTCATATTATGACCTTATATTTAAGAAATACATTTTCCTACATTTGAATTCATTATCCCTCTTTTTTATGGAACTATTCATTACCGATAAGTTTTGTTCTTAAGTACTGGTACAATTTAAAACAGGGATCTCTAGACTGTGAGCAAGTTCTTGACTATATGGCACATCAGTAGGGATGTAGCGAACTGCCGATTTGATGTTCGCGAACGCCGTTCGCGAACACCGGCAAAAAAGCGAACAGTTCGCGAACAGTTCGCGAACTTCAAACGCTCGATAAAATCGTTCGATCGAACGATCGAAGGATTTTATTCGTACGATCGAAGGATTTTCGTTCGAATCGAACGATCGAAGCTATTCGATCGAATGATTTTAATTCAATCGAATGCTTATAATCGTTCGAACGAATGGAAATCGTTCGATTTTAGCGATCGAACGGTCGAATGGTCGAATGGTCGAACGAAATTTTACTTCGAATCGAACGCGAACACCAATTGGCGAACGTCGCGCGACGTTCGCGAACATTCGGCGGACGCGAACAGTCGAAGTTCGCGCGAACTAGTTCGCCGGCGAACAGTTCGCTACATCCCTACACATCAGTGCATTTCTATTGTAAACCATTTGAGGTGTCCTTGTAAACACATTAGAAACCTGTGATTTATTTATGCAATTTAAATAGCAATGTTTGTAGCAGTTTTTTCAAACTTCGAAAAAGTACTTTTTTTTATGCCAGAAGGTTTACATCAAAAATCATGCCACATTTTTAAAGAAAACATAAATATTTTAACAGAACCCAAACATATGTCAGAGTATTCTGCCTAAATTCCTGAGAACTTCTACCAATCTTCCTGGGCCATCCTACTTCGGTGCCATAGCCCTGCAAACCTGTGATTTCATCTGGTCACAACCAGGAGGGTGATCCAATTGGCTGCTGGGTGGGACAAGGTCCCTTTTGGATAGAAGGAAGATCTAAGGGATGCCTGGTCACAAGAGGACCACAAGAGGTTGTCAGGAACTCCCCGTTTTCGAACCAGGGACCTGTTGTATTCTGCCACTGCCCCTCCCACTTGAGCCACAGGAGGCAGTGTGGTGACAGCTTGACACTGTCAGAATATTTTCTGGGATGTAGTTTAAGCCCTCTTCCCCATCTCCCCAACGCTGGATCATTGGCCAACCTGCCTAAATTCAGAGTTCCTGAAGATCTTGTTCTTGATTCTGTGAACCTGTTCTTGTCCCTGACCATGTTCCTGATAACCTGTTCCTGCCTAGTAAGTCCTGCTCCTGTCCCTATTGCCTTTGGTTTTGACTTCCCAGTTTGACCTTGGTCTGTTTCCTGACTTTGCAAGTTGTCCCTGTTCCCTTTGGTTCTTACTCCCTAGTTTGATCTCGGTCTGTTTACTGACTCTGTAGGCCTGTACCTACTTTCATCCTGTTTCCTGGACTTCGCTTCTCTGCTGCCCGCTCTTGACCCTCAGCCTGTTTCAAGGACTTGTTTGTTCTGCTCCTTACACCTTTCTGCAGATGTCTGTCTGTTTTTTCTTAATTAAATATTTGTTTAAAGCACACAGTTTGTGTAAAGAGTGGAAGTGGTTATACTGCACAAGAAGTCCTTTCAGTCAATTACACTGGTAAAATATGTTTTTCATTGTATGCTACTGATTCCTTTCTCCCTTCACCCTGGCCTGATACATGCTTGAAAGCAAGCGCAAAAGCCCCAGAACCCCAGAGCTCCAACTTCACAGAGAGAAACCAGGTTTTGACCTTCCAGGCTGCAAGACCGATGTGCCATGTTAGAACATATCAGAACTTTAGAGATGCCTGTGAACTCCAGTACACCAGCATATACGAGCAGGCCACCAGTTGGAGGATATTGTCAGACTTACAAGTGAGGGTGGCCCCTGTGTGAAAAGGCATTGTGTATTTGTTCTTGTGAGCAACTGTTTTTTTCCAAGGAGAGGTATATTGGGGAAGGTAGCACTACCTCAGGTAAAGGAGGGGCATACTATCAGAAACCTAACCTTAACCTTGGTTTCTCCTATTTGGAGGGGGCTAGGTCTCGATTTGTGGGAAGGCCTATACAATATATTTGTATTTGATTATCATTATCTACCGGTCCAGGAAGTAACAATGGGGGTAAAATGTGTTGCTAATTATGCTAATTTATATTTGGGAACATGGGAAAAATGTTTTTTGGTGAAACTGTGATGGAGAAATATACATACTGTACATTTTACGGTGGCATGGGTATATGGAAGATATTCTTTTAATTTGGTAGGGTCCCGCATTATTACTCCCAGAATTTGTAGAAAGTTTAAATTGAAATGAATTTAGTTTGAAATGTTCTTACACTTGCAATAGGACCAAGTTGCACTTTTTAGATGTGACTTTGGAGGTAAATAGTGATGGTAAGATCAAAACATATCTATATCGTATAGGGGAATAAGAATTTCTGCAAACGTCCAGGTTTGGAGGATGTGAGCAATGCAAATATGATATATTTGATATCAAACATCATATCAGCTGCCCCACGAATTTTGTTGCTTATTCATTTGCATGTTTTAATGGAATGAGACAAAGGACCAAAAGGCCCTTATCAGAACATATAGCAGAAATCTCTAATACTTTTAAGTATTGCTCTACAAATTTGCTGCGTTCCTATGGACATGATGGATGGCATTCGATTTCAAGGTATAGATCGTGTTCAAGGAGATAGACCTGGGGGAGGTAATTTAGACAAAAAAATTCTCCAAAGGGAAACTGAGTGGATTTATATACTGGGGACCCACAAGAGTTTGGCTTGAATGATAGCTTACATTTTCAATCTTTCCTTGAGCGAGGTTGTAACAGATTATAAGTATATAGAAAATAGATTCCTAAGTGGCAGTTAGCTTGCTTTGGCCAATATAAGAATATACAGTGTATATTCAGTACATAAATATAATTTATCTATGTTTATTATTTATAAGGAATATTTATATGATTTAGTATCATAAATTTGTATTGTTGATTTTGAATGTTGTTATTTAATAATCTGTAATAGTATGTGCATGATAGGAATGTAATATGGTTGGACTTTTTGAATTTATGAGTGGTGAATCCCTTGAGAAAGGGGCATACTATCAGAACCTGTACTGTACCTTGGTTTATTTCATCTGGAGGGGACCAAGCCTGGATTTTTAGGAAGGCTGCAGGACTAGGGCAAAAGTGGTATTTGCTTCAGGCCATGTATGTATTTCAGCATTTGTTTTTCTTTCAAAGTAACCAGCTTCTCGACCTAGGAATCATGGGAGTTGTAGTTCAGAAATTGGAGAAATTGTTGACTGAAAAGTCCTGCTATATAAAAATATCATTGTTACATTAAGACATTGATGAAAATTCTGCTTAGAAGGCAACATATTGCAGTTCTGCATCCTCATCACTTTCCTAGAAATTAATTGTACCCATAAAGATTAATCATCATTTTTTAGTAAGTGATTAGGTTTGATTGGTTTCCATACGGAGTTTCTTGTGTCTATCGATCCTGTGCTTTTTCCCTTTCTAGCTCATCCATCTTGTTGCTTGTTATCTTATTGCCATCGGCCGATGTCGTTTGTCTTAATTTTTTATCTCCGCTTCCTTCATGTCGCCTTGCATCTCATCTATCTCGTCACGATGAACTCGTTCATTTAGCTAAATTTGTTTTGGAGACAGAGTTTACATAAAAGTGATATAGAAGGTTAACACTTTCAGCTTCAAAATCAGTAACAAAACTACACATACTTTATTATGTTATATCCTGTATCATGTTCTCTACATAATATCATAGTCATGTTTAAGTCATACTCATACTTGTGTTTTGTCTCCTCTGGGGGCAACAGAGCCTAGACCAATCACTGACCCCCTTGGATTCTCTACGTATATACCAAAATAATACAAATGATGTGAAAGAGATGGTCACTAACATGTGGACCAATAACTTGACAGTGTCTGTGACTGTCCCTACAACATTGTATACTGTATGGGAATAGTACATTTAAGTAGCTGAAATAAAGGACATGTGTTTTCAGTGTGTGGAATTTAAACAACAGAGTAACCCTTTTTTGCATCCACTCAACCTTGACCCAGGCATTCACCACTGCATACACCCCCTCCATCTAACAATAACCACTGCGTGACACTTCTTTATTGGAATTTTCCTGGCCACAGCTTTATTAACCTTACCACAGAATCCTCCAAACATCATGTGTATGTAGTAAATAACATAACCCAATTGTATTATACACTCAGAACATCAGAATATAACATTGACATTGTGTAAACCAATATCCCCCTGAGCCTATGTCAGTCTGCCTTTTCCTTGACCCAAGCAATATCCTCTAGCCGCAACATCCTCAGAGGATACGCCGTCAACTTCTAAATCCTTTAGAGACTCCCCTAACTGGAGCCCGGCATTAATGCTGAATATATTGCCTACCTCTGATTTTCCCTGATGGTAACCCACCTTAGGGGGTTAAATCATCACGTCATGAGAATGCCTCTCCTTACCCTGATATCAAATGGTGGCACTCATCTATTACATTGGCACTACGATATTGGTGAGTGTATCGGTAAAACATCTGCTCATTTGGAGACCTCACCAAACAGGCACATCCTAAAAATTTTTTTTTTTTTCAAAATGCATCAGTTAATAGTGCTGCTCCAGCAGAAATATGCACTGAAATCCGTTTCTCAGAAGAGCAAACAGATTATTTTATATTTATTTTTTAAATCTGACATGGGGCTAGACATATTGTCAGTTTCAGTCTCTCTTTACTGCTGTACTGCAAGTTGGAATGATATCACCACCCTCCCTTTCCCCCCCAGCAGCCTGACAACAAAACAATTGGAAGGTCACCAGATAGCAGCTCCCTGACACAAGATAACCGCTCCCTGGTAGATCTAAGAACAGCACTTAATAGTAAAATCCAAGTCCCACTGTGACACATTCAGTTACATTGAGTAGGAGAAACAACAGCCTGCCAGAAAGCATCCTAAAGTGCTGGCTCTTTCTGAAAGCACATGACCAAGCAAAATGACTAGTGATGGTCGAATTTGTCCTGTTTCACTTCTTCGAATAATACACAAATTTTCAGCGAAATTTGCAAAATGGCGAAAAATTTGCAAAGCGTGATTTTTTACGCTCTCATCAATTCTGATGCCCACATTAAAGTCAATTGTCATTTGAATAATGTTGACGCAAGTTACTATTCCAATGCACGTCCACATTTTTTTGTCCCCGGGGAATTTTCACCGCAGTTTTGCGAGTTTATTTGCCGGCAGAGAAACACACCAATTCACCGCAAATTCGCACCTGGCAAATTTATTCGTCCATCACTAAAAATTACCTGAGATGGCTGCCTAGACACCAATATTGCAACTAAAAAAATACACTTGCTGATTCAAGAATTACATTTTATATTGTAGAATGAATTATCTGCAGTTTAAACAGTGTAATTTAGAAATAAAAACTACATCATAAAAATCATAACAGAATCCCTATGAAATGGGCCAAGTTGGTGAATGTACGTAGAGGTACATCTATGCTATGAAAATACAAGTACTGTCAGAGCTCAACATTTGGCATCAGAGCTTTGTTCTTCTGTACTTTGTCCCAGGCACCTACAGTATCTCTGGCCTGAGAGACTAAGCCACTACTTAGCATGAGAAGAATAAACACTGGAATGCAGTGGTTTTGCATTGATAGAAGACAGCGACAACAAATAAGATGATAATGACCATCATTATATTGGTCTGGTGATGCTTTAGGCACTGGACCTCAGTGAGCCCCCATCAGTTTACAGCAATGTACATGTGTGAACATCTACATGTGGGCCAGCAGGTACCCCCTCACCTCCTATGCCGCCAGATATAGTAATGAAGTATTTGGCAGTGGCTGGGAGCTTTTTATTTTTTGGTGAAATTGTTTATTTATTATATTGGCACCCGAGGGCCTCCCCCTCCAAAAGCTGTCTTAGGCACAGGCCTTCGAGTTTCTATATGGTAAATACAGTCCTGTAAAGATTGCAAACATTCACATATAATAAATAAAACCATAAATATATTTATTAAATGTATCATTAAAGACCCAAGGCAGAAAGACCATGCCACTGATCCAGAGATGAAAAGTTAAAAACAATTAAGCCACGGGGTTCCCGGTAATTAAACCAGTTAACTACTTCATAGTATTAAAACAATCACTTTGTGTGTTTACAGACAAATAACGATTGATGTGAGTAAACAGCCAAGCTATTTATGCTGACTTATACTTGGTAGCCTGGAATCAATGGTTGTTTACCCAGAATGGGCATGGATAAGTACCTGTGTCAAATTTTAGATGGCACGGGCACATCTTTCTTGTATTAATTATATGATGAGGTTCTGAAATTGTGTTACAGGAGTTTACACTGAGATTAAACACCATTTAATTCAAGAACCAGTTGTGACTTGTGGCATATTCCTCTCTTTGGTTTGACACATCCAAATGAGCTCTTAGTGCTCAGTTATAAGACTACCATGATGAATGAAAGCCAAGTAGCTTGCCAGACAAATCTATTCCACAAGGCTACAATGCAGGCATTTTCTACTCAAGTACATAAATGTGTGATCCTCAAAATTAAACTCCTGAGGCAGTACTTCAAGACCTACATCAGAACTTTTTTTTTTTTTTAAAATGTGGAGTTACTAATAATGTGGAGTTACTAATAAGTTGAAGAGTAACAGCTTTAAGTCTTAAAGGAAGACTATACCCCCCAAATGAATACTTAAGCAACAGATAGTTTTCATCATATTAAGCTCTAACTGTAACAGAAAGAAGTGTGGGGGCAAAAGACAGAGCTTTTTCTGTAAATTGATTCATGTGACCCAACATGTATGTTTTTTTTTTGTGCACCGTCAATCGTAGGGGGCGGCCCTTATTTCTTTTCTATTTATGATTACCCAAAGACACACACTACTTAAAATTATATTAGTATGAACATAGTTTATTTACATGAAGCAGAATTTTACATATGAGTTGTTTTGTGCAATACATTTTTTATAGAGATCTACATTTTTACTTTAGATGGCAGTATTTCGTCTTTTAACATGAGTTCAATGCATAGTACTTGAGCGGTTAACTTTTGCCTAGTTTTAATTATGAGCAATCAATGTTTTTAGTTATTTCGTAAAATAAACAGGGCAAACATGGAAACTTAAACTTCTTCATGTTTGGTACTTGTGAGGCACAATTCATGCAACCCTCCTTTCACATCTCAAGATGTTTCTATCATAAAAGTAAAGTTAATATTGTGTAATTTATGTTTCACAATATGCAATTCAAAACAACGAAGCAAGTACTTTATTGGCAGTAGGACCTGCTATTCAGTCAGAAAGCTTATAAGAGACATGGTCAACTTAACTTAACTGATATAAAATGATTTATCAACCAAGATGTCACCAAAATGTATAATTCACTCTCTCATCATTTCACATACTGACTACTGTAACTCTATTGATTAGCGTTGCCCTCAAGACTGTCACCACTCCAGTGCATAATAAATGTAGCTGCCAGGCTAATACACCTTATCAGCCTCTCTTCTTCTGCCACGGCACTCTGCATTCCCTACTCTGGCTTTCCTCTACATTTCATGCTACAATACAAACAAAATACCCTACATCTCTGAACTTATCTTTGACGGGCCCCAAGGGGGTGCAGGTACTGGTGTGATTGCACTCCTGATAGTAATGCCACTGCTACTCCTCTACTGCTACTCCTCTACTCCTCACTCATTGCCACTTCACATACATGCATTCAATATTTGGCACTTGGTTTGATTCTCTTTCTATGTTCTTACAGACTTACTCCCAATCTCTCTCCCTTTAAAGGAGAACTAAAGAAGCCCAAGGTAACCACAACCCTTTAACAGTAAAGATTTGTGCCACAAAAGATGCCCCAGTAGCTCCCCATGTTCTTTTCTGCTGATTCACTGCACATGATCTGTGCTGCTCTCACTTACTGAGCTTAGGGGCTGACATGCAAGATACTGAATACATATAATATAAATGTCAAAATATAAGGCTGATTATTAAATAATTCAGATTATTGGTACATTGCAGCTCAGACACCAACACAATCAGCATCAGAATGCAATAATCAGTACTGTAGCATCAGCTTATATAACAGACAAACTTCATTTTCTGCTTGATGATTACAAACCCTACGATTAGTTTCTTAACAGCTGCTCAAAGCCCACTGAGCCGGTGTATGTCGCAGACATTCCTAACAAAATCCCAAGATGGGAGTATCTTGTGACAAATTTGAAGGTCTGGATCTATACAGATGCTGTACCTTTACAGTAGTAGTAGTAGTAGTAAGTTAATTAGGTTGAAAAAGGACACACGTCCATCAAGTTCAACCTTTTGACTTTTTTTTTTTAACCTGCCTAACTGCCAGTTGATCCAGAGGAAGCCTCTCCAGTTTGCCTCAGAGGGGGAAAAAATTCTTCCTGACTCCAAAATGGCAATCGGACTAGTCCCTGGATCAACTTGTACTATGAGCTATCTTCCATAATCCTGTATTCCCTCACTTGTTAAAAAGTCATCCAACCCCTTCTTAAAGCTATCTAATGTATCAGCCTGTACAACTGATTCAGGGAGAGAATTCCACATCTTCACAGCTCTCACTGTAAAAAAACCCTTCCGAATATTTAGGCGGAAACTCTTTTCTTCTAATCGGAATGGGTGACCTTGTGTCAGCTGGAAAGACCTACTGGTAAATAAAGCATTAGAGAGATTATTATATGATCCCCTTATATATTTATACATAGTTATCGTATCACCCCTTAAACGCCTCTTCTCCAGCGTGAACAACCCCAACATGGCCAGTCTTTCTTCATAGCTAAGATTTTCCATACCTTTTAGCAGCTTAGTTGCCCTTCACTGGACCTTCTCTAATACAATAATGTCCTGTTTGAGAGATGGAGACCAAAACTGTATGGCAAATTCTAGATGGAGCCTTACCGGTGCTCTATAAATTGGAAGAATGACCGCTTCCTGCCATGAATCAATGCCCCTTTAAATACAACTTATTTGCCCTTGATGCTGCTGACTGCCATTGCCTGCTACAGCCAAGTTTATCACCTAAAAGGACTCCATTAGGCTGATTTATTTCTAGCATTTCTAGCCATATTAAATTTTAGGGTTTAGTTCTTTAAATAATCTTATAAAGCACATTTCTTCAGAGGACCAAATGCCCATTTAGCCTAGTATTACTTCACTATAAACTATATGCCACTATATTGTATGTAAAGCTCAATAACACATTTTTCTCTGCTGATTCCTGATCTTACCAAACCCCACACCTTGGGGGTTATTTATCAAAATCCAAATGTTTCAGATTTTTTAAATAAAAAAAGTCTGACCAGACTAGAATTCATGATTTATTTTTTAAAAACACAAATTTTTTTGAACACAAAAACAGTGTCTTTTTGGATTGCTGTACTAAAAGTCAGAATTTTTCAGATTAGACGTCTGAAATTGGCAGAAAAGCCTGAAATGTTTGGATTATCGTACAGAACCCAGTGCAGACAATAATATCTTCAAATTACAAATAAGACCTCTGCCATTGACTTTGACATGTTGAAGATGGACTATTTTCAGATTCTGACTTTTTGCAGCCTCGAGGTATAATAAATTTAGAAAACATTTAGTTTTTTTCTCACAAAAAATTCGGATTTTATAGTAAAATTTGAGTTTTTAGCATTCAAATTTAAATAAATAACTCCCTCTGTGTCTCATATTTGCTTCTCCTTAAAGACTGTAAGCTGTACTAAGCAGGGCCATCTTTCATCATACTATTTGAATCTGATTTGCGTGTATACACCCTTCTATTTTTAGCTCTGTAGAATATGTTGAAACTATAAATACATATTAATGACTTCCAGTATTGCCAATAACTTCACAGAATTTAATGTAGGGGGCAACATTTTATATTGTGTGGTTGGCTCTGTGGAATTAACAAAAATAATTTCTTACAGTAAACTGAATTATATTCAGGTGCTTTACAAAATTTGTAGCAATTTCATCAATGCTTTCTTTTATTACATGTACATGTAATAAGAAATGACTAAAGGGGTTTTCAATGTAGGATCAGAAAAACTCTTCTTCTTTAGCTACAATCTCCCTTGCCTTTTTAGTTTTCTATTGTGTACAGCTGCAAGCTTACCAAGATTTAGATAAAATAGGTAAATATCCATACTGCATAACAATTATTAACAATAACATCTATTTTTTAGGAATACAACCAAGAACTGGTAGATTTCAGGTTATGTTTCACTGTGTTATAATTGATGTCCCTGACACTTTAGCTTGTGAGAAGCAAGAAATCATTGATGTCCATTGTACATTATTAATGGTTTTTAGAATGTTCCATACAAAGGAGTTAGCTTAGATAGACTTAATCCTTAAATATAATTTAGCTGTTGGCCAGCAGCTTCAATAAGCTAGGTGGAAAGCAGAGCTCCCAGCACTGAACAATAAAAGGTTCTTCAGTTTATTATAGGTAATAAATCATGAGCAGGTTTCCAGGACAATTTCTTGCTGGAAGTTAAGATACTTTTTTGAAAAAGAGAAGGACAACCTGATGTCATTGGCAGGGAGGAATAAGTACAGTGGACTGGGTCAGTGGAATAATGTCAAAAGGGTGTAAAAAAATCTTTAGGAGAGCACCCCCCAAGCTTTGCCACCCGTTTGCAAATGTATTTATTTGTGAAAGACAGAAAAGTTGGCAGTAGGGAGTAAGAAAGACTATTATACAGCAGAGCCCTTGGGACAGGGGGGCTGTAGGGTAGTTATACTATTGGTATAGGGCAGGGATAATGTATATGGCTGAAATAAATCTAAATTTGAATCACAGCCTCTAAACTCAAACATGAAGACATCATGTGCTAAATAAGTGCGACCTAGAAGAGTGGAACCTCAGAGCTCAGTGTCCAGCCCTCAGATATCAGTAATTTAGCTTTTGTTCATGATCCCATAAATACACATGAGGTCATTTTTGCGCTCCAAATTGGAGCACAAAGACCTTTGTTTGCCCCGTGAATACCGTACTACCTGTGCTCAGATGCCCTCTTCTGCACACTAACTTTCGTATCATTCAGATGTTCAGGTTAGAGAGTGCCAGTGAACATAGGCTACAGCGGAGCAGTGAACTTCCCATCTGTCCTGTGACAAAGCTAGGCTACTTCTGTTTTTTGAATGACAGCTAAAGTGCTCTTGCACTTGTGTCCAGTGTAAAAGTGAAGCACTCCTACAGTGTTACTGTAAGTAAAGTAAGATGTAAGCACAACATGTGTTTAAAGGTAGAAACCCTTTGTCAGCACCATTTTTATATTGCTTGTTTCATTATTTTTCCCTACAATATTATTTTGTTTTTGCAAATCAACCATTTAAAGAGCCCAGTGGATGGATCAATCTAAATGACTGATTTAATGTCATTAAAATCAATTTAAAGCTAGATGCACCTATATTGTTCTGGTTTTGTACAGAAAAAGGAAAACTGCAATCTCTACACAATATATTAGATAACCCCTGGATGGCGCCAAAAGCAACAATTAAAAACAGACTAACCAAGTACTGTTATAAAGGTAGATCAAAACTACTAAATAATGTAGTGATTGATTGTTGATATATACGTGTATATATAACAAAATGTTTAGACTGATTCATTTGATGCTAATTAGTAAAATCCATCTATTTCCATCTTAAAACACCAAGGCAAAAATGTAGCCATTTATTTCCAAGTGGGAGGATAAGTATTTGTGCAAAGAAAGTGGTGGGCTTGTGCCTACTGTATATTTATGCAGAAAGGTAATTAATTGTTTTGTTTGTTCATGCATGGGCTCACATGAACTGGAGCAACGCTTGATAGATATGTCTTTTTTCTAATATCAGCTGTGCAGTTAAACACAGTAAGGGAGGCAGAATGTCACATTCTATTTTTACAAAGAAAAAATATAATTAGGTTTAAGGAAGTGTGACAAGTAATTGATCACTGACAGGTGATTTATGTACTGTATGTGTTAAAGAGATCCGATACAGAAGATAAAAAATGGTCTAAAGCATTGCTCAAATGAACCATCAATGTACGGGTATTGGATCTGGAAATCCATTATCCAGAAAGCTCTGAATTACAAGAAGGCCATCACCCATAATTTTATTTTTAAAAATGATTTTCTTCAAGTACATTGTACTTGATGCTATTGGTGGAAAAACAATCCTATAGTTATCCAAAATACAGAAAGATCTGGAATGGTCCAAGTCTGTATTTGGTTCTGATGCTGCCTTGGTGCTAATTGCTGGATTTAGCCACAAGTGTCCAAAAGTAGTGATAGGTGAATAAATATGCCAGGCATGGATTCTCTGCAAATTTCCACAGTTCGCCATCCGCAAATAAATTTGCGAAATTGCAATGAAAATTCACCAGTGAAAAATTCACGGCAACAAAAATAAAATTGTCGCGCAACAAAATTATTTTGACAACCATTAACTTCAATGTGTTTTGCAAATTTTTCACCCATCATAGGCATGAGCCATTAGATGTTGGAAATTAGAATTTGGGTTGAAAAAAGACCAACAGGTTCAACCCTTCCAAATGAAACCTAGCATCTATACATACACACATTGACCCCTCTATACACTCAAATAACCGATATATACCCAGCATCCATGTTGCTCACATGTAAAAAAAAGGCCGGGGATCCCTGCACTATATACTGTAATGCTAATTTGGGCTAGGCAGACAAAAAGGAGTTAATGTCCAGCTAGTGCTTAGAGCAGTGATCCCCAACCAGTAGCTCGTGAGCAACATGTTGCTCCCCAACCCCTTGGATTTTGCTCCCAGTGGCCTCAAAGCAGGTGCTTATTTTTGAATTCCAGGCCTGGAGGCAAGTTTTGGTTGTATAAAAACCAGATGTACTGCCAAATAGAGCCTGCTGTAGCTGCCAGTCCACATAGGGGCTACCAAATGACCAATCTCAACCTCTATTTGGAACCAGCCAGGAAAATTTATGATGCTTGTGTTGCTCCCCAATTCTGAATGTTGCTCCCTAACATCTGAATGTTAGGGATGGGCGAATTTGACCCGTTTCGTCAAAAATTTGCAGACGTCGAAATGTCGCTGTTGCCCATTAAAGTCTATGGGTGTCAAAAAAATTTTGTTGCGCGTCTCTTTATTTTGAGGCACGACGCCATACAAGTCTATGGGTGTCATTTTTTCACCAAAACTAGGCAAAAAAATTCACCCATCCCTACTGAATGTTGCTCATGGGTTGGGGACCCCGGCTTAGATCATGGGTTACATGTGATTTAAACACTTCAGGCTAGGACCTTTGCTTAGTGGAAGATTTCAGAAGTGGTGTAGTGTAACTACAACTAGCACTGTGCAATAAAATATAAAATGATGGAATAATGGACACCAGGAGGTTCTTGTGATGAAAACAAAGAGTAACAATTTATTTGTTCAAGACAAATATCCCACAGGTTTGCTTACAGCCATATGAGGTATGGGCAGATATAACATCATAGACAAGAACAGATGAATGAGACAGCTAAGGAATGTGACTCTCATAAGGATGTAGCAAGTAGTAAGGGAATTCCTTCAGGCAGATGTGCCTTGAAAGTGATCCAGATCCCACCCAGCGGAGTGGTCAGGGAGAAGAAGTCTAATCCTGACACTCTATCCACTGTGGTCCCTTCACTTAAGGCAATCTAGGAGCCTTTGGAAGCTACTCCCTGCTACAGATCCTTGACGGAGCACAAAGCTGCTCTTACTATCTGTACTCTCTACCTTACTCTCCTAGATAGTCTATAATCAATATAATAACGGAATCTGGCGTGTTAATATCAAGTTGCTGGCTTTATTTTGCGCATTAAAATAGTTAGGGAGGGGGGTTACATCTAATGTAATGAGATGTAACCCCCCTCCCTAACTATTTTAATGCGCAAAATAAAGCCAGCAACTTGATATTAACACGCCAGATTCAGTTATTGCTTTGAACGGCGCTCCACAGAGGTATTAGTGATGTACAGGTGAAGCCGGCAAGAAGGAGCCGATTTATCGCGAGAGCTGCGGCTTAGCAGGAGTCGGCGTACACGGGGAGAGCTCCGCCATTAGCCACATCATTTTCTCGTATGCTATAACCAATATAACCCTGTCTTTAGCTAACCTCCTTCACGGGGTTCAAATATTCAAATAATAGAACAAGTACTGTATTTTTGCCTTTGGTGTCTCTGTAAATGTCACAATTAGAAATTACACCTTCGAGAAAAGAATGTTCAGAACAGGCAGGAAAATATATTTTGATGTTAAGTTACAGTGAAAACATTTGGAAATGTCAAATGTGGGCTGGTTAGGATACAACGGATAAAGTGGCTGGTGTATGCAACAGAGTACTAAAAATGTTGTGGATAGAATAATGACATTGTATTGAATAGTGCCAGTGGTAGATTAATGGCCATATCATTATATGTATGTATATGTGAATAAATATATAGATATACCAGTGTATAGTTCAGATCCAGGTGTCTGGTTTTGTGCATTTCACTGCTCAGATAATTTTCCTGTCTGAAGTTTTTTTTAACCCACCAATTCTGCAGTGCTATTACTTCAGAAATGTACCACTCCAGGGCAAATACATGTAGTCAGGACAGAGGGACTACAAACTCAGCAGTAATAGGAATTTTTCACAGGAAAATCAAATGAGAGAATTACTGTGAAAATTGCTTTGCAGAGATTTTAAGTAGGCTCAACTGACATCTCATTCCCTTTTTATATATACTGTTGCACTGCATGGACCCCACTGTACTCTGTTTACACATAAACAGAGGATTGAGATTAAATCCAAAACAGGTTACCAGAACATAGACAGTAAATCTGAATTCATCTCAGCTGTTAAACTTCCATGACCCTGTTTTCTAAAAGTCTAAAAGTTGACACAGTTTCAAGTTTGGCCTGCTGCAGTTAGAGTGCTAGTTACCTTTAATTGACACTTGCAGGGTGATCTGACTTAAGAGGGGGCCCACCGTGATAACACTGTGAGCATAAACATTCACTGAATGGTATATCCTTCCCTGCATGATCCGATTAGCATTTTGTAGTTGTGAACAAGTGAAAAAAATTCATGGACAGCATAGCAGCCCTCTACATTGAAGCAGGAATAGATACACAGATATGAATTAATTTAGCAAGCCATTATGCATTCATCATTAGCCGATTACTATGTCAGGGAAGCTAGAACACATTCTTCACTGCATGCCATTTATCTGCAATTCCATCGACATTGCATGTTGGTTCATTTGTAGCATGCTAATAAAAAGAAAGCAACAGAGAATATGGCAAAGGGTTAAAATGCTGCAGTTAAGAACCCAAATATGAGCAATAAAATCATTAAATGCTAATGAAGAACCAAGAAGAGCAGCTTTAGCTCATGCAGTTAAGTTCTATTTTCTAAAAACACTTCATGCTGTCATATTGGCATTTTATAACAGTACATATAGCCCACATTAAACAGAAATTATTATAATCCATCCTCAGTTACTTTCAGCTTAACAATAAAATGCCACAACTTGCTCAGATGAACACTCACATACTCACCCTTAGGTGGACAATAACATACACCTCCTTACTATACACTGAGTATGCCTTCAAGCATTCTCAGCTGGAAAACTGAAGCTTAAATGAAACCATGCCACTGAAACAAAATTCTAAACAACTTTCCTATATATAGTAATTAAAATTGTCAGTTGTAAAACCAATTGCTATTGAAAGTAGCATTTGCTTAAATGCTGGTTGTTATTAAACAATGTTGCAAAAGTCTTAGTTCCCTGGCAGTGATGTGCGGGTCAAGAAGAACTCGACCCTAACACAACCCCTGAGAACCCTGCTCCTGTTTATATACCCTCCCCGCTGTGACATCCTGGAAGGGGAGGATCATATAAGCTCGCTAGTCTAAAGGAGTGCTTCTGGTGAAAGTGGGGCACTAGGCAGTTGTGGCTAAAGTTCAGCCCACACTTACCTGTGGCCTGCAAACTTTGTGCGGCATTTGACCTGAACCCAACTGACCTGAGGGTCCCATTGGCTTCGGGTCTGCCCACACTAGGGTTGCCACCTATCTAGATTTGACAGCCTAGTTTTCAGAAGGAATCTCCCCTGATTGACATGGCAATCAGCCAATCTCTGATCACCACATCATAGCCCTGCCCATGTGACATAGCATGCCCCGTCTCTGTCACTGACCTGCCCTGTGATGTCACGGATCTGCTCCCTGCCCGGATCATGAGCCTCAACCCTAGCCCACACATCACTATTCCCTGGCAGAGATTTAATCTGCTGCCTTGTTTTACAATGTTTCAACAGTCTGAGCCATCAGGGTAGAGAATATAAAGGGACAGTCACATGCTGCTTTCTATAGCAATGTAAATACAAATAACTTAAAAACCATATACAATTTGTAATCCACATATACTGCAATGTTGCTTAGAATGTATATTTTCTTTTATTATGCAAAAAAAAATATGTTTTGGGTTAACATTCCCTTTAAACTGTATAAACCAGTATATGGTAAAATATACATAAAAAGCTTCATACTTGGGTCCAATAAGATCTCCAGTCCACCATGACATTTTATACTTATGCTCACTCAGATCCGCAAAACAAATGTCAGTTGTAGGGATGTAGCGAACGTCGGAAAAAAAGTTCGCGAACATATTCGCGAACTTGCGCAAAAATGCGAGCGGTTCGCGAACCCCATAGACTTCAATGGGAAGGCGAACTTTAACATCTAAAAAAGACATTTCTGGCCAGAAAAATGATTTTAAAGTTGTTTAAAGGGTGCAACGACCTGGACAGTGGCATGCCAGAGGGGGATCAAGGGCAAAAATGTATCTGAAAAATCTGCCTGTGTGTGCTTGGAAGAGATAGTGTAGGGGGAGAGCTGTTAGTGATTTCAGGGACAGATGATAGTAAGTTTGCTGGCTAGTAATCTGCTTGATACTGCTCTGTATTGGAGGGACAGAAGTCTGCAGGGATTTGAGGGACATTTTAGCTTAGGTAGCTTTGCTGACTAGTAATCTACTGTTCTCTTTAAACAACTGCCATACGTTGACCTTGTAGGCATTGTTTGCCCAGTTTTTTTGGACGCAGCCACTGAAGCACAGTTGCCAGAAAAAATATGCCATATAAATGCTGAAAATAGTAATTTTTCGCCATACGTTGACCTTGTAGACATTGTTTGCCCAGTTTTTTTGGACGCAGCCACTGAAGCACAGTTGCCAGAAAAAATATGCCATATAAATGCTGAAAATAGTCATTTTTTGCCATACGTTGACCTTGTAGGCATTGTTTGCCCAGTTTTTTTGGTCGCAGCCACTAAAGCACAGTTGCCAGAAAAAATATGCCATATAAATGCTGAAAATAGTCATTTTTTGCCATATACGTTGAGTCAACGTATGGCAAAAAATGACTATTTTCAGCATTTATATGGCATATTTTTTCTGGCCTCTGTGCTTCAGTGGCTGCGGCCAAAAAAACTGGGCAAACAATGCCTACAAGGTCAACGTCGTTGACCTTGTAGGCATTGTTTGCCCAGTTTTTTTGGCCGCAGCCACTGAAGCACAGAGGCCAGAAAAAATATGCCATATAAATGCTGAAAATATAAATTTTTTTGGTTGCAGCCACTGAAGCACAGAGGCCAGAAAAATTATGCCATATAAATGCAGAAAATATGCATTTTTTTGGTCGCAGCCACTGAAGCACAGTTGACAGAAAAATTATGCCATATAAATGCTGAAAATATAAATTTTTTTGGTTGCAGCCACTGAAGCACAGAGGCCAGAAAAATTATGCCATATAAATGCAGAAAATATGCATTTTTTTGGTTGCAGCCACTGAAGCACAGAGGCCAGAAAAATTATGCCATATAAATGCAGAAAATATGCATTTTTTTGGACGCAGCCACTGAAGCACAGTTGCCAGAAAAAATATGCCATATAAATGCTGAAAATAGTCATTTTTCGCCATACGTTGACCTTGTAGACATTGTTTGCCCAGTTTTTTTGGTTGCAGCCACTGAAGCACAGAGGCCAGAAAAAATTAAACCAGTAGGGTTTGCACCCTAGTTTGTAACGGTGGCGGAGGGAGGAGGACGCTAAAGGACAGCTGTGTGTGGAGTCATGAGGCTTGAAGAGAAGGACAGCTGCATAGAAGTCAGAACAAGTCTTCCGGCGTGCAGTAACCCTCCGAGATCCACCCCTCATTCATTTTAATAAAGGTCAGGTAATCGACACTTTTGTGACCTAGGCGAGTTCTCTTCTCAGTTACAATCCCTCCTGCTGCACTGAAGGTCCTTTCTGAGAGCACACTTGAGGCTGGGCAAGACAAGAGGTTCATGGCAAATTGTGACAGCTCTGGCCACAGATCAAGCCTGCGCACCCAGTAGTCCAGGGGTTCATCGCTCCTCAGAGTGTCGATATCTGCAGTTAATGCCAGGTACCCGCTACCTGCCGGTCGAGGCGTTCTTTGAGGGTGGATCCAGAAGGGTTGTGGCGCTGCCTTGGACAGAAAAACATTTGCATGTCTGACGTTACAGACCGGCCAAAGGGCTTTGTCCTTGCAGGTGTGCTCGTGGCAGGATTACTGGCACCTCTGCCCCTGGAATGTTGATGAGTTCCTGAAGTGACATCACCCTTAAAAGCATTGTACAACATGTTTTGCAGGCTGGTTTGTAAATGCCGCATCTTTTCGGACTTGTGGTATGTTGGTAACATTTCTGACACTTTATGCTTGTACCGAGGGTCTAGTAGCGTTGCGACCCAGTACAGGTCCTTCTCCTTAAGCCTCTTGATACGGGGGTCCTTCAACAGGCATGACAGCATGAAAGACCCCATTCTCACAAGGTTGGATGCAGAGCTATCCATCTCCGCTTCCTCATTATCAAGGACTGCATCATCCACGGTCTCCTCCCCCCAGCCACGTACAAGACCAGGGGTCCCCAAAAGGTCACCACTAGCCCCCTGGGAAGCCTGCTCCTGTTGGTCCTCCTCCTCCTCCTCCACAAAGCCACCTTCCTCCTCTGACTCCACTTCTGGCACCTCTCCCTGCGTTGCAGCAGGTGCCTGGGTTCGTTCTGGTGATTCCGACCATAAATCGTGCGCTTCCAGCTCCTCGTCACGCTGGTCTACAGCCTCATCTGTCACTCGTCGCACGGCACGCTCCAGGAAGAAAGCGAAGGGTATTAGGTCGCTGATGGTGCCTTCGGTGCGACTGACCATATTTGTCACCTCTTCAAAAGGTCGCATGAGCCTGCAGGCATCGCGCATAAGCACCCAGTAACGGGGGAAAAAAATCCCCAGCTCTGCAGATCCAGTCCTACCACCCAGTTCAAAAAGGTACTCGTTGACGGCCCTTTGTTGTTGCAGCAGACGTTCCAACATAAGGAGCGTTGAATTCCAGCGAGTCTGGCTGTCAGAAATCAAACGCCTGACTGGCATGTTGTAGCGCTGCTGAATGTCAGCAAGGCGTGCCATGGCTGTGTAGGAACGTCTGAAATGGGCCGACACCTTTCTGGACTGGGTGAGAACGTCCTGGAATCCTGGGTACTTGGAGACAAAACGTTGGACTATTAAATTTAACACATGTGCCATGCAGGGCACATGTGTTAAATTGCCCAGTCTCAACGCTGCCAACAGATTGCTTCCATTGTCACACACCACTTTTCCGATCTGCAGTTGGTGTGGGGTCAGCCACCGATCGGCCTGTGACTGCAGAGATGACAGGAGTACAGATCCGGTATGGTTTTTGCTTTCCAGGCACGTCATCCCCAAGACAGCGTGACAACGGCGTACCTGGCACGTCGAATAGCCTAGGGGGAGCTGGGGGTGCACAGGTGTGGAGGAGGAGAAGGAGGACCCAGCAGCAGAGTAAGAAGAAGAAGAGGAAGAAGACGAGGTAGAGAGCGATGGAGGAGTAGAGGTGGTGGCAGAACCGCATGCAATCCGTGGCGGTGACACCAACTCCACTGTTGTTGTTGAGCTACCCATTCCCTGCTTCCCAGCCATTACCAAGTTCACCCAGTGGGCAGTGTAGGTGACATACCTGCCCTGACCATGCTTGGAGGACCATGCGTCAGTAGTCATATGGACCTTTGGCCCAACACTAAGTGACAGAGATGCGGTAACTTGGCTCTGCACATGTTGGTACAGGTGTGGTATTCCCTTTTTAGAAAAAAAATTGCGGCTGGGTACCTTCCACTTCGGTGTCCCAATTGCTACAAATTTGCGGAAGGCCTCAGAGTCCACCAGCTGGTATGGTAAAAGCTGGCGGGCTAAGAGTGCAGACAAGCCAGCTGTCAGACGCCGGGCAAGGGGGTGACAGTCAGACATTGGCTTCTTACGCTCAAACATGGCCTTCACAGAAACTTGGCTGGTGGCAGATGACTGGGAATGGGAACAGGTGGTCAAGGTGGAAGGCGGAATGGAGGGTGGTTCAGACGGGTCAAGGAGAGCAGAGGTAGAGCAGTAAGATGCTGGACCAGAAGGAGTGTGGCTTTTAGTTTGCCTGTTGCCTTTGAGGTGTTGCTCCCAAAGTGCTTTGTGCTTGCCGCTCATGTGCCTTCGCATAGAAGTTGTACCTATGTGGCTGTTGGGCTTACCAAGGCTCAGTTTCTGACTGCACTCATTGCAAATTACAATGCTTTTGTCAGAGGCACACACATTAAAAAAATCCCACACTGCTGACTTTTTGGAAGTGTGCGATCTGGCGGTAACAGTAGAAGTTGGCGGCATTGGCGGCAATGGCGGGTGCGTTGGCCGGCTGAACACAGGTGCCGATACATGTTGTTGCCCTACTGATCCCTGCGGGCTGTCCTCCCTGCTTCTTCTAAGTCTTATTCTCCTACTGCCTCTCTGACTCTCCGTCTCTCCATCTGAACTACCCTCCTCTTGCTCTCTTCTACTAGGCACCCACAAAACATCAATCTCCTCATCATCATTCTCCTCAGATGCATCAATTTCTTCTGACACATCACAGAAGGAAGCAGCAGCGGGGACCTCCTCCTCATCACTCATCATTATGTCCATCTCTGTCGTGTTCTCTGCCTGAATTAAATCTGGTGTAACGTCCTCATCTCCCTCATCTTCTTCTGGCAATAATGGTTGCGCATTACTCAGTTCAAGAAACTCATGGGAAAATAACTCCTCTGACTCCAGTGAAGAAGGGGCACCGGTGGTGGAGGAAGTGTTACGTGGGGTGGCCATAGCAGTGGAGGATGAGGAGGATGTTGTGGTAAAGTTAGAAACGGTAGAGGATGGGGTGTGCTGTGTAAGCCAGTCAACTACCTCTTCAGCATTTTGGGAGTTCAGGGTCATTGGCTTTTTAAAACTGGGCAATTTGCTAGAGCCACAGGATTGCATAGCAGCACGGCCCCTAGCACGGCCTCTGCGTGGTGGCCTGCCTTTGCCTGGCATTATTTTTAAAAAAACAACAACAACAAAAACTCAGTTGGTTTTTCTGGAAACGATAATACACACAGCTAGATGGCAGTTTGAAGAAAACAGTGTGCAAATAATGCCTACAAGGTCAACGTATACACAGCGGTGGATACGGATTACGTAAAATATATGAATGCTGCTTGAAAAAAAGTAACTCAAGTGGTTTTTCTAGAGACGATAATATTATCAATATTTAGACAAAATGTGAACAAGCTCACACAGCTAGATGGCGGTTTGAAGAAAACAGTGTGCAAATAATGCCTACAAGGTCAACGTATACACAGCGGTGGATACGGATTACGTAAAATATATGAATGCTGCTTGAAAAAAAGTAACTCAAGTGGTTTTTCTAGAGACGATAATATTATCAATATTTAGACAAAATGTGAACAAGCTCACACAGCTAGATGGCGGTTTGAAGAAAACACTGTGCAAATACTGCCCACAAGATCAACGTATACACTACTACAGCGGTGGATACGGATCTCGTAAAATTTATTATGGCTGCTTGAAAAAAGTCACTCCGGTGTTTTTTCTGGAGACGGTAATATTATGGATATTTAGACAGAATGTGAACAAGGTCACACAGCTAGATGGCAGTTGGTTGAATAACACACTGGGCAAAAAATGCCTACAGGGCAAATAATGCCTAAAAGGTCAACTTATACACTACTACAGCGATGGATACAGATTACGTAAAATATGTTATGGCTGCTTGAAAAAAGTCACTCCGGTGTTTTTTCTGGAGACGGTAATATTATGGATATTTAGACAGAATGTGAACAAGGTCACACAGCTAGATGGCAGTTGGTTGAATAACACACTGGGCAAAAAATGCCTACAGGGCAAATAATGCCTAAAAGGTCAACTTATACACTACTACAGCGATGGATACAGATTACGTAAAATATGTTATGGCTGCTTGAAAAAAGTCACTCCGGTGTTTTTTCTGGAGACGGTAATATTATGGATATTTAGACAGAATGTGAACAAGGTCACACAGCTAGATGGCAGTTGGTTGAATAACACACTGGGCAAAAAATGCCTACAGGGCAAATAATGCCTAAAAGGTCAACTTATACACTACTACAGCGATGGATACGGATTACGTAAAATATATTATGGCTGCTTGAAAAAAGTCACTCCGGTGTTTTTTCTGGAGACGGTAATATTATGGATATTTAGACAGAATGTGAACAAGGTCACACAGCTAGATGGCAGTTGGTTGAATAACACACTGGGCAAAAAATGCCTACAGGGCAAATAATGCCTAAAAGGTCAACTTATACACTACTACAGCGATGGATACAGATTACGTAAAATATGTTATGGCTGCTTGAAAAAAGTCACTCCGGTGTTTTTTCTGGAGACGGTAATATTATGGATATTTAGACAGAATGTGAACAAGGTCACACAGCTAGATGGCAGTTGGTTGAATAACACACTGGGCAAAAAATGCCTACAGGGCAAATAATGCCTAAAAGGTCAACTTATACACTAATAGAGCGATGGATACGGATTACGTAAAATATATTATGGCTGCTTGAAAAAAGTCACTCCGGTGTTTCTTCTGGAGACGGTAATATTATGGATATTTAGACAGAATGTGAACAAGGTCACACAGCTAGATGGCAGTTGGTTGAATAACACACTGGGCAAAAAATGCCTACAGGGCAAATAATGCCTAAAAGGTCAACTTATACACTAATACAGCGATGGATACGGATTACGTAAAATATATTATGGCTGCTTGAAAAAAGTCACTCCGGTGTTTTTTCTGGAGACGGTAATATTATGGATATTTAGACAGAATGTGAACAAGGTCACACAGCTAGATGGCAGTTGGTTGAATAACACACTGGGCAAAAAATGCCTACAGGGCAAATAATGCCTAAAAGGTCAACTTATACACTACTACAGCGGTAGTAAAATAAAAAAAAGTAAAATAAAAAAAAAATGAATATTAAAAAAAAAAAAATTAAAGTTGGTGCTGCTGAACTACTAGGAGCAGCAGATTAGCACACCAGTCCCACTCCCCAACACTGCTAGACTAATAGCACTGGGCTCTTATAGTAGTAGTAGTAGTAGTAGTAAAACAACAAAAAAAATAAATAAAAGCAGTCCTTACAAGGACTACTGTTATTGCAGCAGTCAGCAGATGAGATCAGAAGCAGGACAGCTGCCCACTGCAGCTACATACAGAGCACTGCAGTAGAAGGTAGATTACTAGCCAGCAAAGCTACCTAAGCTTAAATGTCCCTCAAACCCCTGCAGACTTCTGTCCCTCCAATAACAGAGCAGTATCAAAACGATTACTAGCCAGCAAACTTTCAACTGTCCCTGAAATCACTAACAGGCAGCAGCTCTCTCCCTACACTATCTCTTCAGCACACACAGGCAGAGTGAAAAAACGCTGCAGGGCTTCGGTTTTTATAGGGAAGGGGAGTGGTCCAGGGGAAAGCTTCCTGATTGGCTGCCATGTACCTGCTGGTCTGGGGTGAGAGGGCAAAAAAAAGCGCCAACAATGGCGAACCCAAAATGGCGAACGTCGCGCGACGTTCGCGAACTTCCGGCGAGCGCGAACACCCGATGTTCGCGCGAACAAGTTCGCCGGCGAACAGTTTGCGCCATCCCTAGTCAGTTGTGGCAAAACTATAATCCTCTTAAAAGGGGTCTGTCACCCTAAGAAATTATTCCACATTCTATTTAATTGAGTTTGTCAAGCAAAATAAATTGTACCTTACACTGTATAAATTATTCAAATCCTTCAGTCTTGGAAATCATAGTCATAGCAAGCAGGCAGGTGCCATTTTGTGGACACTGTTATTAAGGCAGGCTTTGCATCATTCCATAATCTTATTAATGCACCAGAATGGGGGCCCTAATGCCCATCCCCATGCACTACCTGCATAATTAGACAGTGAGGGGGAATGTGATGAGTGCAGTGACATCTAGGAAGTGCTGAAGGAAAGTGAAAGTAACCTCCTGCCCCACCTTTAAGCCTAGAAAATGGAGGTGGGACAGGCAATATATGATTGGCAGCTGAGATTTTTAAATACCTTTATAATGAATATTTTAATAAAAAAGGAAATTTGGTTTCATGTTTAATTTTAAAAGAACTTTTATTATGCAGATATTGTGCCTGGGTGACAAGTTTCCTTTAAGCTCACAATTTTTTCTTGGTGTGTTTTTTGTTCAAATGCATTAAAATTAATGGCCGTATTTTCTTATGGCAACTTTTTTGTCTCAGAGACAATTTTGTCTAGGCAACTCTTTTGTTGCAGCGATATATATATATAGCTTGATAGATAGATGATGATAGATAGATAGATAGATAGATAGATAGATAGATAGATAGATAGATAGATAGATAGATAGATAGATAGATAGATAGATAGATAGATAGATAGTTAAAGTGGTTGACTGTAACCTGTAAACTTAATTTCGGTACTTTAATCCAATTCTCTTGTGTAGCATCTCCGTGGGTGCAGACGAATTATCCAAAAAAAAGAAGATCACAAGAAAGAGGCACTGCTGCAGCTATTGAAATCAGCGGCTGTCCCTTGCTATTTCTTTTACTGCTGGTTCTGACTGCATGAAATAAGATGACCCCGTGATTGCGGGGAGTGGGGTGGACTGGACTGGGATTGAAAATAGGCCCTGACATATCAAGCACACAGAGGTCTAAACAGCCCCCACCAGCCCAATAACCTCTCTATGGCATCTTACAGCAGCATTTAACAGAATCCACAGATTGCCAGTAATAATGAGCAAATTTTTAAGCCAGGCATGGAAAAATCCCCTCTCCCTGGCTACGCCATGAGCGGCAAAGTGCTAGGCATGCAAGAGGGATGGGGGGGCATGTAGGTAGTGGTTTAAATGTGCATTGCCCCCCATCCCCTGAAGAACTTTTGTGGGTAGGCCCATTTCAGTCTAGATACACTGCTGCTCTCTTCCACTTAAGGCTCAATTTTAAATAAAGTCTCTAGACATGTAAAGATGATTCACAAAACATACAAGACATTCTACAAGAACTGGAGGATTAGCTGGAACAGAGCTGACTACTGCTTATACTTTTAGTAGTGCATGTAGTCAAAGAAATATTAAAGTACAGGCAGATACTGATTTAAGAAGCAAATACATGTACAAATAATTTTAAAATCCTGAATTGACAGTATATTGTATAGTTGCTTCTAATTAAGTTTTATGTTTAGGTTTACTACACCTTCAAGTAAAGTAAAGGTTGGCAAATGCTTTGAAAGTGTTATTCTATTGCTTCCTTTCTCCATGGTTTACAAACAATGCCTGCAGAACTGTCAAATTATGATTAATCCAATTTCATTCCTTATTTCTTATGGTCTGGCGTGACTTATTTTCCTTTTGAAATATAATACATGACACGGTAAAATAAATAGGGTGACAATGAGAGGTATTGCAGCAACACTGTGAATAAGGAGCATAGTCTAATAGAATTTTACTTAACCCTAGAGCAAGAGATAACATTTTTAAAAGCACATTATTGCATTGCATTTCTTGATTACATTTTCTGTAGGTTTGATGTATTAAGGCCCATGTGTGAAATGTGATTCTGGGTGATTTAAATTAAGGTGCTAATCACCATAAATCCACTTCAGTTCAGTGAGTGGGGAAAAAGGGCAGATGGTCCATGGCAAGGCCAGAACTAGGGGTAGTCAGAAGAGGTACCACCTAGGGTGCAATGATGGGTGCGCTGGGCATGTACCTGTTAATGGTTCTTCTGCCTACCCCTAGTCAAAGTTTGCTGCCCTCTGTTGCTCTCCCCTCCCTATCACTTGCCCATCCCCTCTCCTGCCCTCAGCTACTGCACGTGCTCATAAACATCACTGTAGGTCGCAGTTGGGCAGAAGCCCTTGGCCCGGCCCTGGTCCATGGTCTCAGATTCTGTCTCTCATCATACTCCCCTTCAAAACAGACATCAACAACCAGCAGTGAACTAGCATCCTTTCTATAAATCATAGCCTGATAAGCTTATTGAAGTCATTTGATTCTGGAATCTGTTAGAAACTGAAGCTAAGTATTGGAACAGAACCACACATAGTGCACTCTTGGGTGTCCAACCACTGTGATCAAAATATCTCAGCTTAATATCCCATCTTTAACAGGAACTCAGCAGCTCCCAAGGAATGGAATCCATTACACTGCTTTTCATTACACTCCTACAAAAGAATATATATTTTTTTAAAACCAATAGGCATAAAACAGATATGGGTAAGTTGTTTTCCCTTATACAGACACTGATTGGAATATTTAATAAGCAGGAAAAGTCAACATAAGTGTGAACATTATTTGTTTAATAAGCATAGATAATAAAACAATCAAACAAGGAAAAGGCTGTGGCCACAAAGTGAACTCAACGGTCCCCTTTAACAAGTAGCCAGATAGCAGACAACACATGGAGCATGTGAGCTGGAAAGCCACCTTGGTGATAGCACAGAAATCCCAACTGTGTAGCAGTTGACTGTTGCTCCAGAAATGCAAACCCTGCAAGCATGTTTGCTGATCAGCTCCTCAGGCTGTAGCAGATCCCAAGAAAAGGTATTTTGCCTTGCCAAAAGTCATAATAAATTACAGTTCTGCCTTTTGCTTTGCAAGTTCAATAAATTCAGATTTTAGATTACCAGTATAGCTGCAGGTTTAGGCTAGTGTTTTTTTGTGAGGTATTTTGCCAACTTGCAGCAGGTAGGAAGAGAAGATACCCAGGGTGCTGTCACTTGGGAGCCATATATGAAATGTAATTATTATGCAATTATCTTTGTTTCAATCCCATTTCTCTCAAGTTCTCGCTGGGAGTGACAATTCTTCCACCTGGCTTGCTCTCATGAATTCTGTGCAAATGCAAGCCCTGACGCTAAGGGCTATTCCACACGGGGAGATAGCGACCCGTTTGCGGTCACGGCGACAAAGCGCCGCGACAGTCGCCGCGACCGGCGCAGGCGACAGTTTTGTATGGGCGCCTATGTAAAAACGCCTGTGCTAACCACACGAGGCGATGCGCTTTTCAACAGTCGCCTGAAAATGCCTCGCCAGGCTTTTTCAGGGTGATTAGGCAGGGTGATGAATGGAAGACTGCCTTCTTGACCAGTTATGGCCATGTTGAATATCTTGTTATGCTTTGGCTCCAGCCACTTTTCAACACTTCATCAATGACATTTTTAAGGACTTTTTTTACATCTTCGTTAACGTTTACCTTGATGATATTCTTGTTTTTTCAAACTCTCTTACTGAACATCGTCTACACTTGGAGAATGTCTTATCACACCTCTGTACCCATAAACTCTTTGCTAAACTAGAAAAGTGTGAATTTGAAAAAAAGGAGATTGAGTTTTGGGTTTTTGTACTGTATCTCTGGTACAGGGATCCTGATGGATTCCAAGAAGGTTGACACTATTGTTAATTGGCCTGTTTCCAGTAATTGCAAGGCAGTACAGAGGTTTGTGGGATTTTCAAATTTCCATCGTAAATTCATTAAAGACTTTACCTCTATTATTCTACCAATCACAGATTTAACTTCAGTCAAGAAGAAGTTTGAATGGTCCTCTGATGCTCAATATGATTTTGATAAACACTTAAAAATCTTTTTTTGTCTGCACCCATTCTTCAGCATCCAGATCCCTCCTTGCCAATTTTTTCTTGAGGTTGATGTTTCGGACTCTGCAGTAGGAGCTGTGTTATCCCAAAGAATTGATTTCAACAAGAGGCTCCATCCTGTAGCTTATTTTTCTAAGAAGCTTACGCCTTCTGAAAATTATTATTCTATCGGGGATAAACTTTTTACTATTAAGCCTGCTCTGGAGGAATGGCAGCACCATCTTGAAGGAGCCCAGCATCCAATTCAGATCTTTTTGGATCATAAAAACGAATATTTACATTTTGCTAAGAGACTTAATCCTCGACAAGCTTGTTGGGCTTTGTTCTTCTCTAGATTTAATTTTCTTATTTCTTTTCATCCTGGTGCCAAGAACTGTAAAGCTGTTGCTTTGTCTCGTCTATTCTCAAAGGATTCTTTGCGGTTTTCTTCAGTAGATACTATTCTTCAACCCAGCAACTTTCTCCTCATCATTAATGATCAGGCAGTTTCTGAACTTTCTCCTGAAATGATTTTTTCATGCAAACAAGACCCTATTTATGTTGATGGGAAGATCTTTGTTCCTAAAGCTTTACAAATCAAAAACTCATTCATGATTTAGCACTGGCAGGTCATTTGGGAGTTTTCAAAATCTTATCTTTAGCCTTCATCCTTTACACATTCCTGAATGCCCTTGGAGTTCCATTTCTCCGGATTTCATTGTCGAGCTCCCAAAATCCTCAGGTTGTAATACCATTCTGGTGCTTTATAGACTTACCAAAATGACTCATTTCACTGCTCTCCATCGTCTTCCTTCGGCTGCTCAAATCGCGGATGTCTTCATTAAAAAAAAATTCCTGTTACATGGTCTCCCTCAAGAGATTATTTCTGACCAATGTACTCACTTTACTTTCTAAATTTTGGAGGACCCTTTTTTCCAGTATCAAGATCATAACTTTTTCTTCTTCTGCTTTTCAGCCGCAGTCTAATAGTCAAAATGTTTTTCACCCCTCCTTGTTACCCTACCAATGTCAGCCATTGAAGACAGAATGAAATTCCTTAGTGAGAACATACCTATTCTTCAACAATCCATTTCAAAGGCTCAACAAAACTACAAATTCTAAGAGGATAAACGGCATGTCTGACTTTCTACTCTTCACCTCAAGTTGTCTTTTCCTTCTAGGAGACTGGGCAGATTTCTGGGTCCTTTTCCCATCATCCAAAGAATTAATGATGTTGCTTTCAAACTGAAGTTACCTCCTTCATTTTAAGATCATCTGGTGTTCCATGTAGCCTTACTAAAACCTGTTCATCACAACCCATTTCCTGGAAGAAAGTTGCGTCCTCCTGATCCTGTGTTTGTTGATGGGGTCCAGAATTTGAGGTTGAGGACCTTCCCACATTAAGGGAGGTCGCTTCAATACCTGATTTGTTGGAAGGGTTATGGTCCTGAAGAAGATTCATGAAAACCTTCTGCTCAAGTCCACGCTCCAAAATTAATAAGACATTTTCATTCTTGTTATCCTGAGAACCTGCTGTTGTGGATGTCCAGAGGCCATCCATAGGGAGGGGGCAATGTAAAAATACTTACATGCCATCTCACCTCATCCTTTGCAGTAAGCGGTCTTGCAACACTTCTGATGCATGTATCCAGTTTGGCGTCATTCTTTGCGTATGCATGCGTCGTGACGTTAGCATGTGTGGGTCAGTTTTGTTGAGTATCAATTTCGGTGCATGCACTTTGCCTATTTAAAGACGCCAATGTTCTCTGCAAGTTGCTAAGATATCTCCTTGCTCCTGCAGACACTAAGCCTTACTCCTGTTTGATTATTTGATTTCCTAGTTTGACCCAGCTTGACTTCTTTATTCCTGCTGCCTGACCTGACCTCGGCCTGTTCTTGACCACAAATCCAAGCTACCTTTCTTGATTTTGGCCCAATCTCTGATTATGAACCAGTGCTGCCTGACCTGACCCGTTCTGTCTCTTGACCTTGGATTGGTTCTTTGGATTGCTCCTGATTACCATTGGCACTTCTGCCTATTTACACAATCCTTCCCTGTTCTCATTCGAAGGGGTTAGCAATGTGGAATCTGAAGGTGTGGCTAAATAACTTCTGATTGGAATATACTACCCAGGTATGTGATATTTAGTCTCACTGGGTTCTGCCAGGTTATTACCCAAAAGCAAGCATTTTACATGTGCATTCAATAAAGCACACACATTCATGCTCATACACCCTCTATCAGTCTTGCAGACAGGGGTAACAAATCTCACACAATGGCTATAAGACAGACAAATCTGAAGTGATATCACAATGTACACAAAGCAAAGAGATTCAGGTATATTTTCCTCTGCTAATACATGCACAGTATGCAGCAATGTGAAAAGAATGTTTAATCATTCAGATCATTGTGGGACTTGTAATCTTTATTTCCTACCAAAATGTATAAATGAAGTAGGCCATGTAATAGACTGCAGCATAATTGCTTTTACTTTAAACATTCTAGCCTTTGAGTTTGCCCCATGAAAATTGCTACTTGTGTTGCAATACATTGTGTATAAAAAATTGCAGATTTGTCCCCCTTTTTTTTTTCTTTGATAATAGCTGCCTGGCAGTGGCAGAGTTAAAACAGGCCACATTATCTGGGCTAAAGATAAATAGAAGCCTGGGGCTGACTTGTTCACAGGCAGCAAGGACATGCTGTATCCTGCATGCATTCCTGAGTTAGGAGCAAGCCTGAGCAGCTCAGGAAGAATTCCAGCCTCATCCCCAGGAGCTACAGCCACATAGCAAACACACAAGAGCGAGCAAAGGCTAGCTCCAAAATCTCAAAGATTCCCTAAGGCAAGGGAGTCAAATACTTGGGGAGTTTTATTTCAGGCATACAGCAGTATGGTACAAGCTATCAGAATTACACTGTTTATTAAGTATATTGTACATAGGAGCCTGTGATTAAGTCAAAGTCAGCACTGTAAAGTAGACCTTCTATTATATGTACCTTTGCACATCAGCTCCTTAATCAGTGAGACACAGCCACTTATGAACCGTGACTTGCTCATTGCATAGGAAAAAGAGCTGGAAGAAACAGGAGGGGCTGGCAATGCTGTTTTTTTATGTTCTTTTTTTTGCAAGATATAATCGTAAATCACCACTGGATTATGCTGCAGCAGCAGAAAAATCTACAATATTTGCAAGAAATGTTCTTTTTATTTTTTTATATATAAAATATGGAGTATGTCTTCCATTACAGAATTCCAGGCTTTGGCTGGCAGCCCCTCTGTGAGCTAAATTAATGCAGCGATAAGGGACAGCAGGAGCTTTAACAGCCTGCCTGCCATGTGACAGGAATCATGAGTTGGCTGGTGGCTGGCGTGGGTCTCAGCACAGACTGTTAACTGTGTGCGACAAGCCCAATGATGGCTTCTACATATGTCCATTTCAGCTCTATTTGCCAGAAAATACCTTTGGGTATGCAATGATGCCACTGAGATGAAGCCAGGCCATGAATAAAAGGAATATAAATGTGTCTGGAATATAATGCAATACATACTTTTCAGCACATATAAAAGAGGCATAGTGCACTCGTTGGGGAAGTAAAAGTCACATGATTTCCATTCTTTAGTAAGGACAGACTTTTATTTTGACCAACATAAACAAATACTAGAAGTATATGATGCCATATGACAACCAGGATACACCTGGGCGCAAGATTAGCTGCATCAACTTCCTGCAGTGCATGTACTGTATTGCCAGACTTTTACAATATTTACTGTAAGGATGGCTCTGCAGAACTATTTCATCATTTATCTGGAAGAGTAGATTAAAACATGTTCCCAGTAGTATTACATGCCTGCATCTGCATGTGCTACACTGGAAGCATAACAAATTAAACATAAAACAAATTGAAAAGAGAAAAATCATGATCAGTTTTTTTCCCCTGAGCAATCGCTGCTGAAAAAAATAGAACAATACATAGAGAATGTAAAATTATCAAAACTGAACAGTGGCCTAAAGATTAAAACTGACTTTTAACCGACCTGCAAAAAATCTTAAATTATAATTATTGTCAATGAAAAACTGATATATGGCTTAATAGCAGATGCAGTGCCAAACTGAGCATGTATGTGAAGTCCTCTGCTTGGGGAGACCTTGATCACAAATGGGTGCCAGGGAATGGGCCCAGGCTTTTATTAAAAAATATTGAAGTCCTGCAATGGTATATACTCATATGTATCTTTACATAGTTACATAGTTAAATTGGGTTGAAAAAAGACAAAGTCCATCAAGTTCAACCCCTCCAAATGAAAACCCAGCATCCATACACACACCACTCCCTACTTTTAATTAAATTCTATATACCCATACCTATACTAACTATAGAGCTTAGTATCACAATAGCCTTTGATATTATGCCTGTCCAAAAAATCATCCAAGCCATTCTTAAAGGCATTAACTGAATCAGCCATCACAACATCACCCGGCAGTGCATTCCACAATCTCACTGTCCTGACTGTGAAGAACCACCTATGTTGCTTCAAATGAAAGTTCTTTTCTTCTAGTCTAAAGGGGTGGCCTCTGGTACGGTGATCCTCTTTATGGGTAAAAAGGTCCCCTGCCATTTGTCTATAATGTCCTCTAATGTACTTGTAAAGTGTAATCATGTCCCCTCGCAAGCGCCTTTTTTCCAGAGAAAACAACCCCAACCTTGACAGTCTACCCTCATAATTTAAGTCTTCCGTCCCTCTAACCAATTTAGTTGCATGTCTCTGCACTCTCTCCAGCTCATTTATATCCCTCTTAAGGACTGGAGTCCAAAACTGCACTGCATACTCCAGATGAGGCCTTACCAGGGACCTATAAAGAGGCATAATTATGTTTTCATACCTTGAATTAATGCCCTTTTTTTATGCAAGACAGAACTTTATTTGCTTTAGTAGCCACAGAATGACACTGCCCAGAATAAGACAACTTGTTATCTACAAAGACCCCTAGATCCTTCTCATTTAAGGAAACTCCCAACACACTGCCATTTAGTGTATAACTTGCATTTATATTATTTTTGCCAAAGTGCATAACCTTGTATTTATTAACATTGAACCTTATTTTCCAGTTTGCTGCCCAGTTTTCCAGTTTAGACAAATCACTCTGCAAAGTGGCAGCATCCTGCATGGAACCTATAGTTCTGCACAATTTAGTATCATCTGCAAAAATAGAAACAGTACTTTCAATGCCCACCTCCAGGTCATTAATAAACAAGTTGAAAAGCAAGGGACCTAGTACAGAGCCCTGCGGTACTCCAATAACAACACTGGTCCAATTAGAAAATGTTCCATTTACCACCACTCTTTGTAGTCTATCTTTTAGCCAGTTCTCTATCCAGGTACAAATACTATGTTCCAGGCCAACATTCCTTAATTTAACCAGTAACCTTTTGTGTCAAACGCTTTAGCAAAGTCTAAGTAAATCACATCCACTGCCATCCCAGAATCGAGGTCTCTACTTATCTTCTCATAAAAAGAAATTAAGTTAGTCTGGCAAGATCTATTACGCATAAAACCATGCTGGCACAAACTCATAGTATTATGATTTGCTATGAAGTCCAGTATCTTATCCTTTATTAACCCTTTCGAAACCTTTCCTACCACTGATGTCAGACTAAGTGGCCTATAGTTTTGAGGCTGAGAACAGGATCCTTTTTTGAATAGAGGCACCACATTAGCAATTCACCAGTCTCTCGGCACTATGCCAGATCTCAATGAATCCTGAAAAATTAAGTAAGGAGGTTTGGCAATCACAGAGCTAAGCTCGCTAATTACCCTGGGATGAATACCATCTGGCCCTGGTCCTTTGTTAATCTTAACATGTTCTAGTCTCTTTTGAATTTCATCATTGTGAACCATGCATCATTAGTTGTGTTATTAGAATTGGGACTATTAAGAAGGAAACCTTCACTTACTGGTTCCTCATTTGTGTAGACAGATGAAAAATATGAGTTCAGAATCTGTGCTTTTATTTTGTTTTCATCAACCAGCTGACCCCCCTCTGATAGTAAAGGTCCCACCCCTCCTGCTTTATTTTTTTTACTATTAACATATTTAAAAAATAATTTTGGATTTTTTTTACTGCTTGCTGCAATATCCTTTTCTATATCAATTTTAGCTTGCCTTATAGCTTATTTGCATGATGTATTTGCCTCATTGTACCTTATAAATGTTTTGGCTGTACCAGCTAACTTGAAAGCCTTAAAAGCATGTCTTTTCTTACCCACCTCAACACCAACGCTTCTATTGAACCAAAAAGGTTTTGCTTTGCAAGGACGTTCCTTGCTTACAAGTGGAATATACTGACAAGTATATTTATTAAGCAGCATTTTAAAGACTTCCTATTTTTGTTCTGTGTTTAACCCTGTGAAAAGCATTTCCCACTTAATATGTTGCAGAGATGCCCTTATACTGTCAAAGTTTGCACGTCTGAAATTTAGTGTTTTAGTTACACCCTTATAGAATTGCTTCTGCAACAGAATCTCAAAGAAGACCATGTTATGATCACTATTCCCTAAATGCTCACCCACACAAATGTTAGAGATGAGTTCAGTATTGTTAGTTATTACAAGGTCCAAAAGAGCGTTATTCCTAGTAGGTTTGGCTGCGTAAAGTGAGTTTATGGTCCAGTGTAGGAAATCCTAGTAATAACAGTTATCAGGGAGAGAGGTACATTCATGCGTTTAGGTCTTGCTTACTAATTCCCTAAAAAACTCGGGTTGTATATCAGTTGCAGGGGCTTTTGTATCTTCTTTCCCCTTGAACCTATGCCCTTAGTAATTCTGGCTAGACATATTTAACGCCCACTCTCTTCTTCTATTAACCCATAGTCTACCTTTTCAAAATATCTGTCCTTAAGGAAAATGATTTAGTACTAAACCCAACGCCCTCTCTATGCTGAGTTACTTGATGTGATGCTCTTAGGTATCATTTCAAACAGGACTAAGATACTGACACTGTTAACAATAGCATTTGCCACATTTGGGCATTGTATAGCTTGCTTCTCTGGCTAGGGTTTGAGCTCAAGGCCTGTTTTTCCTGCACGGTTTTCTGGGAAAATAGTGACTGAGGGACATTTAAGTGGTGCATTATGCATTATGCTTCAGTACCTAGCACTAATAACATGACTGCCTCCCAGAACTTCCACAGATAAACCAGGGGTCCCAGGATGTATGTTTGCAACATACATATATAAAGTGCTTCAGTAAAAGCAGTTTTCCAGTGCCTAAGCAGCCCACTACTTGTACTCTACTTATAAGCAACACATAAAGAAAAGAAACTAGGTCATGTGCTATTTTTCTTTGTTTCTCTTTATACTATCTCTTTATACGTATGTATTTTAGTAATGTGTCAATTTGTTGCACAAAATAATATTAATAACAGCGACCGCCTTCCACTTCCATTAGTAGGACTGTTAAAATTCTCAACTGCATATGTGTCATTATGAGTGCCATGTGGGCATGACATTGGCTTTTTTTACACGGCCTCCATTTGTACATGATTTAGTTGGCCTGTGGATGAAAGACCTGACCTTAACATGTGGATCAAAACCCAAAAATTTCTGATAATTTTCTGAAACAATTCAATAAAATTGAATTGTACAAATTTTTCTGAATTTTCGTTTTTTTCCGGATTATTGCTCGAAAACCACAAACTCTTCAGATTATTGCACGAAACCCAGTGCAGATCAGGATATCTTCTGGACTTCTCCCATTGACTTCTAAATAAACTGGGCAGATCTGAATTGGAGGACTTTTAACACCCTCTGGGTTTAATAGATTCCAAAAAATTCCAGGTAACTGATAATTGGGTAGATAATTTTAAGGCACAGATCTTCACTGCTAATGGTTGGTGGTGGCCTTGAGCTGTAACAGAAACCAAAACAATAAGAGGGGTAATTTATGAAATCCCAAAAAGGGGCAAGGTGTTTTGCACCTTGTTCTGAATCCAACACTAGGTGAGTTATTTACTAAAACTTGATCAAACTCAAAAACTCAAATCCCCTCAAATCCGACTATTCTGACGCGCGGCCAAATTTTTTTTATGCGGCAGATTTTTTGTCGCAGTTTTGCAAATTTATTTGCTGCAGAAATTCTCCACAAATTTGCGCCTGCCAAATTTATTTGCCCATCACTGATTATAAATCTCTAAAAATTTCATTTGTTAAAAATTCTTATGTTTTCCCTTTTAAAACTGGAGCATAAAAATTTGAGGCTTCATAAATAAGCTTTTAGGTATAAGGTGCAGCAGGCAGTAAGTAAATAACTCAGTAGCATCATGTGACTATCCTGGTACAGGGTAATAAAGGGGGCACCTACATATCACCCTCATCCCACCTAATCCAGCCTCACCCAGCCCACCCCTTATCAATACAGAGCTTCTGAATACACAGTAACATACCTAGTGCCCCCTCCAGAGCTCGTATATCTGGGACGGTGCAGGCTCAGATGCAATCACACCCTTAGTAGTTACTGTGAATACAGGCAATTCTATATTAATTGGAGAGGCAAAAGATATGTGTGCTCCATTTTTGGGTGCACAATTCTGCAACTACGGACACTAAGCACAGGGTAGGGTAAAAAAGTATATAAACGTGGGTCTTTGCTCCTTTTTTTTGCAATTTTACCCCTGCCTCCTGTATTGTAAATTTATCCTAAGATGTCACATATCCAGCTTGACTCCATGTTGGTTTTTATTTCTAATCCCAACCAATAATCAGATAATAACTCTATGGCTATTAGTGTTTGTTCAAGATTACAGGGAAATGGCACAATAAAACAGTTCATGTTTTCCTTGATTGTACTCCATTACTTTCTTTACAACTCCATAGTCTGTAAATAAAAAAATCCTGTGATTCTAATTAATGCTGGCATCAGGTTTCAGCTTTTCAATCAAAAATAACAAAAACTCTCACACAATGCAACCTGGAAGAAATGAAGCAGTAGTGTGTGTCACAAAGCATTTCATCCACAAAAGATTTATCGAGGTGTGGGCTGTGTGTGTTTGATCAGAGTAGATTTGATTTGCACATTGAAATCTCAGCAATATCATTGAGGAATGATTTTACAAGGCCAGGATTAAAAAGAAAATTGCAGTAGACATCACAGTTATTGAAATGAATTATGCTTGAAACAATATCACAGTATTCTGTTTTGCATCCATTGCTGGGAAGGCCTCCAGCACAATTCTTGTTTTTAAATAAAGGCTGCTGTTCTATGCGACGACATTAGCAGAGAGAAAATTGATGTCACACTTGCTGGATGCCAGGCTGCAAGCACGTGATCTGCCTTCATCAAACTGGCAACAGCATGCTTTCTAATGCACAAGAAATGGAGCACAGGACTCCATGCATGTCTTTGGGTCCCTTATGTCAGCCTGCATGATAGTGCATCCAAATCACACACAGAATGCCATGATGTCTAGCAGAGTCACTACTTCAATAGGAAGCTGGCAAAATAGGATAGATGGTATAAAAAAAAATCAATAGTCAAAATATGAATGCGATAGTCAAATTTTCGTTTTGGGAGCTCATATAGTCTGCTGTGAATATATACAGTTATTGGACTTGTTACCAGAATGATTGGGACCTGAGTTTTTCCAGATAAGGGGGTTTTTCTGCAATTGTGATCTCCAGGTGGTGGCAGACAGGGAGATTAGTCGCCAAGTGACAACTCTTCTCTACGGCAGGTGACTAATCTCCCCCAAATGCCTTCCCGCTGACAAGAATACAAATCGCTGTGGAGTCCATGGGAGATTTCTGAATAACAGGTTTCCAGATAACAGATCCCATACCTTTACTTTGGGGATCTTGTCTTTTAACCAGATTCATACTGTTCTGCTGTTTTCGGAAAAGAAAATAAATCTGTTAATGAGCACATTTACACTGTCACAGTGAAGTTATATATTTGATCGCTTTTTGCCTTTGCAGTTCACCTTAAAATATGTTTCCATGTCCTCAGATCCCTTTGACAAGGTGCATGTCCAGACAGAAAAGCAGATCATCAGGCATGTAAAGCTGGAGGAGTTTCACCTTCCCTCTCTCTACCTACTGTACTTGTGAGACCTTACGCAGTGCCAGCTCCTTAGAGTGTACCTGCTGCAGTTGATTTCGCAGAAGAAGCATCAGCCTAGCGTGCACCATCATGCCTAGACGTTTTTATAAAAAGCTAAGCTCACTGTTGCTTCAGGAACTGCTCACTTCAGTGGATTGTAGAGTTCTTATTACTGGTTGCATAGAAATGCTCTTCTCTAATCCCTTTAGAACAGTTGGATAGTGCTTTTCTTTTAATTGAGCAGACTGAATAGAATATAAACCAATCAATAATATCTTACCTTGTAAAAATACCTGGTGGTCTAATTGTGCACCACTCCTGATGTTGCAGCTTCTGGGTTTGCATGGTGCTCAATTATCTTTGTCATTATTCAGCGCGTCGCATGATGTCATTGCACATTGGTGCAAAATTCAAATATTTGCACTTGCTACCACACTGCCCAACGTAGGTCTTTAGTTCCTGGAAGCATCTCCAAGTCTTTTTAAACCTGTTCTTGACCCTGCCTGTCCCTGACCTTCTCTTGCTTGCTGTCTGACTTGACCCTAGCCTGTTCTTGACTATTCTTTGGATTCTGATTGTGCACCACTTTCCTTTTTGGTTTTGACCCCGGCTTGTGACCTTAACTACGTTTCTATTCCTGATCTTGTACTGCATTGCCTGATTGATATCGACCTGGCCTGACCATCGACTACACTTCTTGTTTCCCATTGTACTACTACACGTTTGGTTCCCTTGCCTGCCCTGAACTCTCTCTTTGGTCCTCTTACACTAAGACCTGGCAGCATTTGTGTAGCGGAGGGTTACTCCTGAAGCCAAAGGTGGCTGCTATAGGCAGAAGAGTGAGCTGAGACCGGGTCCTTGGAGGTAGTTCTGGGTTTGAGATACCCTACATTACAGTGCTATTCAATGTTTTATTCTTTTCAATCAGAGCCTTTCAATCAGCGGCCAAACTACAAATTCAAATGCAGTAACTGTTGACTGTTTTTCACACAAAGATATGAGTGGAATTATTAAAGTGTTTAGGGGACACTAAACTCCATTGTAGTGCACTGCTGAACCATACTTGCTACACTGCAAATCCCAACTTTAGGATATTACGAAGAATAAGGCATTCTGGAAACTGTAGTCCAGCAACATCAGGGCTGCATTAAAACGCAATATCCGCCAATGAAAATCCCCCATTCTGTGTAAACCTGCTCTATATACTTTGTTCCTACCAATGAAATTGGCAGTATTAAACACTTTTGTCCTTTATCTTAAGTTTGTTCTATATGACATTTTAATCATCATATGAAAGAAAACAGCAAGGTGACTGACAGGTAAATGTGCATGTAAACAGCATTCTTATTGGAGAATTTTCCTGCATCTATAATTAACTGAAAAATACAGGTTTAAAGTGTCCATTTGTTACAGTAAATGATCTACACTTAAACACCATCATTTTGCATAATTTTTTAATAAAACTTTTTCTTGTAGCCTATGTGGAAGGATGCAATAAAACAATGCCAGTACAGATATGGGACCTGTTATCCAGAATGCTCGGGACCTGGGTTTTTCTAGATAACAGATCTTCTGTAATTTGGATCTCCAGGTCTTATGTCTGCTAGAAAATCATGTAAATATAAAATAAACCCCATAGACTGGCTTTGTTTCCAATAAGGATTAAGTATTAGTTAGGATCAAGTACAAGGTACTGCTTTATTATTACAGTGAAAAAGGAAATCATTTTCAAATATTTGGATTATTTGGATAAAGTGGAGTCTACGGGACACAGTCTTTCTGTAATTCGGAGCTTTCTGGATAATGGGTATCTGGATAACTGTTCCCATAACTGTATATGCATTTACCTATACCTGCAGATTGACATGCAGGTTGAAAAATATTCACCTGTGTGACTGGAGAAAACTGTAACTGCATGTAAGTTAATGAACTGAGTGCATTGAGAAACATCTACCCAAACTGTAGGCAAATGCTTCTATTGACTGTCCACCTAAGCACAATCACCCAGATACACAAAGGCAAGTGAAATGCCCTAACTTAATTTCATTAAAAGATTTTTATTACCATTCAAAAAAAACCAGAAACTTTTTCAATCACCTATTTTATTCTTATCTTAAAACCTTCAATGTGACTGGCTGGTAGGCACGATAAGAAAAATGGCACACATGGGACTGTGCCACAAACTATATTTTCTAATAGTTTCTCCAGGCAATCAAAGGAATTCCTGGCATTCCAAATTGTTTCAGCCTTCCCTCATAAGAGCCAGATGTTTAATGGCCTCCACTTAACTAGTTTTCATTAGTTCTGACATGGACATTCTCACAGGGTCATTAAGTAGTAGAAGGTATCAAACTTGCTGGTGCACTGAGCAAAATCCTACCTAAGAACTCAACAGGTATTAAAGGCTCTCTGCAAAAAAAAAAAAAAGATTAATGCCAAATGCCAAATTTAGAATTGATAGATTGAATTTTAAATTCTTCAATCAACATTTAAATACAAAACTTAAAAGGAAAACATCTATCTGTAATTTCAGTTGTACAATACATGTAAGTAAATAGAAGTTCATATTGTAAACACAGCTTATGTTCATTGTTTGCAAGGGAACTATACATGTTAGGGAGTGATGTTTAACCAGATCAAAGCGACATTATCCAATATGGAGCACTTGCCACTTACAGCAATAAGAAGCACCATTCACACACTTTCAGATGATAATCATGGTGCTGGAGTAACCTGTGGCACATACTGATCATGCCCATACAAAGCGACCAATGGCAGGTGCCAGGTAGCAAACTTTTTGATCTTCTGTGCAATATATAACAATGCAATAATGATAATACGTGTTTGAAGGGGGGACAAGTGCTCCTTAACTGCATTGAAATGGCTTGTTTCTGCATGTCGGATACCCGTCATTTCATCATGGGGACATAAAAATAACTGCATCGTCATCACCACAAAAATCCCTGAGATGGTTGTTTTAGTTTTGCTTCAGTGGTTGCAAGCAATTCTCCTTCTTTACACCGTTGCACAAAAAAAGGTGGGGGGTGGGAGAGGTGTTCACTTTGTAAGGCAAAAAATTCTTGTAGAATCCTGTTTTGGTATTTTGTACGAGGGTCAGCTAATACAAATACATAAAACAACTCAATTCACCGTGTCCACCCATAATGAGCTTTTTCTATTTTAACAAGCCACATTATCCTTTTAAATTCAGTCTAGACTTAAGCAACAAACACTTGCCTAAATCCATCATAGGGTGGTAAAGATTTAATTTCCATTTACAAAGTATTAAGTTCAGAGATTCCTTCTGCTTAGAGATGAACAATGTCATTCAACAAATTCATTTATTTCAACGTCACATACAGAATGGGGGTCAAAGTGAAGCAAAGACATGGGGGCAGACTCCCTAAAGAGCGAAGTGACTAACGAAAATTTGCCAACATGACGTCATTTCGTACCTTTGCCGATTCCCTAACGGGCGCAGGCATCACTTCGCTAGCGAAAGGAGATAGACTCTAGCATTGCTTCGCACTCTAATGCCAGGCGAATTTTTGCTCTGTCGCAAATTCAGTAAAATGCTGGATTTTACTGAATGTTATCTCTTGCGCCAGACTTGCCTTTGCCACCTCAGACCAGACGAAGTGCAATGGAGTGGATAGGACAATTTTTAGTTGAAAAGTCCCAAAAAACACTGGCGTCTTTCCCATTTTTCAGGGTTATAGGCTGCAAAAGACGGTAACATTTTTTTTGGTTTCCCGGGTTCCTCCCTACATTTCCTAACATATGGCACATAAACTATACACTGGGCTCATGTGTAGGGCAATATAACAATTCTATTTTATTTTATTAAGGTTCCCTGACCTTATGTAATATATTTGCTGCAACATATACGTCCATTCAACTTTCACTTCTCGCCGTATGCAAATTAGCTAACGCAACTTCGCTTTGCTTGGCGACGTAACACTAGCGCAACTTCACCAGTGTTCAGCGCCCTGGATGCAACTTCACATTTTAGGGAATTAGTGTTGTCCTGGCGAATTTACGCCTGGGGAAGTGTGGCAAAGCGGTCGCTAGCAATTTGCTCCGCTCAGGGAATTTGCCCCTTGGGGTCAGATTCCCTAAAGGGTGAAGTGACTTATGCTAGCGAAAATTTGCCAGCGTGACTTCATTTTGGAACTTCATCGATTCCCAGGTGTCACTTCGCTAGTGAAGGAGATAGACATTAGCGTTGCTTCGCACACTCATGCGAATTTTTGCTCTGCGAACGGACTAATGGAACGAATTAACTCCAGAAAATTCACTAAGATGTAAGATGTTACCTCATTCGCCAGACATGCCTTTGCCAGCTCAGACCAGGCGAAGTGCAATGGAGTGCATAATACTTCATAATATTTTTTTAAAAAACGCTGCAGTCTTTTCCTTTTTACTGAGTGATAGCCTGCAAAGGTCCGTAAAACTCTTTTTGGGTAACTGGGTTCCCCCCTCCATTTTCTAACATTTGGAACATAAACTATACAGTGGGCTCATGTGTATGACATTATTACAACTCTATTTTCTTTATTAAGGTTCCCTGGACTTGTGTAATGTAATGTCCTTGCTGCAATATATAATTCTAATCCGTAATCAAATTAGGCAACGCTAGCGCATCTTGCATCTTCGCTTTGATTGCCGAACTAATGTTAGCAAAAAATTGCCAGCGTTTGGCGCCCCGGACGCAACTTCGCACCTTAGTGAATTAGCGTAGTCAGATTGAATTTATGACCTTGCAAAGTGTTGCGATGGCTGCGAAGCAGTCGCTGGCGAATTATCACTTCTTAGGGAATTTGCCCCATGATGTTGCATCAAACATACATGGTATACCACTTTATGCCAACAAAAAATCCCCAGATCCTTCTTAGTTCAGGATACCCCTAACATACTACCATTCAATGTATAATTCCCAAAGTGCATAACCTGGCACTTATCAATATAAAACTTCATTTGCCATTTAGATGCCCAGTTTTCCAATTTAGTCATAGAGCATGATTTTGCACAATTTAGCAACATCAGCAAAAATAGAGATAGTACTTTCAATGTTCACCTCAAGGTCTTTAATAAATAAGTTCAAAAGCAAAAGAAATCTATACTTCAGCCAGTTCTCTATTCAAGTACAAATATTAAGTTCCAGACCAACATTTCTTAATTTAACCAGTAACATATGTAGAACAAAGTCTAAGGGGCAAATTCACTAAAATCCGAAGTTGCGCTCAGGGGTAACATAAGGTTGCGAAGTTGCGCTAGCGTTGATTCGCTAAGCAAAGCGAAGTCACGCTAGCGATGGTTAATTTGCACACGGCGCCAAATTCAAATTTCAATGGAGGAATACGTACAATCACTACAAATGCCTGGCAAACCTTCAAAACATAAATACATTTTTTTTTGCCCTACACATGTGCCCACTGTATAGTTAAGGTGCCATGAGTTAGGAAATGTAGGGGGGAAGGAAAAAAAATGTCGATCTTTTTCAGCCTATCACCCATAATATAGAAAAAACGCCAGCGTTTTTTGGGACTTTTTTTGAAGCAATCCCTATCTACTCTATTGCGCTTCGCCTGGTCTGAGGTGGTGAAGGAAGTCTAGCCTAAAAGGTAGCGTTCAGTACAATGCGCGCGTTAGTGAATTTGCTTAGTTACGTCCGTTGCGAAAATTCGCCAGGCGTAAGGGTGCGAAGTAACACTAGCGAATTTACGCTAGCGTTAGGCGCTTCGGCACTTAGTGAATTTGCCCCAATGTATATCACATCCAAAGCCATCCCCATGTGTGTGAGAGACAGTAAAGAAGCAGTTATGTGTGTGTGACAGTCAAGATACAGTGTTGTATGGTAAATAGCATGTGTATGGGTGACCTTACATGTACAGTGCCTATATTTAAAAAATGAATTAGGTTGATAGACTGGCAGTCAACACACTTTTTTAAAATCTATTTGCAATCAGATTGATTTTCATCTTAAAGTGGTAGAATTTATTCTTTACCACAATATTTTGCCATTCAATAACCAAGTATACATGGGGTATTACAGGGACTGAATGGGGCAACAATTTGAAACCTCATGTGTGAGACCCTTTATGGTCATTTTAGGAGCAGGAATCAATCTATAAAAATGCCAACCCCTATAATGATGGTGAATAATATAGTGAATATGGATGGGCTAATTTAACCCGTTTTGTTTCGCCAAAAATTCGCTGCCATCGAAATGTCGCAGACGCCCATTAAAGTTTTCTCACACTGCAAAATATTTTTTTTTTGACGCACAACACCATACAAGTCTATGGGCGTCATTTCCATGGCAAAACAAGGCGAAAAGATTCTCCCATCCCTAATAGTGAAATGGTTCTGGTACATCAGTGATGTCATCATAACATGAGATAGTATGGTTAAAGGCCTCTGTGAATTTTTTTACAGTACATCAGTGACAGAGCCGGGCCAGGCCAGCCAGGCGCCCTAAGCAACCTGGCCAGCCGCAGTGCCAACTTGATGTGCGCATGTGCGAACAGACGTGTGCGCGCAAATGGATGCTTGTGCACATGCGCGAATGTGCGTTGGCATGCATGCGCGAACGGCGATGACGCCCATAAACGAACGGACGCTGGCGCGCATGCGTAAATGGACACTAGCGAGTATGCCCTAATAGACAAATGCTGACTCGCATGCGCCAATGGATATGCGAGCCAACAGTCTACAGAGGAAAGGGGACCGGACTAAGGGTAGGCAGGCGGCAGAGAAGGTACTTGCCTGGCGCCCCCCCAACTTTGCGCCCTAGGCAAGTGCCTACTCTGCCTACCCCTAGTTCCGGCCCTGATCAGTGATAATTCACACTTGATGCTCAGTCGATTTTTTATTTGACATTTTATGCTAAAACAGTGCTGTCCAACTGGTGGGCCAATGACCCCCCCCGTTGTGTAGCCCCCCCCCTATAACAGTCTGCCTACTGGCACTCCATGTAGGGTGGGGAATTTAGCAACACGTGGGATTTAACAAGCATGCCACTAAGAGGGGTCTTTTGTTTAGGAGAGCTCTGCACTCTGTGCAACCAAAGATGTACCAAGCACAAGGAATTTTCTCTTTTCTCCATAGAGATGTAAAGCAAATGGACCATTTCTGCCTGCTAAAACTTTTTTGAGCATTGATATCTCATTAAAATGATAATTAAAAAAACCCATATATGTTTTTTCATACAGAGGATCTCATTTCTTAGGGTTTTCTAGGGATACAAATTGTGGATTTTTGCCTCTACTGCCCCCCAAAACTTTTAGGCTAACATTTTCTGGAGGTACTGGAAGTTAAATTATTGCATAGAGAAATGTGGTCTTCATCAGCCGCCGATTCAGGCCTTGAATGTAAGATCATCAGCAATGGTATGGTTATACCAGCAAACATCCACCATTTTAAAGGAACAGTTATATAGGTGTTTTATTTGAAAGCATATGCAATGGATTCTTGTAGTCCAGGTATCAAATTGTGACTAGTGATTGGTGAATAAATTTGCCTGGTGCGAATTAGAGGCAAATAAATTTGCAAAACTCCCGCTAAAGTTCGCTGCCAAAAATTTGTCAAAAAATTTTGGACACGGGTCTAAAAAGTTGCTAGCTTCAAAACCACTGCACGTCAACACTATTCGCACAGTCATTGACTTTAATTCCGGCATCAAAATTGACACAATGTCAAAATTGATGTGGGGTACATTTTCGAGTTTCTCTAATTCTTCGCCGTTTCACGAATTTTACAGGAAATTTGCGAATTTTTTGACAAATCAAAATGGGAGAAATTCGCCCATCACTAATTGTGACAATATTGATTTATAGATAGGATATACAGACAGATAGATGGATACATTGGTACTTGTGCTGGTTGGCCTTTGAAAGCTGTTCTTGCCTAATGTGTTCTATAGATAACTTCTCCATATTCTCTCACACAAAAATTATATTACAGTGCCAGTACAAATGTGACCATTAGTTCATGGCTGAAACTTCATTTTATAGTTTACTGCATAATCTGGGCACAAAGGACAGAGCTGCCATTTAACAGACAGAAGAATTCAGTAAGGGCCTAATGACAATCTTTTCTTTTAATTAACTGACCCTTTCCAAACGTGTAAATGTTTAAATGGCAGAATTGAAATCAGCAACGTTCATGAAGCAAGGAAAAAAAAGTTTAGCTGTAATGAAAATAAAATGCTGATCTTTTATAAATTCTATATTACAACGAATAAGAAGTTGGTGGTAAAAATCACTGACATTTTCAGCTTACTATACGGATGAGATCCTTTAGAACTGAAAGAACAAAATAAGCGCAAAGCACATTACTTGTTATCAGAAGTCTCTATTGACAGATGATTGCTGGTCATTTACTCTTTCAACAGACAATGAAGTAGCATGGCAGAAAAAAAAAAGAATCTAGCAGGAGTGCCGCTTAAGTTCTGCTGGGAAATACACTGTGATAATAGCTGTGTCGTGTATGCACTTGTCTGCAAAAGAATTTGTTTGAAGGTAAAAGGGTTTGGCTCATTCAAGCTGACATTTGGGGGCTTAAGAGAAGATGAACTACAGTCAGGCATGTGCCAACACATTCTGGAAAAAGGCTTTCTGGAAATTACTTTAACTCACTTGCATTATCATTATACCACATAGACTACAGAGGGTCTATTTTGCTCTTTGTTGCAACCATATCAAATGTAAAATAACTCAATCCAGTAGATACAGATATGGTCCCTGCTAGTTCATCATAGCTCAGCAGTAGTTACACATTGTATAGTATTAGGTAATGTAATGTATGTAATTCTGGCAGAAATGGCAAGTAACATAGAAAGCTTTTTATAGTAAGTCAGTAGTGATGGGCGAATTTTGATGCCAGAGTCAATTCTGACTCTCACGATGGTTTTGACGCAAGCGACTTTTACACCACGCGGCCAAAAATTTTTGACGCCGGTGAATTTTCGCGCAAGTTTCATGAATTTATTTGGCGGCGACAAAATGCGGAAATTTGCCCATCACTAGAAGTCAGTCAAGGCTAAAAATTACATGACAGTAGAATGATTTCACTTTCAGAGCTTCTTGCATAGCAGTTTGAAAAGATTATAATATGACCATACCAGAGCCTTAGCCTTAAATGGGATCTGTCACATACGTGTAGACATAAAAAACCTGTATAATAAAAGTCGTTTTTACATTTAACATGAAATCCAAATTCTTTTTTTTATATTAAAACATCCATACCTGTTATAAACTTGTTTAAAAGTCTCAGCTGTCAATCATATATTGCCTGCCCTGCCTCTATGCCTTAGATTTACAGGAATTACATTCTGCACTTCCTAGATGTCATTGCACTCCCCACATTCTCCCTCCCTTCTCACCATCTAATTGTGTAGCCAGTGCATGGGCAACAGGTGCCCATTCTGGCGCATAAACAATATTTTGGCATGATGCAAAGCTTACCTTAATAACTGTGTTAACAAAATGGCTGCTGCCTACTTGCTGTGATTGTGAATTCCAAGACAAAAAAAAAACAAGATTAAAAAATTTTTGCAAGTGCAAGTTAAGTTCATTTTGCTTGACTAATGTCATAAAATAAGATTTGATTATTTCTTTAGGTGAAAGTTCCCCTTTAATTATACAGATGCAGCCACTTTGGTTTGTCTGTTTGACACAGAATAACTAAACACAGATATCCCATTTATCTCATTTAACACAGAAAACTGTGTCACAACATCCCATCTAATTAAAGCATTCACCATTGTGAACAATGGAGCTTTGGTATGCTAATGAAAAGGTAAAATGCATTAAATGAGTTAAGATGACTTAAGATAACACAGTTTCTTCAATTACCCCTGAGTCATGACGCATTTAACTCACAAATCCAAGTGGCTTCATCTGTACTTACACTTACAGTGAGGGTGAACCTTAACATGCCATATCTAATACACCCTGAAGTAGTGATGGGCGAATTTGCGCCGTTTCGCTTTGCGAATTTCGTGAAACAGCGCCGGCCAAATTTTCACGGGTGTTTCACGAATTTATTCGCTGGCAGCGAATCACGCAAATTCGCGCCTGGCGAATAAATTCGCCCATCACTACCCTGAAGCTCTCTTCACAGCCCGGTAGTCCCTCTAAATCCATGGTCTGTGATGATGTTACCATGTAAGGTAACTGACTGGGCCTTGAAACCAGCGAAGCTTTCATTATGGATCTCTGACAAGCCCTGCACCATGAATATGTTATAGGTATTGACATCTATATAGATGAATTGGAAAACCTAAAGTAGGAGCTTTTGGTCCAGAAATACACCTTCCAGCAGTCAGCAGATGTTTCACAGAAGCAATATAAACCAGAGCAAAATAAACGTTATATATTGCTATTATAATATTTGATGTATAAAAATGGAAATTGACACACAAAATGAAAGTACAGCAACCCTTCAAAGAGAGACTGAATGTAAAGTTTAGAGTAAAAAAATCCAGAGTTTGTAGTTTTACATTTCTTCAGAAATGCTGGGCCATATTTAACTCAGAATACCTAAATCTAAATTATAGGGGAACCTTTTAATTTAAGAAATTATTTCTAATTGTATTGTAAACGCGGCTTTTTTGTAGTGTAACATGTTTTAAAGAACCAGTTGCCTCAAAATTAATTATTCTATATTTCTTCTAGTCGGGAATGTTAAAGATTTTAGTCAGGTCAGGCAAGAAAGCAAGACATATATGGTCTCTACTGTAGATGGTTTGTCATTTGTATATGGCTTTAATAGTGGTCTTACTTTTGACCCCAAAACAAACTTTTTCCAATGTTGCCTTCATGAGGAGCAGGTACCATTGGGTGGGGGTGACTTTGGGGACTTTTGCCTATACTAATTTCTGTTCAGCAACTTTTCAGTAATACTGGCATGTTCTTATGAACATGTCATTATTTCTTTAAATAACTTTTAAATGACCATTTCACTAGGCAAGTTTTTACAAGTCCTGTACGGATGAAGCACCAGTTATCCCAAATGATTTCTCAGGATTTGTCAAATAGTTTTTATATAATTTTCTTAGATGGAATAGGATTAATCTGGTTCAATATGGTTTAACATAATATTGGGGGAAAGTATTAAAAGTCAGTAACGGACAAACTTTTTTTTGCCTTTTTGCAAACAAATTTAACATAGCTTTTGCAAAACTGTTTAGCAACCATTTCCAACAGTTGAAGAAGGCAAATTTCATGGTTTCCACCAGTGTGCAGTATAATAAAACTACATTGCGAAATGCTAATTTTCATCCATATCTGTGCAAACATATTTTTCTCTGCAACTTTTAATACATTTCCCCCTACTGTATATGGTTTAACATACTAAATATTGAACAATATTAATTATCTCAAAAGAAAAATCCTTTCCATTATCTTTATTATGTTATAAAATGTCCTATTCTTAGTGAATTTTGAAGTGGACCAAGTAAATGTTGGCAAAAATATCATTTATTTTCCACTATTTTGGATTAATAAAGGTATGGGAACTGTTATCCAGAATGCCTGGAACCTGGGGTTTTACGCATAACAAATCTTTACATAATTTGGATCTTCATACCTTACGTCTACTAGAAAATCTTGTAAACAAAAAAACTATAATTCTGTTTTGCTTCCAAAAAATATAAATTATATGTTAGTTTGGATCAAGTACAAGGTACTAGAGATGGGCAAATTTGACCTGTTTCTTTTCTCAAAAAAAAATTTTTTTGACGCACTTCTTTTTATTTTGACGCACAACGCCATACAAGTCTATGGGCGTCATTTTTTCGGCGAAACAAGGTACTGTTTTATTACTACAGCAAAAAAAGGAATTAAAAAAAATTATTCAGAGCTTTCTGGATAATGGATTTCTAGATAACAGATCCCATAACTGTAAGAAATTCTTTCTTTGCAGAAAAGCGTCATAAAGGTTTTTACATTCTCTTTATGAAGAGAGGTCACAATTCTAAATGTTTTGCCATTAATTTGCAGGAGTTTTCAAAATAAGATCTCAAAAATGAAAAGTTTTATTCATGCCACCTACATCCTGTTAAAATGCTAAAGGTCCATAGGAAGTATTATGTTCAGCAGAATTTTTTGCCACAATTTTACTCCAGTCATGATTTATCAGCAATTTTACATTTTGCTTTAAGCAAAAGCAAGATTAATCCATCTGTGATCTTTCATTAATGTCTAATAGGCTTGGGCGAATTTGACCCGTTTCGATTTGCCAAAAATTTGCAGATTCCCATTAAAGTCTATGGGCATCAAAAATGTTTTGACGAGCGGCAAATTTTTTTAGACTGGCATCATTTTTTTTTGACGCACAGCACCATACAAGTCTATGGTCGTCATTTCTGCTGCGAAACAAGGCGACAAAACTTCACCCATCCCTAGTGTCTAACAAAACTGCAAACAAGGAGTGGCTTCAAGTCCCCTGAAGAAAAAAGCTGAATACAAAAAGCTTAAAAAACTATTTGTATTTGATCCTAAACCTACGTTTGGAGGGTATAAGTGTGTTTTTTTCTATAATTAGAGCCAGTCCAACTATTTGACTGATGCTTGTTCTGGGGGAAATAGTTCTAGCAGTCTTTTTACTCTTAAGTTGAATTTATCCTGTCGTAGTAGATACAATAATGTGAATTGTAGAAATATCCATTGTACAGTACAGAAATGTTCTACCTATGTCAGACACTCACTATTGCATTTACAAATGATGGCTGTGCCATTGTCTGGCATACTGTAAGTAGTGCATTTTCCCTTAAATAAATGTGTTTTGCAGGGCAATTACAAGGTACTCTCTTATTACTATAAAGAAAATGATAAGCCATTTAGACTAATTATTTCTAAAGGACAACTAAATTCTAAAAATTAATATGGCTAAAAACGTCATTTTATATACTGAACTTATCTTGGAAAGTGTTTGCGACTATGTATAAATATATAAAGGGATCATTTAATAATCTCTCTTATGCTTTATTTACCAGTAGGTCTTCCCAGCTGACACAAGGTCACCCATTCTGATTAGAAGAAAAGAGGTTCCGCCTAAATATTCGGAAGGGGTTTTTTACAGTGAGAGCTGTGAAGATGTGGAATTCTCTCCCTGAATCAGTTGTACAGGCTGATACATTAGATAGCTTTAAGAAGGGGTTGGATGGCTTTTTAGCAAGTGAGGGAATACAGGGTTATCCAGGGACTAGTCCGATTGCCATTTTGGAGTCAGGAAGGAATTTTTTTCCCCTCTGAGGCAAATTGGTGAGGCTTCAGAAGGGGTTTTTTTTTCCTTTCTCTGGATCAACTGGCAGTTAGGGAGGTTAAAAAAAGTTAAAAGTTTGAACTTGATGGACATGTCTTTTTTCAATTTAACTTTCTATTTTACTATGTTCAGTTTAGAGGTCTTCATTTTTTCAAGCAGAAAATGAGGTTAGCCTGTAATTAATATCAGCTGATGCTACAGGGCTGATTATTAAATTCTGATGCTAGTTGCACTGGTTTCTTTGCTGCCATGTAGTAATTATTTATATTAATAACTAATCAACCTTATATTGTGACATTTAAATATTATGTGTACTGTATATTTTGAGTTGGTCCCTAAACTCAGTAACTGACATCAGCATAGAGCATGTTCAGTGAGAAAAGAAGATGGGGAGCTACTGGGGCATCTTTGGAGGCATAGATCTTCCCTACAAAATAGCTGTGGTTGCCTTGGGCTGTACAGATGCCCAAAACACAATTCTTTATCCTACTTAAGGAAACAATAAAAAAATTTCGGACATTCTCTACCTTTGACTTATTTTTATTGCTATATATTAACTTGAAGGAAACCCCTTTTAGCAACATCAATAAAAGATTATATGGCCATGCTCCGTCACTCCCTCCTTCCAGTATAGCATACACGCACATCCTTTCTTAGTATACAGTATATAGATATATACATAGTAAAAATCTACCACACTCCAAGGTCTCTTATACAAGCAAAAGCTGGTGCACACAATATACAAAATATATCTATGTATCACAGTCCAACAGAATCTTGATTTTCAAGAGTGACGGCTTTTCTATGCAAGCAATATATATATATATATATATATATATATTTATTTATACTGTATATATACAAATGTATAATGAAGCAATAGAATTTTTTAATGAATCAGATGAAAATTAAGTGTAGGACTGGCCAGATACGGGATGACTTTGACGTAGTTGGCCAGCTTAAATATATTGCAATATATGGACAAACAATCCCTGTTTTGTTTAAAGGGTAAGGCATTTTTCAGTAGCAGTATGCACAAAATGTCTCTGTCTTAAATATATTATTAATGGGTTGAGTGCAGAGGACTCTTGAATTTGTCTATATGTATTTTGGGCAGTTGCTGTTCAAAGGAGTTTTGAGTGCACCGAGCAAGATTGATCTATCTACATCTATCTATATATCTACATCTATCTATCTACATCTATCTATCTATCTATCTATCTATCATCTATCTATCTATATATATATATATATATATATATATATATATATATATATATATATATACACACATCCCATTTAGAAAGTACAGTTCTTGTGAGACACATTGTAATCCTTCTTCAAAATCTCTCAGATTCCAAAACCTGGAAGATTCCAGTAACATGACTCCTTCCTTGCACCACACTCCCAAATTTTTTGTTGGACTAGCGTGTATTGCATGGAAGTGCCCTACATATACTGTATAAGCATTGGATGGGTCAAACGTGTTGATAGCTTAATTCTTCACTTCAAGAAAAATTAAAAAGCTGTAATGAAATATTCCAAAATCAAATAAAGGTTGCGATGTAAAATATTTTCCTAGTAATAGAGGACACCTCTGTGCACCTCTATAGCTGCCATTGCTAGGAGATCAGAATGTACAGTGTAGCTTTGACAGTAACACAGATTTGTAAAGTAATCCTTGCCACTGCTGATATGTTAATTCACTCTAAGGCAGAACTAGGCTAACATTCACCTTGACTGAATATCAATTAAGATGTACAGTACCTTAAAGAAATGTATACCAATACAGGTATATACAGGCATTTATAAAGTGTTTTATAGATTTTGATCATTTGTAGTGATGAGCGAATCTGTCCCATTTCACTTTGCACTTTCGCAAAACTCAGAAAAAACTGTGAAATGCATTGAAGTCAATGTGCTTTAAAAATTATTTAGCGCACAATCATTTTTCTCACTCCAAATGCATTAAAGTCAATGGTCATTTTTGCTTTTTTGTCTCAGTGACAATTTTGTCTCGGCTGACTTTTTTCTCAGCTGCTTTTTTGTCCAAATGCATTAAAGTCAATGGCCGTTTTTTTTCTTATGGTGAAAATTTTGTTGCAGCAACTTTTTGGTCTTTTTTGTCTCTGCGCCAATTTTGTCGCAACAACCTTTTTTCTCTTGTTGATTTTTTTTGTCCAAATGCATTAAAGTCAAAGTCAATGCATTAAAGTCAATGCATTAAAGTCAATGGGCGTAGAAAATTATGTTGCAGCAACTTTTTGGTTGCGGCAAAATTTTCCGTGGCAAATTTTTGCCGCACTTTAGCGGAAAAATCCACAAGTGATGAAGTGAGGAATTTAGTTGCAAATCCATGCCTTGCAAATAAATTTGCTCATCACTAATTATTTGCCAGTAAAGATCAAAATCTATATCTCTAACACATTCACACACTAGGGTCAATTATATGAAGAGCCAGTCAACCTGCCTGCATGACTTTGGAGTGTGAAAGAAAACGGAGTCCTGGAAACCCACAAAGACACTGGGAGAACATCGAAATCCTTTGTACTGTAAATGTTGCTGAGGTCAGAATTAAATACAGGTCCCCAGGACTGCTAAATACCAGTTCTACTCAATGAGCTACCATACCTTCCATATCCATATGCCCAGAAGAGTGAGCCTGCCACAGGTGGAGTGACAGAGGCCATGCTAGTGAAGGGAATAGAGACACAGGAAAGATGGTGTTAGGATGATGGGATTTATAGTTTGTGATGCAGTATTAGGTGAGAGAAGAAAGAGAGGGCTTAAAAAGGAGAAGCAGGAAATGGTTAGCCATTACCATGTGGACATCTGAAGAGAGAGGATGATGTTCCCTCCTGTCTGCCCTTTGGGAAGAGGGTTGGGATTTGCCCAAAGAAGAGTATGGTGAAATTGTCACAGCTGTATGCATGGTAGGGCTGCCCTACTAGGAAGCCAAAAAGAGGGTAAATAGATTAAGGCGCAGGTGTTTTTATGAAGGGTCAGGCCTGGGGCTAGGCTTTGAGGACAAACAGTCCCAATAGACAAAGAAGTCAGGAAAGTATGGAAGCCGATGCTTAGTCACAGGCTTTGTACTGGGTTGTTTGAATCGTTTATGTTAATTAAAAGTTTAGTTATTTTAAAGGGATACTGTCATGGGAAAAAAAAAAATCAAAATGAATCAGTTAATAGTGCTGCTCCAGCAGAATTCTGCACTGAAATCTATTTCTCAAAAGAGCAAACAGATTTTTTATATACAATTTTGAAATCTGACATGGGGCTAGACATTTTGTCAATTTCCCAGCTGCCCCTGGTCATGTGACTTGTGCACTTCAGGAGAGAAATGCTTTCTGGCAGGCTGCTGTTTTTCCTTCTCAATGTAACTGAATGGGTCTCAGTGAGACATGGGTTTTTACTATTGAGTGTTGTTCTTAGATCTACCAGGCAGCTGTTATCTTGTGTTAGGGAGCTGTTATCTGGTTACCTTCCCATTGTTCTTTTGTTTGGCTGCTGGGGCTGAAAGGAAGGGGGGGGATATCACTCCCACTTGCAGTACAGCAGTAAAGAGTTATTGAAGTTTATCAGAGCACAAGTCACATGACTTGGGGCAGCAGGAAAATTGACAATATGTCTAGCCCCATGTCAGATTTCGAAATTGAATATAAAAAAAAACTGTTTGCTCTTTTGAGAAATGGATTTCAGTGCAGAATTCTGCTGGAGCAGCACTATTAACTGATTCATTTTGAAAAAATGTTTTTCCCATGACAGTATCCCTTTAAGCTTAATAACAGTAAAGCAGCATTCAGCAGCTAAATGTTATGCAACCATGTTCATACATTTGTTTATGTAAAGTATAGTGATATCAAAGTTGCTTAAAAGTATTTTGTCTATCGTTGATAAATTTAGCTGCAGCCTTTCCAAAAATAAATTCAGATCTGAGTCTGATGATTTGTGTAAATTGGAGACGGGGTTGGTTTTATGTGGGGACCATCATTGCAACCTCCCCAAGTCATTTATGTAAATTGCATTGTATTAAAAAAAACTACTAATAAAGTAGTATAAATGGTGGTGCTAATTAAACAGAAAATTATATTGAGTGTGCATAATTATGAGTGAACACACCAGTGCCTGTAGTGTAAAAGTTAATATACCCCAAGAGTAGGACATGAATCTTAGTTTTCTAGCAGTACCATGACTAGAGTATGCTTCGATTCCAATCCTACTCCCCCAACTCCCCATAAATACACACCATTCACAGTTCTTTTGGGTGAAAAGGACACAGCTTATTTTATTAAATAACATTTGGCATTACCTTATTCTTCATTAAGTCCAAAAAACATACCAACATAAAATTAATAAAACTTTGATATCTTTGTAAAACCAATAGCTGCTGAAGGCTTCATATAACATTTCACAATAGTTACAATAACGTTCCAATCCCTTCTTAATATATAATATAAGGCTACTCCTCCTCCTCCTACTTCCTCACTTATGGTGCCTCCTTGCCCCTAAGCCTCACCCCAGGTCTATCCAACCAACCTCACTTTACCTTCCAGCCCCCCTTTTGGCTACCCAGTAGGGCAGCCCCACTATGCCAAAGCTGTGACATACTAAACCACCCCCCATCTCCACAGGGTGGGAGGGGGGTTGTCTTTAGCCATGCCGTCCAATAGGTAATGTGAATTCCCGCACTTTCTCTGCACTACTTATAGCCTAAGCCCTGACCCCTTTTTCTGCTATCCCCACAATACAACTCCCATCATACCCTTAACCTTTTCTCTACTCCCACCTCTGTCATGTGCCCCCTCCGCTCCACCTGTCTCAGTCTCACTATTGGGCTTCTTTACTCTTTTGTTACTAAATATCATGTTACCTTGGCACAAGATGTACAGATGCCCACCATTCGACAGAAAGGAGCAGAATACAGATTTCAGTAGGAGTGGCTTTTCTGTATCCTGTTTTTTTCCTATTTCTGTTTATTCTAAAAGGTGTTTTCCTGATTTCATTTTAGTCATGTACCATTGGCTTGAGAATCTGAAAGAAACATTTACTTTGGTGAAAAATGATTTATTCATTGAGTGCAGAAAAAAATGAAACCTGGAACTGTGTGTGTGAAGTGAATGAAGCACCATGAAGTCTGCAGGTCCTAATAACTTACTTTGCCCGCAGGGCTCCATAAGAACAAGGAGAGTGAACGCCTCAGATATATGATGTAAATTTGACAGGTTCCAGCTCGCTATTTCTCTCTCCTGGCAGGAAGGATATGGCCTTTTTTAAGAACCCAAAAGTGAGCAGCCACACAGTGTGAGAAAGACTCTTTGGTAAGGAAATCAAAATGGCTGTTTTCTTTGTGGATGCAAAGATGGGTGTGGCACAACAGGGTACAAATTCCCTTCTCATTATTACATTAACTATTATACAGCACAGATAGTTCTGCAATGGTGTCTCTGGGGTGGAAGAAGAGGTGTATCTAGAGGGCACTGGGGTCATAGTTACATATAGTTACATAGTTAAATTGGGTTGAAAAAAGACAAAGTCCATCAAGTTCAACCCCTCCAAATGAAAACCCAGCATCCATACATACACCCTCCCTACTTTTAATTAAATTCTATATACCCATACCTATACTAACTATAGAGCTTAGTATCACAATAGCCTTTGATATTATGTCTGTCCAAAAAATCATCCAAGCCATTCTTAAAGGCATTAACTGCCATCACAACATCACCCGGCAGTGCATTCCACAACCTCACTGTCCTGACTGTGAAGAACCCCCTACGTTGCTTCAAATGAAAGTTCTTTTCTTCTAGTCTAAAGGGGTGGCCTCTGGTACGGTGATCCACTTTATGGGTAAAAAGGTCCCCTGCCATTTGTCTATAATGTCCTCTAATGTACTTGTAAAGTGTAATCGTGTCCCCTCGCAAGCGCCTTTTTTCAAGAGAAAACAACCCCAACCTTGACAGTCTACCCTCATAATTTAAGTCTTCCGTCCCTCTAACCAATTTAGTTGCACGTCTCTGCACTCTCTCCAGCTCATTTATATCCCTCTTAAGGACTGGAGTCCAAAACTGAACTGCATACTCCAGATGAGGCCTTACCAGGGACCTATAAAGAGGCATAATTATGTTTTCATCCCTTGAGTTAATGCCCTTTTTTATGCAAGACAGAACTTTATTTGCTTTAGTAGCCACAGAATGACACTGCCATGTATAACTTGCATTTATATTATTTTTGCCAAAGTGCATAACCTTGCATTTATCAACATTGAACCTCATTTTCCAGTTTGCTGCCCAGTTTTCCAGTTTAGACAAATCACTCTGCAAAGTGGCAGCATCCTGCATGGAACCTATAGTTCTGCACAATTTAGTCTCATCTGCAAAAATAGAAACAGTACTTTTAATGCCCACCTCCAGGTCATTAATAAACAAGTTGAAAAGCAAGGGACCTAGTACAGAGCCCTGCGGTACTCCACTAACAACACTGGTCCAATTAGAAAATGTTCCATTTACCACCACTCTTTGTACTCTATCTTTTAGCCAGTTCTCTATCCAGGTACAAATACTATGTTCCAGGCCAACATTCCTTAATTTAACCAGTAACCTTTTGTGTGGCACTGTATCAAATGCTTAAGCAAAGTCTAAGTAAATCACATCCACTGCCATCCCAGAATCGAGGTCTCTACTTACATTCTCATAAAAAGAAATTAAGTTAGTCTGGCAAGATCTATTACGCATATAACCATGCTGGCACAAACTCATAGTATTATGATTTGCTATGAAGTCCAGTTTCTTATCCTTTATTAACCTTTCGAAAAGCTATCCTACCACTGACGTCAGACTAACTGGCCTATAGTTTTGAGGCTGAGAACGGGATCCTTTTTTGAATAGAGGCACCACATTAGCAATTTGCCAGTCTCTCGGCACTATGCCAGATCTCAATGAATCCTGAAAAATTAAGTATAGAGGTTTGGCAATCACAGAGCTAAGCTCGCTAATTACCCTGGGATGAATACCATCTGGCCCTGAACTTTTGTTAATCTTAACATGTTCTAGTCTCTTTTGAATTTCTTCATGTGTGAACCATGCATCATTAGTTGTATTACTAGAATTTGGACTGTTAAGAAGGAAACCTTCACTTACTGATTCCTCATTTGTGTAGACAGATGAAAAATATGAGTTCAGAATCTGCGCTTTTATTTTGTTTTCATCAACCAGCTGACCCCCCTCTGATAGTAAGGGTCCCACCCCTTCCTGCTTCATTTTTTTTACTATTAACATATTTAAAAAATAATTTTGGATTTTCTTTACTGCTTGCTGCAATATCCTTTTCTATAGCAATTTTAGATTGCCTTATAGCTTCTTTGCATGATTTATTGGCCTCCTTGTACCTTATAAATGTCTCGGCTGTACCAGCTAACTTGAAAGCCTTATAAGCACGTTTTTTCTTACCCACCTCAACACCATTGCTTCTATTGAACCAAAAAGGTTTTGCTTTGCAACGACGTTCCTTGCTTACAAGTGGAATATAGTGACAAGTATATTTATTAAGCAGCATTTTAAAGACTTCCCATTTTTGTTCTGTGTTTAACCCTGTGAAAAGCATTTCCCACTTAATATGTTGCAGAGATGCCCTTATACTGTCAAAGTTTGCACGTCTGAAATTTAGTGTTTTAGTTACTCCCTTAAAGAATTGCTTCTGCAACAGAATCTCAAAGGAGACCATGTTATGATCACTATTCCCTAAATGCTCACCCACACAAATGTTAGAGATGAGCTCAGTATTGTTAGTTATTACAAGGTCCAAAAGAGAGTTATTCCTAGTAGGTTCTTGAACGAGCTGGAATAAAAAGTTGTCATTCAGCATATTTACAAACCTACTAGCTTTTTCTGTCTTAGCAACCCCATTACCCCAGTCAATGTCTGGATAACTGAAGTCACCCATAGCAACAACTTGACCCAGCTGTGAAGCCGCTTGTATCTGCAAGAGTAGATGGGCTTCATACTCGACACTTATACAAGGTGGTTTATAGCATACACCAATGATAATTCTTTTTGTTACCTTTTGCTCAGTCAAAATCTCTACCCAGAGTGATTCTACACCCTCACCAGTGCCAGCTATTGTTATTTCTTTAGCGCATGGCTTTAATTCAGGCTTTACATACAAACACACTCCCTCTGTCCCTTCTAAAAAGGGTGTAACCATTTAAATTCACAATCCAGTCACATGTTTCATCCCACCAGGTCTCAGTGATACCAATTATATCATAATTTTTAGAGCATGCAATTAATTTCAGGTCTCCCATTTTACCTGACAAACTCCGTGCATTTGCAGCATACAGCGGAGGTTACTACTTTTACTTTTGAAATTTGCATTACTTAGTGAAGAATTATATGTTAAGTTAGTATTATTCTGTTTTCCTTGTAACAGAGGGACTTTCTTAGCTGGTAAACTGTATGCCCCCCTCACTCCTCCCCCATGACCCCTTACTAACCCCACTGCCCCGTCTTCCCTAGCTTCCCCATAATTCTTTATCTCACCCACCCCCCCTTGCCTAGTTTAAACACTCCTCCAACCTCTTAGCCATTCTTTCCCCTAGCACTGCGGACCCCCTTCCATTGAGGTGCAAACCGTCACGACTGTATAGGTTGTACCCCAATGAGAAATCAGCCCAGTGCTCTAGGAACCCAAACCCTTCCTTCCTGCACCAAGACTTGAGCCACGCATTTAGCTCCCTAAACTCCCGCTGTTTTCCTAAACTTGCAAGTGGCACAGGCAAAATTTCAGAAAAGATGACATTGGAAGACCTTTCCTTGATCTTAGAGCCTAGATCCCTGAAATCATTCTTTAAGGTCTTCCATCTACCATTTATTTTGTCATTAGTACTGATATGCACTAAGACAGCTGGGTCATGCCCAGCCCCACCCAATAATTTGTCTATCCGATCAACCACATGCCGAACCCTGGGTCCGCTGCAAAAAATCTTCAAAAAGTCCTGGTGCACTCTGATCCCCATCCACTTCCTGTTCCTCCTCCACCCTGCCCATATCCCTCCTTTGCCCTGCCCACTCCCAGCCTGACTCTGCCCACTCCCATCTGGCTTGCCCCCCTTCCTCGCCACAGGTAAGAGAGCAGCTGTGTAGGAGGAAGCAGACCCCACAGTCTGGGCCCCTCTGTTCCCCATTCCCCCCTGCGAACGGAGGGATCTGCTTCCTCTGCAGTTAGGCCACTGTGTGCAAGGGATTATTCAGGTGCTGTACATCCCTGACCTATAGAACTTATACTCTAAATTCCTATTGCCTGATGAAGAAGGGAATTAAGTTATTGGTCAAGGTTACAAGACCTTTACAGCATTTAACAGAAATCATACCAAGGGCCCCCTAAGCCACAGAAAAGTCAATTAACTACTAAATCATAGCTTTTCACTCTCACGCCAACAAAAACACTTGTATCTGGGGGTTTTTATTGTGCTTCATGGACTATCTGCTAGTTGAAGGTTAAATGTCTCCAGTGTATATTGTTGGCAGTTTCATTTATGCTGATGAATTATTTAACATTTCGCTGTAATTATTCTTTATGTCTACTTACATTTTTTGGAGTGTTATAGTTAGTTCTATCAAAGTCACTGTAAGTGTACCAAAGAGTTTGATCGTATTGAAGTACAATATTTGTTCTGGAACAAAGCAGCCCTTCAGAATCAGCAGTAGCAGAACATTAAATGTCGGCCCGCCATGATTATCTCAAAGACAAAGTTGCTCCAAAAATGGATTTAGCAATTACTGTAAATATGCCAGAGACCCATGTCTGCAACATACAGAAGAACAGATAATGTTACAGGTCTGCAAATTTGAAAAATGACTATAAGGTTATGCACCCACAGATTTAAATCTTTTTATTAATGTGCCGCTGTACCCTACACGCAGTAGTAGCATCTTGATTGTGTGGGGAAAAGACAGCTTATTCAGTGTATGGAAAGGATTGTTGGCCAAATAATAGCTGAAGGGTAAATGGAGTAAATGGAGTTTGCTATATTGCAAGGGGTGATTGCATCAAATGTGCTGCTGCTACAGTTCTAGTCTGCCCAATGTCTGGGTCCGTTCTGTGACTGGTTGGTGCATGGAGTTGCTACTTTATAAAAGAATGCAGTGCAGTAGAGAGAAAACCAGTAAACAAATATGTGGATTAAAGTCTGACATGTCAGCATCTCTTGGGTTTCCCAGTCTGCTAGGGGAGGAAGCCATGGGGGGCATGGGGTGCAGGTTTGGCAACATAATCGGAAGTTAGGGAATATAGGGAGACACAGGCAGGAAAGAGTAGAATCCCACTCATTTTCCCTAATCCCTTTTGATGTTATTATTGAGCTAGAAGTTTTCAAATCATGTTTTATTTCTGTCACAGCTTATAGCGGAATACTTGCCAGTGTTGGACTTAAAGCCCAGGTTTATATGGCTGATAGTCAACAATTAAACATTGGTCTTGGGCATTGTGCCTTGGCTTAGGTGGCCCATTTGGCAGGTGTCACTTCAGCATTATTCTTTGGCAAGAATTCCTGAAGGAGTCATTGTTAAATGTTAAATGATTAACTGTTTGTCTAAACTATGGTTTGTACTAATTTATAAAGCTATGGCCTTTTATTCCCATATTGGATTTAACATTGGCCATGGATTAAATAAAATGAAAACCAAAGTAAAAAAAAATTGTGAAATAAATTGTCATAACATTTTAAAACATGTTTGTAGAAGAAATGAGACACTTGCTACTGTTGTTTATCAGTTCCAGGATTGTCCTGCTAACACTTTTGGATCTGTTTGTGCACATCAGAATGAAAAACAAACATTGTTATTTTGTTGGAAATGTGACACGACATCAAGGTATTTTCCTTTTCCTCAGAAATAAATATTTGAAAAACTTTTGCAATTAACTCCCCAGGGATGCCACTTGTGCATCATTATCAAACCTTAGCATTTTCCTTAGGTAGATTCAGTTCTTCTGTATTTGTTAAGATAATTATAAAGCACATGTATTCCCTGTATTGTAATTGGCAACATGTAATTACTGATAATCATTGTTTAGCCGCAACATTGTGTCTCTGAATGCTAAGTCCCTGGGTGCCATTTTCAGTTGGTCACTAGATACCCAGTACACTTGTTTGTCTGCGCATATTGTATTCACGTTGTCATTTCTCTCTATATTCCAATTCCACCTCCAGTCAGTTCAAAAGAGAGATAGAGACCATCAATACTTTGGCATTTAAATGTTTTATTCATTTTGTCTTTTGCTGCTGCTCCTTCTTGCAGAATATTTTTGCACTTTATAAATAAAACATATACAGAATAAACAGTTTATTATTTCCACAAATTTAATACATACCTGTTGAGACTGCTTGAAAATGCATGTAAACATATTTACATTTTCTGGAGTTATGTTGCTCTAGGTTTCAGTATTTGTGGTAACACTTTAAAGTAGTCCAGAGGAGGATGCAGCCTAAACTGGGCTTCTATATATATATATATATACATATATATATATATATATATATATATATATATATATATATATATATACATATATATATATATATATATATATATATATAGATACATATATATATATACATATATATATATATATATACATATATATATATATATATATATATATATATATATATATATATATATATATGGAGAGATGGTGGAGAATATGTAATGGTAATTGAATGTGAGTGGTAGAGGGGAAAATATATAGGGGAATTTGCATGTGCACTTTTTAGTCTAAGACAACCTTTATCTGCCATCTGCCATCAGCCCATATAGTAAATGCATAGGAGCAAATTCACTAAGATTCGAAGTTGCGCCAGGCGCAACTTTGCCGCACTTCGCCAGGCGTAGTTTCGCCAGCGCTCCGCAAATTCACTAAAATCCGAAGTTGCGCACAGGGGTAGCGTAAGTTTGCAAAGTTGCGCTAGGGTTGATTCGCCAAGCGAAGCGAAGTTTCGCTAGCGATGGTTCATTTGCATACGGCGCCAAGTTCAAATTTCAATAGAGGAACACGTATCAGCACTACAAATGCCTAGAAAACCTTCAAATCAGCAAATAAAAATTTTATTTTGCCCTACACATGTGCCCACTGTCTAGTTAAGTTGCCATGAGTCAGGAAATGTAGGGGGGAAGGAGGGGAGCCCCAAAAAGATTTTTCGATCTTTTTTAGCCTATCACCCATAATGTAGAAAACACGCCAGCGTTTTTTGAGACTTAGAAAAAAATTTGACTTTTTTTGAAGCAATCCCTATCTACTCTATTGCGCTTCGCCTGGTCTGAGGTGGTGAAGGAAGTCTAGCGTAAAAGGTAGCGTTCAGTACACTGCGTTAGTGAATTTGCGTAGTTACGTCCGTAGCAAAAATTCGCCAGACGTAAGGGTGCGAAGTAACACTAGCGAATCTACGCCAGCGTTCTTTAGTGAATTTGCGAAGTAACGAAAATGCCCAACGCTAGCAAATTGACGCTAGCGTTCGGCGCTTCGGCGCTTAGTGAATTTGCCCCATAGTGTTTTGGTGTGTATCTGCAGGGAAAGGTTTCAACCACATTTATAATGGAACAGATATCACAACACTGCACAACTGCAGCTGTTTTGCACTTTCAAACTGTCTTGGTAGCTATACAGAAGCACAAACACTTTGGGGTAGATTTATTAAGGTTAAAATGATAAATTCAAATTTGAGATGTACCTCATCTCGACCCTGGAAACAGTTCTAATTCAAATATTCGCCACCTAAAACCTGCCGAGTTCACGCACACATGACACCCCATAGGGGCAAATTTACTTACCTTCGAAGTTGCGCCAGCATTGGCTTCGCCGCACTTCGCCAGGCAAAGTTGCGCAAGGGGTGCCACTAATTCACTAAAATCCGAAATTGCGCTCAGGGAGATGAAAGGTAGCGAAGTTGCGTTATCGTTACTTCGTCAAGCAAAGCGAAGTTACGCTAACGATGCCTAATTTGCATATGGCGCCTAGTTAAAGTACAATGGACGTATATGTAGCAGCAAATACATTATTATATTTTGACCTATACATGTGCCCACTGTATAGTTTAAGTGCCATATGTTAGGAAATGTAGGGGGAAAGGAGGGTACCCCCCAAAAAAAATTTACAATCTTTTTCAGCCTATCATCCTTAAAAAAGTAAAAGACACCAGCGTTTTTTGGTACTTAGAAAAAATGTAAACTTTTTTTGAAGCAAGCCCTATCTACTCTATTGCATTTCGCCTGATATGAGGTGGTGAAGGCAGGTCTGGCGCAAGAGGTAACGTTCAGTAAAATCTGCAAGTTAGTGAATTAGCGTAGTTACGTCCCTTCTCCATAGTGCAACTTTGCCTAGCATAAGGGAGCGAAGTAGCGCTAGAGTAGGTCCACTTCACTGGCGAATTTACGCCAGCACCTGTTAGTAAATCAGCGAAGTAACAAAATGACGTCACTCTGGCGAATTTTCGCTAGCGTTAGCAACTTCGCCCTTTAGTAAATTTACCCTATAGACTCCAACAGGAGGAAAAAAAAATGTATGATGCACAAAAGTCGATTTTTTTTTTCCGGAGGAAAACTCGGTTCAAGTTCTATTCGAGTTTTCGAGTCAGGGCAATTCGATCGAATTTTAGACATATATTTTTTTCATAAATAACATCATTCGAATAGTGAATAGAAAAAAAAATCACATTGCTCTAAAATTCGACCTTTGAGAAGTAAAGCCTAACTAAAGAAGTAGCTAGAAATGTTGTACATTATGTTTTGTGCTTCTGTACCAGCCCAAGGCAACCACAGCCCTTTAGCAGTAAAGATCTGTGTCTCCAAAGATGCCCTAGTAGCTCCCCATTTTCTTTTGTGCTGATTCACTGCACATGCTCTGTGCTGCTGTCACTTACTCAGCTCACAATATACAGTACACATAGAATATAAATGTCACAATATTAGACTGATTAGTATTTAATACAGATAATTACTACATAGCAGCACAGAAACCAGTGCAATTAGCATCAGAGTTTAATCAGTCCTGTAGCATCAGCTTATATTACAGACCAACCTCATTTTCTGCTTGATAATTGGTGACGACCCCTAAGTTTAGTTTCTCAACAGCTGCTCAGAGCCCACTGGGCATGTGAGTGTCACAGGCACTTTCCGAGATGGTGAATCAGCCTTGTGGTATCCGCTTATATTACAGACCAACCTCATTTTCTGCTTGATATTTTACAACAACCCCTAAGCTCAGCTTCTCAACAGCTGGTCAGAGCCCACTGAGCATGTGAGTGTCACAGACACTTTCCAGGATGGTTCCCCCCCCCGTGACAAGTTTGAAGTCCTGGATCATTGCTGCTATTGAGAAGCTGAAACTTTAGGATGGTGCAATACATTCAGTATATAAAATATGGCATTTTAAGTCATGTTTATTTTTAGGGTTTAATTCTCCTTTAAACTGACCTTGGAATATTACAACTTCTCTCATGTTTAAAATGGCGGGAGCAGATGTAGAACACTACAAAATCTCTTTGATTTTTTTTTACATACATTTTACTATAGGCACATGAAACTGAAATCCTTATATCCTTGTCCAGATAACCACCCTTGGACTGACTTGTTCATGTAATGATGCTCTCATGGATATGAATGATAATCTGTCCGTGAGCGGTTACCTAAACAAAGTTACAGATGGATTACAAAGCTGACCAACCCAAAGGGGATCAGTCAAACCAAAACAACAAGGTACCATGCAGAGCCAATTCAGGAGCTTGTTGTTGCACCTTCTTCCTCAGTCCAAGTACAGGTATGGGACCTGTTATCCAGAATGCTTGGGACCTGGGGTTTTCCGGATAATGGATCTTTCCGTAATTTGGGTCTTCGTGCCTTAAGTCTACTAGAAATTCATTTAAACATTAAATAAACCCAATAGGCTGGATTTGCTTCCAATAAGGATTAATTATATCTTAGTTGGGATCAAGTACAAGCTATTGTTTTATTATTACAGAGAAAAAGGAGTCTATGGGAGACAGCCATTCCGTAATTCAGAGCTTTCTGGATATCAGGTTTCCGGATAAGGGATCCTATACCTGTACCTGTAGTAGGAAATGTCTATTGTACTGCTTTCCTTTAAAAAGTCATATTTCCAATATTTCCTTTTCCGTATTACTTACAGTTTCAAATGCTCTGTTGGAGCTCTAGTAAGTTTTCCTGGAGGTGGGTACTTAGTACAAGTAGCAATGTGACCAAATAGACTTGGGGGGCTTTATATTGGTGTCATCTGGACAAATTACAGAACAGGTGGCTGATTGGATCATATGTTATATTATGTCTAAGACATAATATAACATAATTCTAATAGAAACAAAATAATTTCTGCTAAAATACCCAAGTAAAACTTTTCTTTTCAGCTTTTTTTTTATCATGTTTTCAATGTAAGGTAGAGAAAATTCCCTGGACATGAGAATATAGACACTTCTCCATAGCATCTCTACTGGGATTTTAAATATCCTTGCCAATGTTTTTTTAGTAGCTCATAACATCAGTATGCATGAAAACTAGTCATTGTGCATTACATATGGCTCTAAATTATGTTATGGAAATTAGAAATGAGATAGCTCCATTAAAAGTACAGAAAAAGTGGAAAAACCTCTCTTTTATACACACATTCCCTACTTGCAAATCCACCGGCAGTATTTCATTTACAAATGCACCAGTTCATTAAATGAAATCTATTTACAGAACATAATGACCATCAAAAATACATATGGTACATAGAGCTTGCTGACAGTTCCAGTTCAGCCATGAGACAACTCATTCAATTTATTGTAATTTAAAATTGAACCGTATACAGCAATGTTAGTTGCAGAATAGTGATGGGCGAATAAATTCGTCAGGCATGGATTTGTGGCGAATTTCCACATTTTGCCACCCATAAATAAATTTTTGAAACTGCGGCAAAAATTGTTGCGCATAAAATTTGCAGCGCCCATAAAAATTGACGCGCATCAAAATTATTCGGACGCCCATTGACTTTATTGCATTGGGACAAAATAGTCGTGCAAATAAAAAATTGGTGCTCACGTCAAAATTGACGCATGTCAAAATTATTTTGACACCCGTTGACTTCAATGTGTTTTGCTAATTCTTTGCTGTTTCGCATTTTTTTCCACCATTTTGTGAATTTTTGAAGCGGAAGAGATTCGTCCATCACTAAGAACCTTGTTTCACTATAATCAGCCTCTGGTCAATTTTTTCCATAGGGCTGCAAAAGAACAAAGCCAAATCAGGCATGTGTTGCAGATAATATATTTAAAGGAATAGTAACACCAACATATTTAAATGTTTTAAAGTAATGAAAATATCATGTAGTGTTGCCCTGCACTGGTAAAACTGATCTGTTAGCTTCAAAAACACTACTATATTTCATATAAACAAGCTGCTGTGCAGCAATGGTAGAAACTAAAAAAAGGCTATATGGCACAGGTAATGGATAACAGACAATACTATTATGTTCTACAAAGCTTATCTGTTGTGTAACCTGAACCTTTTCTCCTTTGAATGGCTGCCTCCATTGTTACACAGCAGTTTATTTATATAAACAATAGTAGTGTTTCTGAAGCAAACACAGCAGTTTTACCAGTGCAGGGCAACACTGCATTATATTTGTATTACTTTAAAACATTTTAATTTTTTTGATGTTACTGTTCCTTTAAGGGAGGGTTTCTACCAAAAAAAAAATTGTTTGTTTTTGCATAATGAAAGAAAATATAGTTCAATTATAGTTCTTATACTTGTAAATACAAAAGTATATTAAAGATCCATAACATACATATTGCCATGCGGGAAACATGTCTTATGCACATCAGCCTTTTTGTCTTTAGCTTAAATTGAGAGAAAAACAACAGGCATCAACATGTTCTTGAATACATGTTACACTTGCTTTCTGTGATTTTCTAGGAAAAAATCATGATTGGCCATTCATGTAATCACTATGGATCGCTTCCAATTATAGTAAATCGGAATCACGATGACTATGGCACACAATAAGGAATATTACATGATAATGTACCCAATACAACAATAATCACAACTGTGTGTTGCACAAGTACATTCCCATTAACCATAACCATAAGAAATCCATATTGATAACCTGTGGTTTGCCATGATGATATTTCCAAGAAATCACAATTATTAAAGCCCCTAGTGTGACATGAACTTAAATGGTTGATGACAGAATGTAAGGTACAATGGTTTTAATTTTCATTTGCAGCTTCTTCTTCAATCTGTATTTGTAACATAGCTACTAAACTCTCGAGTAACAAAATACCCAAGATTTTTGCACGTTATCACTGACCCTAATGTTAATAGGTACTACTATTGTTATAGTAGGAAGGCCATCTCCCATAGACCCTATTTTAATCAAATCATTCAAATTTTAAAAAAATATTTCCTTTTTTTTCTGTAATAATAATACAGTGTATTGAACTTTATCCTAATCCTTATTGGAGGCAAAACTATCCTATTGGGTTTATTTCATGTTTAAATTATTTTTTTGTTTTTTTGTAAACTTTTTTTTTTGTAAACAAATTACAGAAAGACCCCTTATACAGAACCTTTACCCTATTGCACAATGTTGATAGCAGCAACTGACATAGGGATGTTAAAGGGACACCTTTGTTCAATATGAGTTAAGTGAACATGGCTTGAGCAGAACATCCTTTTTGCCTTCTGTCTTAATCACAAATAACTTAAACTAACAAACTAATTAGCGAAACGTGAATTTTGATGCTGGCGAAAATTCCAACGTCGGCGACTTTTGACGCACATTAAAGTCCAAATTGAAGCTGGCATCGGAATTGTCGCCGACGTCAAAACAATCACATGCTTAATCACTTGCATCCAGGGCATAACTGCATTCTGTTCTTTACACCAGTGCAGAGAACACCACTCACAAGCACAAAGTAACACTGTATTAGGAAGCCAGATTTGGGGGGTGCATATGCGCTTCGTCCATCCTTCCCCTTGTGAATACAGCACTACCAGATACAGACAGTACTGTATTTATCTGGAAAGCTCTGGAACTCTCAGACCTGTATCTGTGGGCACTCACTGCTGTGGATGGCGCAAAAGGTAAAATATATGGAGCTTGTACCTTATCTTAAAGAGATCTGCAAGTTCTGAATAAAAACGTCATCAACAGATGATTTATATCATAGCGGCAAGTCACCTCTCAGAGAATATGAGCAAATTAGCAGCTACATTTCAAAAGGCAGTAAGGATTGTGTGGCAGGAAATAATGCAGGTTCTAAATGTATCAGATGTGGAAGTAAAAGACACACCAAGGGGGTTATTTATTAAGGTCCGAATGCCAAAAATCTGGAAAATTCAAGGGTTTTTTTACTAAAAAATCAGAATTTTAAATAGGGAAAAAAACTGAATTTTTTTGAGATTTATCATACCCTGAGGATGAATCCCAAAATTAGAATCCCAAAATCCGGCATCTCAGACCTAGTGAGGTTGTATATAAGTCAATGGAAGAGGTCGCTGTCCTATTTGAAAGTTTCTGTGGTCTGTGCTGGAATTAGCCCAAATATCCGTCTGTTTTGGACTTTTTGGGCAAAAATCCAACAAATCTAGCAATTTGGGAAAATAAACTCTGGAAAAATCCTACGATTCAGAGTTTTGCTCGATTTTATTGAGTTTGTCCAAGATCAGATTAAATTGTGCTTTTCTAGTTGAAAAAATAAGGTCAGACCTTTTTTATATAAAAACTCAGAAAAAATTCAGATTTTGATAAATAACCCCCCAAGTCTTGGGAAAGAATATCTTGAGTGGTATAAAAAGTGATGACTTTACTCAGTGATCCATGGTAGTGGTGGGCGAATAAATTTGGCAGGCGCAAATTATCGGTGATTTACTGCATTTCACCACCGGTGAATAAATTTGTGAAACTGCTGATAAAATTCGCCGGCGAAAAATCCACTGCGTTGAAAAAATGTGGACACGCGTTAGAATAGTTGCGTGCATAAAAATTTAAATCAAGATTATTCGGACGCCAATTGACTTTAATGCATTTGGACAAAATAGGCGTGCATATAAAAATTGTCATGGGCATCGTAATTGACGCGTGTCAAAACAATTTTGACGCCCATTGACTTCAATGCTTTTTGCATATGTTTCGCGGTTTCGCGAATTTCGCTGGAAGTTCGCAAATTTTTCAGTGAATAAAACCGGGACAAATTCGCCCATCACTAATCCATGGAGTTGGAGTGCTGATGTGCACTCTCTTCTAATGTATGAAGGAGAGGTTGGGGCTGTGCTTGGCTTATTAGGCATATGCAGACTGCAGAAAGGTTTGGTTAATCTTTCCTGCAATTCTATTGTACACACCTTTTGACTGTGTATTGTGGCAGAATCAACAGGCTATGTGGCATTTACTGCTCTACATTGTTACTTTTTTACCTTTTCACTTATACAAAATGCAACTCCCGGTATTTTAGAATGACAAGTTATTTGCTGAGAGGTTTACTTGAGTTCTACTAAGGTGTGTCTTCCATGCAACCTCCCTCTTTGTGCCCTTCAGGTAAGAAGGTGAAGACAGGCAATTTCTTATAACTGCTTCAGAGCTCCTTATTGGCTGGCTGTGTTTGTCTATCACAGCCCCCTTAAATGATGCGGCATACATAAGTGATCACCTTAAAATGTGCAGAACAGTCATAAGAGAAACAAACTTTTCTATTTTTCCATGCCGATCTGAACGTCCTATTCTCTTATACTTTCCTGCAGTTTTTCTTTTTTTCTTCCAGCAGTGTTGTAACTTTAACCTACCTAGATGTCACAAACAATTTAGCTTTCTTTTTCTTTTCTTTTTTTTTTGTTGTATTGCTACATGGTTTAAATACATGTTGTTACCTGGAATCACTGTTGTTCTTTACCATGCTATCCGACAAACACTGTCTCAGCCTTTCCATGAGTTAAAGGTTTAACCTTTTCATTCTTTTGAATTTTCTTGTTTATTCCCCATTCTCCCTCCTTTATTCTGAGTTTGCTATTGTGTTCTCCTTATCTCTGCTATTTATCTGTTTAGAGTGGACTAGAGACCAGATCCTGGATTTAAAAACACATGAAAGGTGAGTGGAACTATAACTAAATTCAGTGTTTGTCACATTGCTTAACTACCGAGTTAAACTGTAGTCCAATCGCTTATAGAAAGTGGAAGCCCCACATTTGAATGTTTTAGTGGCCACTGATCAGAATATGCCATTTTGGAATGAACTCAGCCCACAGGTTCTTGCCGTTTTTTTTACATGTTTGTATGGATCTGGTACACTGGTGCTTTAAGTAAAGCTGTAGCAGTAATTCCCATTGTACTTCTTTGAGCTTGCAATATATTTCAATGTATGTGAGCATGTAAGTATGAGTGTATGTGTCCTGATGCATTTACAGTATATACTGTATGTCTGTTCTAGTAAAAGTGGCAGATATTTGAACATGGGCATGGGGTAACACGTATGTTTGTGTCCGTGGCTGCATCTGTTTACATTTAGCTATCTCTTGACAAAGGTCCAGATATAACTTTGCACAAACATATATGTTTTTATGTGTGTTAATTAAGTGCATCTGTTTATGCTGATATAACATCTTAATGTTTGTAATAATAAGCAAATGCATGAAAGATAATATATTTGGAGGACGAGTCAAATCTGACCTGTTCCATGTCTGCAGAGCTGAGCAAAATATTTACAATATGCTGAGTGCCCCACTCATGGTGCATAAAAAGTGCCAACTTCCACCAAATTTGCAACAGAGAGCATAGCTACTCCTCTGAATCTGCAAAGAGCATGGTAGAGATTTCCTAGCACGACACAAAGCAATTACAGAGGAGCACAGCTTCTATAACTGTATTACATTTTGGTCGTACCCTCTGAAATAACCACACTTTAACATTTAAATGTATTGGTTCAATAACACATAGCAACCAATCAGAGCCCTTTACCTTGTAACTACAGCATACTGGTACTTAATCATTGCAGAATTTGCTCAGGTTATTTTCTAACCTACATGGACAGTATGAGAATAATACATTGCTTATTACTGTACAGTTTTTCTCAGAAAGTAGCAGCATGTTCTTCTGTCCGTTAATTCTCAGGGCATAGTTATTCAGTGGGTGAAAGTAGGTTAAGGGTTTGGTAGTTCAACTACAGCTAGACAGACAAATAGTGATAGATGCTGTTTTTCATGTAATATGGTCATCTGAACACATAATAGCAATAGATCTGCGTTTTGTAACCATTGGTGTAGACTAATGACATCTAACTTTGGTTTGCAAAAAGTCCCACTGCCTTTCTTGTACAATGACAGGAAAAACAGGGCATTTCGGATCTTATTTCAATGTGTGTTTCAAATGCAAGTTTGTTAGAGATCTATAGAAATATCAGTAACTAAAGGAAAATATTCTCCTTTCAATGAGTATGGTTATCTTCCATCCCCATGACCTTTTAAAATACATACTGGTTTGCCTACATATTGCTCTCCACTGAAGAGGTAAATCTGAATAATCCTAATAAATCATAATACTCTCAACACACTTTGCACTTGGCACCACGAGACAGGTGTTAATTCCAGGACTTTCTTGCTTCTGTGCCCCCTGTACTTTGCATATTACATAATTGCATTAAAGTACAAATGTGAGATATTACTGGTTTACATATATTCTTCATTGATTTCAAGATATCCCTACCAGCAAAGGAATTTGTAAATCAACCAAAAAAACACAGTGGGAATTCTCTATTTCACCAGATCTTTAGCTCTTTAAGATGATCTTACCCTTGAGCTATTTTTGTTCATTGCAAGTCCACTTTATTTCAGTGTGCTGAGTGTTGATGCCATGGGAGCTGTTTGCACATGGAAGGCTCGTTGCAACCTGTCCTGAAAAAGCAAAGAAAGAAAAGGTATTTCAATTAGACGTGCCTTACCTGGAGGAATTCAGGTGTATTCAGCTCCAAATATGGGGATTGGAAGACAACCAGCATCAACAAGCCCTGACAGATTTAGGGAGAGGCAGAAACACTAGCAGGCAGCAAACTTGTTCAGGATTTGAAATATTGTCTAATCACAAAGGGTCTAGTGTACCACAACTAACCACAGCTAATGTCTATAAAGTTTTGGGGTTATTTGGGGGGGGGGGATATAATGCTATTAGGGGGAAACCTTTAGAGCTACTAGTTGTGTCCTTTAGAACTGAACATATATTTAATCCACACATTTTGCAGGTATAATTGCTTGCTGCATGCATCCATGCAGCTACTTGATAGACCTGAACTGGTTCTCAGTAAGGCATTTGGCATGTTTAAATGGAGTGAGATTTAGAACAATCCGGAAAGTTCCTCTCATAATAACTGCCCATATATACAGTAATTAACTACCTACTGTCAGTCAAACAAGAGTGTTTGCCAATTTTCTGTAATTCTCAGCCTTTTTTTCTTACAACTTTCTATGCAACATTTACTAATTTAAATGTTCACTGTTTTGGCAGATGTTTATTTAATTGTGGTCCATGATGTCTTTTGGTTTGGTCTGGATTGTGGTCAGTTGTAGTGATGGGCAAATAAATTCGACTGGCACCAATTTGCGGTCAATTTCCGCGTTCCGTTGCCACCAAAAAATAAAATTTTTGACGCATGTATGAAAAGTCACTATTCGGACACCCATTGGCTTTAAAATCAAAATTAACGTGATTGACTTTTCGGATGCGCGTCCAAAACTGACGCCACCATCGATTTTCGAGTTTCACAAACTTTTGCAAATATTTTGCTGTTTCGGGAATTTCGCTGGAAATTCACAAATTTCTCGGCGAATTGAAACGGGAGAGATTCGCCCATCTCTAGTAAGTTGCCATATTGCTGCTTATGTACAGGTGTCAACCTAACTAATACATCAGAGCTGATCTTACCCTGGACTGAGGCAAACAAAGTCATTCTATTAGAAGTCAATCATTACAAAATGACCAGAAATTTTTCTGTTAATGTAGCAACTTGTGTGCCACAGATTATTTTTTTTTTCTCTGACTATAACTTCAACTTTAAAGTTGTGCCTAAAGTTCTTGTCACTGGATGGGAATTTGCAGAGAACAATTACAGTCTAGAGAGTTAAATCCTCATTCCATTTTGGACAGTAAAAGACCTGCAGTAAAGGGCATGTATCAAAAAAGTAGAGAAATGAGTATTAGTATTAGCATCTCATTAGCATGTGTTCACTGACCATATGACATTTTCATATGGTTTTAGGAAAAATGATCTGCACTGGCTCATCCAAACAGATGATTTTGGAGCAGATTGCTTGGACCCTGGCAATGGCCCCATGAAGGCAGACTATTGGGTATATTTGTTAAGTATGTGGCATTGAAATACACCAGGCATTACCACTATAACACAAAGGTTATCCCTTTATAATAGATTATTGCTGTGATCTCTATAGAAGCCATACAGGTAAGCATAGCAACTAAGCTTTATGTAAAACATTTTGCATTAGTATCTGTGGTGCTTTTAGGCATAAAAAAATTGTAAACACGTTTATAAGACCTGTAGAATTTTATGTGATAATGCATGTTTACATCTTTAGCCGTATTATACAGTAGAGGGAAGATACATCCTCCCTATCTAAAGCTGAAAAGATGGGGAAATGTGGGTTATCAAATGTGTGCAGCTAGTCAGGGGTTGGATTGGGGTTCTGAGAGTTTGTAGTTAACCTACAGCTAGAAGACAGTAGGTGTGTTATTCCTAGTCTTTCTGGAAAACTGGAGGTTTGCCAGTGATAGAATAATTAATACAATATGTTCCTAAAAACATATGAATGTTCACTATGGCTCAATGAATGCAAGCTATTAAGATGCTGTTATATGAGAATGTTAGTACAGGCATGGGATCCTTTATCCAGAAACCTCAGAATTACAGAATGGCCATCCCCCATAGATTCCATTTTATCCAGATAATCCAAATTTTTTAAAAAGTTTTAGTTTTTCTCTCTAATAATAATAATACCGTACCTAGTACTTGCTCCAAACGTATATATAATGAATCCTTATTGGAAGCAATACAATCCTATTGGGTTTATTTCATGCTTTCATTTTCTAGGTATGAAGTTCCAAATTACGGAAAGCTCTATTATCCGAAATACCCCAGGTCCCAAGCATTCTGGATAACAGGTCCTATACCTGTACTATCTTTTTTTGATGCATGACTGCAGATTTTTGTTGGGCAAAACTCATATCTTTTATGGAAACTAAAATAATGGGGGCAAGAATAGGAATAATTGCTTGATAAAATATTTGCAAACATAGTTTACTAAATTCTACTATTCCCAAGAAAGACTTCAGCCTGATGCAGTAGAGCAGCCCCATTTACATGTAGAAATTCATGGAGAAGAAGAAGGTTCTACAGCTGCTAGTAACAAGGCTTCCATCATTTATTGGAATATAGAAAAAGTTCCCCAATTTAAAAATAATCACAGAATATTTTCCATATGACAGTATAGCCAGGTATGCCCAAATACAATTGATTCCTTTTCATTATAGCTGGCTATGGGATTTAAAAATGATATATTCTGTTGGCCTGAGAGTAAGAAAGGATTTTTTTTCCCTAGGGAATGCTGTAAGTGTTAACATTTTTATATTTAGGTCACACTGAAAAGAAATTTGAAAATGACAATGGATAAAGGTTTTCTGACACGTATCAGTGATTTAGACACATATATAGAAGCAACACCTCTCCATGAACAGAATGTACTGTATATTGTTATAAACTGGTTTTGAGTATTTGCAATATACTTTTTTAGTGGAACATAAAAACACACTCATCGAACATTTGCAGACAGACAATGACAGCCAAAGCTTTTGCTGCTTAAGTAAATATCTCTGTTTATGAGGCTGTTTTGCCAATTTCAGGTCAACGGTATAAAGAAAGATCCACGTGTCCTGCTGTCCTTCATTCCACCGGAGTCTGTCTCATACATAATCAGATTTCAGTAGAGTGAAGCACAAGAGGCATGTAGCAGTCTCAGCACAACCTGCAATTTCCAAACTCAGACAAGATGGTATATACAATGAGAGTGACAGGCCTCTTCTGTAATTCAGATGAACACTTAAACACATTCATTTGACATTAACCTGCTCATTGCATTTGAGAGAGAAAAGAAAATACATTGGAACTGTAAAGATATTATTTATTCAACATTAAAATAATGAATATTTGCTTTGATATTATCTTATATATTTGCAGCAGAACAAAATAAAATAAAGAATTGATCTATGCTTGTCTTCTATCATTGTACCATGTGTTATTTTGTTGTAGCATTCATTGATTTGGTATTTTAAAAAAAATCCCCTCCATTATAATATTATTTGGGTCAACCTAAATCTGGGGGCTAGTGAAACGCCATCAGACATGGACCACTTGCAAACACTGATACAGTCCTCAAAGGACAGAATTTCCACCTAGCTCAAATGATAAAGTAATCCAAAAGAATTTGGGAGCTCTATCAATGTCATATCACTGGCTTTCAAAAATGATAGACCATATTAGTTTGTGTGTGTTCCTTAAAACACCGGCACATCTTATTCCATTGGAATCCAGGTCACAAAGGCATTATAAGAAATGGGGTCCTGTTTCTTCTGCTTCAACTTTTCAGAGGTGACAGTGGTGGTTCTCATATTACCAGATTGTTGGTCAAAACAGTCACAGCCTCTGAGTAAGTGCCACAACAGGGACGAAACGCGTCAGGCCATGTCCTAACATGCTTCAATAAATTTTTGTATTCTTTTACTCGCTGCTTTTGATATTGGTTCTAAGTGTATGCACCCGTGGACTGGGGTGAACTGTGAGTATGTCCTCCTAACTCATACTTTATTTTTGAAATTATATTGACTCTAGTAGTGCTCACAGTGGTTGAATGCACCATATTTCTTTTGCAGTCACAAAGTACTTTATCAGCAGCCTAAGTTTGCTGCATGTATATATCTATATTTCAAAGATTATGCCATAAAATGAATGCAATACATGGCATGCACCAGGATAATGAATCAGTGGTTGGCACAGTTAGGAGGGTTACATTCAGCATTGCATCAGGTCTACTCAATGTGCTCTCTAAGCTTCATGCTCTTGCACACATACAAACAGAAACAGATTGGGACACCTGTACCCCAAAAATCTTATTTCTACCACAAATAACACTAAGGGGGAATTCACAAGAGTGGAGGAAGCATATTTTTGGTGTAAAAGTGGTGTTAAAAGTGGTCAGTTTTATCATATATCTATATGGATGACTTGAGATTGGGATAATTTTATGTAAACCTGAAATAAGTCCAGATGCAATGCAATATGGGAACCTCAAAAATATCAAAAAGATAAAGCGGTGGGCAGCTGAGGAATGCTATTATCACTGTATAAATGCAAAGCTGGTTAAATCATCAGAACAGTTATGTATTTTTTTTAAAATAAAGTAAAGAAGGACACTATCTGCAGTCTGTACGCTCTACCTTTAATGTGGTTTATCATCCAGGGACTCCCCGTTTTCTCCCACACTCCAGATATTTGATACATGGTATTAAAAATGTATATGAATTTTATTTGTTTAATGTTCAGGACTACCATCTGACGAATTTCTGATACACGGTGCATAATACTTGAGAATGCATAAGAACTTAAATAGTTTTATGCTTAGAACTACCCTTTCTCTAGAAGAGATTGCCCAGAGCACAACAAGCTTACCAGTAAAGTTAATATCCTGGATATATAGATCTGTCTGTGAATTCTGCACATTGCTGCATTAAGCTCATACAAAAAGTGAAGAGCCAGCATTATTTGGGTAAATATAATACTGCATTAAGAGACTAATTAAAATATTGCTGCACAGTGCATTTTAATATGCCTCTAACAACTGTACAAATCATATGAAACAGACAATACGAGTAAAAATACTACTCATATCCCAGCTTATTTAAAAAAAAAGAATGTGTAAAGAGGTTGTGGTGCTTTTTTTTGATTACAGTAATTTCAGATAATGTCCTCCAGCAAGCTCCCATATTCTAAAGCTTTGAACACACTAACCTGGCCATAAATCCACCTGTGTTTTTTATGAAACAAGTAGATTTCTGATTGGAAACTGCTTTGACTTCAGCCATGGTATCTAAATATGTATAATATGAATGGCCAGATGGAGGTCCGCACTCACAGGCATGATTTAGTCTTTCAGGCGACTGCCAAAAGACTAAAGTCACTAGTTAATTTGAGCCACTAGGTTGGTAGCCACTATCTGTACTTCACCTTACAGATCTAGTTGATCTGGCCCTGTTTAATAGGCTCACCAGTCACCTTATTTTCATTGATTCTAAGCACTATACATTCCTTATGGTGGATGTGGTAAAGCAAACTTGAAGTTAAAATCACAAGCTGGTGAGACACATAAAAATTGTCACGCCTCAAATTTGGACGCCCATTGACTTTAATGCATTTGGACCAAATAGTCATGCATCTAAAAATTGTTGCTCATGTCAAAATTATTTTGATGCCCATTGACTGCAATGTGTTTCAGAAATATTTTGTGAATTTCGCTGTAAATTCGCCAATTTTTCAACGAAGCGAAACTGCACAGATTCACCCATCACTACTATTTATTCTGTGGTTGGAGAAATGTCATATACAGGGAATAGTGATATGCGGGCTGACACGATACGGGCGGGTTCGGTTCGACCTCGCACTGCTCCTTGCAGATGGCGGGCGGGTTGAGCTCTTCTCCTGCTTTCCCTGCCTGCCACCTTCAAATGCCGGCTTCCGACTTCCGGTTTTATAGTCTCGCGTCTGCTCGCCCCGCCCCTTTTGTGACGTCATTGTGACATCATCGGTGGGACGGGTTGGCGCGGGTCTATAAAAGGCCCCCCGGAAGTGTGGGCGCGGGCTGGAGCAGGGCGGGTTAGGGTTGGGTGCGGGTCAGGAAAATCCTGACCCGCACATCACTAACAGGGAGTCCTCGAGTTACATACACCCTACTTACATACAACTCATACTTATAAAGAGAGGCTATTACAGTAATGTACTGTGGTTTGCTTGGCTTTTATTAGCAATTAGTATTTAGTGTGTGTTGTCTACTGCAGAGCACAGAAAAGAAAAAATGCATATGCACAGAAAGATAAAAATAAATACTATGTTAAGACAAACATCTGTCTTGTTGCATTTAATAAGTAAATATATGTTTAAATTTACATACATATTCAACTTAAAGTCGACCTGTCACCCAGACACAAAAATCTGTACAATAAAAGTCCTTTTCAAATTAAACATGAAATCCAATTTCTATTTTTTATTAAAGCATTCATAGCTGTTGTAAGCTCATTTAAAAATCTCAGCTGTCAATCAAATAATGTCTGCCCCTCCTCTATGCCATGGGCATAGAGGCAGGGCAGACAATTACTTTCACTTTCCATTCAGCACTTCTTAGATGTCACTTCTCTCCACATATTCCCCCGTTCTCTTTACCATTTAATTGTTTAGCCAGGGCATGGGGATGGACATCTGGTCCCCCATTCTGGTGCACAAGCAAGATTCTGAGATGATGCAAGGCTTGTCTTAATAACAGTGTGCACAAAATGGCTGCTGCCTGCTTGCTATAATTTTGAAATCCCAGACTGAAGGAAGCAAGATTCAAATAATTTAATAGTGTAATTAAAGTTCATTTTGCTTGACCAATGTGATAAAATAGGATTTGGAATAATTTTTTGGGGTGACGGGTCCCCTTTAAGAACAAATCTTCAGACCCTATCTTGTACGTAACCTGGAGACTGCCTGTATTCAAGTTAAAAATAACTTTTTAAGTAGCAATCAGATGGTCAAAATCTTTTACTCGTCATGGAAAATCACCACCCAGAGACATCCACATCTTTGTTACCAATTTGCAGTATCATGAATATGAACTGTCCAGTGCAAACTGACACAGACCTGCCACCCTCTGATCAAAAGGAGCAAATCATCTGAACTGAAAAGGTAAAGGACTCAGGCAACACAAAAAAGCTCTCTTTTTGCAATATAAGCAGTGTTTCTATGTAATTATCTACAATTAATTGGTTGATTAAAGGGATTTTATTGTCAAAATGAAACTGCTTTATTTGTGGCTTAAAGACTTTCTCCATACCTCCCAACATTTTGGAAGTAAAAAGAGGGACAAAAATTTTTTTCCCACACGTAGCGCAGCAATTTTTCTGACCACACCCCTTTATGTGGCCACACCCCCTAATTACCATGTTTTTTTTTACAAAATTTGGCAGGTTATGAAAGTTTGAAAATATTTCTCCTTATCTAAACTGTGTGTTTGTGTCTCAAAATTGTTACAAAGTATCTTATTTGCACCTGTGGCTGTTCTGGGCTCTCTGCAAAAAGCCAATTAAGTGAGAAACTTTGTTTCTTTTTCTGGCTGTTCAGTGCATAGAAAAGAGGGACTTTCCAGTACAAATGAGGGACTGCGGGTTGAGCTGTCAAAAGAGGGACTGTCCCTCCGAAAAAGGGACAGTTGGGAGATATGCTTTCTCTACTTGTTATTTGGTGTCGTACAAGCATCCTGTTCTCAGTGTTGTAACTATCATACGGCAGAGAGGGGGGCATTTCTCACTTTAAACTTTGCTTTCTTTAAACTTTTGCACCAGGCCCCTCCTAAGATTTTTTTCAAGTTACATCAATGCATTTTCTGACTCACCTATCTGACATTGCTATAACATTCTATTCTGGGCAGATACATCAATTCTGGCTAAACCCGCTGGTCCTTTTACCCTAGGTGCGGGTTTAGTCACTTTTCCTCCTGAAGAGTGATAATATTCCTGTAGCACCTTCCAGACTGGACCATATTGTCCGTTTCCCTTTCATCCGAATTCTGAAAGTTGAGATTTTTTTTTTTTTGCTCTCTAATCCCTCTAGTGGCTAAACCTTCAAACTAATATTCATAACTTTTCACAATTCTATGCTGCCACCCAGCGGTTATACAATATTACTACTTAATAATTATTTTGCCATCCTATTATTTCAACTTTTTTTTTTTCTTGCAAGCTCACAATTACTCAATGCATGCCCATTGCAGAGGTGTAACACACAAAAAGAGGATTTGCAGATTTGACCATACACTATAGATATTGGAGGCTAAAAGGCTAAAAGTTGTTGGCTAAAAGGCAGAGAATAATGAAAGTTGGCTAAAGCAAACATAACTATATCCCCTTACTTTTTTACTCTGTTTAAAAAACAGTATAATTTAATGTTTTTAAAATCATGGATAAAAGCAGTTTCTCTAAAACTATGAATGCCACGAAAGTTAATAAAAAATCCAAATATAAAAAGTACAAAAAAAACAGAACAATGCACTAAAAAATACAAGTAACTCGAAAACCTCTAAAAATTTACGTTTAGCAAGAACACAAATCCGCAAACCCCTAAAAATCCAAATTAATAAAAAAAATGGTCCAATAGGATCAGCGCAGCACCCATCGACTTCTATAGGACCTTGACTGCTTTTGCTTTTGCCAAATTTTTGTACAAGAGTTTTTTCTCATTTAGAGGAACACAAAAAAAGCAACACATTTTTAAAGGCATAATGTCATGGGAAAAAAAACATTTTTTTCAAAATGAATCAGTTAATAGTGCTGCTCCAGCAGAATTCTGCACTGAAATCCATTTCTCAAAAGAGCAAACAGATTTTTTTATATTCAATTTTGAAATCTGACATGGGGCTAGACATATTGTCAATTTCCCAGCTGCCCCAAGTCAAGTGACTTGTGCTCTGATAAACTTCAATCACACTTTACTGCTGTACTGCAAGTTGGAGTGATATCACCCTTTCCCCCCCAGCAGCCAAACAAAAGAACAATGGGAAGGTAACCAGATAGCAGCTCCCTAACAAAAGATTACAACTGCCTGGTAGATCTAAGAACAACATTCAATAGTTAAAACCCATGTCCCACTGAGACACATTCAGTTACATTGAGAAGGAAAAACAGCAGCCTGCCAGAAAGCATTTCTCTACTAAAGTGCAGGCACAAGTCACATGACAGGATCCCTTTAAAGATTTGTGAGAAAAATGGAAATTTCAATGTTAGTAAACAGGCCCCTAAATGTCTGAAAACCATTATATAATAATGTGGAATGCTGAATTATAAAATAATAAAATACTAAAAGAGAGTATCTCTGTTCCTTTTATGTTTATCTAATAATAATAGAGAAATTTGAATTGTGCTTCAATGCAAATTAGGCAAAATTGTGTTCTGGCCTTCTGGCCGTCAAAATGATGTCTTCTCCAAATTCTTTAGGTACAAGTACATTGCAGCACTTGGTGCAGGACACTATGAGAACCCTGGAGCTATGATGGCGGTAGCTCTAGAGTTCCTCTGCATCAATAAGCACATTTGTGGACAATTTTCAAAATGAATGAACAGGCACTCAGCACCACTATGTGGAATTGCAAGAAGCAACTACAGATGCAAGTACCTTTAATGAATGCCATTTTTTCACACGACTAAGTGAAAAAATGCACGTGTGGGTCATAAAATACCCTCTACATGGGTTTACTCTAATTATCTGTAGCTGGATTCAGGATAACACAGGGAAAGGAAAGCACAGGTTTAGAACAAAGTTTAGTACTTTGCTCATTACAAGGACAAGATTAAAGTCACAAATTTGCTTATGGCCCCGGTACATGGTATAACAGTGAGCTGTAATCAGAGGACCAAAGCATCACAGCAGAGCTGTAGTTTTATAGAAAGAAAACATACAGGATTATGATTGGTCAGCTTGCATGGATGCTAAACAGTAACTAGGCAGTGAGAATTAAGTTGTGAGGGTACCTGATTAGCATGGTGGGTTACCTTTGACGCCGCACTCGCCGCTTCTAGATTGTTGACACGTGTCTGTGTTTGACGTCATCGCGATTGAAGCAGAGTTCAAATATATAAAGCTTCCATGTCCTTGTTTAGCTTTGCCCAACAAAGGTCTATTTCCAATAGGTCTAGTGTATTTAACCTGTTCTTGACCTTGACTGTCCCTGACCTTGCCTAGTTTGCTGCCTGTCCTGACTCCTGCCTGTTTTTGACCACCCTCTTGGATCACTACTGGTGTGTTTGACTCGGCCTGTGAACTTGACTACTCTCTTGCCTCCTGATTTGGTACCTCTCTGCCCGATTGGTATTGACCTGGCCTATTTCACAACCATACTCCTAACTCTTTTTGTTAACATTTGTTTCCCTTGCCTGCGCAGAACTCTCTCCCTGGTCCTCTCACTTTAAGACCTGGTGGTATCCGAGAGGTGGAGGGCTCCTCCTGAATTGAAAGGCGGTTGTTATAGGCAGAATCGTGAGCTGAGGCCAGAACAATGGGATTTGTTCTGGATGTGGGATACCATACCTAACATTAGTGGTATCAGGAACTTGGAATAATTATAGCACTAACATTAAATAAATAATTATTTAGAAATATACCTTTAAAAGCTATTACTGTTTATAAACTCCCAATTCACCTTCTGCTCTCTTCTGGTAAAATCCAGATTTTCTGCTTGAAATAAATAATTTGTGCAGTGGGATACCATGGAATACTATGTTATGATGCACATGTGCCATCACCTGAAAGTTAAGCTACATTGGGCTGCAATCAATCAGAAACCTTACAGAAATCGCATGCCTATATCTAGACCTAACTGACTAAGTTGCCATGATCAGGGATCCATAAAATCTCTAAGCAAAGGATGGAAATGGATACATTTGGGGGGTCAAGTGGAGTCAGCTTTCCCTCCCATTCACCCTTCAAATCCATGTTCGTCGGGTTGGAAGGTAGTAAAAACTTATCATAACTGAATCTTGTGTTGGCACCATTGTAGTTATTTTTTTATTGCCGAATTCTTTTTTTTATAAAGAGCAAATAAGTTGAAGATTTTATAAAAGAATATAATAGAGAGAATTTGTCATATATGTCAATATTTTGCTGAACTAAAGCAGATTTGATACAGGCAAGATTGAGGCTTTGAGAATTCTACTACTCTATAAAGTCAGCTGAAAATTGCTAAATTGGCAGATCAAAGCAATTTTGTCCCCAAACCAATAATCCTTTTTCCGTGTATATCTTTTTTTAATAAAGTTTCAACCATTCTATATAATGGAAGGATTCGATTTTGTGACCTGTATTTGCAATACATCTTTGAAAATAGCAGCATAAATCTAGCAGAAGCTGAATTAGAGTAGATGCCTAGAATTGTGAGTCTTTACTAATCGCACTGTAATTGCTTTTTCATGGAGCCCTCCTACTGTAAAATTATGGAAGAGGGAATAAAAAAAGCAAAAAGAAAGGAAAGATTCACCTTTACATCTGCAATGTATTATGATCTGCCATTGATTCTGTGTTAGAATCATTTGATTTAGTGTTTAACTCTAGAGCCTGGGGTGACATAAACTATTTGCAGGCCTAAGCCTGATGGTATTACTTTCCATTACATGTCACTGCAGACACCACACATCCATTGTGAAAAAGACAATGTCTTTAAGAAACTTAACAAAATACTGGTGATTTTTTGATGAAGTGACAGCTTGAGTTTTATATTCAGTAATTTATAGTGCAAGGACCTGACAAATATATACCGAGGGATAAATAAATTTTCAGTGGTTGGTGTATACCAGTGTGTCCTGATATTAGTACAGGTATGGGACCTGTTATCCAGAATGCTCAGGACCTGGGGTTTTCCAGATGACGGATCTTTCCGTAATTTGGGTCTTCATGCCTTAAGTCTCCTAGAAATTAATTTAAACATTAAATCAACCCAAATAGGTTGGTTTTGCTTCCAATAAGGATTAATTATATCTAAGTTGGGATCAAGTACAAGCTACAGTTTTATTATTACAGAGAAAAGGGAAATCATTTTTAAAAAGTTGGATTATTTGGATAAAATGGAGTCTATGAGAGACAGCCGGAGCTTTCTGGATATCGGGTTTCCGGATAAGGGATCCTATACCTGTACAGTATTAGTTAATTAGGGGGATCCTGACAGTTCATACAATAAATACAGATAGCAGAGCTGATTTATTAGCATAGGTGCTCCAATTAAAGGAACATTAACACCAAAAAATGAAAATGTTTTAAAGTAATGAAAATATCATGCACTGTTTCCCTGCACTGATAAAACTGATCTGTTTGCTTCAGAAACTACTATAGTTCATATAAACAAGCTGCGGTGTAGCAATGGTGGAAATGGAAAAAAGGCTGTATGACACAGGTTAAATAGTGACTAATTAGGACAGATTTGGATTGTAGGAACCTTGCTAATTAACAAAGTTCACCTTCCTGCAAGGAGAGAGGTATAAATTACTTATACAGATTAATCTAACAACAAAGAGAAAGAAGTAAACCCCCCTTCCTTCCACACACCTAACCAATTGTAGACTGAAAAAGTGCTTAGTGCAATAAATAGAATTTTTAAATCATAAATATATTATTAGCATGGAATTTCATTATAAATAAAGTTATCCATGTGCTTATGTCTCTGATTAATTGCTTACGAGAACATTAAGATGCCAAGTGCTATTTCAATGTATAAAGCAAATCATTCATAGGATTAATCAACCACGGTTCAACCACCTTTGCTAGTGCCACAAACTAATTGCAATCTCAGATTGCCAATGTGCAAAACCAGCATTTGAAAAATAAAAGCAAGTAAATGGAAAATAGTTAAAGAGGTGAAGAAGTCCCGAGAATCTACTGCCTGGTTGTATTTTCTAGGCCCTGGGACCCCACACGGGGAGAAAGTAGGACAACTGGGGACTGTGGTCTCAAGTCCACCTTACTATCTTTGAAAGAGAGCTGAACTTCCCTATAAAACCTCAAATCCCACAGAGCCTTATACTAAAAGAGATTGAAGAAATGCAAATGAGGTCCAAAAAGTTTAAAATATCCAAAGTTAGAAAAGATTATTAAAAGCAATTTTTGGAATCCAATCAAATTGATAAAATGCTAGCAGTTTGCCGATTAAATAGTGAATAACAGATAACACCATTGGGGCAAATTTACTAACCGCCAAAAATTTGCCAGCGATGGCTTTGCAGCCATCACAACACTTCGCCAAGCGAAGATTCGCTCAGACAACGCTAATTTACTAAAAATTTCATCCTGGGCAGAGGACGCTGGCGAATTTTCACTAGCGTTACTTCAGCAATGCAAGCAAATGAAAGTGAAGAAGTGATAGCATTTAATTCTGCCTAGCACAACTTTGCTAAAGGTCTTGCGCTCAGGCTAATTTGCATATGGCAGGAAATTTAAAGCTGAATGGACATCTTTATGTTACATTCTGCATCTAATACATTACATTCACACTGATAACTACACATGCCAAAGGAGCCCTAATAAAGTCAATTGAGTTGTTATAATGCCCTACACAAAAGCCCAGTGTAAAATAACATTCCCATATATTATGAAATGTATGGGGGAAACCAGTTACACAAAAAAAAATGTAAACACTTTTGCAGCCTATCACCCTGAAAAAAGGAAAAGACGCCAGTGTTTTTTGGACTTAGAAGTGTTTTCACTCAAAATATATATAAGTAACTGAAGATTAAGTACGTTCTATGCACTCCATCTGGTCTGAGCTGGCGAAGGCAAGTCTGGCGAAAGAGGTGACGTTCAGTAAAATCCGCATTTTAGTGAATTTGCGGAGTAACGTCTATTCACCAGATTGAAAAGTCGCCTGTGCGAATCATTACTAGAGTCTATCTCCTTCGCTAGCAAATTGACGCCTGCGCCTGTTAGTAAATCGGCAAAGTCCCTGAAAGAGGTAATGCTGCGAATGTTTACCAGAGATAGTCACTTCACACTTTAGTGAATCTGCCCCATTATTATCTGCTATCTTCTCCTTGAATGGCTGCCCCCATTGCTGCACAACAGCACGTTCATATAAATGATAGTAGTGTTTCTGAAGCAAACACAGCAATTTTACCAATGCAGGGCAACACTGCATTATATTTTTATTTTCTTTGTTTGTTATAGTTACGCAGGAGCAGTGACCAGCTCCATGTTGTAGCTCCCACCCTTCCCAGCTATAGTCAGGTGATCCCACTGGTGTCCCTTTGTAAAATGTATAATGAAGCAGTAGCATTTGTAATGAATCAGAGAAAATTGAATATTAAATTAAATTAAATATATTGATAATGGGTTGAGTGCAGAGGACTCTTGTATTTGTCTATATGTATTTTGTGGTCACAGCCTCATTGCACCCCCACCTAATGGTTTTAAAGATAAGTGGTGAGCACAACTTTCCCTTGTTGTCCCACCCTTCCCAGCTATAGACAGGTGATCCCACTGGTGTCTAATAAAAGGGCAGCCAAGTTTGGGAGTTTTACTTTGAAAGCAGCTAGTAAGTTGCAGGAAAAACGTAGTCGTCCCTTTTATAAAATGTATAATGAAACTATAGAATTCTTAATGAATCAGATGAAAATTAACCGTAGGACTGGCCAGATATGGGATGACTTTGACGTAGTTGGCCAGCTTAAATATATTGCAATATATGGACAAACAATCCCTGTTTTGTTTAAAGGGTAAGGCATTTTTCAGTAACAGTATGCACAAATGTCTCTGTCTTAAATATATTCATAATGGGTTGAGTGCAGAGGACTCTTATATTTGTCTATATTATATTTTTATTACTTTAAAACACTTTCATTTTTTGATGTTACTGTTCCTTTAGGTAGCAATCAATTCATTTTTATAATTCCAGTTATAAAAAAGAAGCAAACATCTGATCGGTTGCTAGAACTATGGCTAGGAATCAACTTTTTTATTCACTGCCCTGCAGTGTTATGCAAGCTGCCCAGCCTGCCCACCATGATTGGTATTTTGATTGGCATCAAGCCATCCTGCCTGTTTATATAAATGTTGATATGGAAGCAGTGGATTGTGTATATTGCCCAAAAGAAATCTCAGAACTGTAATCCTTATAGGATGCATTGAATCCCTCATTTTTGTAATTTGTTGAAAACTAAGCAACCTCCAAACTGAAAGACTATTTGGGATTCCTCCATATATAAAGTGGAACATAATATTCCTGACTCTTCACTGCCTGCTATAAATCTTAGTTTTAAACAGCACATATGGTCACCTTTTTACAATACATTGTAAATATCAAGATCCAGGGACCGATTCACTAACTTCGAGTGAAGGATTCAAAGTAAAAAAACTTTGAATTTCGAAGTGTTTTTTGGGCTACTTCGACCATCGAATGGGCTACTTCGGCCTTCGACTACGACTTTGAATCGAAGGATTCAAACTAAAAATCGTTCGACTATTCGACCATTCGATAGTCGAAGTACTGTCTCTTTAAGAAAAAAACTTCAACACCCTAGTTCGCTATCTAAAACCTACCGAACTCAATGTTAGCCTATGGGGAAGGTCCCATTTTTGGTCGAAGGATAATCCTTCGATCGTTGGATTAAAATCCTTCGAATCGTTCGATTCGAAGGATTATTCCTTCGATTGAACGATCGAACTATTTGCGTTAAAATCCTTGTTGCATTTCTTCCTCCGGAATCCTAGAATTTCCCTCCCAAATTTATTAAGGGAGCTGGATGACTTCCATCTCATCAGCAATTTTAAAATTAACGAAATCTGTAGCCTTGAACATTCGATTCCCCGGGATGAATTCTCAGCAGTAACACATTCATTTCCTATCTCGGTTTCCAGCACTTACCTTACCTATCTAGGCCTAAAGATATTTCCGAATGTACAACAGACTATTAGTAGAAATTACGCTGATTTCCTACAAGCCATTAAAGCTGATCTGGGACTCTGGTCTGGCAAAACGCTCTCCTGGCTGGGGCGAATTAACACCCTGAAAATGAACATTCTGCCTCGTTTTCTATATATTTCTCAGACTATCCCCTATCCCCCTCCCAAAGGAACCTTTCAGTCCATATACGCGCTCACAAGGCGATACATCTGGGCAGATAAAACCCCCAGAATTGCGAGAACCACACTAAGTAAAGCAAAATCTAATGGCGGTCTTGGCCTCCCAGACTGGAAGAGTTATCACCAAGCCGCGATCTTATGTAGATGCTTAGACTGGTCCTTTCACAGAAAATCCAAACTTTGGACGCGCAAAGAACAGGAATCCCTAGTGACTCCACTTTGGGCTGCCTCATGGCTGCAGCCGACCGACAGAACCTTCAGAGACAGATCAGACTCCAAATTGAGATACACATTGGACACTTGGGATGCCCTCTCCAAATCAGGTAAATGGACTAACTCTCCAACTCTCCTCCCGGTCATAGGCAACCCGGCATTCGCCCCAGGCTTAGACCTTGGAAACTATAAAGGGTGGCATATTATACTTAATTCTGGAGCTAATTTTTTTTATAATCGAAATGGAATGAAAGATATTGAGGAGATTCTGGGTGACGTAGTCCCTTCAGACCTCGACAGATTTAAGTTCCGACAAATCAGAAACTTTATCCACGCCTCGTTCCCACCTCACAAAGACAGACCGCCACTCACCAGCATAGAACAGACATGGTCCCAGAATGAAGCCCCTAAGAAAGCTGTCTCCTATTTTTACAAACAAATTATGGATCTCAAATCAAGTCCCAGGTCCTCCCTCAAAGATAAATGGCAAAAAGATCTGAGCTCTACCATCACAGATAAACAGTGGGCCAAAATTACGCATCTCACATTCCAATCTTCCCAATGCGCCAAAATTCAGGAGCTAAACTATAAATTGCTCACCAAATGGTATAGATACCCCACGAAGTTGAATAAAATTTATCGAGCAGTTTCACCCAATTGTTGGCGATGCGGGAAACACCCTGGTACCCTACCCCACATATTTTGGGATTGCCCCTCACTATCAGCATATTGGGGCACTATACGCCAGATAATCAAATCAGTCACAGACATCGAGATTGCCAATGACACATTAGCCGTTCTCTTACACGATTCTCCTCTCTCAATTCGGGCATATAAAAGGTCGTTAGCACCTGTCATGCTGGACATGGCAAAATCACTTATCCCGATTAAATGGAATCAGACTTCTAGTCCCACTGTGAGCGACTGGGTACAAAAGATGAAGGAGATCCGGAGATTTGAGGAGCTGAAATTGGACTCAGCAACTGATTCTCAGAATTTTACAAAAAGGTGGTTCCACTGGATACAATTTCTGAGCTCAGACCTGTATAAGCAGATGTGTCCCGTGTAAGATTGTTTCGATTCCAGGGTTCCTATACTTTACTGAAGTCTTCTTTTTCTCGCATGATTGCGGCATCCGTTGCTACCGTTCGGAGACCCCGACACAAACAAGAATGGTGTTTTAAGGTCAGTTACTGCAATTCCGATCTAACTCATGGATGCATGGGTAATACATTTTTGGAATCTGATAGAGCTCTCCCAGTCAGGTGCGTCTACCTTTACTTCCCACTTCTGCCATTTCTACCTATCTACCCTCTCACATCCTTTTCTTACCCCTTTCCTTTCCACCTCCTCCTCTCTTTCCACTCCACTTTCCTTTCATCCTTATCTCCTTTACTCCCCCTGTTTTCCTTTTGGTTTCTTTTCTACTCATTCAGCAGATGCTTAACGGGCACTAACTCATGGTTTATAATGCGTCAGAGAAATTTTGCCTGTACTTGGGATCCTCACAGATTTGTGCCTTACTTTGGGATCACTTGCAAGCGGTCTATCATTTTGGGCTTCCTACGCGCTTCTCTGCTTTCCTTGGTCCAACATACTGTTTAGATCAACCATGTCATGCATGTTGTCATTTATATTTCATGTGTCGCTGTCTGTATTCCTGTTATGAGTTTTCTTTTTCAAAACCAATAAATATATTATTTTAAAAAAAAAATCCTTGTTGCATGTCGGAATAGTCACATGCATACAAAATTATTCAAACACCCATTGCTTTTAATGCATTTAGACAAAATAGTCGCACATATAAAAATTGTCACTAGTGTTCAAATTGTCAAATTATTTTGACACCCATTGAGTTCAATGCATTTCGCGAATTATTCGCTGTTTAGCAAATTGTTTGACAAAGCGAAACGACACAGATTCACTCATGACTATGTTATAGTTCTTGGGGATGTACAATAACACTGCTAAATTATATTTAACTCATGACAGTGTTTATACAGGTATGGGATCCTTTATCCATAATAATGGGAAGGCCATCTCCCATAGACTACGTTTTAATCAAATAATTCATCTTTCGAAATTATATCCTTTTCTCTCTAATAATAAAACAGTACATTGTACTTTATCCCAACTAAGATATAATTAGTCCTTATTGGAGACAAATGAAGCCTATTGGGTTTAATTAAGGTTTAAATGATTTTTAGTAGACAAGGTATGGTGATCCAAATTACGGAAAGATCCATTTCTGTTCTGAGCCCAGTATCACTAGGCTATGCAGTTTGCACATCCCCACGAACTGTAATATACCATGGTTTACCATGGTATGTACTGTATAATATATGCAGTTTGTCCCACTCTATAATGCCTTTTATTTGCAACTTTGCAATAACATATAAAGATGGAGCAAACTATAAAATCATTATCACACCTTTTCCACTGACATGAAGGTGTGACATATTGTGGTAAATTTACTAAGTGGCGAATTTTCTCTAGCGTTACTTCGGCAATCAAAGTGAAGATGCCCTAGCGTACAATTATGCTTATCGCAACTTTGTTAGAGGTCTTTGCTGAGGCTAATTTGAATATGGCGGGAAAGTATAACGTTGAATGAACGTATATGTTGCAGCAAATACATTAATTTACAATACACAAGTCCAGGGAACCTTAATAAAGACAATAGAGTTGTTATATTGCCCTACACATAAGCCCACTGTATAGTTAATGTCCCATATGTTAGAAAATGTATGGGGGAACCCTGTTACCCAAAAACATTTTCAAGGACTTTTGCAGGCTATCACTATGAAAAAAGGAAAAGACGCCAGTGTTTTTTGGGACTTAGAAACTTTTTCCATTAAAAATATGATGTAAGTAACAGAAGATTGAGGAAGATCTATGCACTCCAATGCACTTTGCCTGGTCTGAGCTGGCAAAGGCAAGTCTGACGAAAGAGGTAACGTTCAGTAAAATCCGCATCTTAGTGAATTTGTGGAGTAATGTCCATTCGCCAGAGCGAAAATTCGCCTGGCGATAGAGTGTGAATGACCAATACCGTCTGTCTCTTTCGCTAGCGAAGTTACGCCTGCACCCATTAGTAAATCGGCAAAGTGCTGAAAGTGGTAAAGCTGGCGAATCGTCACCAGCGTTAGTCACCTTTCCCTTTAGTAAATCTGCCCCACTGTGTCATTGGGCACTGTATGAGCTGTGTGATGTTAAAACGTTTGCTCCATCTGTGAGTTATTGGGCAGCCATGCAGATACTTATCTTGTGATAAAAACCTTTGTGAAACTGTTCCCTTAAGAACATTATTTAGAATAAGTCTCATGCAAAGATGATGGCATTGCATCATGCACATAATTAAATCTAATTAACATTCAATTTGTGAGAAATATCAGGCCCATTTTGTGTAAATGAATACCAATTTAATCTGAGTAATGCATTAGCTGTGAGTTACATGTCATAAATAGAGTTAGATCTAGTGAGGAGTAATGATTGCTTAAGATGTTGTATTGATTAGCTAGGGCAATTTGTATAGACATTTTTAATGAACAAGCATAATCAATCCTGACAGATAAAAGAATACTGTTAAGTGTACAGACAGAAATTGGATTGTGATGATACAAGCAAATCTTTATTGAACAAGGAATTATTTATGTTTATAATGGTGCATAAAAGCTTATTTGTACTAAGGAATTTAAAAGTAAAAGATTGCAACAAAATAAACATAAATCATAAATAATTGTGTTCACCAGAGGGGCTCTATTTAAAAAAAAAAAGCTAAAAAAAATAAACATACTGTACCTATGGGAATGTTTTCCAAAATGTAAAATTAGAGTTCACCATTATTCAACACAGTTCTCTTTTCACCTGAATAAAAGTTTTGGGTTCTATATATAAAAGGATGAAAATAAAATTTAATTATGGGCAACTGCGCTGATGCAAGTATGCCCCTGTCATAATTTTATTATTTTATTACTATTATTAACATGTATTTATATAGTGCCAACATATTGTGTAGCACTGTAAAGTAAATTTGATTATACAATTAAATCACATGAATTTTATACATAGAACATATGGAGTTACATAGATCACAATCAATACCGGTACAAAGAGGTGAGGAAGGCCCTATGCATAGGCATACAGTCTAAAGGGAAGGGAGTAAGACACAAGGTGTGGAGGGGGCAAGATCGAATTAAGTTGGTGAGAAATGTGGTATTGTATGCGGTGTTGCTTTGGTAGTTAAGCAGAGTGAGGTAGAAAGAAGTGCATTTTAAGAGATTTCTTGAAAGCAGAATGGTTGGGAGAAAGTCTGACAGACCGTGGGAGAGAGTTCCAGAGGAGGGGTGCAGCCTTTGCAAAGTCTTGAATGCGAACATGTAAGGAGGTAAAGAGAAGAGGGTCAGTAGAGGAGCGTAGTAAGCATTTGGGTGAGTATATAGAGATGAGTTCAGAGATGTAGGGTGGGCCAGAGTTATTTCAATGTCAGGGTCATTAATTTGAATTTGATTCTGAAAGGTAGCGGAAGCCAGTGCAGGGATTGACAGAATGGTGAGGCAGAGGAGGAGCGGTTGCTGAGGTGTATGAGCCTTGCAGCAGTATTCATTATGGACTGGAGAAGTGACAGTCTCAGGAGGGGAATAATAATGGACCAGCCACTATCTCTTGTTTCACTAATTTCTAGGTATGACATTTTCATGACACTTCACATTAGGCAGGCACCAATCCGGAACATCCAACGATGTGATTATGATTAAGTGTCCTTGTGACATGAAACGCGTCAGGCGTTATTCTTCTTTTTTAGATGTGATGTAAAATAAAGTATTATATTGTATATATAATTTTTGGCTCTTGGAATCTACTTTCGTTGGATGTTCCGGATTGGTGCCTGCCTAATGTGAAGTGTTGTAAAGTACTCCCCTATGCTGAAGGTCTGGGGCATGTGCACCCGGATCCAACTGGGAAAGCGGTAAGCTTATCCTAATGACACATTAAGACTTATGCCTCTCGTGAAACTATTTGGATTTCTTGTATTATGACATTTTCATGGATATATGTAAAAAAAAAAGTTTGAAGTCACCTGTAATCCAAAATACATTTTGGACAGTGTCACAGTTGACACGTAAATGAGGACAGTAATAATTATGCAATGGAAATGTTGCTGGGTAATAGAGCCTAAGATCTGTGTCTGAGAAGGGATGCAGACACCTCCATGTATATCTTTATTTGTTATCCTTTATTTATATAGTAAATGGAAATGTTATTCTTTGGTGGAGAGTGAGTGGAGTGCACTCCTCAGCTGCACCTTGCAGCTCCATTGCTCCTGAATCAGCCAATGGCATGACACATGGCAAATACTGTATTTCTAGGTGTCACAGTGCACAGTGACTAGTTGGAGGCAGTGTGATTATGAAATATATTCAAGAAGTAGAGAACACCAGTGTTCAGGAAAATGAAATCCCCAACTTTCTTTTTTTATTGAGATGCAACTCCTTCCATTTGACAGGGAGTGGTTTTAAGGAGCATCAGTTTCTGGTGTAAGCTGTGGTGGTCTGTATGACATAGACGGGCATTGGTTTATGAAAAGAAACATAAGGCTATATGCCTGATCTGATTCTGAATATTATAATTTATTCAGAATATTAACTGGTCCAGAAAAAAATGGGGGTATCTATTGGAATTTTTTTTTATGTCAGTTTGGCTGGATGGTTACTTTGCTGATAGCAATAGTGAAAATAAACGGTGCCAATTGCCCCTAAACATACAAGAAATGTCAGAATTTATGTATATCCATCTTTTTAACTACACAAATACCATGCTAACTTTGGTGATATTTATGCAATCTACAACATTGCTTTATTCTATTAGTTAAAAAGCTTAGTGCTACTTCTCTATATCACATTTTTACCAGCCACAAATCACTATAACAAAAGCCTAAAAGTGCTCTATTATATTGCATGGCCCTCTAGCACCACCCTCCTTCTTCAAATGTTTTTAAGTATTATGCATTGAGTTCCCTTCATGTCATATCTGCTGCCTTCAATACTTCTGGAACCAGGCTCATCAGAGGCTAATGAAAGTTACGTTTTTGGGCACTAGTCTCAATGTTATAGGAATGCCGCCACTGAGAAACACCTCAGCAGGCCATTGACCTATGACTAATAAAATAATATATAGCTGTCCTTTAAATCCTTCCAGATTGTTTTATATCAATTCACTATGTACTATGATCCAAAAAGCACAAATACATTTGCACTCTTCATTTGCCATATCACAATATAAATCAGTTGCAAGATCGTTACATATTTCCAGTTACTGGGATAAAATTGAGAACCTATCACTTTTTCTAGATAGAATAAGTCCAGACTATGAAAATCTTAGGTTTGTAACATACTTAATGGTATTATATACATACCTCCTTAATAACTACATTTCAGTTATAACTACTGTTCCCCACAAGCAGATAGTAGTTAGCTTGTTGGCATATTACATAGGGAAAAATGTATTTGGAATTTCATTTTATCAAACAAAGGCACCAATTAAAAGCAGGCATGAAACAGGTCAAAATACAGTATTTTGGACTTAAAAATATTAATAGAGAACATGCCTCCTTGTACATAGTGTACTTACCCATTGATTTTCAGGATTTATAAAGAATTGCTCTAATGTTATATAATTTTCATTGCTTAATCATTGAGAAATTGAGTCATCAAAGTTGATTTCTCTCGAGAAAATGTATTTATTTTAGTTCTTTTTATAACTCTTTTATGTACAACTCTAAAGCTGGGTATAAAAATACCATAGATGCCATTTATGAAAGTACGAACTTTGGTTCACAAAGCTAGGGGCACATTTACTAAGGGTCGGGTCGAATATCAAGGGTTAATTAACCCTCGATATTCAACCATCAAAGTAAAATCCTTCGACTTCGAATATCGAAGTCGAAGGATTTACCGCATTTCATTCGATCGAACGATCGAAGGAAAAATTGTTCGATCAACCGATTAAATACTTCGATTCGAACGATTTTCCTTTGATCAGAAATTGCTAGGAAAGCTTATGGGGAAGGTCCCCATAGGCTAACATTGGTGCTCGGTAGGTTTTAGGTGGCGAAGTGGCGAATGATTTTTAGTTTGAATCGTTCGATTCGAAGTTGAAGTCGTAGTCGAAGGTCGAAGTAGCCAATTCGATGGTCGAAGTAGCCCAAAAAAACCTTTGAAAATCAAAGTTTTTTTCATTCTAATCCTTCATTTGAGCTAATTAAATGTGCCCCCAAATATATGTTAAAATATGTTCTAGATCTTATTGCTTATTGTATGTACATGTCGACATGTAGATTTGTGCTGTTTGATAGCAATAATTGTCTGTACACAAATGTTGTGATCAACAATAAAGATTTATTGAAATAAAAATACCATAGATGCATAGGATCAGGGGGCAAATTCACTAAGCGCCTAATGCTAGCGTCAATTCGCTAGCGTTGGGCATTTTCGTTAATTCGCAAATTCACTAACGAACGCTGGCGTAGATTCGCTAGTGTTACTTCGCACCCTTACACCTGGCGAATTTGCTACGGACGTAACTACGCAAATTCACTATCGCGTGCAGTGTACTGAATGCTACCTTTTACGCTAGACTTCCTTCGCCACCTCAGACCAGGCGAAGCGCAATAGAGTAGATAGGGATTGCTTCCAAAAAAGTTAAAATTTTTTCTAAGTCCCAAAAAACGCTGGCGTGTTTTCTATATTATGGGTGATAGGCTTAAAAAGATCGAGAATTTTTTTGGGGCTCCCCTCCTTCCCCCCTACATTTCCTAACTCATGGCAGCTTAACTATACAGTGGGCACATGTGTAGGGCAAAAAAAAAAAAATATTTGATGTTTTGAAGGTTTCCCAGGCATTTGTAGTGATTCTACATATTCCTCCTTTGAAATTAGAATTTGGCACCGTATGCAAATTAACCTTCGCTAGCGTAACTTTGCTTCACTTAGCGAATCAACGCTAGCGTAACTTCGCAACCTTACGCTACCCCTGTGCGCAACTTCGGATTTTAGTGAATTTGCGGAGCGCTGGTGAAACTACGCCTGGCAAAGTGCAGCGAAGCGCGGCGAAGTTGCGCCTGGTGCAACTACGAATCTTAGTGAATTTGCACCCAGGTGCACAGCAATCCAACCAGTTTTGAGGCTTAATTTATTCTTTTAAAAAAACATTTGGAACAAATGCAGTGCCACTGGAAGGAGATGGTAGATGTCAAAAAGTCTATCATTAGTTCATTTTGCACAAAGATTGCTTACCATGTGCTATAAACTTTAAAAATCATTGCGTACAGTAGGTGGTGCAGGAGCATGTGGAGCCTGTGGCACTTCTTCCTAGCACCTCCTGAACGGCGCCCCATGAAAGGTCATCCAAATTGCCAGACACTAGGAACAGGTACAACATTTTGGTTTCCACTCTAAAGGCTATACTCTGCTATGCCAAGTAATGAAACACATATGGCATCAGTAGAGCTAAACCCATTTTTGGATTTAACAACCTTTCAAATAATATTTGAGGATTATTTAAAGGATCTTATATCTGATACACTTGGACTTCATCGATTAACAATATAACCATTTCTTATCATATACATAGTTTCATAGTTACTTAGTTACAGTTAAATTGAGTTGAAAAAAGTCCATCAAGTTTAACTCCTCCATCCATCCATACACACACTTACAATGACCCTCCATAAACTCACATAAACTATATATACCCATATCTATATTAACTATAGATCATAGATTTTAGTATAACAATAGCCTCAGATATGCTTGTCCAAGTAATTATCCAAGCCACTCTTAAAAGTATTAACAGAATCAGCCATTACAACAACATCTAGCAGTGCATTCCAAAAAAATGAAGACCGATAGCAATCTGTCTCAGAACAGCACACTTTACAGCACATTAAAAGTTAATTTAATAGAAGGGGGCATGGCGCGCTGACCAAGATGTCTTTTAGGTTGGCTCCGCACCAGCCATGCAGTTTGAGGGCTTTCGGACCCGACTATCGATCCTGTGAGACTCTACTGCAGGTGTAGTGACCAGGGGATTCCTTTGTCCACCAGATGGCCAGCCAGAGAAGTCGGAGATTGAGCAGACGTAAGAAAAAAAGCGTTTCTTCTCCGGCGGCGGAGTCGCGCCCTGTTACAGAGTTTTTCCCGAGGCCGCGGGTAACTGCTTCATCTCCAGGAACATCTCTAATGGCGTCTCCGAGTAGCCTCTTTGGGAGTCAGGCGTCTAATACCTCAGATCCAGGTGAGATCTCCTTACCTTCCGACGAGATATTACTGGGGAAATTTAAAGTAATGCTGCAACGGGAATTAGACGCTACTGCTAATAGGATTACTGCAGACCTTACCAAACAAGTGGCTGAGCTCGGCCAACGCATCAATGATGCAGAAGCTAAAATTTATGACATTATTACTGTAATAGACTCCCATGAGCAGGACATTATTTCTATTCAAACGCAACTCAAGGAGGCATTCGATCGGATTGAAGATGCCGATAATAGATCGCGATGCAACAACGACTTCTAGAGTCTATAGTAGACCTGCAAAAGCGGTCACAGAGCTCCTTCAAGGGCTTCTCCCGGACATGCCCACAACTCGGCTTGAGATGGATAGGGTCCATCGTGCCTTGAGACCTAGGAGACCTGATGACCCACCACGGGATGTCATATTACGCTTGCATTTTCACCAAACACAGGTCACAATTTTGCCTGCAGCTAGAAAGGCTAAAAAATTGGAATTTCGCACAGCTCCGTACCAGGTTTATATGGATCTATCTCCTGCTACCCTTCAAAAACGTCGCAACTTGGGGCCTATTACCAGAGTTCTTCAAGAACGTAAGATTGTTTATCGATGGCTTTTTCCTTTCCGCCTAGCATTTAACTTTAATAACAAGCAGTACACTATTACTTCTCCAGAAGATGGCTTGGAAACCCTGGTCAAATTGGGCTTTCAAGATACACCTCTGCAAGACCTCCTGCCAGCATGCGGTTCTCAACGGAGGAAACTTACCACCTTATGGGACAGAGTTCGTTCTCATTCACAGAGGTCCCGTTCATCTCTGACCTGAAGATTGGGATTTTTATTTCCTAATCGATTGGAGTCTTCGTGGGCTCGACACAGTAGATGTGGTTTTTCCATGTCTCTATCTCTTTACTACAGTTCAAGTTGGAACACCTAGTTCTCCTTTTACCATGCTTTTATATGGTCTCTACAGTTGGATTTGCGTTTATTTTTGACTGACTCAGAGATGGTTTTTTTGGAGCTGGTTTCTGCCTTCCTCCCCTTGGAAGTGAGTCTTTCCAGGCCTAGTGGGTCGGACCCTGGCGGGTCGGCTAAGGAAGACTCGTTTTTCCCTGGACGCAATCAGGCAAATTTAGTTGCATCATTGTTGTTTTTTGTTCAGTTGTGTATTTTATATTGTTTTGACAAAACCTTAGTACCTTTGTTCAGCAGCTTAGTACCTATTCAGGGGTATTGTAGTCCTTTACTGTTTCCTGGAGAATGTGTATTTTTATTGGGTCTGGTGAAGGTCCTAGAGGTTTACGCCTCAGGCGATCCCATTAGCTACTTACCTGGAGGTGTCCAATGGTGCTTAAAGTATTGAGTTTAAATGTCATGGGGTTTAACTCCCCAATGCTTTTTCTTATTTCTCCTCCCAGAAGGTAGACATAGTCTGTCTACAGGAGACTCATTTTTCGCATTTATCCTACCCGAAGTATTTGCATAAGAGATTCCCTAATGTTTTGTTAGCTACCAGTCCTACTAAAACAAAGGGAGTTGCGTTGTGTTTCCACTCTCGCTTAACTGTTTTGGTGAATAAGACGATTAATGACCCTGATGGCCGCTATATTATTGCTTTGGTTCATATAGGGGATAGACCCTTTACTGTGGTGACCTATTATACGCCAAATACTGACCAGCTTCAATTTCTATCGGCCTTATTTGATCTTTGCTCTCAACACCAACAGGGCCAAATGATCATTTTGGGAGATTCAAATTTGGTATGGGACCAACATTTGGACCGGTTATTTATAGCTAGATCCCCAAGCACTATCCGACCCAGCAAGGATTCCATTGCTTTTAAGAAGCTACTGGGATCTTTTGGTCTAATTGATGCATGGAGGGAATGTAATCCAGATACGCGGCAATTTTCCCATTATTCTGCCCCTCATAAATTGTCTACTCGCATTGATCATATCTTTTTGACTCCAGCCCTTTTACCATCTTTTACCATCTTAGGGTAGCTAAAATGCATAATATTAGTTGGTCTGACCATTGCCCAGTAAGCCTTACCTTTTCCACAATATTAGACAGTTCCAGTGCCAGAGTCTGGAGGCTCAATGAGTCCCTTTTGAGTATGCCGGCAGTGGTGCAAGACATTAGGGAATCTCTGAATAATTATTTTAAAGAAAACGTTCATTCAGTGGCCTCTGAGGTTACTCTTTGGGAAGCTCACAAACCAGTGATTAGGGGCTCCTTCATACAACAGGGTTCTCGGATCAAGAAGGCTAGAGTGACTGCTGTTAACTCCTTGACCCAACAACTCCATGATTTAGTGTCGATACAAAACGAATCCCCAGAAGCTGATTATTCCACCCAAATCAGTCAACTACGAAGGGAACTAGACTTATTATTAACCTCATATGCAGAGAAGAACTTACGTTGGGCAAGACATAACTTTTACTGTAATTTAGATAAACCGGGTAGGATGTTGGCTAGAAAATTAAACAAACAAAATAAACCTCCTGTAATTCATAGGATTAGAACGGCCCAGGGACCATTGTCGGGTAATCCGATTACCATAGCTAACGAATTTGCCCACTTTTACCAAACCCTTTACTCCAAACAGCCTACAGTGCCTACCAGGGCATTGGAAAAAATTTTCTCTACTTTAAACCTTCCCCAATTGACTTTAGATCAGGCTCAATTGGTTGATCGGGATATTACCATGGAGGAGGTGTCCTTAGCTATAAAATCTTTATCAGCAGGCAAAACTCCAGGTTTAGACGGATTGTCTAATGTATACTATAAGAAATTTTCTAGGGAACTATGCCCCTATTTGACTACTATGTTGAATTCCTTGAAAAAGGGGGGGAAGTTTAATCCAGACACCTTGAAAGCCAAAATTTCGGCTATTCCAAAGCCAAATACGGATTTATTTGAATGTAAAAATTATCGCCCCATCTCAGTTCTGAATACTGATATTAAGCTCCTGGGGAAAATATTGGCTTATAGGATAAATTCCTTTTTTCCACAAATAATCCACAAGGACCAGGTGGGGTTTGTCCCAGGACGCCAAGCATCAGATGCTATTAGACGCCTTATCCTATTGATGCAGGTATCCCAGACTCAACGATCCAAAGCTATGCTTCTTAAATTAGATATGTGTAAAGCATTCGACTCCCTCAATTGGGATTGCTTATATTTCACCTTAGAGAAATGGGGCTTTGGTTTCGGATTTTTGAGTTGGGTCTGTTCCCTGTATTCTAGCCCTGTGGCCTTGGTGTATATGATGGGCTCTTTCTCTAGGGCCTTTCCTATACACCGGGGTACCAGACAGGGGTGCCCCTTATCCCCTATTCTATTTAATTTGGCGATTGAACCCTTGGCATTGGCCATTAGAGCTAACCCGGACATCATTACTTCTAGCACTCAGCATAAGGTTAGTCTTTTTGCGGACGATCTCACATTAATTCTCTCTCGACCTTTAACGTCCCTCCCAAATTTATACAGTTTATTAGATCGATATGGTGCCCTTTCAGGTTTGAAAATGAATCATGGTAAAACAGAAGCTCTTAATCTTTCCCTCTCACACCAAGAGGTGAAATTGTTACAGCTTAATTTCGAATTTGATTGGCAGCCTCATATATCTATGTTGGGGGTTAAGCTTACTTGTACTTATGGCACTCTCTATAAGTTTAATTATCCTCCTCTATATAAGAGCTTGTGTTCTACTTTGAGTAATTGGAATCACCACCATATATCTTGGGTTGGTCGTATCAACTCCATTAAAATGATAATAGTGCCGAAGTTGTTATATTTTTTTCAGACTCTCCCGATCCCGATTGTCCAGGAAGACCTGAATAAGTTTAACTCGAAGTTGGGATGCTTTGTTTGGGCTGGGAAACATCCTCGGGTCAGTAGATTGGATTGCCTAAGAACAGTGGGGGCCTGGAGTTTCCTAACCTGTCCTTTTATTATAAAGTTGCCCAACTACCACAAATTCTCACGCTCCATACTACGCTAGATAGCCCCCATTGGGTACAACTTGAGACTTTAGTCTCTTTACCTTTTTCACCTTCAGCCTCGGTTTGGTGCCCTTCTAAGACTAGGCCTAACATAGGTAGCGTTTGCTTACGGGAAAACACTTAGGGCTTGGGCAATGTATGTGATCGATTCACCTTGAAATCTTTAAGGTTACCGGCTGTCCCTTTGTTTGGAAACCCGTTGTTTCCTCCTGGTCTTCACCAAACAGCCTTTAAATGGTGGATCACCCAAGGTATTTTGACCCCTGAACATTTACTTTCTCTGTCTGGTCCATATACCATGCAAGATTTGATTACTAAATATAATGTTCCTTTATATGAACGATTTAGGGCCTGCCAGCTTTTGCATTTTGTTCGTTCTCTATGGGACTCTCTTCGGGAAGGGGTTAGAACGCGTACCTTTTTTGAATTTTGGTGTTGTAAAGCCCCTAAAGCACGGAAAGTAGTCTCACTTCTCTACAGTAATTTCCTTAAACTTACAGATTGTTAACATCTAACCTATACACAGGCATGACACACGGATCTGGACTATCATATGAGTCTTGATGACTGGGAATCGATATGGAGTAATGTGAGAAGATCCTCTAGAAACGTTACTTTATTGGAAGCCAACTATAAGGTTCTATTTCGCTGGTATTTGGTTCCTGCACGAATAGCTCAAATTTTCCCTACAGTAACAGATGTTTTATGGGCTGTGGCCAAAAGGGGACCATGTTTCATGTATGGTGGCAATGTCCAATAGCCCTAAGATACTGGACTAGGATCTATAATATGATTTTTTCTATTTTCAATATTTCCATCCCTAAACATCCTAGTACAGCCCTTTTGTGTAAGAAGCCAGATTCATTCTCCCGTAGTCAATTCTTATTAGTTCTTTCCATAATGACTGCCGCGAAACAGACGATTGCAAAGTCATGGAAAACTAAACAAATTTCCTTTGTCGCTACCAAAAACAAAATTGACTGGATTATGGGTCAAGAAAAACTATCCAATATCTCATTGGACTCCCACCAAATTTTTTTGCAGGTTTGGTCTGCTTGGCTGGCATATAGGTATGGGGCTGACTCTCCTGTAGCTCTTTTGAGTACTTAAGTACTACTTTACCGTGTTACTCCTTTAAGTGTATGAATCTTGTAATTTCAATACTAGGTTTTGTCATTTTGTTAGAGTGACGTTTCTTGAATGTTTCTATCATGAAGTGTTTGACGCTTATTGTTTATAGTAATGCTAGGTCATGATGGGATTAGTATGGAACAGAATTGGTGTAATGTTGTTCCCTATATGCTTCCTGTACTTTCTGATCAATGTATACCTGTATTGCACTGCATTTCTTTTTGTTGTAATCAATAAAAATATTGAAATATAAAAAAGTTAATTTAATAAAGAGGAACAACCCCTTGAAGTCATGGAGAATGCATTGAAACATGCGCTTATTCCCGTGCCCCCTGGCTGCTAAAAATGATCCATGTCTGTGTGGTTTCTTAACACAGTAAGGGCAGCAGATACTACTTTATAAGCGCTGGAATGGTACCACGGTACCTCCCAGGTTAGGGGCCTAAAGCCGAGCCCAAGAGCTTGCTCGAGCTTGTCGTTATTAGCACCACACTCTTGCCAACTGAGCTAATGACTGGAATGCCTGGGGGCAGTCGAAGGGCCTGCTGTGGCAGGGGTAAGGCGCCTAGGGAGAAGGAGTATGGCACAAGCAAAGAACCCTTGTTCTTGGGCAGGCGTCCTATTGGCCAAAAGCGTGCTTCTGCTAGGCTGCAAAAGGCCAGCATACTTTTCCTTCAGAATTTTATATTACTTAATGTAGAATTATATGTCTAGTTTAAACACTCCTCCAACCGCTTAGCCATTCTTTCTCCGAGCACATTGAGGTGCAATCCATCATGACTATATAGGTTGTAACCCATAGGGATGTAGCAAACTGTTCGCCGGCGAACTAGTTCGCGCGAACTTCGACTGTTCGCGTCCGCCGCAAGTTCGCGAACGTTGCGCGACGTTCGCCAATAGGCGTTCGCGTCAAAATCGTTCGACCATTCGACCATTCGATCGCTAAAATCGAACGATTTTCGTTCGAATCGAACGATCGAAGCCATTGGATTGAATGAAATCATTCGATCCAATGGCTTCGATCGTTCGATTCGAACGGAAATCGTTCGATCGAACGATTAAAATCCTTCGATCGTTCGAATCGAACGATTTTCGGATGTTCGAAGTTCGCGAACTGTTCGCATTTTTTGCCGGTGTTCGCGAACGGCGTTCGCGAACACATACTCGGCAGTTCGCTACATCCCTAGTAACCCAAGGAAAAATCAGCCCTGTGCTCTAGGAACCCAAAACCTTCCTTCCTACACCAAGTCTTGAGTCACACAATTAGCTCTCTAAGCTTGCTGTCTTCCTAAACTTGTACGTGATACAGGCGAAATTTCAGAAAGAATTACAATGGAAGACCTTCCCTTAATTTTAGAGCCTATATCCTGGGAACTCACACTTTAATGTCTTCAATCTATCATTCATTTTGTCATTAGTACCAATATGTACTAAGACAGCTGGGTCATGCCCAGCCCCACCAGATCAACCACAGATCAACCACATGCTGAGCCCTGGCACTAAGAAGACAGCAAACTATTCGGTTGTAACAATCCAGACAATAGATTACTCTATCCACTTTCCTTATAATTGAATCCCCTACAACCACAATCTGTTTAGGCCTGGCTCTGCTGTCCTCCCCCCCCCCCACTACTAGAGCAACTGGTCTCCAGGCTGTTAGAGAGATCAGTCCCATCCAGAACTGGCAATCATGAGTTCATGCTCCCACCTTCTTCACATAATCTGGCAAATCTGTTGGGATGCATAAACCCTGGAACAGCCTCCCTTTCCCTTTTGCCCACACTAGATTTTATAACTGTCACCAAGCTGATTGCTTAATCTTCTTGCTGCTGTTATCCTCCCCCCCCCCCCCCCGCCAAACTATGCAACTCTGCTAGGTCCTGCTCAGTGGGCAGGAAACCCATCTCTTAATTGTCATTGAATGCAATATTGCAATTTGTTGCTTTAGGGCTCTAATATAAGACTCTAAATTTGCTCACAACCACCACAGGAGTTTGCTAGCACTAATTACCCTACTCACAGATCAGACAACAGGAGTAAAAAAAATAATTGAATTTATAACAAAGTTTTGACTTAGTTCCTGTGTTTGTAAATCCACTAATAGCGCACACACTTGGGGGCACATTTACTTAGCTCGAGTGAATGAATAGAATAAAAAATACTTCAAATTTCAAACGGTTTTTTTTGGCTACTTCGACCATCGAATTGGCTACTTCGAACTTCTACTACGACTTCGAATCAAAAGATTCGAACTAAAAATCGTTCGACTATTCGACCATTCGATAGTCAAAGTACTGTCTCTTTCAAAAAAACTTCAACCCCCTACTTCGCTAACTAAAACCTAACGAACATCAATGTTAGTCTATGGGGAAGGTCCCCATAGGCTTTCCTGTCAATTTGGGATCGAAGGAAAATCGTTCTATCTATGGATGAAAATCTTTTGAATCGTTCGATTCGAAGGATTTTATAGTTTGATCGAACGATTTTTCCTACGATCGAACGAATGAAATGTGATAAATCCTTCAACTTCGATATTCGAAGTCGAAGGATTTTACTTCGACCGTCGAATATTGAGGGTTAATTAACCCTCGTTATTCGACCCATGGTAAATGTGCCCCTTAAAGAGCAGCTATCCACTACTAGAGCAAGCTTCAATGGAGTTCCAGGGGTTCTATTTATACTGTATGTTCTGGTGCCCTGATCAAACCCCACCCACTTGTGGCAAACTATATTATTTAGCATCCAGGACAGAAAAATACTTAAAAAAATTAAACCACACCACAGTACTTAAATATACAAACCTTACTTTAAAATATATAATAAAAATACTTATTCTTTTGTTTTGATTTGCTTCAGTTGCAGCCTGTTATTAAGCACAATAGCTAAACTTGTTTTCCTGTCCCATATTATTAATGTTATCTAAGTCCAATATACATAAATAAAGCTAGAGTAATCCAATATGCAAAAGGAGCTAATTAAGTGGGGAGAAATAACAGAGCACATTTGTCATTGGACAAGGCATCAACTGCTGTTACCCTTTGGGCAGATGAATATTCTACAAATCTGATTCTAAGCAGTTTATAATTTTAATAAATTTAATAATTTACATGAATAAAACACATTCTATAAACATGCTTCTTATGAAGAAAAAATACATTTCAGTTTCTGCCCAGATATAAACCCACAGCAGTTCTAGGTCTATTCCTCCATACCAGATTTTTTTTATTTTGGCCCATGTGCTGTTCATATGGCTGAATTTCTTGTATCTTTAGGAGGGTCGCTGGTAGCTGATCTGAGCATGTTTGGGTTTTGAGCACATGTGAGAGGCATCAAATATAAATGCAAATGTGACAGAAGAGCTCATTTTGGGTAACTAAATAACTGGACAAGCACATGTGTTTGTGGTCCTTTAAAAAAATAATTTGGGAAGCGCTTCCTAAATTATTTTCTATTTCATGCATTTTTATTTCAGATTGATTATTTCCCTAAACATTGTTTCAACTAAGTGCAGCTTAGCCTCAGTTTTTTTCCCCCAATGATGTGAGAGGTGAATAATTCTGTCATGAATATAGACAGGATCAGGTTTATTACTGTATGAGATTCTGCACTGCACTGCAATACTCACAGAAGTACTAAATGTACATTAAATGGAATTTGATTCTGCAATCCAATTTTATTTACTAGATTTTAAAACTTTATTGCTACATCCTCAAATTACACAACATTAAAGAGAAGACTATAAAAGCTGCATTTTGCCTGCTACCTATTAGCTCCAGGGCTCAATGAAAGGGACACGATCGGTGGTAATTTTTCTTCTTGCTGTTTAGTTACTTTTATTCCTCTATATATACATTTCCAACCTTTTTGCCGTGAATGCTTTAAAAAAAGTGTTGATAAAATTCACACATGTACTTGCACCCATACACAATCTTAATAAAGGTATGGGACCTGTTATCCAGAATGCTCGGAATCTGGGGTTTTCCAGATAACAGATCTTTCCGTAATTTTGATCTTCCTATCTTAAGTCAATTATAAAGTCATGTAAACATTATGTAAACCCAATAGGCAGGTTTTGTTTCCAATAAGGATTAATTATATATTTAGTTTGGATCAAGTACAAGGTACTTGTATTACAGAGAAAAAGGAAATCATTTTTACAAATCTGAATTATTTGGATAAAATGGAGTATCTGGGAGATGGCCATTCCGTAACTCTGAGCTTTCTGGATAATGGGTTTCCAGATAACGGATCCCATACCTGTACTGTTTAGAACTTGCATAGTATGCCAAAGCACCCATCCAACCTGCTTTGATGAATAATGCACAAGCACTGACTTTCCTGAAATCACCAACTTGGAAGTGAAGTTACATGAAGTAATGGAATCAATAGGTGCTACTGACTTGTGTCACTTATAGAAAGTGCCACTGTGTTCTTGAACTTGATGCGTTGTTTAATCAATTACTTGAATTATGATATAATTGGTATCACTGAGACCTGGTGGGATGAAACATGTGACTGGATTGTGAATTTAAATGGTTACACCCTTTTTAGGAGGGACAGAGGGATTAAAAAGGGTGGAGGAGTGTGTTTGTATGTAAAGCCTGAATTAAAGCCATGCACTAAAGAAATAACAATAGCTGTCACTGGTGAGGGTGTAGAATCACTCTGGGTAGAGATGTTGACTGGGCAAAAGGTAACAAAAAGAATTATCATTGGTGTATGCTATAAACCACCTCGTATAAGTGTCGAGTATGAAGCCCAGCTACTCTTGCAGATACAAGCGGCTTCACAGCTGGGTCAAGTTGTTGCTATGGGTGACTTCAATTATCCAGACATTGACTGGGGTAATGGGGTTGCTAAGACAGAAAAAGCTAGTAGGTTTGTAAATATGCTGAATGACAACTTTTTATTCCAGCTCGTTCAAGAACCTACTAGGAATAACTCTCTTTTGGACCTTGTAATAACTAACAATACTGAACTCATCTCTAACATTTGTGTGGGTGAGCATTTAGGGAATAGTGATCATAACATGGTCTCCTTTGAGATTCTGTTGCAGAAGGAATTCTATAAGGGAGTAACTAAAACACTAAATTTCAGACGTGCAAACTTTGACAGTATAAGATCATCTCTGCAACATATTAAGTGGGAAATGCTTTTCACAGGGTTAAACACAGAACAAAAATGGGAAGTCTTTAAAATGCTGCTTAATAAATATACTTGTCAGTATATTCCACTTGTAAGCAAGGAATGTCGTTGCAAAGCAAAACCTTTTTGGTTCAATAGAAGCGTTGGTGTTGAGGTGGGTAAGAAAAGACGTGCTTTTAAGGCTTTCAAGTTAGCTGGTACAGCCGAAACATTTATAAGGTACAAGGAGGCCAATAAATCATGCAAAGAAGCTATAAGGCAAGCTAAAATTGCTATAGAAAAGGATATTGCAGCTAGAGATGGCGCGAACTGTTCGCCGGCGAACTTGTTCGCGCGAACATCGGGTGTTCGCGCTCGCCGGAAGTTCGCGAACGTCGCGCGACGTTCGCCATTTTGGGTTCGCCATTGTTGGCGCTTTTTTTTGCCCTCTCACCCCAGACCAGCAGGTACATGGCAGCCAATCAGGAAGCTCTCCCCTGGACCACTCCCCTTCCCTATAAAAACCGAAGCCCTGCAGCGTTTTTTCACTCTGCCTGTGTGTGCTGAAGAGATAGTGTAGGGAGAGAGCTGCTGCCTGTTAGTGATTTCAGGGACAGTTGAAAGTTTGCTGGCTAGTAATCGTTTTGATACTGCTCTGTTATTGGAGGGACAGAAGTCTGCAGGGGTTTGAGGGACATTTAAGCTTAGGTAGCTTTGCTGGCTAGTAATCTACCTTCTACTGCAGTGCTCTGTATGTAGCTGCAGTGGGCAGCTGTCCTGCTTCTGATCTCATCTGCTGACTGCTGCAATAACAGTAGTCCTTGTAAGGACTGCTTTTATTTATTTTTTGTTCCAATACAGAGCAGTATCAAGCAGATTACTAGCCAGCAAACTTACTATCATCTGTCCCTGAAATCACTAACAGCTCTCCCCCTACACTATCTCTTCCAAGCACACACAGGCAGATTTTTCAGATACATTTTTGCCCTTGATCCCCCTCTGGCATGCCACTGTCCAGGTCGTTGCACCCTTTAAACAACTTTAAAATCATTTTTCTGGACAGCAATGTCTTTTTTAGATGTTAAAGTTCGCCTTCCCATTGAAGTCTATGGGGTTCGCGAACCGTTCGCGAACCGCTCGCATTTTTGCGCAAGTTCGCGAATATGTTCGCGAACTTTTTTTCCGACGTTCGCTACATCCCTAATTGCAGCAAGCAGTAAAAAAAATCCAAAATAATTTTTTAAATATGTTAATAGTAAAAAAATGAAGCAGGAAGGGGTGGGACCCTTACTATCAGAGGGGGGTCAGCTGGTTGATGAAAACAAAATAAAAGCGCAGATTCTGAATTCATATTTTTCATCTGTCTACACAAATGAGGAACCAGTAAGTGAAGGTTTCCTTCTTAACAGTCCCAATTCTAGTAATACAACTAATGATGCATGGTTCACACATGATGAAATTCAAAAGAGACTAGAACATGTTAAGATTAACAAAGGTCCGGGGCCAGATGGTATTCATCCCAGGGTAATTAGCGAGCTTAGCTCTGTGATTGCCAAACGTCTTTACTTAATTTTTCAGGATTCATTGAGATCTGGCATAGTGCCGAGAGACTGGCGAATTGCTAATGTGGTGCCTCTATTCAAAAAAGGATCCCGTTCTCAGCCTCAAAACTATAGGCCAGTTAGTCTGACGTCAGTGATAGGAAAGCTTTTCGAAGGCTTAATAAAGGATAAGATACTGGAATTCATAGCAAATCATAATACTATGAGTTTGTGCCAGCATGGTTTTATGAGTAATAGATCTTGCCAGACTAACTTAATTTCTTAAGTTAGGTAAGTAGAGACCTCGATTCTGGGATGGCAGTGGATGTGATTTACTTAGATTTTGCTAAAGCATTTGATACAGTACCACACAAAAGGTTACTGGTTAAATTAAGGAATGTTGGCCTGGAACATAGTATTTGTACCTGGATAGAGAACTGGCTAAAAGATAGACTACAAAGAGTGGTGGTAAATGGAACATTTTCTAATTGGACCAGTGTTGTTAGTGGAGTACCGCAGGGCTCTGTACTAGGTCCCTTGCTTTTCAACTTGTTTATTAATGACCTGGAGGTGGGCATTGAAAGTACTGTTTCTATTTTTGCAGATGATACTAAATTGTGCAGAACTATAGGTTCCATGCAGGATGCTGTCACTTTGCAGAGTGATTTGTCTAAATTGGAAAACTGGGCAGCAAACTGGAAAATGAGGTTCAATGTTGATAAATGCAAGGTTATGCACTTTGGCAAAAATAATATAAATGCAAGTTATACACTAAATGGCAATGGCAATGTGTTGGGAGTTTCCTTAAATGAGAAGGATCTAGGGGTCTTTGTAGATAACACGTTGTCTAATTCTGGGCAGTGTCATTCTGTGGCTACTAAAGCAAATAAAGTTCTGTCTTGCATAAAATAGGGCATTAACTCAAGAGATGAAAACATAATTATGCCTCTTTATAAGTCCCTGGTAAGGCCTCATCTGGAGTATGCAGTGCAGTTTTGGACTCCAGTCCTTAAGAGGGATATAAATGAGCTGGGGAGAGTGCAGAGACGTGCAACTAAATTGGTTAGAGGGATGGAAGACTTAAATTTAGAGGGTAGACTGTCAAGGTTGAGGTTGTTTTCTCTGGAAAAAAAGGCGCTTGCGAGGGGACATGATTACACTTTACAAGTACATTAGAGGACATTATAGACAAATAGCAGGGGACCTTTTTACCCATTAAGTGGATCACCGTACCAGAGAAAAGAAGAAAAGAACTTTCATTTGACGCAACGTAGGGGGTTCTTCACAGTCAGGACAGTGAGGTTATGGAATGCACTGCCGGGTGATGTTGTGATGTCTGATTCAGATGCCTTTAAGAATGGCTTGGATGATTTTTTGGACAGACAGAATATCAAAGGCTATTGTGATACTAAGCTCTATAGTTAGTATAGGTATGGGTATATAGAATTTAATTAAAAGTAGGGAGGGGTATGTGTATGGATGCTGGGTTTTCATTTGGAGGGGTAGAACTTGATGGACTTTGTCTTTTTTCAACCCAATTTAACTATGTAACTATGTAACTTCGGCTTGCTGATGAACCAATTTTTAAAGAAACAAACAGTTTTTTTCCTCAGGTGGGTTTTGTAAATAAATGAAAATCTCAACAGGTTTAATAATATTGCTCATAGGCTTGAACAATAATAAATCAGGACCTAAGTGTTGTACATTTGGCCAACACCACTAAGCCTTCCTAGTCTGTGTATGTTCATTGTTGGCCTTCAGGAAGGCATGCCAGCTGTTAAAGTTCAGCAGAATTAATTCTATTTTTTATTTCTCTTTTCTCTGTAATAATAAAACAGCACCTTGTACTTGATTCTAACTAAGGTATGGTGATCCCAATTATGCAAAAATCCCTTATGCAGAAATCCAGATAATGGATCCCATGCCTGTATATCCCTGGATACTTTAAAACAAAACATCACCAAGATGACTATGAAGATTTTCATTCATCCAGGTCATGGTATATCTAATATATGTAATTCAAAAAACAACTGGACTGAGTAATTATTGAAGCACATTTGTGAAGCACAAATTATTGAAAAACATCAACAAGTTTATTAGGAATTCTTGGCTTAATGGCACATCCACTGCCACCTCTCTTCTCAAAACCTTCTATCTTGCTGCTCCTTCCCTCTGGAATCCCATCCCTGAATTCCTCCGTAACGAACCCTTTCTCAATCTCTTCAAGAAAAACCAAGGGGGTTATAAGTCAGAATTTATTGCAATATTTTCTGCTACAAACTCAATTCAGATCCGCTCAGGTTTTTGCGCTTATTTATCATTACATTTTCCCTAAAAATATTCTTTGCGGAAAAAAATCCGATATTCAAATTTTTTCCTGATTTTTCATCTGATTTTTACTAGTGATGGGCGAATAAATTCGCCTGGTGTGAATTCACTGCAACTTTTTGGAAGCATATCCAAAAAGTTGCTTGTGTCAAAATCAGCGTGCATCAACACTATTCGGACACCCATTGGCTTTAACGCCGGTGTCAAAATTGACTCGAGCGACTTTTTGGACGTGCGTCCAAAATTGACGTGGGTGTCAATTTTAGAGTTTCTCTAATTTTTATCCGTTTTGTGAAATTTGGGGGAAATTCTAAAATTTTTTGGCAAAGCGAAACAGGGGAAATTCGCCCCATAACTAATTTTTACAATTTTTGGGGATTTTTCACCCGAAAACTCCAATTTTTGGCCAAAAACTCTGAAAACCTTGGGGTATTGCACAAAACCAAGTGAACATCAAAAAATCATTGGGACTTCTCCCATTGACTTATATGCAACCTCGACAGGTCTGAGATGCCAGATTTTCCGATTCAGACTTTTCCATCCTCTGGGTTTAATACATTCCGAAAAAGTCAGATTTTATTAAAAAAAAATCACAAATGTTTCTTTATTTTTGCATTCAAAGTTTAGTAAATAACCCCCCAAGAGTCTACCATTTGGAGCCCTAGAACATTAGCCTAGTCCTGTGCTAACTGACTATGCCTTACCTTGTGCACTTTTTCATCTCCAATTTGTGTGTATGTTAGCCTCCCATTCACTTAGACTGTAAGCTCTACAGGGCAGGGACCTCCTTCCTACTATGGGGCAAATTTACTAACCTCCAAAAATTTGCCAGCAATGGCTTCGCTCATAGTGCAACACTTCGCCAGGCGTAGATTCGCCAGGAGAACACTAATTATCTGAAGTTGCATGCATCCAGGGCACCGAACGCTGATGAAGTTGAGCTACCATTACTGTGCCAAGCATATACGTCAATGGACGTATATGTTGTAGCAAATACATTACACAAGCCCGAGAAACCTTAATAAAATAAAGTTGTTATATTGCCCTACACAGGAGCCCAGTGTATAGTTTATGTGCCATTAGTTAGGAAATGTAGGGGGGAAGCCGGTTACCCCAAAAAAAAATTACGCTCTTTTTCAGCTTATCACCCTGAAAAAGGAAAATACGCTAGTGTTTTTTGGGACTTAGAAAACTTTTCAGATATTTTTTTAGGAACTCCTATCTACTCTATTGCACTTTCCCTGGTCTAAAGGTGGCGAAGGCAAGCCCCTATGTCTCTTACCACATAGCACTTAAGCTCTTTGTCCTGATATGATTCTTTATATATTTATTATGTTATTTATATATATACTTTTATATATATCTTACTTTTATGCACTGTATAGCACTGCGGCTCATTAACATCGCTTTGCAAATAAAGTTATACATACATACATAATGGAAAAATTACAGGTTGCACTAAGTAAAGCTGCTTGCCCTGGCATCACAGGCAGACCCAGAGGTGAAATCTAGCTATGAATGTATTTAAAACCTATAAGACTTGTGGAAATAATAAATTAGCCCATTGGTAAAGCAAACCTGGGCCTACAGCTATGAAGTAGCAAATTTACCACTAAGATCTAAACAGAACGTTCAATTCAGTGCCTGCTTGAGTGCAAGACTATTCATCACATATTCTGCTGTAAATTCACATCTAATTTAATTCAAAGGCTCTGAGATTTGTTCTTCTGCATTTTTAGGCTATGAATCTTTCAAATAGAACAAATAAATTTATCTAAACAAAGCACTTGCCAGTTGTTTTTTAAATTATGTAATATATTGATAAAATGCAAAAAAAAAAACCCTGATAAAATCCAAAATAATGCCATTTTTATGTAGAATAGTATAGTATTTGTATTTTTATAACTATATTTAAGTATAAACAGGACTATGCTTGGATTTAATTCACTGGTGGTTGTAAGCCAAACTGCATAGTTTCACTTCAAAAAAATATTAACAAAATTTCTGAATTAAATTAATCATTTAAGAAGATCGGAGCATTTTTCAAAGTTTTTTTCTCATGTCAAATACTTTGGAGTCAACATATTTTCTGTGTTTTTCTCACACCAAACTACATTGTAGTAATCGTTTTTGTGGCAAAAGCACTGGAGCCAGTGGGTGATTGTTCTTGCACCAAATGCATGGGCGTCAATCAGCATTTTTTGCATGGCTAAATTCTAGCACAGATTCATGAACATTTTTACCACTTGCAAAAACATTAATTTTGCGGCAAATATGAATCAGCCGAAAATATTTTAACAGATTTTTAATTTAAGTTGCTAAAGCCAATGATTATTATAAAAAAAATTTTTGCTAATGATAATTTGTGTTCTTCTGCTCTGCATCTCGCAACAGATTAGAAATTCAGCATGAGGTGCTTAGCGCAAGGTTAGCCTGACATTATTACCTGACACCATAGGGACTGTGCGTGTTATCTTTCATGTTGTAAATTACATTTAAGAGTTTGATGGAGACAACCACATACCATTAAAAGTATAAGCAATATGTATGAAAAACAGTTTACAACCAAATTCCCCAAATTTCTCATTTTAACCATCTTATTAAGTCCTGACAAATTATGTACTGAGCCTATCTTTTACGTTTTTCAGACATTTAAGGGGGGATGTAATAAAAAATCGCAAGAGTTATTTTAAATTGCATTTTTGCTTGCAATGTAAAATCATTCATTGGCATTACATTGTGCATTATTGCTAAGCAAAGGTTAGAGTTAACACTTGCTCTGGAGTTACATTAAATATTATGTCACAAAAAAAACGGTTTGCAATTGCAAAATTTTATTACATACACTGCACAAAAAACATTTGTTCGCAAACATTGCGAGGAAATTGTAGAGGTCTGTAATCAGTCAAAAATATGGTTACTAATGGTTGAACATTTTTTTTAGCTAATTAAACATATTACATTCCCCCAATATTGCCTAATGTATACTATCTTGACTATTATACAGAAAAATGCAGGAGAAGAAAGGCAGAATAAACAACTAAGCAAGGTAAAGACAAGAAAAATATGGAGGTGAGCTGAGAAGAGCTAGTACAGGCCAGATGGTAATACACCAGGCAAGCCTGTATTAAATCAGCATCAGTAGCATCATTTTAGACAAATGAATGTAAACAAGCAATGGCAGCAAAATGTACACATAGTACACTTATGTCTAGATATATTATAGAAGATGAAGAAAGGAGAAATATCACTTATTTGATATGAGGGCAGTAATAGCACTGATATGGGCATACCAAGACAGACAGAGGTACAATCTGACAACTTCTAAAATTTTATGTTGATGTCAGAAATCAACCATTTACTAGCATTTTGCAAAATTCTTTGGAAACTTCTACAATTTTAGTTATTGATTGACATTATCTCAGGTGCCAGCGCAATTTCCAATTACTGTATCTACTCAAAAAATAAAGGAAGGTAAATTATCTTTTGATAAAAGTAATTGCTGTATATGTAAGTGTGTTTATATATGTTTTATGTGACAACCATATCTCAAAGATTGTCGAGATTGGGATATGTGGTCTGTGGTCTCACAGCAGAAAATTGGGTAACAAATCATATGTAAGGGAAAGCAGAACCCCTTGCGGGGGAACAGAACAAAGGTACATGATTTAACTTGGTTATGGTCTTAAAGCTCAAGTACATGTACCTGGTCTCTGTTCAGGTTCATTATTAGGGATGTAGCGAACCGCCGCCGATGTGTTCGCGAACGCCGTTCGCGAACACCGGCAAAAAATGCGGACAGTTCGCGAACAGTTCGCGAACTTCGAACATCCGAAAATCGTTCGATTCGAACGATCGAAGGATTTTAATCGTTCGATCAAGGATTTTCGTTCGAATCGAACGATCGAAGCCATTCGATCGAATGATTTCATTCAATCCAATGGCTTCGATCGTTCGATTCGAACGAAAATCCTTCGATTTTAGCGGTCGAAGGAATCGAATGGTCGAACGATTTTTGTTCGAATCGAAGGCGAACTCGTATTGGCGAACGTCGCGCGACGTTTGCGAACATTCGGCGGACGCGAACAGTCGAAGTTCGCGCGAACTAGTTCGCCGGCGAACTGTTCGCTACATTCCTATTCATTATACTGTAGCTCCAGAGGCCTCAAATGCTAACTGTAATATATTACATTTTGCCTTGAGTTGTCCCAAATTTCTGTCCATTCATCATGCATTAAAAATAAGATATCTAAAGAACACTAACCTTTATCATCCCATAGGTATGGGCTAGGTTGGATAGGGGAACTCCAGAGTTAGTCAATATATGCCCATAGTTAATGGGTAAGGATGTGGTCCAACCAAGGCAGATTCACTAACCAGTAAATTTCTGTCAGCTTCGCACCCCTCGAACCACTTCTCCAGGTGCAAATGAGATACGAATACGCTAATTCAATGCTGGCGACTTTTCACTATCTCGGCAGTACGGGCATTTCATAGAGAAGATGTGCTAGCGTTCGTTTGTGCTTAGCAAAAATTCCCTAGTGATCTTACGTTTTGCTCAATTTGCATTCGGCAAGTAATTAAAGTTGTATGGAGGTCTTTATTATAAAATGTTGGTGCAAATGCTTGAAGTTACCACTTTTTCTTATACATGTCCAAGGAACCTTAATAAAGACAAGAGAGTTAATATAATGCCCAACACATGAGCCCACTGTAAAATTAATGTTCCATATGTTATGTCTTGAGAAAACCGGTTTCCCAAAAAAAGTTTGTCAGCCAAAAAAAGTCAGGACTTTTGTGGCAATTCCGCTTCAAAAAAAACAAAAGTCGCCTGTGTTTTTGGAACTGTAATGCATGGAGGTCACTAGAGAATCCCATAAGAAAGAATAGAAAGTACATTTTTTTGTGGTGAGCTGTAATTTCCCATGTATTGATAATTTTGCCTCCAGTCTAAAGAGACAAAAGGAAGGAGGTTCATACTCTGTAAATCTGAGTGAGAAAGTGATTAGAATTGTACTTTGGCGCACCGGGGTCCTATGTTCAATACCAGCCAGGACACTATCTGCAGGAAGTTTGTATTTTTTTCCCTGTGTCACTGTGGGTTTTTGTAGAGTACCACAGTTTCTTCTACATGCCAAAAACATTCAGAAAGTTTTACTCGCTTCTGATGAATTAGACAAATCTTTTTAGAAAAATTTGTCAAATTTGCCAGGGAGCAAGTCACCACCGGTGAGTGGGTGAACTCAGGGCAGGAGGTCTGCCAAGATAGAAAGGTATCACCAGAGAGTGGGTGCATACAAGGGCAGGGGGAGCTGCCGTATAGCAAGATGTGACCGTGAGTATACCTCTGTGGAGGAAAGGATCACAAAGACAGGCGGTACTAGCTTTGGGGAGGAAATTTACCAAGAGTATTCCTAACTGTGAGTGTTACAATCTATTGATTGGGATTGATGTGAATTTGTACAAACTGCCATTGAGAACTATTGCATTTACTAGAGGCCTTCCTGCTAAGTTTATTAGTTTGAAGCAACCCCTGGACTGCTGTTATTTCGAAGCTGGTTGATCAGTGCACCAGAACGCAAACCAGGATCCACCTGAGGTTAAAGTGTTTAACGTACTATTGTACTGCTGGGAGTTGCAGGGAGTTGCCCATAGCCTCAGGGTGCCTGGGATACCCTGGCAGCAAGTCACTATTTCCACACATCTCAGGCCCACCTACTGGTGTGCTATACCTAGTTGTCAAATTATGCGGGGACAGACTAGTAGATCTGTCCTTGAATTTGCCCCAATTAAGCATCTCAAAAACACGTCTGAACTAATAAATGTACTAATATGTTTTTAGTTTTATTTAATGCAATAGCAGAACTTTTAAGAAAGGAAGAATACTAGTGTAATATTAGGAAACTATATATATCAGCCAGAGAAATATAACCTAGAACACAGCAATTCATTTTGCTGCCACATCAGAAACTAAACTGGAAAGGAAACTTTAGGGCATGAGTTGTTTGAAGGATATCACCAATTAAAGAAGCATGCAAATGCCCTGAAATACTTCCCTAGAGCCATACAGTGATATTCCTTGAAGCAAGGATGTTAAGAGTGCTGTGAATTATGAGTGACAAACAGCTGGCAAGGAAATTAATCATTCATAGTGTCAAATAAATTGCTGTTCACAGAGTTATCCTCTTGAATCTGTCTTCATGCATCATCCATAAAGTGTTGGTCTTCTGGGTGGTTTCTTTGCTACAGGTAAAATAAGGCTTAAATATTCTGGTTTTCAAATAAAATAGTCTTCACCTTAAACAATACAACAATATAGTTTATCTACTATCTGTACTGGGCTTCTGAAATAGTGTTTTCAATAAACAGGAGAAACATAAGTTGATCAAATGGCTTTATAAAGGTACAGGTATGGGATACATTATCTGTTAACCCTCTTAATTATGGAAGGACGGTGTCCCATAGACTCCATTTTATCCAAATAATCCACATTTTTAAAAATGATTTCCTTTTTCTCTGTTATAATGACATAGTACCTTGTACATGACCCAAACTAAGAAATAATTAATCCTTACTGGAAGTATAACCAGTCTATTGGGTTTATTTAATGTTTACATGATTTTCTAGTAGACTTACGGTATGGAGATCCAAATTATAGAAAGATACATTATCTGGAAAGCCTGAGCATTCTGGATAACAGGTCCTCTACCCATTCTACTGTATACTTTAAAAGGGTGGTTCACCTTTTAGTTAACTTTTAGAATGTTATAGAATGGCCATTTCTAAGAAAAACTTCTTAATTGGTCTTCATTATTTCTGACTCTAGCCAGCTTTCAAATCGGGATCACAGAGCCCACCTAAAAACAAATGCTCTGTAAAGGCACATATTTATTGTTATAGCTACTTGTTATTATTCATTTTGATATTCAGGTCCTCTCCTATAAATTTCCCAGTCTCTTATTCAAATCAATGCATGGTTGCTAGGGTACTTTGGATCCTAGCAACTAGATTGTTGAAATTTCAAACTGGAGAGCTGCTGAATAAAAAGCTAAATAACTCAAAAACCATGAACAAATCACAAATTGACAAGCTCACTATGTGTGCATTGCAAGTTTCACTTTTTATGGTTTGAATTTACTTCAACTAGGCTCTTGAATTTAGCAGAATCAGTATCCTGCCCAAAAACAAAAGCTTGGATTTGGCTGAATCCCAAACGGAATCCTGGATTCATTGCATCCCTTATAGTTCTATGGTTTCTCTATCTGCAGGCTAGTAGAAGAAATGCTAATGCTTTATTTCCCAGTGACTTCCAGCAATCAACAAGCTAGCAAAACAATCAAGGATAATGAATGCCCCTGAACAATCACCGATAGTATTAGTGCTATTGGCAGTAGGCACTGTCCATGTATGTCAAATTTGGTACTGCAAGGGGCTGTGCCTAAATCCCTATGCACCTTAAAAGTTTTCAGTAGCTTTGCAGTTATGTGTTTTTTTGCCTGCAGAATTATTTCATGAATTCCTTGTTTGGCCTCTCAATAAGAGAGGAAATCTCTATCCCATCAGGGAATCAAAATCAATCTGTATAACATCCTGTAATATTCAAGTAGCGTTTGACACAATGTGTGAAGTACGGATGTCACTACCATCTGTCACCCATCTCTTGGCTTTTAAATAATGCTTGTGTTGGTGCCAAGAAGATTTGTGGAGCTTTGAAGTTTTGTGGGAAACATCCCATGTTATACAGCAGAGACATGGTGTGATCTTGAAAGGGATTAATGGAATATATTAATTTCCTGACTATTGGCAGTGACAGCACTTATGGGCCACAAGCTTTTACTCTATCCCAATTTAGCACAAGAGTTATGAAATCCCCTTTATTCTAGGTCATAGTACATGCCTGCATGTAAAATATGTACAACCATATTGTTGACATGACACCATGTCACAGGGACTTTGCCTTTCAGCACTTGGGTTCCAACCTTGACACTACCTGTAATGTGTTTATATGTTCCCCATATGTATACTACAAAAACAAACATCTTTAAGGTACAGTATATATGTATTTATTTATAAAGCATTACAGTTATATGCAGCACCAGCCAGTACAAAAGTACATACTGGACAAATATTATAGTATAGTATATATTATAGTATTTATAAATAAGTATAAATATAATGACTTATACATATTAAACTAATACCCTGTTCAGTAAAGTAAACCGCTGCCAAACCAAACTCATGTTGTTTTCTTTGCTTATTAGGATACTGATTATTATACTGGATTTGATAACTTATGTACTTTGATATAATTTGTCTAAATATAGGGTACACATGTTAAAATGCCATATACTGCATTCTGATGTATCTTTGTTTTTAGTGCTTCTTTCTTCTTTGTCTGAAACCCCTTCCTCCCCCAATAAAACCTGTTCCAACCCCAACTGACAGACATTTATAAAACAGCATGTTATGTTTCTATCCGCTGTGCTTAGTGACAGTTCTGTTAGACCTAGCCGGGATCGATACAGGACACTATTCACTGTTTATGAGCAGATCTCCACAGACAGCTGAACTCGACTGGACCAACATAAGTCTGTAGATTGCTGAAGTTTACTCAAAAACTGTTAACATCTTCCATATATTAATCAGACCAGAAGGTCATACAATATTATTTAACCAGAGTAGGATAGTGTCAGGACCTCACGGCTCAATTGGTGTGGAATTCTGCTACAATGTGTAGTAGCCAAGGGGTCAAGAAGGATCATAGTCGTGTTTCAGGCAAAAGCTCCATAGGCAGGCAGGAACATTCCACAAGAACCCAGGAAAATTGCTCTTCTCCAAAATCCTCCCACTGGATGAGGAATTGCAATGATCCCTTTGAGAATCTTGAATCCTAAACCTTTTCCACTTCATATTCCTGTAAGCCAAGTAAGTCCAAAACAATCTCCACTGAAAACTCGTGCAGACAGAAAACGTATTGGATAAAAAGTTGGGAGAGTTTTACTGCAGAGGGAAACTTCCAGAGAGAGATGAGATGTTCCATTTTGCTAAAGCAGTCAATAACTATCCAAATAACTGTATTAACTGGAAGGTGGAAGCTCAACAATGAAGTCCATAGCTAAGTGAGTCCAAGAATGTGAGAGAATGGATGGAGGTTGCAACAGACCACATAATCATGAGTGACTGGATTTGGAAGAGGTACAGACAGTACAGGCCACTACAAAAACTTTACCATCCTTCCATAGAGTTGGCCACCAAAGGAGGTCCAAAGTCTTTTTTGTACCGGGATGCCCAGCTTGCTTTTAAAACAGTGGGTATGCTGATGGAAAGAAAGAGTACAGGAGGAACATATAGCATCACAATGGGAGTGTTAGCTGGGTTTGAGGATTTAACAGACTGAATCTGGGAGGAAAATTTCGGAAGCAGAGAAGCAACAATCTTGATAAGAGGGATAAATGGGTCTTGGCCCTCACTGTGATACTTAATAGGGATGATGCTTCTAGATATAGAATCTGCCTTCTGATTCTTGGAACCAGTGTGGTAAGTGATAACAAAATTAAATCGGGAAAAAAAAGAGCGCCCACCACGTCTGCCAAGGATTCAACCTCCTGAGGGTCTGAATATAATTCAGATTTTTATGACCTGTAAAGATGGTGATTGGGTGTGGTGCTCCTTCCAGGAGATGTTGTCACGTCTCAAGGGCTAGCTTAACTGCCAGTAGCTCATGGTTCCCAATTTCGTAATTTTGCTCAGAGGAGAATTCCTTAGAAAAATATGCAAATGGGTGTAACTTCCCATCTGAAGTCTTTCTTTGGGATAGAATAGCTCCAGCCCCGATTTTGGAATCATCAACTTTGATGAAAAAGGGTTTTAAAAGGGTCTGGATGTCTGAGGACAGGAGCAGAGGCAAAGGATACTTTTTACAATTAAAAGGCTTCCAAGGCATGAGGAGTCAAGAATTAGGTTTCCCTCCTTTATGGATGAAGGCCAGGACAGGGGCTATGCGTGAGGAGAATCCTCCAATGAACTGTCTGTAGTAGTTGGAGAAGCCAATGAATCTTTGTATTGCTTTGGTACAGTTAGGATGGTACCAGTTCTATATCGCAGAGATGGACTAGAAGGATCCATCTCAAATCCCTCCTGAGAAATAATGTAGCCAAGAAAAATAATTTTGGAAACTTCAAGATGGACTTCTCCAACTTGGCAAAAAGGGAATTTTTCCTCAGACAAGAGAGTACTTCTTTCACCTGGGTACTGTGACTAGCCAAGTCTTTAGAAAAAATAAAGATGTCGTCTAGAAAAATGACCACTGACAATCTCTATAGATATCACTCATGAATTCTTGAAAGATGGCAGGGGCATTACAAAGGCCAAAGAGGATTACCAGGTATTCATAATGCCCATCCCCCTTGAATATTCAGATTAAATGGTAACCTCGTGGAGATCCAACTTGGTGATGATCTTTGCCCTTCTTAGCTGAGCTGTAATCGATATATAGATGTAACCCCTTGTCCTGCTTCTCCTCAAAGAAAAGAATCCAGCCTCAGCAGGTGAGGTGGAAGACCATAGAAGTCCCCACCGGAGATTGTCTTGATTATATTCTTTCATAGCGGAGGTCTCAGCTGGAGATTATGGGTATGTAAAACCTCTGGGGGGCATGGTTCCAGGAAAAAAAATCAATGGGCAGTAGTAGGAGTGGTGAGGAGGGACTCAGCTGACTTTTTACAGAAAACATCAGAGAACTCCCTGTAAACGGCAGACAAGGATTGGAGGTTGGTAGCAGAGATAGAAGCCTGATGAATGTTTTTAACAGGTAAATAGTTCTTTATACAGAAAGGATTGTGCAGATGAAGCCAGGGTAACCCCAAACCACAGAAGCCGAAGGGCAATTGATAATGACGAACTTTTGCTTATGCAGAGTTCCAATCGTCAGAGATTATTCTCCAATTGTCTCAGAGATGATTTCAGATGTTAAGGGTTTGTCATCAATGGCAAGGACCTACAAGGGGTTAGACAATGGAAACAGGGGAATACCAAGGTTATTGGCAAAAGCTGAGTCCATGAAATTCCCTGCAGCCACGGAGTCTCGAAGGGCTTGCAAGTTGACAGTCTTGGAGGTCAGCCAAATCTGTAATGGGAGGAGAAATCATTGAGAGTTCTTTTGGGGAGAAGGTTCAATGCCCCCAGATAAGACTCCCCGATCTTACCCCTGTATCAGGGGACAGTTGTTAGCAAAATGAGCTATGCCACCGCAGTATAAACACAATCCAGCTGAGCATCTCTGGAGTTCCTCCTGCTCAGAAACATGTGCCCTACCAATTTGCAAAGGCTCCTTGGGATGAGTAATCGTGGGTTGAGCGGTAGGTGTGTGAAGGAGAGCCCTTTGGAACTGTGGTGCCAGTATAGGCTGGAATTTCTTGCCACACTCTTTGTCTGCTTGATGTTCCCTAAGGCGGGTGTCCACCTTGAAAGCGAGAGAAATCAGGTCCTCCAGCTGCTCTGGGAGATCTCTAGGCACATACATACATTCTTGCATACTAGCACTGTAATTCCCTTGCTAGATCTGCAGGAAGTAATAGGAGGCATTAGCAACATGCCCTGGTGCATCGAACATGGTTCGGAAAGACTGGAGGAAAGCCTTGGCATTGTAGGTCAAGGGGGAGTTCTTCTCACAGAAGGGAGGATAAGACATTGGTTCACAAAACCTCTGCAGGTCTGAGGATCACCATTATAGAGAGGAGGTGGTGGAATATGGGGTTCATTAGCTGGTGTGGAAACAGGAGGAAACAGAGCGGCCACGGCAGGCTTCCCAGGGAGTGGTGAAGCAGATAGCATCTGGGAGAGAAGAGCCTCAAGAACTGCCCTATGTGAGTTTGCTGAGCTGCATAGGCCTTCATTGGAGTTGCCAAACCCCGGAGAGTTCTGCACATCAGGCGGAGCTTACTCTGTAGGGTCCATGGCCCAAAAATACTGTCAGGGCCTCATGGCTTGATTAGCAGAAAAGTCGAGACCAAGGAGGAAGCACTAAAAATAAAGTCCAGTATGTGGTAGGATCATAGTCATGTTTTAGGCAAAAGGTTTAAAGGCAGGCTGAAATTGGTTGTGGTCAGAAACAATGCAGTGGGACAAATGTTATTAAACAGTTAATAAAGATTTACGCAGGAACGCTGAGAAGTGCAACCTATTTTTGGGCATTGAACCCATGTCTTGGCGTTCCATTTATTGAGAATTTTCGCACTGATTACGTCACATGCACAATGCGATAATGCCAGTGTGTGTCCTTGGCTGCCATCTTGAGCCGCAAGCAGAACTATCTGTAATGTAGCTTTACTGACAGATAGACAGTTAGAGAGCACCTAAAATGGCTGATAACTGAAAACTGGAAAACTGTAGACTGTAAAAGGTAACAGCAGCTTTGGAGCTACAGGAAGAAGTTAAGGACAAAATATAAAAATATAGAGCACAAGATATACAACTGTAGTTGTGTGTAAGATAACACAGCAAACTACAGACAACACATACACTCAGCTCTTCATCACTTGCTTTAAATATGTTTCCTTTTCTCTTGAACTACATCGTTTCTAAATCTTAATTATTTACTAAACTATAGAGCTTTGTATTCTCACTGTTAACTCACCTTACAGCTAACTATGTATATTTTAATAAAAATAAGAGACACAGTAGGAGGAGGTGCCCTGTGTAGTTTACAAAGAAAAATATTAGCGAAGCACGAATTTTGACGTTCGCGTCAATTTAGACGCTGACATTACAGGCAATGGGCGTCTGAAAAATGTTGACGTGGGACGGTTTCGGTTTTTTGATGCCGGCAAGTTTTCACTGCCAAATTATTGCACTTTTGTTTGCCGGTGGTGGAACGTATAAATTCGCAACAAATTCGCACCTGGTGAATTTTTTTCTCCCATTACAAATACTGACTATATGATTACTGCCAACTATTACCTGTACATTTACGTGGCTGATTAACACTTAGAATACTGCTTGGTTGTTTGTGTTCCAAAATAGGGGTGTGGAAGCACTCTAAAGGCTAAGTAATAGTATATTTAAGTATAATGGAAGTGCTAGTTTTAATGCACATTCCCTGGGCCCCTGTCTCAAAAATAAGTTTACAAAACAGGGGTTTTTAGTTACAAAGTTATGATCATAAAGTTGAAAAGCCACCATACCACGTCAAGGTAAACCCCACATGGCGGTCCCTAACTTTTTTGCCTTTCGGCCATAGTATAAAAAGTCTTACTGCATAGTAGCATTCAGTGTAATCAGTGTCTGTTGAACCTTGGTTTCAGTGAAAAGGATCTATCCTCCCCCGCCAGTATGCGGCTTTTAAGGGAGAGGAATTGTCCAACCAACGCCCATTTTTAAAAAGTATAGGGCCCCATTAGTTTAAGGGGGGGTATGGGGTGCTATTAAAAACCACATGAAGCTCAGCCACAGCTTCTGGCAACAATACAATGTACAAAATAGGGGTGTGGAAGCACTCTGAAGGCTAAGTAATAGTATATTTAAGTATAATGGAAGTGCTAGTTTTAATGCACATTCCCTGGGCCCCTGTCTCAAAAATAAGTTTACAAAACAGGGGTTTTTAGTTACAAAGTTATGATCATAAAGTTGAAAAGCCACCATACCACGTCAAGGTAAACCCCCCTGTTTTGTAAACTTACTTTTGAGACAGGGGCCCAGGGAATGTGCATTAAAACTAGCACTTCCATTATACTTAAATATACTATTACTTAGCCTTTAGAGTGCTTCCACACCCCTATTTTGTACATTGTATTGTTGCCAGAAGTTGTGGCTGAGCTTCATGTGGTTTTTAATAGCACCCCATACCCCCCCTTAAACTAATGGGGCCCTATACTTTTAAAAATGGGCGTTGGTTGGACAATTCCTTTCCCTTAAAAGCCGCATACTGGCGGGGGAGGATAGATCCTTTTCACTGAAACCAAGGTTCAACAGACACTGATTACACTGAATGCTACTATGCAGTAAGACTTTTTATACTATGGCCGAAAGGCAAACAAGTTAGGGACCGCCATGTGGGGTTTACCTTGACGTGGTATGGTGGCTTTTCAACTTTATGATCATAACTTTGAAACTAAAAACCCCTGTTTTGTAAACTTACTTTTGAGACAGGGGCCCAGGGAATGTGCATTAAAACTAGCACTTCCATTATACTTAAATATACTATTACTTAGCCTTTAGAGTGCTTCCACACCCCTATTTTGTACGTTGTTTGTGTTCCTCCTTGCTCAAACAAGAAACATGAAACTAGACGTCAGTTTAGGGATATGGGGTCCCAGTGAAGAACCTTATTTTGACTCAGTGACTTCCAGTTACATCGCTGATAAGTTTGTGGACATCTCTCCTGGTCTATCCCTTTTTACTGCACATTCAGAGAAATGTAGTTCCACTGTGTCTATGTCTTAGCATTCTGTAAGTCATTCAACCATATGTAGTTAAATCCAAAGTAAGCATTAAACCAAACCTATTAGGTTACCTAATCTTAACATTACAAGGCAATATCTAGAGCAGGGGTCCCTAACCTTTTATACCCATGAGCCACATTCAAATGGGAAAAGAGTTTAGGAGCAACAAGAACATGAGAAAAGTCCCTGGGTGCCAAATAAGGGCTGTGATTTTATATATTTTAGCCCCAATGTGGACTTGCAGCCTACAGGAGACTCTATTTTGCAATACACGTGGTTTTTATTCAACTAAAACTTGCATCCAAACCTGGAATTTTAAAACAAGCACCTACTTTGAGGCCACTGAGAGCAACACCCAAGGGGTTGGCAAACAACATGTTGCTCGTCTAGCCACTGATTGGGGATCACTGATCTAGAGGTACACATAAAAGCCACCACATAAGCCTTCATAAATCACAATTTATGCTAACATTCTTCATTAATTATACTGGTTTATATGGCTATAGTACATGGCAACACGCAGCAAGTTCATTATTCACATTACTGACAGTGCCATCAGCATTTTGGTGGACAAACTGTCTGCATTCCACTTTGTAGAAATAAAGAAATATTAACGCTAACATTTCACACTTATCTTATTAGAATATCCTAGATTTTCAGAAACAGAGGGAAAAAAGATGAACATGGCAGGTTCTGCCAGGCTAACTATTGTGTTACATTTTGATTTTGAAAAGACATTGGTAGAGATGACAGGTTTACTGAAGGCATGAACAATGCACTGTTAAATAAATCGTTACCATTCTGGCTTTATGGTTTTTTTTTTAAATACCTTTCCTTTATGCGAGGATAATAAATGCTGTGCTACTGCCCTCCAGTGTTAAATTGAAAAGGTACACTGTGATTTAGTGAGATTTTAGTGATATATTTAATATCAGTGTAATTTAAAGAACTCTGCAGCATACAAATATATTGTCAAATATAAATAAATTCTTGTAAATGGGTTTACTGATCTTGAAATACAGAATACACGGTTTTGCATCAGACCTTTTGTTTTTCCTCAAAATTAGAAGCTATTTTTAACTCAACTATGCTGTAGGTATAACTCACTAGGTAGCTCACAGGGCTGCTAATCATAAAATGCCCTTCATGTGTGGGCATCAGAGTAAAACTGACTCAGATTCCAAAAGCCTGTACACTTGTCAGTGTGTCCATCTGGTAATATCAGGAGCATAAGAACCCAACTGTGAAAGTTATTATGGGGCAAATTGAGTTTTCTTGTGTTGTACTGGGTTTGATACAAGTCAGTGCACTGTCTTCAAAGAGTTTGTATGCTCCCCATGTGCTTGTTTGAGTTTCCTCCCACATTCTCAAAAAATACAACTTACCGTAATTGGCTCCTGGTAAAATTGTTTCTACTGTGTTTGAAAGTGATATAGACCTTGGATTGTAAGATCGGCTAGGGCAGGAACTGATGTGAAGGATCTATGGTGAATATGTGCTGTGGAATATGCCACACATGCTCCCAACGTTTTGGAAATAAAAAGAGCGACAAAAAAGTTGGTGCGCGTAGCGTGGTGAAAATGTTTTGACCTAATTACCATGTTCATTTTACAAAATTTGCCAGGTTATGAAAGTTTGAACATATTTCTGTGTTTTTTTTTCAGTTATTACAGTTTTACCAGTGAAGGTGAATTGCCCTTTAAGCTGTGAGTCTAACTTCTCCCAAGGGACCTGTTATCTTATCTTATATTGTTACAATTACTTATTTGCTCATCTCAAAATTGTTACAAAAGTATCTTATATGCAGCTGTGGGCTCTCTGCCAAAAGCCGATTAAGTTAGAAACTTTGTTGGACAGTTGGAAGGTGTTAATATGCTGGGGCTAATTAAATGAAGAATTATAATAATACATGAACAAAGTGGGAAAGAGATTTAACTGCCAAATGATGACCTAAATGTAAAGTAAAACACCTTTTTAAATGAAAGTGTTACATGAGATGTTAAAATTGAACTGTGTAGTAATTGCCTTTAAAGTGCTGTGATTTATATAGTAACACAGTAACATATGGAGTTAGGTTTTAAAAAGACACACCGTTAAAGTTCAACCTTTTTACTCTTTAAATCTTAACCTGCCTGATATTTGATCCAGAGGAAGGTAAACAATCCCATTTGAAGCCTCTCCAATTTGCCTCAGAGGGTGAAAAATTCCCTCCTGACGTCAAGATGGCAATCGGACTAGTCCCTGGATCAACTTGTACTATGATTTATCTTCCATAACCCTGTATTCCCTCCCTTGCTAAAAAGCAATCCAACCCCTTTTTAAATCTATCGATTGTATCAACCTATACGACTGATTTAGGGGGCAAATTCCACAGCTCTCACTGTAAAAAAAACCCTTCCTAATATTTAGGTAGAACCTCCTTTTTTCTAATCTGAATGAGTGGCCTTATGTCAGCTGGAAAGACCTACTGGTAAATAAATCATTAGAGAGATTATTATATAATATTCTTATATATTTATACATAGTTATCATATCACCCCTTAAGCACATCTTCAATTTGCTTTGATCTGAGAACCCACACAGTACCGTGAGTGCTGGCAAGTAGGGATGGGCGAATTTGACCCGTTTCGACAAAAATTTGTCAGCGACACCCATTAAAGTCTATGGGCATCAAAAAAATCTTGTCGCACCGCAAAATTTTATTGATGAGCGTCTTTTTTTTTTTTTTGTCGCACAACGCCATACAAGTCTATGGGCGTCATTTCTGCCGCGAAAACAAGGCGCAAAAAATTGCCCATCCCTACTGGCAAGTAAATGCCACAGTAAATGTGTAATATTGTTGCACAGTGAAAACATTTGCCAGTTGTCCTTAATTTTACTACTGTATATTGTCTAGGTTTAGAATCCAGAACCCCGATATCCTGAAAGTCCTGAATTACAGGAATCAACTAAAAGTACATGTATGGGGTCAGACAAGTGCTTCTCCTGTTTTTCTCTCTGTGACATTGTGCAGCCTGGTTAGAGGCTGGAAAGCCATCCAATTGGCTGTGTGCCCCAGTGCATCCCTAAGAAAAGAGGAGGACCAAGGGGAGTGCCTAACTTTGGAGCCAAATGCACAGGGTTACAGACAGAGCTGATAAAGGGAGCTCCTGCTGCAGCATCCAGAGGCTGAGAGAGACAGCAGGGAGAGTGAAAGCACAGCATGTTTTGAAAGAGTTGCAGTACAAGGTGAAAGTATGTTTTGTGTTCAGCTGGACAGAGTTTCAGCCTAGAAAGAAAGGATGCAAAAAAGGGGGGTTGTGGGTGCACTCCTAAGGCCATATAAAAACATATTTAAGTACAATAATCCCGTCTAAATAATTAAATGAATATGCAAGTGAATGTATTTATTTAAAAAAAGAAAAACAGGGTTTTTTGTTATATGGGCGTTAGTTTGGGCAGTCTTAAAAGCCGCATATGCAGGTGGCGGGGGAGGATCTAGACCACAGATTGAAACCAAGCCTCAGGAAATTTTTACTCCAAGTAATGTTGTTACGCAGAGAGGTATATGACCTTTTATATTTTGATTACAGGTAAACAAGTTAGGGACCACCATATGCGTGGCTTATCAACTTTATGATCATAACCCTGTTTTTCTTTTTTAAATACATGCACTTGCATATTCATTTAATTATTTAGACAGGGGATTATTGTACTTAAATATGTTTTTATATGGCTTTAGTTGTGCACTCACAACCCCCCTTTTTTGTACTAGAAAGGGTGCCCTGCATTCCATTCAATGGTTGGATGCCAGTTGCAACCCTTGTGTGTCCCAGGTTTGAGGACAGGTGCCATGTGGGAGCTACAGCCTATATCCTAAAGGAGAGGTTCATTGAAGCAGGTAACGCTACTTGGGGAATAAAGAGCTCGAGGAAAAGGCTCTGAACTGTGTTGTCCACCCGGAGTGGAGAGAAACTGTGCTACTTACTAGACAAAATCAAATTTCCCCAGTGTAGGAATATAAGTGCATTACACTGTTTAACCTATTCTTTACTTTATTCTTTATATAAAGTTTCTCTTGGGTTACTGCAAACTGTGTGTTTTGTGTTCCTAGTGGAATTCCCCTGAGGTATGATCCTAAGTGTTCACTAGGTGGATGCACTATGCTGTAAATCCCAGTTCTTAGTATCTTTCATACACAAAGAGAACTGGATCTGAGCCATCAGGGCCCATGAAGGCAGGGGCCACCAGATTTTTTTCCCAATTTTGGCCCTAGGGTTGCCACCTTTGCCAGTGGGGAACTTCGGGCAGGAGGCGGGACAGATGAAGTAGGGGCAGTATGTATTAATTCAGGGGTAGAGTGGGTGACTATTGGGGGCTGGTCTAGTGTCTTGTGGGATGTGATTATGAGGTGGTGATCAGTTATTGTCAGTGTCCTGTCTGAATTTCCTAATTTGGAAATCTGGACAGGTAGTTTTCACCGGACAGCTCTTCTGAAAACCGGGCTGTGCAGGTGAAAACCAGACAGATGGCAACCCTAGTTGGCTCGATCCAACACTATTTATGCTTATAGGCAGTGGATTAATAATGGCCTGGGAAACAGAGGACCCAGACAGCTCTGTCCCCTCACCATGGCAATAAAGTTTGCTGTCTGCTACAAGTAAATGAGCAGCTGGTAGCCAAACAGGGCGAAATCTGGGGGTGCAGCCTGTGCATGGAAAATTATTTTTGCAGAGGGACCTGGTCAGTTGTATTTACTCCACTACTAATAGGAAGGTCATTGGAGTAAATGTTTCATAGTTATTTTTAATTCATCCCTAAATACTGTATTTTTGGGTAAGGTGGTATTAATGCTAAACATCAATATAATCTACTGCACAATAGTGTTTACATGAAAAAAGTACTGGAGGTTGTTTCATGATTGGGATACTTAAGTGTAGCAGTTGCCCACATTTACATCAGAACTTGTCAAGTTGTTGCCATTGTAGCCTGTACAATCTTTATATTTCAGTCATTCCTTTCATTAACAATAAGCAAGCCATTTCCACTTACTTTTTATTACAGGAAATACAGAATTGCCCCCCTGTGAACTTGACTTTCCTCTTTTCTCCAAAACTTCAAATACTCTAGCATTCACATGAATCCCAGTGGCCTTCTCAGCATCAAGCAAAAGGTCCATTTTCTCAGTTTGATACATAGCACCCCCTGCCCTAATTTATTAAACCTAATAGTGTGAGAGGAACATTACTCTTTATGGCAGTCAGAGCAAGGAAAGGCTCAGCGTGGGGGAGTATTTTGCACAACACATTTGAATGATGGATAGCATCTAAGGAACTGTTTGGGAATAAATGAGAACAATACATTTCTTTCAATAGTGTGTGTGTTGTCAAGAGACATTTATGATACTGTCTTCAAATTGTAGTGGTTTGAACCGAGCCTGCTGCTGATGTCTTTCGGTCAAGAAAAAGTGAATGTTTATTATGTTAATAAAATGTGTTATAACCGATGCAGCATAGATGAATTTAAAACATTTGTAACCCTTTCTTTTCCACACTTGTAGAATCGGATCACACGCCCTTAAATAGCAACTAACCCTTTGCAATCCAGGGCCGTGAGTTCTCTTTGCGTATGAAAGATACTAGGAACTATGATTTACAGCGCAGTGCCTCCACCTAGTGAGCACTGAGGATCACACCTCAGAGGATTTACACAAGGAAAAGAAAAGACTGTTTGCAGTAAACCAATTTAACATCATCTAAAATTGAAAATTAACACAATTCAATTCCCTTCCCAAAGAGCTCTTATTTCCCCCGGTAGAGCTACCTGCCCCAAAGTACCTTTCCCTTTGGAATTGTATAGACATACAATAAGCATACCCATACATGGTACATGTGCCCAGCTTCCGATTGAGAACAGTCTAATGAAGTTAGAATAAGGGGAGGAAATTATGCCATATTTAAAAAGCTCTTATAGGTGATCGCATGAGCAACAGTCTTGTCCAGCTTTATAGACAGGTCAGCCATCAGGGGGGGACAGGGGGGAGAGTTGTAGGGGGCCCCACGGGTAAGGGTGGCCCGGCCACACCACACTTACTTGATTAGCCAGGCCCCCCATCTTTCTGAGAGCTGCTGACTTCGGGAAGGCATGGACACTTAAGGGGCCCTGGCCACCAATTTTCTTATAATGTGGGGGATGACCAATTTTTTTTTCTCATGTGGGGTCCTAGCCATCAATATTTTTGAATGAGGGGGTCCTGGCCACAAATTTTTTTTATGGAGGGCCCTGACCACCAATAACTTTTTATTTTTTATTAACATGTGGGAACCCTAACCACCAATATTTTTTTTTGTTTTTTTACTGTGTGGTGCGGAGGGCGGACCTGTAGGTGCAGTGGGCGCAGCCCAGGGGGCCCAGGAAATTTTGTCTTGTGGGCCCTGTGATTTCTGATGGCAGTCCTGTTTATAGATATAAACATGTGTAGGGCAAATATGTGATCCTCTTTATCTTAAAGGAGAGCTAAAGCTTAACTAAAGAAGTAGGCAAGAAATGTTGTTTATTATATTTTGGGCTTCAGTACCAGGCCAAGGCAACAACATCCCTTTACAACATCCCTTTAGCATTAAAGATCTGTGCAACCCAAAATGCCCCAGTAGTGCCTCATATTCTTTTCTACTGATTCACTGCACATGCACATGCTGCTGTCACTTACAGAGTGCATAGAATATAAATGTCACAATATTAGTAATTAATACAGATAATTCCTACATGGCAGCAAAGAAACCAGTGCAACTAACATCAGATTTTAATAATCAGCCCTGTAGCATCAGCTTATATAACAAGCCAACCTCATTTTCTGCTTGATAATTTGCGATGACCCCTAAGCTTAGCTTGTCACAGACATCTTCCAAGATGGTGACCCCCTGAGACACGTTTTAAGTCCTTGATCATTGCTGCTATTAACAAGCGGATACTTTAGGCTGGTGCAATAAGTTCAGTATATAAAACACAGTATATATACAGCAGTTAACAGATAAGTTCTGTAGTAAACAAAGGGTTTCTTCAAAACTTATCTGTTATCCATAGTGTAGCATGTGCTTGAATGGCTGCCCTCAAGGCTACACAGCGGCTTGTTTATAGAAACTATAGTGTGAGTTTCTTAAACAAGTACACCAATGCAGGGCAACACTATATCATGTTTTCCTTAAAGACACTTAACGGCTTTGGTTTTACTGTTCCTTTAATAAACACAAAGGAACATTCAGTGAGGAACTAGTAGGGGGTGCCAGACATGTACCTATAGCTGCCTACCCCCTTGTTCATGTTTGATGTGCAGTTTGGGCAGTGCTTGCGTGGCCAATTGTGCACGCACATGCGCACAAGGCTGGCAGATGGGGTTGCCTAGGGCACCCGCCAGCTTGGCTGACCTCTGGGAATATTGTTCATATTGACCACTGTAAATGTTATCATTATCAGTACATTCATGCAGCCACAAAGTCCACTTTCATAGTGTAGGGGCCCCTACTGGGTAATCTGCCCTGCAGCTTTAAGGCCCCCACCTTTTTCTTAGAGTGATCTGCCAGGAGAGAATGACACTCCCCTGCTACACTGCTATATAGTGTGTGTAGGGAGTGGCCACTTCCTCTTTGGCCTGTGGATGGTGATCCAGCTGGGTGTGCTCAGGAGAGCCTGGGTACAGCTAGGCCCAGAAAGGCCCATGTGCTTTGGAGAAGAAGTCGAGGACCAGGAAACCCGTGAATGAGGAATAGTTACACTACGGCAGACTTGTCATAGTCTCTCTAGGAGAGAAAGGCAGAGAGGTGAGAGAGAAAGAGCAGCTGAAGCTCCAACTAGGATTTGCAGTAAGGGAGTAGCTTCCAAGAGGCTTTATGTGTTGCCTCCAGTCAGGGACCTCAGTGAAGAGGGACTGTAGGGTAGAAGCTGCTTTCCTGACAACTTCCAGGAGGGAATGTGTGTGAATACTGCAAATGCCTAATGGAGACCTTTCCTCTGTGAGAAATGCCTAATGCCTGCAGCTCTGTGTGAGAAATGTGCTATTGCCTCAGCTCCTGTGTGAGAACTAAACCTGTGGTCACTTGCCTCGTGCATAGTTCAATAAACCGTTTCTGTTTTACTGCAAGAACCTCCTGGCGCCCATCTTTTGTTGTATGCACAGTAGCCTGGGGGATGTAGTTGCACTACACCATAGAGGGAACACTTCCACATGGCGAAGGCCCTGACTCTGTTGTGTGAGTCACAGTGTAACCCATGCTTCTACTGCTAGCTGGACAGTTTAACTATTTGTGTGCTATGCAGCCCAAATAGGTGTTACAATAGTATAAACAAAAGCCTGAAATACATTTGAAATAAATTGGGTTCCCCTAGTGGTCATATACAATTCACAACTAAGGACCCTCAGAAAGATCTGCAGGGTACACTTCATAATGAGAGACTCAGAAGCATATTCCCAGACCCACCATTCCTAGCATTCAGACAGCCTCCCAACCCTCCCAAACTAAAGACACTAATAACAAGAAGTGTCTTATTGTACCCCACTAAAAATGGAACATACTCCTATGGCAAAAAAATGCCCACACATCCTGATTTCAGACAAAATACCAATTCTGGACACATTAGAGGAGTGCAGCATCCATGGTCACTACAGCTGTTCTTCTTCCAATGTGGTGTACTCAATACAATGCACTTAAAGGAACAGTAACACCAAAAAATGTAAGTGTTTTAAAGTAATGAAAATATCATGTACTGTTGCCCTGCACTGGTAAAACTGATCTGTTTGCTTCAGAAACACTACTATAGTCATATAAACAAGCTGCTGTGGAGCAATGGCGGAAATTGAAAAACGGCTATATGGCACAGGTTAACTAATGGATAACAGATAACACCATTAGACAGACAGAGCTTATTTGCTATCTGCTGTGTAACCTGAGCCTTTTCTCCTTTGAATGGCTGCCCCCATTGCTACACAGCAGCATATTTATATAAACAATAGTAGTGTTTCTGAAGCAAACACAGCAGTTTTACCAATGCAGGGCAACACTGCATTATATTTTCATTACTTTAAAACACTTTTATTTTTTGACGTTACTGTTCCTTTAATGCATAACAGGGGGACTGTATATAGGAGAGACGGGGCAAAGTCTGAGAAATAGAAATATACACCACAGATTCACTGTAACTAATAAAAAACTGGACACATCAATAGGAAATCATTTCAATGGTCCTCATCATCCCATAAAGGATTTAATAAGTTTGGTTCTTCAGTGCAGTTTTAAAACAGATAATGAAAAAAAAGCGTGGGAGTATAAACTAATGGAAACTTAGTCCTTTCTTTGGAGATTGGACTAAACCTGGGCCTTGGATTTATGTCTAATTATGTGGACAAAGAAAGGCCTGCACCAGGCCAGAAATACAAACGTGTGGATCTGGACTAAGATGTCATATGGAATTCCTTGTATTCCACACTTCATTAATTCAGCCTAGAGTTATATTCAGCCTCATGCAGATCCCCTCATAAATGACACCTTACACACAGATTGATATTCCTTTTTGTTGGTCATTTTACCTTTGAGCTGAATGTTGCATATATACCAGAGAAAACCACAGCTTCATTGTAAGCTTAAAAAAGGAACTAAAATTTTGTGAAAGCTTGTTATGATGATATTAGTTAGACAATAAAGGTATCACCTTATTCCACTTTGTAATTTTTTTTTCCAAAATATATTTAATGTATAGATACTTTCATTGTATAACGCTTTAGAATATGTTGGTGTAATAAAAATATGTGTTATTTATAATAATAATAATAATAATAATAATAATAATACTTGTTAATAATTAAATAATAAACTAGAGTAATCATGATGAACCTTGCAAGGAAACACCATTACTGTTACATTGCAGGCTGTAAGAAGCATAGTTTTTTAAATTGGCTACTGTTTATACAAAAACCTCGATGAATGTAGCATGCAATTACTATTAGCGTAACAGCACATCTACTGTATGTAAGCATGGTAATAAAATGAATGCCAATAAGGTTAGTGGGGTTAGGCAGCTGGTTTCATTTTTAACACCCTACCACTTTTATCTTAATTGTGAATCCTTGGGGGAAATAATCTGTTTACATTGCACACCTGCTAATAAGCCAGTTAATGCTCTAATTTCTAATTAGTCTTAATTAATACCTCAGTGTATCAATTAGTGAGCAGAAACCCCACTAAGATTCATATTGGTGCATCTCGACCACAGGGAGCAGTTTTACCAAATGACTGTAAAAATTGGCACAATGAGGCTTTTGATTTCCCCAGTGAATTTCATCCCTTTGCTGCCAGAAGCACAAATAACTCCGTATTTTGGATTTGCTGATACTGAAAGGTTATTGAAGGTGATGACAACAAAGGGGTTCATTTCAAGAATTGCTAAACTAATTATAGTTCCACAGTTTTTAGTTTTTAGAGGCCAACAAAGCAGGTGCGTTGCCTGATTTGAGAATATTGTAAGGTACTTGTGGCACAAATAAAACAATAATTCCGTATACACTCCTTTAACCTACGCCAGGTTTATTACTTTGTAAGGACCTTGGAGCTAAGGTTCTTCAAAATGAATCCCAATAGAACCTCCTTAGTGGCTGCTTGTAGACTGCAGCTACATTTTGCCTGATGGGAGCCAGATGAAAGTTTTATATGCATTCGCTGATAAAAAGGACATTCATTTAACATATTTCACTCTTTGAAATTTCTTCAGTGTCATTTAATATAAGAGTATTAAAGATATCTAATTTAGATTACTCTATTAAGCAAACAAATGTAATATTACAGTGGACCTGTCACCCAGATATAAAATAGCTGTATAATAAAAGTCCTTTTTAAATGAAACATGAAATCCAATTTCTATTTTTTATTTAAGCATTCATAGCTGTTGTAAGCTCATTTAAAAATCTCAGCTGTCAATCAAATTGTCTTAGGCATAGAGGCGGGGCAAACAATTACTTTCACTTTCCATTCAGCACTTTCTAGATGTCACTGCTCTCCCCACATTCCCCCCGTTCTCTTCACCATTTAATTGTGTAACCAGGGCATGGGGATAGACATCGGGTTCCCCCTTCTGCTGCACAAACAAGATTCTGAGATAATGCAAGACTTGCCTTAATAACAGTATCAGCAAAATGGCTGGGTCTCATGGTTAGTCATTTCAACCCAGAATCCTTATTGATGGGATGGCCCTCCTCACCACCAGTGCTTGAGCATTTCCCTACACTGAGCACTGAGGCATTGTCCCTGCTCCAGTCCTCCTGTCCTGCTCATCCCCCGCCCTGACCAGGTTCTTCACCCACTCCATCCTGCTCCTGTCTCTGATCCAATCTAGTCCTCTTTGCCCGCACTGTCCCACTCCTGTCCTGTCTCAGATCCGGTCCAGTGCTCTTCCTATGCACCGTCCTTCTCCTGTCCTGTCTCTGATCCGGTCCAGTACACTTTTTATCTGCACCTTTGGCCTGACCCTGACTCTAAGCCCTCATCACCCTGTTCCTGTCAGCACAGTATTGGCTCCTGCCTGAAGGATTCCTCTTGGCACCTCTGTCTTCTCATCACCCCCTACCTTTTCCTGACATTTCCACGTTTACCAGAGCTGTGTTCTTCATAGACAGGTGGGGAGACAAACACAAAGAGACTGGCAGAATGGGGTAGTAGTTGAGGTGTGGGAGGCCAGTTTTATAAGCCCAGTAATGTTAATGGTACATGGTGCAATTGAAGTTGCAAGTAAGTTCTGGTATAAGAACCAGAAGGATTTTTACACAGAGATATGCAATCACTAAAAATATGCTGCCTTTTACACTTGTGATGTATGGTGTATTTTTTGCCATTTTTTTTACATAGCATAATAAAAGCTGCTCTTGGTTACTTTAAAGGGCAAGTAAAGGCAAAATAATAAAATCCCATTTTTACTTTCTTTAATGAAAAAGAAACCTATCTGCAATATACTTTAATTAAAAAATGTGTACCGTTTTTATAAGAAACCTGACTGTATGCAGTGAAATTCTCTGTTCATTTACTGCTGTGGATAGGAATTGTCCGATGGTCCCTAACTGCTGAGCAGGGAAACAATCATACTTATCAAAAGCAGGGGAAGCCCCCGCCTTACTTCCCAGCCATGCAGAACTCAAGCAGCTTTGTTTATGACGATCCCTAAGCAGCCCAGACCACACTGAGCATGTACACAGTCTTAGTTTTACAAAGATGTTTAACAAAGTTACAAGATGGTGACCCCTTGTAGCCAACTTTGAAAGCATAAATTATTTTGCTTAGTTTGATTAGGCAGTACGTTCATGTTTATATTTAGTATACAAAATACAGCATTTCTTATTCTATTTTAGACTTTACATGCTCTTTAAGAGCAGAATGTCCATTTTTTTTAAACTTAACAAGTTTTATTGAAGATTTTCATAAAAGCAAGAAATGCAAACCTTCGATAAGAATACAGTGTTTCAGAAGTAATTATGGTATCATTACATTTTTAAGCAGTTACAGAAAGTTCGGTGGTTTAGAATGTCCATTTTTAAATCCCCTCCAGTATAGCTCCTGACATAGAATAATTGCTGCAACTTATGTATTTGTATTTGCCACCTGATTTACACAACTGCTGTGCATTACAATATACTACTATACGTGTCAGTGCTTGTTAATGTGATTAAAAGAGCCAACCAGAAGAGGTAACTTTGATATTCCCTTTGAATTGAAACAAAACACTAGCTATCTGGGCGACTTTGATTTAAATGCCTCATTCAAACCATTTTCATACTTGAAGATTTTAACCTGTAGATTAAAGGGCTGTGTTATCCGCTGTAGAACGAGTATCTATATTTCTCAGAAAAGGGATAATTGAAATAACATGTTAATTTGCTATTGTAATTAATTTGATGTAATGAATGTAACAGGAGCCAGATCCTCAGGGTGATAACTTTTAGAGCATAAAAATCTTTGGGGAAGACGAGACCTCAGTGCACATTTTACAGGAAACATTTAATTAACCCTCTGAGTAAGGGAGACAATTAAAATCCCAACAAATGCTGCTTGCTAAGTTAGAACTTGTTTCAAAGCTGCTAATTGAGGGATCAGTTGTAAAAAGTTCCTATGGGTTTACCAGTGTCACCGATCCCAAATTGAAGAAAATCCCTTGGCAGTCACATGCAGCGGTATATACTGTAGATAATTATCTTCCTGATTTTTAAGGAAGCAATTACTTTAATTAATAAGTAATTGAAGGATAAACTGTGATACCTTTATTCAAAACATGGAGAGAATGCAGATGGTGCATGGAGACCTTTCTCTGAAAGTAACCTAGCACTGACACTGATGCGTATTGTATTGTTTTTTACCTGCTGGGGAGGAACAGAACTGTAAGTTACAAACCTGATATGAGTGTAGCCTTCAGTATTCTCCTGCTATAGGCAGACATTAGGTACAGTGCCCCATTGCAGCCAAAAACACTACACTTTGCTCTTTGTATTGGTGCTAATTGCAAAGCACATCAAATCACATGGGTGCAAATGCTCCTAAGGGCTATAATTTTATACTACCAGCCCTATAGTATCACTTTTTCAAATGCCACCTTCCCTTCTACTTTAAGCAGTCTGTAACCTGCATTTTAGAGACTGGACCAAAATAATGAGTCACCAAAGCCATAGTCACCATATTAGTGCAGACTTCCTCCATTAGCATTTGAAAGACAACAGAAGGGTGTTCAGAAGGCTTCTTTTGCTGCTGTAAAAGTAAAAGTATGGTTTGGAAAACATGGGATGAGGATGCTGATATTAAAATTAAATCATTTAAAGCTGTACCACATTTGAAGCAGCAATAACATTATATTAATAATTTAAAGACTCCCCTCAATTTCAGTGTGACCTAAAATATGTTCTGCTTGTTGTGTACAAACTCCTCCAAAGTAAAAAAAATATATATGAGCTTAACAGCCATCTTTATAAGACCATAACTAATCTGGTTGCAATGGATATACTCTATGGGGCAAATTCACTATGCGCCGAAGCGCCTAACGCTAGCGTTGGTCATTTTCGTTACTACGCAAATTCACTAACTAATGCTGGCGTAAATTCGCTAGTGTTACCTCGCACCCTTACGCCTGGTGAATTTGCGCAACGGACGTAACTACGCAAATTCACTAATGCGCGCATTGTACTGAACGCTACCTTTTACGCTAGACTTCCTTCGCCACCTCAGACCAGGCGAAGCGCAATAGAGTAGATAGGGATTGCTTCAAAAAAAGTTAAAAATTTTTCTAAGTCCCAAAAAACGCAGGCGTTTTTTCTATATTATGGGTGATAGGCTGAAAATGATCGAAAATGTTTTTGGGGCTCCCCTCCTTCCCCCCTACATTTCCTAACTCATGGCAACTTAACTATACAGTGGGCACATGTGTAGGGCAAAAAAGGTTTGAAGGTTTCCCAGGCATTTGTAGTAATTGTACGTATTCCTACATTGAAATTTGAATTTGGTGCCGTATGCAAATTAACCATCGCTAGCGTAACTTCGATTCGCTTAGCGAATCAACACTAGTGCAACCTTACGCTACCCCTGAGCACAACTTCGGATTTTAGTGAATTTGCGGAGCGCTGGCAAAACTACGCCTGGCGAAGTGTGGCGAAGTTACGCCTGGCGCAACTACGAATCTTAGTGAATTTGCCCCTATGTGCTTTAGATAACAGAAATAATACAGAAAGTAGAATACTACATCAACTCTTCCTTTACCATCTGGAGTTTACTTATAAAACTGACAATTGAAGATGAATAACAAACATTGTTTCACATCTGTGGAGAAGCAAGAATAATTACTACTTTCAGCAACAGTTCTATTATTCTACACTTTCCTGTACCCTACTGAGGGAACATACAGTATGCAGATATTATATACAGTTATTTTTCTAGGAACCACTGCTGATATAATTGAGAAGGAAAAATAGAATTAATAACTCTGGGAGGGAGAGAATATTTGGTCCAATAATTAAAATAGAAGAACACTATAATTTCATTTGTTTGTTATGAGCAAAGGAGACAGAAACCAATGTTTACTTTATGTGTGAGGAAGGACAACTCAAGCAAATGAAAGCTTTAATAAATTATTTATTAAGGTATTAAGTATTTTAATATTTCATGTAGAGGATCTAATGATAGACTGTGAGTGGCGTCAAACCCTTGTTTCCTTGATATGTAATACTGTATTTTCTTGTATAATCAGAACTGACACAATAAATTGACTCTAAGAGGCAGATTTATCATGGGTCAAAGTGTATATTTGAATTTTTGAATTTGAATTTTGAATTCTCTATTGGGTTCTGGATGACAAGCATTGGCTGGGGCAGAGTTAGGGTGAGATGTGGGTGAATGCTCATTTGCTGTCTGTATTACACCTGAGCTACACACTAAATTCATAGCCTTTTATGAGGAGGTAAGCAGAAACCTAGGCTCTGGGGTGGCAGTGAATAAAACATTTGATATTCAGTAGTACCACATACAAGCTTACTGATAACTGAATACTGGTCTGAAACATGACATTTGTACTTGGATAAAGGCTAAAGGATAAATTGCAAATATTGGTGGTAAATGAAGCATTTTCTAATTGGGCTAGTGTTGAGAATGGAGTACCACATGGTTCTGTCATTGGCTCTTTGCATTTTAACTTGTTATTTTTAATGACTTTGATTATTGTCTCTATTTTTTTTATTTAAATGGTTACACCCTTTTTAGGAGGGACAGAGGGATTAAAAAGGGTGGAGGAGTGTGTTTGTATGTAAAGCTTGAATTAAAGCCATGCACTAAAGAAATAACAATAGCTGGCACTGCTGAGGGTGTAGAATCCCTCTGGGTAGAGATTTTGACTGGGCAAAAGGTTACAAAGAAAATTGACGAGTGACGAGTATGAAGCCCAGCTACTCTTACAAATAGAAGCGGCTTCACAACTAGGTCAAGTTATTACTATGGGAGACTTCAATTACCCAGACATTGACTGGGGTATTGGGGTTGCCAAGACAGAAAAAGCTAGTAGGTTTGTAAATATGCTGAATGAAAACTTTTTATTCAAGCTTGTTCAAGAAGCTACTAGGAATAACTTGCCTTTGGATCTTATAATAACTAATAATACTGAACACATCTGTAGCATTTGTGTGGGTGAGCATTTAGGGAATAGTGATCATAACATGGTCTTCTTTGAGATTCTGTTGCAGAGGCAATTCTATAAGAGAGTAACTAAAACATTACATTTCAGACAAACTTTGACAGTATAAGGTCATCTCTGCAACATATTAAGTGGGAAATGCTTTTCACAGGATTAAGATGTGCTTTTAAGGCTTTCAAATTAGCTGGAACAGCCAAATCATTTATAAGGTACAAGGAGGCCAAAAATCCTGCAAAAAAATCAGGCAAGCTAAAATTGATATGGAAAAGGATATTGCAGCAAGCAGTAAAAAGAATCCAAAATTGTTTTTTAAATATGTTAATAGTAGAAAATGAAGCAAGAAGGGGTGGGAACTTTAATATCAGAGGGGGGTCAGCTGGTTGATGAGAACAAAAAAAAGCTCAGATTCTCAACTAATATTTTTCCTCTGTCTATACAAATGAGGAACCAGCTAATGAAGGTTTCCTTGTTAATAGTCCCAATTCTAGTAATACAACTAATGATGCATGGTTCACACATGAGGAAATTCAAAAGAGACTAGAACATGTTAAGATAAACAAAGGTCCGGGGCCAGACAGTATTCATCCAGGGTACTTAGCAAGCTTAGCTCTGTGATTGCCAAACCTCTTGGGGTTGTTTTCTCTGTAAAAAAAGGCCCTTGCAAGGGGAAATGATTACACTTTACAAGTACATTAGAGGACAATATAGATTAATAGCAGGGGACCTTTTTTTTTTAAATATTTTTTTTTATTACGTTTTCATAACAATATAGAATAAACAAACATAAAAGGTATTTCGGAGGTAAAAGAAAAAAATAGCAAATAAATGTATAATCCATACTTATTACTTTTTTAGCGGTTACTAGAAACATTCTAAAACAGCAATTTCAGATTTATTATTACCAGAGAAACACTTTTTTGCAAGGTATCATTTCCACATCGATCCTTTAAACATACTTAATCGTTTATATGCAGCATCCAATTGATTTGGTTACTCTTGGGGGGTGAATTCTGTTCCTGTGAACGATGTAGGTTTTGAATATATTGGTCTGTTTCTTGTAGTATGGTGTTATTGAGTAATACTTTGGTGTCATACCACGTTGTGTGTCTGAATGCGTATATTGTGAGGTATCTGGTAAGTGTAGGGAGTAAAGATATGTAACTCATCCATATGGTAAAAACTTTTCTGCATGTACCAGAGACCACCCCTTCAGATAAGAAGAAAATAACTTTCATTTGAAGCAACGTAGGTGGTTCTTCACAGTGAGGACAGTGAGGTTGTGGAATGCACTGCCGGGTCATGTTGTGATGGCTGATTCTGTTAATGCCTTTAAGAATGGCTTGGATGATTTCTTGGACAGACATAATATCAAAGGCTACTGTGATACTAAACTCTATAGTTAGTATAGATATGGGTATATAGAATTTAGGTGAAAGTATGGAGGGGTTGAACTTGATGGACTTTGTCTTTTTTATCCCGATTGAACTATGTAACTATATAACCAACATATTACACAAAACACTTACAATCTCAAGAATGCAGTGTAGTTTTGGGCTCCAGTCCAGTTATGATGGAAGATTCTATTAATGTGTGTGATATATATGCATTGGGCTTTATTTGGAGGGGTTGAACTTGATGGATGTTTGTCTTTTTTCATCATAAATTAACTAAGTATGTAACTGGAAAACAAAGGTACGATGAGAAACACAGTTGTCAAATATTCTGAAAAGTGAATTCTCGAAGTCCAAAAAGTTCGAATTTCGAAGTAATTTTTTGGATACTTAGACCATCGAATAGGATACTATGACTTCGAATTTACTTTGACTTCGATATGAAGTAAAAACCGTTCGAATATTTGACCATTCGATAGTCGAAGTACTGTCTTTTTAAAAATCCTTCGATTTCAATACTTCGCCAAATTAAAGGTACCGAATTGCTATATTAGCCTATGGGGATCACTAAAAATCGCTCGAACCATTCAATTGACCGTTTTTTATTCGATCAATCGAATGCTATTTTAGCGCTAAATCCTTCTAATTAGGGATGGGCGAATTATTTCGCCTCGTTTCGCCGAAAAAATGACGCCGCACGACAAATTTTTTTTGACACCCATAGACTTTAATGGGCGTCTGCGACATTTCACCGGCGGCGAATTTTTGGCGAAGCGAAACGGGTCAAATTCGCCCATCCCTGCTTCTAATTCGATATTCGAATTCTAAGGATTTCAATTCGATGGTCGAATTTCGAGGGTTTTAACCCGTCGAAATTTGACCCTTGATAAATCTGCCCCTATATACTTCATTACAATTACAATTGTTTTTGTTTCATCTAATAAGTAGTATTTAGATACATATGAAAACATTTTGCTTGTTTCAATAAACCCATTTCAAGAAAATATTATTGTGGTTTTCAGGGCATATAATGTTTTATTGACTGAACACAAATGTATTCAAAGACAGCATTCATCTGGAAAGCAAGAAGATATATAAAGCATATACATATATTTATTATATAATATATAATACATTATAAATGATTTATATTATACATTATAATATATTATATATTGATTATAATATATTTATTACATAATTGAACTGAAAACCTGTTAATTAAAAAGGTCTGAAAATATGTATGTTCAATAAATATGTATATTCAATAATATTCCAAAAAATTTTAAGCCTACAGTCATATCCTTTTCAACATATAGTAAGCCAATTGTGGTGTGAATGGAGTGTACCACCATCCCATCCTTTTTACCCTCCCAGGACATTATAAGAATATTCAGACCATAGCTTTATTTACAAATGAGAAATATATAAAACAAGTAATAATAATCATTTTAAAAACATAAAAAATACATACACGCTTTTGAAAAGTTAGTCAAAAGACCACTGGGCTACCAACTATGCCACCAACTTTCGTGTTGTTTTCTGTGCCACCAAAACATGCACGAGTAAGCTACTCTCTCCTGATCTGACCCTGACCCTGTTCCCCAATCACACAATATCTCAGTTTGGGGCTGATATTACCCCACATTAATGGTTTAGTTATTTAAAGAACATTGGGATCTCTCAAGTTTTCCAAGCATTCAAGAGGTGCAGAAATTCTGATAACCATTGCATGTTAAACATTATAATTTTTTGAAGTCTTTCAGTCCCACATTAAAAACACTAGCAGTAAAGTGCAGTATTAATAAAGTACTTAAATAACTTACAAGTGAAATAAGATGTAAAAAACAAGAATGTACCAACACATTAAAAGGGGTTATTCATCTTCAGACACTATTTTCAGTTCAGTTGGTTTCAGATCGCTCACCAGAGATAAAGACGTTTTCCTATTGCTTTCTATTTTCTATTTCTGACTGTTTTTCTAATATTGAAGTGTAAAGCTTCATTTTTTGCCTTTTTGAAGCAGCTCTGGGTGGGGCATCATCAACTCTCTGTTTTAAATTGATACGTATATTTAGTTGACTTATTTCTTATCTTTCTCCCTGCTAAGCAGAATCTCTGAGTTTCATTGGAATTGATATAATTGTTGCTAATATTCCAAAGATATTGCTGAGAAATGTATGAACTAATTACAGATTTAAGGTAGTGAATAGTCACATTCTTAAAATTCTCTTCTTCTGTAGTATGAAGTATTTTAATTTTTTTAAAAACTCGAATCGAATTTTAAATATTCCCTAGTTGAATTTCACTAAAATTTTCACTTCTACCCTTGATAAATCTGCCCCCAAATGTAGCAAATTGTAACAGTTCAGGGTCTGCACCTGGAACACCAGAGAAAGGAATATTAAGCTTAAATTTTGGAAAAACTGTAAAAAATAATAGATAGCAAACAATTGAAAAAAGTCTTTCTTTCTAGTGAACAATCTGTAACAACTCAGCTGAAAAGTGTTCGGAAGGTGAACAACCCCTTTAAATATAAAAAGAAATGTGCTTAAAAAGCAGTTTTAATTCCACCCATCTGTTCAACTTCCTGCTGCCTTCTTTCCCAGGCTGTGCAGGGGCGCAGGTAGCACTCAGAACATTGCACTGTAGGATAGGAACCTGCAACAACATGGACCTGAAAGGGAACTGAAACCTTTCTTTGTGTGACTGCAGGGCTGTGGTTTTCTATTTCCTTCCTACCAGCACCATATACAGTATTATTCATTTTCGCCAACAAGATTGGAAGGGTATTTAGTTATGCTATATGTTTCCTTTCAATGTTATCTTACTCTCAAAAGCTTTAAAGGAGAGCAATAGGAAATGGCATCATATTATGGCTAGGCTGTACAATAAGACAATGAAGTTCCTCCTTAGCATCCTCTATATTTTCCACATGCTCGGTATGTACTTTTTCTTTCCTAATTTAGAACATGCAAGCTTTACCTGCTAACTTTATGTAATAACCAATTGTGAAATGACATAATAGCTGAATACTTGCATAGTGTATATGATAATGTCAATAGGTTTGTCTCACCTTCAAACTGGAATAATACGATTGTGCACTAGATCTCCAATAATCTGTCAATAATTTGACAACTAGAAATGTGCCCAGCAGGTGTCACTAACTCCCTAATAACAATAGAACGATTGACAGTCATCTGTTTAGTTGGGAGAATCCAATTTTAGACTAAATGTGATTATTTGCTTTTGCAGAAATTTTGGACATTTATGTATTATGGATTTTATTAAACAGTTGCAGCATAACTTTATAAAGTACCACTGTGTTAATGGCGGTACTATAAAATCCATGATGGATTTATATATAAAACAATCAGCTGAAGAGAAACTAGATAACCAGAGGTCTTTTGTAAACAAATAATCATCCCAGACAGTCTCTGCTAAAGGCAGCATTAATATATTAACTCTATGCAAAAGCCTGCTAAGAACCAGCTTTCACCCAAAAACTTTTTTTTTCATGGGGTTCTCTGATAATGGAAGGTCTACTTTGAGCAAAGTTAACACATTATGGTCTGCCAGCCAAACAACCAAACAAGATATAATCTCCTCCCAGAAAATAAAACTGATCTTAACGAAATACTCTTTTATGTTTTTAATCAGTTTTTCGTATCAGTTGTGCTCACATTAGTGGTGAGTAGGGATGTAGCGAACTGTTCGCCGGCGAACTAGTTCGCGCGAACTTCGACTGTTCGCTTCTGCCGCAAGTTCGCGAACGTCGCGCGACGTTCGCCAATAGGCGTTCGCGTCAAAAATCGCTCGATCATCGACCATTCGATTCCTTCGACCGCTAAAATCGAAGGATTTTCGTTCGAATCGAACGATCGAAGCCATTGGATTGAATGAAATCATTCGATCGAATGGCTTCGATCGTTCGATTCGAACGAAAATCCTTCGATCGAACGATTAAAATCCTTCGATCGTTCGAATCGAACGATTTTCGGATGTTTGAAGTTCGCAAACTGTTCGCGAACTGTTCGCATTTTTTGCCGGTGTTCGCGAACGGCGTTCGCGAACACATAGTCGGCGGTTCGCTACATCCCTAGTGGTGAGCACAACTTTCCCTTGTTTGTTATAGTTATACAGGAGCAGTGACCAGCTCCATGTTGTAGCTCCCACCCTTCCCAGCTATAGTCAGGTGATCCCACTGGTGTCTAATAAAAGGGCAGCCAAGTTTGGGAGTTTTACTTTGAAAGCAGCAAGTAAGTTGCAGGTAAAACTTAGTCCCTTTGTAAAATGTATAATGAAGCAATAGAATTCTTAATGAATCAGATGAAAATTGAGCGTAGGACTGGCCAGATATGGGATGACTTTGACGTAGTTGGCCAGCTTAAATATATTGCAATATATGGACAAACAATCCCTGTGTTGTTTAAAGGGTAAGGCATTTTTCAGTAGCACTATGCACAACATGTCTCTGTCTTAAATATATTGATAATGGGTTGAGTGCAGAGGACTCTTGTATGTGTCTATATGTATTTTGTGGTCACAGCCTCATTGCACCCCCGCCTAATGGTTTTAAACATTAGTGGTGAGCACAACTTTCCCTTGTTCCTGTACAAAGGCATAGAGGCTGGGCAGCTTAAATATATTGCAATATATAGACAAACAACACCTGTTTTGTTTAAAAGAGAGGGCATTTTTAGTAGCTTAAGGAATAAAATGCCTCAATGTCCTTAATATAAGTGTAACTTTAAGACACAAGGTATGGAAAACTTTCTCTTAAACAGTTTATTGCTGTGATTCCTTCATAACAGGTAGACAGCAGCACAACCTTTTCTCCTCACATCTCCCTGACAAAGATTGCTGTCCCTTCCTCTATCACTGCCAGAATTGCCACCCTATTTCCTTTTTATTTTATTCACTTTTCAGTACCAACAACTTTCACAGTTCAACTTAGGAAGCACTGTCAGCTAGTGGCCAAACTAATTATACATTAACTATTTAACAATTCACCTTTTGCCTCCTTACATTTTGATAATGGGATGAGTGCAGAAGATTTCTTGTATTTGTCTGTATGAATTTTGTGGTCACAGCCTCATTGCACCCCATTTAATGTTTTAAAAATAAGTGCTGAGCACAACTTAATAATACTATTCAGATATTTTACTGAACGATTACACATCCTGTGATAATTGTTTATGGACTTGTTACCAATAATACTGAAGAAGAAATAAAGCCTAAAAAGAAGTATGGCGAGAAATGACTTATTTTGTATTGTATTTTGTACATGCACAAACATACTGAACTTTCTGTTCAATTTATTATTTTTATCTTTTACACATGCAAGTTTTTTTTTAATTTAAAAACTATGCTTCATATTTTAATATATACAAAACCATCACATCACACATATTGCACATACAAGTACTGCAGATGGTTTCTCTCCTCCTTCCCTTCAAGACTCTTGTATGGGTCTCCTCTCCCTATATATTCATTCTGCAACTGACCCATTTATTATGTGAGGAAATAAACATTAACACAGTTCAGCATTTTGGGATCTTTACTGAATGGAATGGAAAGTCACATAACTAGGGATGGACTGAATTAAGAATTCAGTTAAAGTCCAGGTCCAAGTTCAAAGTGCCAAAGCAGAACTTTAGTATTTTAGTGAACAGTCTATGATTGGTTGTCTTTTATGCATGTTTAATAGTGAATAGGCAGTGACTAGAGCAAGGTGACTGAGGAAAGAAGAATAGTGTGAGTCTGTCCCTAAGCTCAGGTCACTGACATCAGCCAAGAGCAGACTGAGCATGTGCAGTAGTTTGGAAAGGCAAAAGATGGAGAGCTATTGCGTGCAACTTCATAGGCCTGGATCTTTATTTCTATCTTTATTTCTCAAGGCAGCAGTGTTGTAAATTATCAAAACAGCAGTAGATCTGGTAACATCGCTGATGTTGATAAAGCTGATACTACAAGCAAAGTAATAATTGACTCTGAAGCAAAATGTACTAGTCTGCGTTTCATCGTTCTTTTTATTTTGAGTTGTCAGAACATTCATTTAAAAATAGAATGCATCTAAGATTCAGATGCTCCAGGGATGATTATCCATTAATTCCATTGCATTAAAACAGCCACCTTTTTAGAAACATTTTGCTCAAATTGCTCAAAAAAGGCCCAAAATGGAAGTTTTTCAGTTATTCTTTTACTCAAGCTCAGGTCATTTTGCCTGGTCATGTGCTTTCAGAAAGAGCCAGCACTTCATGATGGAACTGCTTTCTGGCAGGCTGTTGTTTCTCCAACTCAATGTAACTGAATGGGGTTGCAGTGGGACATGGGTTTTTACTATTTAGTGCTGTTCATATACACTATGTACCAGGGAGTTGTTATCTGGTTACCTTCCCATTGTTTTGCTGATGGGCTGCTGAGGAAGGGGAGGGGGGTATCACTACTTGCAGTACAGCAGTAAAGAGTGACTGAAGTTTATCAGAGCACAAGTCACATGGCTGGGGACATCCGGGAAATTGACAATATGTCCAGCCCCATGTCAGATTTCAAAATTAAATTTAAAAAAGTCAGTTTGCTCTTTTGAAAAACAGATTTCAGTGTAGCAGTCTGCTGGAGTAGCACTATTAACTGAGACATTTTGAAAAAAACATGCTTTTTAAATTGACATTATGCCTTTAATATTAATATTTGGTATGATTGGATTAAGGACAAAAGTAAGGGCATTTATAAACTCTGTCAGTGAACTTATTTTCTTTGAATAGAAAAACATGATTGAAAAATTACATTTTATGTTTTTGGTTATGTCTCCAAATAAATTACAAAATTATGTTTGTATGTTAAAGTCCAATTTGTGCTAAAAGATAATATATAATCTCCCTAGTTTCAAAGAGGGGTTTCCTTCAAAAAGTTTTGTTAAACTGAATAAGTGCAAAAAATTGTCTGGCACCTACTGCAAATTAAATGTGAAATACAACTGGTAATTGAATGGTTAATTGTTCATTTGAGCGTTCTTTGTTTTGTACCAATTTCAATAAATGATTTAAATTAATCTCTTGTGAGTCATGTAAGAGACACCACTAGCTGAATATATAGCTATATATAGCTGACTCCCGTAATATATACAGTATACTGTACTGTATATACACCTTTTTTTTGTGCTGAGAAAAATTCTGGTATCCCTGTGTTCAAGATTCATTATTCAAATGTAAATGATTGTGGAAATGAAACTACTGTGGAAGCTACCAAAAAGACAGTTTCTGGACTGATTCTATGTGAGTAGTGATAGACGAATAAATTCACTAGGCACAAATTCGTGACAAAATTCCATGTTTCACCGCCGGCGAATAAATGTGCAAAACTGTGGTGAAAATTCGGAGGTGAAAAATCCACTGCAGTGAAAACATTTTGGCGCATCAGAATAGTCGCGCATAAAAATTGAGTCAAAATTATTCAGACCCCTATTGACTTTAATGCATTTGGACATAATAGATGTGCGTATAAAAATTGTCACTGGCGTCTATATTGACGCACGTTAAAATAATTTTGACGTCTAAGATATACTAAGATATAATTTATCCTTACCAGCCCTTTGAGGTTATTTAACATTTACATTATTTTCTAGTAGACATAAAGTATGAAGATCCAAATTATGGAAAGATCTGTTATCTGGAAAACCCATGGGCCAGAGCATTCTGGATTACAGGTCCCATACCTGTATAACCTGTAAAAGGTAGGAAAGAGTTAATGCTCTGTGCTCCACAAAGGGGCCACTGATGTAAAGCATTCCTAAGGGGGGAGGGGGAGAGTGCCGTGAAAAGAGTGATAAACAGTCAGCTCTTCTGCCAAAGATTGGATTTACTTTGGAGGAACCGTTTCAGTGGGAGGTCATAGTGTTTGTTTCCCCTTGGCTCCAGGATTAGGAAATTGTAATTTTTTGAGTAAAGGCTTTCAACGTTTTTCCCTTTTAGTTTGAAACTGTTTGTGATTGTTTATTTACTGTATGCCCATTTGTAAAATCTTTTGTATGTGTGCACTTTTCTATCTTAAATGATTTTAAATATACAATGTAATAAGTTTTGGCTTCCATACTCTAAAAGAACCAAAAGCCTGAAACCTTCTTCATGCTGACAACACTGGTCTGTTTGTATGATAGTCAAACTTTTGGTGGCTGTGCAACCAAGTCTGTTTGTTCTGTAACAAACTGAGGTGTCTCTCAGAATTCTGACAGTGTGACCCCTTATAGCTACATCTCAAATCACCTGTATTTGAGGTGAGAGTAAGTATCAGAAGGTCAGTATATGTATTTAAATAGATAAAATGTGTATTTTGATGTAATCATTTTAATTTAGTCTTAATTATATATTTTAATATTTTGCCCAGCTTAAAATATTTGTATGGTATGACCCATGGATCATGATCCTTCTTCATTCAAGCAGATACATTGGTGTATTCCAGTACACAAGCAGTGAACCTCAGTAAGCCTGTCTCCGGTGTTGTCCAGGAAGCTTGTCACTGACTGCCCATAGCCCAACTATTTAAGTAAGTATTGCACTCACTTTATACTGTTGGTACAGTGTTGGAAACATTGATTTGAATATCTATATTAGCCCTTTCTCCCTCTATAAAGATCTCTTCCTCTTTTGTAGGAAACTCTTATTGAAAAAACATTTCAATAAAGATGTGAATGTAGTCACACAATCTACAATTAATCCCCTTCTACGAACACCAAATCCACTCAATCCACATGATCTAGTGGAATCAATCTTATATGAGGAAAACTCATTTGATCAGGCTATTTCTGATGTGAATGACTTAATGACTGAACAGACTACACCAATAGGCATCATAAAACCAAAAAGCCACTTTATGCCACCTAGACACACCAGCTCTGCAGTCAATGTGTTCTGTGAGCTTGTTATGAATGATTTTCTGACTTTGCCTAAACCGGGTCAGGACAATCTCACAAAAGATGAACGATTGGCTATTCAACAAATCTCAGAATGGGAAGATGTCATTATTAAACCCTTGGACAAAGGTGGCAATGTTGTGATCTGGCCACGCATAATGTACATGACAGAAGCCCTCAAACAATTTAATGACAACTCTTGTTATCACAGATTACATTGTGATCCCACTGAGAAATTTAAAGCAACATATAATACTCTGATTGAGGATGGCTTTCAGACAGGGCTCATCACTGAAAGTGAATATAAAGCCCTGTTAAATACTTCCTCCACCACCCCGACATTTTATATGTTGCCGAAAGTGCACAAAAATATTACCAAACCGCCTGGGCGTCCGATTGTGTTGGGGAATGGAAATTTATGCGAAAGAGCCAGCCAAGATATCGATACTAAATTGACACACATCAAACTTCACACATCCATTCATGCAACTCTCACAAGTAACACCTGTATCTAGGAGTTGCATGACACATTGGATAATCCTATCACAACTACACAGAATCAACACCTCTGTGAGTTTCTTCAGATGTCACCTCTTTGAAGAGTTACAATGTGCCATTGTTAAATGGATTAGTGCAGGGATCTACAACCTTGGCTCTCCAGCTGTTAAGGAACTACAAGTCCCACAATGCAATGAAGGAGTCTAATGAAGGAGTCTAAAGGCAAATGCATTGTGGGACTTGTAGTTCCTTAACAGCTGGAGAGCCAAGGTTGCAGATCCCTGGATTAGTGGAAGAGTTTATATGCCGAGAACTTCCCACACCAGTCAGTTGAACTGAAGAAGCTGCTCGGATGAGTAGTGAAACGTCTTCATTGATTACAGCAAGTCCAGTTGTTTTTAGATTGACCTATACTAGATATACTGTGCAAAATGTTGCCTTGGGTAACACATTGATAGATTGTTCCATCGGATGTTGCGAATTCAGTGACAGAGTTACTCAGCTTGATACTTTTGTGTCATTACGAATTTACTTTTGAATCTATGTTGCCATTTTTTGACACATCCAGCAGTTTGCCCTGGATAAGCACAGGTTCGCTGGAAGGCATATAATAGTGCCCCGCCCCCAGTGTCATGATTGGCCATTTCAAATTTTGAGAGGCACTCGCCTCCCTATTTAAACCTGCACTTTTTAGCGCCAAAAATAGCCTTTGACAAAGCCCGCAGGTTGCGAGCGAAACGCGCGTCAGGCGCTTACTTTAATTATATTTTTAAATTGTTAGGCAGGGATGGTTATCTGTAGAGACTGGTGGGCGAACAGGCGGAAGGGTGGAAGGTCGGAAGGGTGGCTTGGTGTGCTACGGCACATTGCTGTGGGCTCGATCTATGGCGCTAGTTGGATAACAGTGCTCAGTTCTCCGGGTGAACGGTAAAGGAAGGGTGGTGTGGGAGGAAACTGCACTTGACACCGGAAGGTTTGTTCCTTCATTGATCATGCCGTCACTTTCCTACAGCCACGATATAGGAAGGCGTTGCTAAGGAAGGTTTGGGAGGGTGTAGAAGATTGGGCCAAATAATCCCCCCCCCCCCATTGCAACCTGACATTGGTCAACTTCACCTTCACACATATGTACATGAGTACAGTTATTTTGCAAAAACTGTGTGTTGCCACACTCTGGCTTAACTCGATACCAGGTTACTGAGTGATCTGTGATACCACTCGGGTCCATTCTGTCCGCCAGTATACCGCTGATCACTGTTAATTGAAACCCATATCTCAATTTTTGAAAACCGTTTAGTAGCTGCTGACTTCGTGTCTACTCAGCTTCCGCACCTAACCTTGTTTTTATTAAATGTAATATATGTTTCTTTCATTTGGTATCAATTTTAGAGGTTAATAATGAACGTTAGGTTTTATTTATTTTCCTATCATTGGTACCTCAGATTAAAAGAGTGGGAAGGTGCAAAACTATGGGTCATGCTTTTTTCTTTTTCTGGTTGATTTGAATATCACATTCAAAACCATTTGACACAATAATTACATGAATCCATCAAAATTCATAAAAAAAAAATTGAATGTATTAAAAATGAAGTAAACCATTGACTTTTGCATAGTAGTCTACAAGATTGTAACTGAAATCTAATTTTTTTTAAAGTAATGAAGGACTGTTTTTGAAAGATAAATATTTTAGAGAGTACTGAGAATTTAGTTGTTAAGCTGACTCTAGCATGATTTTCTGATTGCATGGTTTCAATTTTCAGTTACAGAGTTCTGTAAGGGGTTCCATCACCTGTGGGTATTGACACCTTCCATTTAATGACCATCACCCCAATTCCTTACTGATCAGGTTCACTTTTCTTTAATTTGTTCATTATTGACTTGGGGGAGGGTATTGATACGTATTGACAAACTGGCAATCTAAAGCAGATGAGATTCAGAAGATTTATTATGTGCACAGCATATGGGATTTAAAAATATGCAAGTCCAGTATACCCTTAAATGGGACTAGGTTAGGCAAATCCTTGATGTAGAAAGACCAGGTTGTACATGTGTATGATATACTTAGCTGTAGTAGCAGCAGGAAGGGCCAGAAGTTATTGTCTTATCTGAAATTGGGTATGAATTCATGGGAGAAGATGCTAATTCTTCCCATTCCTACTTGTAAGGCCCATATAGAAAATGCAATGCAGCTTTGGTTTCCTGTGCTCAAAAAATCCCAAGCATTTTGGATAGCAGGTTCCATTCCTGTATATCAAATACACAACCTTCACATTATTCTCCTAAAAGCTTCAGTAGCTCCCAGGATAAATTGTTTTTATGAAATCTTGCTATCTTTCTGTTCACTTCAAGAAGGCAATTGTATCTGTTGTTTGTGTTTTTGTATTTCTGGTATGCCTAGTCCAGACAAGAAGCCCTTGGCAGCAAATCTGGGACAGATAGAGCGAAAGGGGCCATGACTGAGTAACAAGTATGGAAAAAGGAAGTATTGTGGGGGTAATGAATTTGGGCATTGTGGGAGTTGTAGTACAAGGAAAGAAAGGGGGTAGGAAACGGGGGAGGGCTTAATCTTTAAAAAGCAGGGAAAAGTGCGGTAAAACATCCTTACCTAGTGGAGGCACCGGAGATGTGAGCATTCCCTCCCACCCCGAGGAGATGGGGGGTATACGTTTTCACAGCTTTAGGCATATGGGGCTGCCCTACTGGGGAGCTGAAAAGGGGGCGGTTCTGTCAAGGTGATGTTGGAGTTGGATAGGCCTGGGGCTAGGCTTGGGGAAAGGGCGGCACAGTAGGCGAGGAAGTAAGTGGTGAAGGCTTAGCCTTAGGTTGGAGAACGAATTAGTGGTCAGGAAAAGTGTTGTTAAACGATGGTTCATTGATAAAATGCACACGTAGTGTTTTAAACATATGTTAACATTATTTGTATTTGTCATAATAATGTTGGTATGTTGTCATGAATAATGTTATACTTGGTTACGTAATGTATAATAAATTAAACTGCTGCCTTTTCACCCAATATGTTGTGTTATGAATAATTTGATGTGAAATGGGCAGGGGGCTACTCGAGTCATACGTACAGTAAGTCATGGGTCAGCCGATGCCCCTAGATTCCAATCTATTTGTCTCTGATTGACCATTCGTCTTTTTTTTAATGATTGATGCTACTTTGTTATCATTTGTGGGTAAGCAGTGCATTAACAGGTTATTTTTATATTAAATGCTTTAGAGTAGCCTTGATCAATCACACCTGGGGTGAATTCAACATTATTGTGTAGAGGAGTGTGAGGTGATGGATAAGGAGCTAATACCAGTTTGTTATTTACTTTATGCCAGATTGTTAGACAATTTTTTAATAGGATATGTGTCTTAATTTCTTGAGGGATATTTTCCCTACGTATCCAGGGCAGAGTTTTTAGCATATTCTTTGACCATAAATTTCCTAGAGTATGCCATTGCAGGTCTTTAATTTCCTTCCCAAACTCTATTATATTTGAAAATATTGCCGCTTGGTAATAGGTTTCAAAGTCCGGCATTGCTGTGCCTCCTCGTTGCTTTGGTATATACAGTATAGAGATTTTCTTTTAACCCTGCCTTTTTGTGCCTTCCAAATATAGATAAATATGACCTTATTTAATTGTTCAAAATATTTTCTACTTATTGGGATTGGTAAAGTGGAGAATAAATAAATGTATTTGAGTAGAATAGTCATTTTGACACTGTTTATCTTCCCCTTCCATGTTAAGTTTTTTGGACCAATTTAAAACCGTAATTTGGTTTCTTCTAGGAGAGGTATGTAATTAAGTTCAAACTGTTTTTGAGGGTCCACAGTCAGCTGAATCCCCAAATATTTTATTTTGGTCTCTTGCCATTTGAATGGAAAAGAAGATTGTAATTGTTGTTTTAGCTGAAGGTTAATTGAGAGGGCTTCTGATTTTCCCATATTAATTTTATAGTTTGATAGATGCCAATAATTGAGATAGATTGGGATATTTGGTAATGCATTTGCTTTCATATATGTATTAATTGTATCACATAATGTTGATTTGCTTTTATCTGGACAAGGTTTTAGATTGTAAAGTTGTTCATAATATGTCTTAAACGTGTCTGCTATTTGTTTTGGAGCCCAGTGAATTTTAGACTTAGCATCCTTAATTTGTCTAATGTGGGCGTATATAAGTGCTGGTGCAGTTCTAATCAAAATTCCTCTGGCTAAACATTTCAGGGCTTGCCATTTTGAAATTAATATTGCTGGGTCTGCATGTATTACATCTCTATATGTGATTAAGTTTTCTTGTAGTTCCTTAGTACATTCTGGATCATCTAGTAATGTTTCATTCAGTTTCCATCTCCAAGAGGATTGTGATTTGTTTGGAATTTTTATTTTAACTTGTACAGCTGCGTGATCAGACCATATTATATCTTGTATTAAGGCACTGGTAACCCAGTCAATTTGAAATTGGGACATTAAGATATAATCAATTCTGGGGTATGTTTTTTGGGCATTTGAATAGAAGGTGTAATCTTTTTAATTTTCATGCATACATCTAAAAAACATTTTAATAGCCGAATAAGGAATAGAGGATGTGCCTTTTGACGTATCAATAGAAGGGTTTAAAGTCATATTTTTATATTTAAGTCCCCTCCTATGATTGTTAATCCTTCTCCAAAGGCTAAATAAACCTTACTTCTTCATTCTTTAAGACATCTATTAGCTGGAAATCGACATTTTTATGCATTCCAATAGCCACTCCTTTAGATTTAGCACTAGAGTTATTACTGAAAAACCATTGTGAGAAATTACTGAATTTCCTAAGTGGTTCATCTGAGCCTTTAAAATGCATTTCTTGTAACAACAACACGTGTTTTTTGCATCTCTTTTTTCAGGTACATTTAACCCATTAATATTTAAGGATAGTACTTTCAACTCATCCATTTGTAATCAGTTAAGTCAATATCATTTCCATAGATATATACTCATATTTTCTTAGCGTTAGGTATAAGGTATACACTATAAGCAATATTTTGGCAGTAATAACTGTGTTAACTTTCTTAACATTTAAACATTTAACCATCAAATAAAAATAGAAAAGGGTAGCTATGAAAAGCAATAAGCTGATGTTCTTCTCTTATTTTCCAATTGGGGTATTATAACCTTGTTTTACAAAGTGGCTGTTATCTATGTCGTATAACCTCCTTTGTAATGCGGAGATAGTTTTGACATGATGGGAGTTTGCTATTGTCAATGCCTCCACCGTTCTCTCTACCATATCATTTCTAGTTTCGATTTCTGTGACTCATGTATGGAGAGATGTAATTTCAGATTTTATTTCCTTAAGTGTATTTTTGAATTGCTCAATCATGTCCGCTAGATCCGATTTGGTTGTTAAACTTTTAAAATGCGTTAATGATATCTGTTCTGAACTTACAGATTAGTTGCCTGAGTCATCTGCAGGGCTGCGCACAAGTCTCAGCACCATCTTGGAATTGCTGTGTCTGTTCTCCCTCTGACGGAGCGAAGAACTGCTTTAATAATCGCTGTGAGTCTCTTGTTTTGGTGCGTTTGTCATCTTCTCCTCCTTGTTCCTTAGTTCTGCCATGTTTCCCCATGTTTTACGTCTGTCGGAGCTTTTACCCGGTCATAAGTCTCAAAGTTCTTTTTTCATGCGTGTGCCATGAACGGCGGGCAGCTACGCCCCCTAATTCTCATGTTTTGAGAAATTATAAAATGTGCTCTCCCTAGAAGCTAGGGGTAGGCAGAAGAGCACATGCCTAAGGTGCATTGACTGGGTGGTGCTACACACATACTTCTTCTGTCTGTCTACACCAGACCCTCATTCTCATGGGGGGATAAGGATTCCAAATACCACATACCATCGTTAATTTCTCACTGTTATTTCAATAGGCCTCTGTCAGAAGATAAGGACTGCTTTGAGAAAAATGGTTTCATAGGACTTCTTCTAAAATGTCTTCTCTCTTTATAGGTATTTATCAATCATTTGTTGAAGGCCCATGGATCCGTATACTCTTCTGAAGGCTATTGGTTTCCTTCTTTTGGTAATAATTGGGATTCCAGGAAATATCTTCATTATGATGCAATTCACCTACTTGAAGATAACTGAGAAGAAACTACTTCCAACTAATTTCATATTGATGGTGCTAGCTCTAGTGAATCTGCTTGTGATCCTTTCTCGTATCATTCCGCAGTCAATTAATGCATTAGGAGTTGAGGAATTGTTGGATGACACAGAGTGCAAATTTGTCATCTTTACCTACAGAGTAAATAGGGCCATGTCTATATGTGTCACCAGTTTTCTTAGTTGTTACCAGTGCTTACTTATTGCTCCAAATACAAAGATATGGATGTATTTAAAACATAAAGTTACCCAAAATGTAGTGGCTATTATTTTATTTTTCTGGATAATTAATATTGCTATATACCCTTATGTCTTTTTTAGTTCCCATGCACGAAGAAATCAAACAACATCACCCTATACTCTCCATTTAGTTTACTGTGATGCAGATTTCTTGAACTACATGGCATATATAGTCAATGGGTCAATTTATTCTCTTCGGGATTTTATCTTTGTTGGGCCGATGGCTTTGGCAAGTAGTTATATTGTATTTATATTGCTTAGTCATGAAAAATCAGTCAAAGGAATACGGAGCTCAGACAGAACGCAGAGGAGATCTGTAGAATACAGAGCTTCTAAAGCTGTTATCTTGTTGGTCACATTGTATGTACTGCTTTATGGATTGGATAACTGTATGTGGATCTACACTTTGACTTTGTCCAATGTGACTACCAATATGGGTGAAATTAGAATTTTCTTAGCTTCATCATATGCAAGTCTAAGCCCTATAGTAATAATAATTACTAACCCAAAACTTCAGCAGAACTTGCTCACATGCAGTAAAAAGAGGCATTGTCAGGGTGATTTTAAAACTGGAGGATATGTTTATGCAATAAGCAAATAGCTGTAATTATATGAATAGAATGGCATGTTACTGTTTTACAGTCAGTTGCATAATCAAAATCCAAAACATCGGCTTATATCTGGTAACGGATATGATAAAAACATTTACAGTCATATTCACTTGTGGCTAGTTACAGAGGATCACTAAGCAGTACCAACATATTTCCCAGTACTGACACTTCATAGTGATTTTTCAGTGCACTCATGTAAATCTTGAAAATGTAAATGTAAAGTGTACCCATGTAAATGCAATAAGCAATTCTCAAATTCTGATTTTATTTGGAAAATGTAATTTACAATTAAATTGAATACGTTCATAAACCTACATTAAATATCAACTTAATGTTTCAAATAAAGGTTAAAATGAAATCACTTTGGCCCATCAATAATATAGTTGACAACATTGCTTGGTTAGCAGCCATTGACTGGTATCTTAACCTGAAATCACAGAAAATAAAACCCTCCAATCAGAAGGGCGGCAGAGAAATAATATGTTATCATTGCCAAAATAAATGTGTAAAACTCAAAAAGGGAAATATCAAGCTTCATTAACAGGTTTCAAATGGGGAATTTATTACACACCAACATGAGAATAAGCTTGGGGAAAGGGAACAAGCAAAAAACTATGTCACGAGTGGAACAGTCCACTTTAAGCAGTCACCAGCCAGTTAACAGTGAAGAATCCATTCCAGGCAAACCACAGATTAACTGCAAAGAGAGCAAAAAAAAAAAAAAAACTGCACACGTGAACGAAACTACAGCACAAGCAAAAAATAATGTACATATAGGTCAACATTTGTAAATATTATAATAAAGTCTGACAGAAAGTGTTGACTGTCTCTAAAAACCAATAACATATATATATAGATGACTGAGATACAGAAGCATTTGTATGGGAATTTCCATCCAAAGAAATTGTTAATGCTATAGGTTCCAATAAACATCCCCTGGAAAAGTGTATGTACAGAACATACATAAGTATCAATAAACTGTGTGAAACAGTCCAAAAAAAAAACTGTTAAAGACATCCACTTCTGGTTGCTTCTTTGGAAGACTACGATGCAACAATGGTCACTGCAGAGAGAGAAACAAGGGCTTACATCTTACTGCATATCATTTTCCAAATGTTTGAAAACAATAATAGATGCCAGTAATTTATTTAAAACCATTCATGACTGACTATCTTAGCTCACTAAGGCACATTACTTATAGAATACCTTGGGATGCCTCCTTGGTATCACCGACAAACACATACCGTATGTCAGTTTATCCTTCTTCTCTCTTTGCACATCAACCAAAGGGATCTGAGCCATCCTCACTGTCTGTATAAGGACATACACATAAACATAGATTTGATTCATTTTAATGTGAGCTACAAATCACCCAGATATTATCTGTTAGTGGTCAGATTTTTTATGAGCTGTGCCTGTGTTTGTAAGCTATTAGTAATATAGAAATTGTAGATGGATACTTTTTGGTTAAACAGCAACATAGTTACTAAATGTACACTAGTAGAAGATATACCCAGTCATATACCGAGGCATTAATGAATGTTTCAGCTTTTCAGGATTAGCCTGACCTGGAGATATTCAAATGATTGGTCGTCCAACAGGAAATTCTTGGGTATTGCAGGTGATGCTTTGACCTTTAAATTCTGCTGAGGGTTTGGATTTTATTAAGGAAAAACAACATCAAACTCTTACCAGCTGGGAGTCCACTGTGGATAAGGCAATGTCCTTGGTGACCAATTTAGTGGTAGATGATGATGAAAGAGACAATTAGGCTTGGCAGGGAGCTGCCACAGCCCCTTCTAGGGGCAATGGCTTTGCTGTGGGCAGTTTTATCTTCACTGGTGGTGACCCCACAGGAACTGTCCTTATTCCCTGAGGTTGAAGAGGTTATTAGAGGAGAGGGCAGGCACAGCATAGGACCTTGTTATTTGGTCTTGTTGACGCCAGGCTTCCTAGACACATCCACCTGGGTCAGAAGATGGTGGCCAAAGAGGAAGAACAACCCTAGTTTTCAAACAAATATGTCATACTGTATTCATTTTTTATGGAAGAGCAATTTTATTGTTTTACTATATGGCACAGGCATACTGTATTTGCAAAGTAATTACAAAGTTTGTATTATTACAAAAGATTCCCCTATAACTGGCACTGAAAAGTGCAAAATAGGCAAATCTTTTCCAACATGGATTTGAAGCACACAGTGGTAGTCACCAGCACATGTAACAGTCAATGCAATACTATAAGTGTAGAGTTGTAGAGGAGCAAACAAAATTTAAATCCAAGACAATATAGGATCATGTGCAGTTGAATCCCCTACAGGGTGACAGGGGAGTGGGGCCTTATTGAGGAGTGTGTGTACATGCCTTTGCAGATGCTCTTCATGTACAGTATGAACCAATTGTAAACATCTGTTTAAAAGTTAATTTATGCATGCTTGATGATAAGTAATCACAAAATAATTAAACAATAAATCTGAATGTCTGCTATACTAAATAATTCTGAAAGTTTCTCTTTTAATGGCATGCCTCCTAGAAATGAAAATGGTAATTTGAATGCCCTTAGAGTTCAAACCAATTTCAGATGCTGATGATTAATTAATCTTGTGTGGGTTATTTCAGAGTCATGGTTAATTATAAATACAGCTAAATCCAATAGCTTATATATCCATACATCATTACCCTTTTGAACAGGTAAAAGAAAAATACACTGCGTTGTACACTGTGCACATTGTAAAAAGTATATCAGACCCAAAATATTACAGTACTTACAAGCAATTAGAGAGCACAGAGTTAAGTGTGATGATCAAGTTAGGAGGTAGGAGGACATGTGGGCAGTTCGAGTTATTGCAAAGGTAATGTATGCACAGATTCTGGGACAACATGAAATGACCAAAGTTCTTATGTGTTGCCTTATGTGGCAGAATTGACCCTGGTAAGGGAGCTATCATGAAATTTAAGGGGTGGGGGGAGTCAATAAGTTTTTACAGTGAGGATAAAATAACTAATTTGCTCTGCTCTTCAGCACTGATTTGTTGGTATGATGGTACCCACATCTAATAACATTTTAGTCAGAGACCATTAATCCCATAAAACAACTAGATTTCTTATTCCAATATCTAATAAGAAAAAGAAAATATATGAATTTGATGCAATATGTTTTCATAAAATTTGGGACACAGACTCTTTCACTCTATGTTGGATCAACTCTTCCTTTAACAATATTCTAGAAATGTTTGGGAACTAGGGAGACCAACTGCTGTAGTTTTGGAAGTGAAATGTTATCTCATTCATGCCTTACCATATATAGATTTTTAGCTGCTCATCAGCTCAAGGTCACCATTGCCCCTTTTCATTATGTGCCAAGTATGTTCAACAGACAACAGGTCTGGACTGCAGGCAGGCCAGTTTAGCACTCGTACACCTACTACAGAGTCATACTGTTGTAATATATGCAGACTGCAGAATGTTTTGTAGATAGCAGCATAGTTGCCCTGAAACCTGTATATATCATCCAGCATCAATGGTACCTTCCCAGCCAGCAAGCTACCACTTACCAAAGGAAGGTTTTGATCAATGTACATTCCCTGATCCTCAGTTGTATAAATAGTAGATTCTGAGCAAATACATACATTTTCAAAAACATGGTTGGGAGTTAATGATTTATGATCATTCATTTTAAACCCTGTTTTTGAAAATGCACATATTTGTACATTTTCTGAAGATCAGGAAATGTACATTGATCAAACCCTTCCTTTAGTAAGTGGTCCTGACCGTCTATCTAAAAAGTCCTATGTGCACCTGCATAGAATATGCTTGTAGTAAACTTGGTCAGATAGGTTGCACTTCCATTGTACTTTATTTATATCTTACTTAACCTTGACGTGAAAATCCAGAAAATTTCACGAGAGGCATAAGCCTTAATGTGTCATTAGGATAAGCTTACCGCTTTCCCAGTTGGATCCGGGTGCACATGCCCCAGACCTTCAGCATAGGGGAGTACTTCACAACACATCACATTAGGCAGGCACCAATCCGGAACATCCAACGATGTTCCAGATTGGCTATATGATTAAGTGTCCTTGTGACACGAAACGCGTTACTCTTCTTTTATAGACGTGATGTAAAATAAAGTATTATATTTTATATATAATTTTTGGCTCTGGGAATCTACTTTCGTTGGATGTTCCGGATTGGTTCCTGCCTAATGTGATGTGTTGTTAACCTTGACGTGCTTCCAGAACTTTCTTCATCAACTTCAATGCATTTCATGAATTTTCGTGAATTTTTTGGCAAAGCGAAGTGGGTCAGATTTACCCATCACTAGCCCCGATGTTTTTTTTTTTAATTGTGCCCCTAGCTATAGTCTGATAAGGGCTTCAGAAATCATAAGCTTTTTAGATAATACATACATGAGAATAATTAACAAGCATTAGGTCATCGAGTTGATTACTTCCCATGATTTCTCTTGCACAACGCTTCATTATACAGGATTATGGATTATAAGGCGCCTTGTATACTACGATACAAAGCTTTGTTATACAAGATTATACGTCATAAATCTGTATTTTTACACTATATTGGGCTCAACATACGACATTGGGTTCAACAATAGAACAGTTCTTTGTGTTATATTTTTATACAGTTCTTTATCAAAGTATTACGATGAGTTATTGGATTTAATCAGAGTATTACCATGAGTCATATTAACTCCTATTAATACAGCCATAAAAACCAATGTTAAAGAAATGTTTATTGTCATTTACATTGAAAGATAAATATCTCCTGTGGCCAGGGCCGGCCTTAGGCCAATTGGGCCCCGCACCTCTGGGGGCCCCGCACCACAGGGCAGCACAGATAATATTTCCCTCAGCACATGATGCTGCCTGGCCTGCCCCCAACTTTGAGAGTCCAGCCCATCCCCAAATCCATAGGTCCAGCCCACCCTCAACTCTGATAAGCCAGCCTATCCCCCAACTCCATAGGTCTAGCCAGGCCTGGACTGGGAGTCAAAATAGGGCCTGTCATTCCAAGTACACAGAGGCCCAAACAGCCTCCTACCAGCCCAAACAGACCCCTACCAGCCCACTATATGGTAACTTTCTATGGAGCCATACAGCAGCCCCTCTGGCATTTGCCAGAACCCACAGATTGCCAGTCCGGGCCTGGGTCTAGCCTGCCCCCAACTCTAATAGGCCCAGCTTTCCTCCAACCTTGATAGGCCCTGCCTGCCTCCAATCCAACCAAGCCTGCTCCCAAGCTAAATCGGCCCAGCCTGCCCCAAACTAATTGGCCCAGTCCACTCTCCTATTTCCTCCCTCTCTCTCTTACCCTGTGTGCCCCTATTATGTGCCACTATTTCATCCCTCTCACTCTCTTACCTTGTCTGCCCCTTTCCTTTCTATTTTGTGCCTGTATGCCCTTATTTTCCTAAATACTTACTGTGTCAGTAGCCAGCAACACTTTGTCTAGGGGCCCGCCAACATGGTCCCAATTGGGCCCCACATTTGATAGGATCAGCCCTGCCTGTGGCCCTACGTATTTGGTATCCCCAAGGGCAAAAAACAAGGACATTAATTTTCTACTGTGTTTGTAAGCATGCTGTTTCCACATGCTAGTTTGTGCTTGCTTCCAAGACAATCATCTATTATTAAAAAAGAGAAAAAAGAGAATTTACTAACTCTTTTTAAAAAAAACCTTGACCTCTCAGACACCTACAAGGATTGTTAACTGTGACAATTTATAATTAGAGAAAGAGAAAGAAATCCTTTTGATAAAGCAGTGGCGAAACGAGCATCAGGGCAAGACTTTGACTCTTTGTCAAAGTCTTGGCGGCTGGTGAATCGAGATTGCAGACGTAACAATTTTTAGCTACCGTTTCCTTGGCTCTTTCTAAAATCTTATTTATTTCCAAGGACTGAAGGGTTTGCAGTTTTATAGGGTATATTAGCCTCTCCAAACAAGATAGGGAAGGTAAAAATACAAGACCACAGCCCCTCAGCTTCTGCCTTCTCTCACATTGTGGTGCTCCTAGACAGAAAAAATTGAGCTAGAATCTATCGGCGCAACTCCACCAAACTATATTTTTCCTTTTCCTGATCTATAATCAAGAAATTACTTGGGATTTATTCTTAGGAGGTTTTTTAATGAATGAATTAGTGGATATAGGTATTGGGTAATTTTAGTAATCAATTCCTAACAGTTCTTGAAGAGGAATATGGAATGAGTAATGTGAATGAATAATGAATTCAATAGCTCTGCACTTTATATTTATAATTATTGTGAACACCAGAAACTTTTTTACTGAGAAGCACAAGCACTTTATAAGTTATTCACGGTAATAGTGTAAGAATTTTCTCTTTAATTATTTGTGTAAATGAATTAAGAGAATATATGGTGCTCACCATTCAAAAATCAATAATTTAATTAATTTATAGCACAAACACTTTAATATATGAGAATTTATTAAGTGTCAAAAGATTGATTACATGAGTGTTAGATTTTAGATAATTAATCACAGGACACTCAATTCATCTGTTATCAACTGTTTTGGTAATAAATAATTGATTAACAGAGGTGGTCCAATCTGGATTTGATTGATATTGATTATCCCAAGGAGGAAATTTGAAACAAGATTTAAAACAAAAGTCGATTTTTGCAACATTATGATATAATAAAGTCACAAACAGGGTTTCTTTCTCTAATTTTAAATAATCATCTATTATTATGACCCATTCTAGGTTTAACTTCTATGTGTTAGAAGCATTGTCGGGACTGATAAGCTTTGAGCAACTTAAGGTTGGCGATATTGTACAAAACAAATTTTCGGACACTTTATTTTATTGGTCGGCTTGTCGATTGGCCCAGGCAAAAAAATTTGAGTGGGTGCCTTGAAGGCATCTGAACATCAGCCACTGTTAGTGCTGAATTCTATTTTTTCTACCTGTTTATCTGAGGATTTAGCTCTACACGTGTGTGTTGAAACAAATGATCTTTCTTGGAAAGATCGTAATTGTTACATCTATGGCCACCTTTAGCCTTGGTGAAAAATGTATAAAAACGTAATACATCAGATGGCAGTTAAGTGTAGATACTGGGGATGCCTTTGACCAGTTCTAATATATTCCAATATATGCACAAGCAATCCCTGTTTTGTTTTAAGGGGAGGGCATGTTTTAGGATCTGCACAAAATGACTTAGGGACATATTTTCAAGGGTTGAAGTGAAAATTCAAATTTCGAATTTGAAAATACAGATTTTAGAGATTTTTTTTAGTAAAATTAGACTAGACTTAAATTCGATTCAAGTTTTTAAAAAAATCTGAATTCAATTTTGAAATTTATAATGTAATAGCCCTTCAAAAGTTCAAATTCGACTATTCGCCTTCCTAAAAATCAAGTTTTTTCAGAGTAAAAATTTGAATCGAATCCAATTCCAGTTTGCGGGTTAATCCCATTCACCTGAGTTTGAAAAATTAGAATTTTTTGATATATTGTAGTTGGTTGAATTTTGGTTGAATTTCGAGTTCATGGGAGTTATGGGAAAAGAATTTGACCCTTGATAAATCTGTCCCTTAATGTCCTTAATATATTGATAACAGGTGAGTGCAAAGGATTTCTTTTCTTTGCCTGTTTCAATTTTCTGGCTATGCCCTCATTGTATGCCACTTAGGGGTTTATTTATTAAATTCTGGTATTTTTGGAGTTTTTAAGGGGAAAACACTATTTTTACAGATGAAAAACTGATTTATTAAACCCCGAGGCTGCTAAAAGTCTAAATACAAAAGTACTTCATCTCAAATTTGCTGAGGTTAATGGCATATGTCCCGTTTACAATTGGAAGATATCACGATCTGCTATAGGTTTCGTACAATAATCCAAAGAATTATTGGTTATTGTTCATCAAATCCAGTAAAAATCTTAAATTTCTGATTTTTTTAAATCTTTTCCCACACCAGAATTTTTAAAAATACATTTATTGATAAATACGGTAAAAATGTGCACGGGAGTTTGGTCAAAGTGCTTTCAAGAAAAGTGAAGACGTTTTTGGACTTTAGTAAATACCCCCCTTTCTATCACTTCTGCTGCTGAGCCTTTGTATCTATCAAGTCTGTGCTGGATTTTACTAAAATAACCCCCCAATAAATTAATTAAGGGCCTACAGTATATAAACCAATCCCATACTCCTACAATGGAACTGGCTTAGAATCCGCTTAGAATTTGTCATCACATGAACCAATCATATGAACCAATCAGATGATCAGATCGGAACCCTCCCCAGCCAGCCCCCTGTCTAATTAAAGAGTTGCCTAAGTTTGAAAGTAATTGGGACAATTGAAGCTTTTTTTTCTGTGTAACTGCAGAGCACAAAACACAGTATAATTTAGCCTTCCTATTCACTCCAATGCACTTTGGTGAAATTTGGCTTCTTGCAATTTTTTTCTTAGTTTTGTGAAATTTTTGGTGAAATGAGTTTCGCTCATCACAAATTGCTATACATACAATAAATATGTATGTAACCTTTGTGTCATTTATGCATGTTTGATTATGTAAATACCTATGAATCAATACAGAATGCAGAATTTCTGATACATTAAATAATTCCAAAGTATTTTTTTTTCAAGACATGCCTCCTACAACATTTAAACATTGTTGTTTGCCCTTAATGTGTTCCTACCTATTTTAGTTACTGAATAATTAATCTCTTGTGGGTTATATCTGAGTCACAATGGGTTATAAATTCAGCTGAATCTCATAACATATATCCATACAGCATCACTCTTGTGTAAAGGTAAGAGAAAGATAAACTGCTATATACACTGTACTAATTGCAAATATCATCTTAGTCCCAATCACAGAAAGAAAAATATTACAAGCAGAGTCCAGAGTTAAGTGAGATGGCAGGCAAGTGGGGAGGTGAAAATGTAGACAGTTCCAGTTACAGAGATACCAAAGGTAAATATGAGAAGAAAGGTAAGCGAGGTTCCAAAGCAGAATGTCATTACCAGTTTCTGGGACAACATGGAATGACCTGGTTCTGCTGCCTTGTGTGGCAAAATGAACCAAATTGTCCCACTGGTGCCTAGTGGACTCCCATCACAGGGAAGGTGGCTGTGCAGGCCTTTGCTGTGTAAAGTAGACATTTGACAAAGCAAAGCAATGAGCCAAGTCATCTGCTGGCTGTACTGAATATAGTCTATGTATCCACTTTTATAATACATATGCAAAAATAAACTTATTTCATGCTTTAATTATACATTTCCCTTTGTAAGGGCTTTGTGGGGGATTAGAAGATCACAACACCCAGTAACTTGAAATGGCTAAACTGTGTATATGAATGTTATTATTAATTATACATTTTAATATTTTGAACAGCTATGATTTTTGGGTCATGAGCCTGCGAATCACTCTTCTCATACAAACACATACCTGGGATAGATCCAATTCACAAGCTGTGAACCTCAGTGAGGCTGCTGCCACTGTTCTCCAGGAAACTGAACCCTGACTGTCTCCAACACATCCAGTTTAGTAAGTATTCCAGTCACTTTAATAATCACTGTTAAAGATCAAAAAGTTATCAAGCTACCACAAGTGATGAGCAAATTCTTCACCATGTATGGTTTCATGGCAAATTTCTGAGTGTTTCCAAGTTTAGGGAACAGTGCCAAAAATTTGGCAGACAATCAGTTTAAAAAATGCTCCGGGTGAAAAAAAAAATGTTGTGTATGCGTAAAAAATGATGCACGGTAGACATAATTGTCACATGGTAGACAATATTGCGATGGTAGACAAAAAAGTCACCCATTGACTTGAATAAATTTTGCTACAAAAAGTCACTGCAACAAAAATGTCAGATTTTAATGTGTTTCACAAATCTTTTGCCGTTTTGCGAATTTTCTTGTAGTTTCTTGAATTTTTTGTTGGAGCAAAATGGGACTGATTCGCTCATCACTAGCCACTACACTACATCAAAGTAAACCCCAAAGGGTGCTTCCAATTGACCTTGTAACAAAAAAGCCTAATAATCACCTGCGCAAAGAATAAATTATTAATTAAACTATGTACATGTATTAAACCACCTCATTTGTCTGTTTGCAGTAAAACATGTGCCCAGATCTGTTGTACTTGCATTGTGATTTATTTTATTTTATTGAGCCTTGGAGTGCTCCTTTATGTGTTTTTGTACTTTAGCATTGACTCTCCTGCCCATCCCTTTCATTTAGAACCAATGCTTTGCTCAGGAAAGACTCTTCTCAAGAAATAAAACCATGTACGAAGGTGGCAGCCTAAATATTTATGAATATAATGAAACAAGGAAATACCTGTTATACCACACATTCACTTTACAGGGGTCCCCAACCTTTCTCACCAGTGAGCCACATTCAAAATGTAAAAAGTTTGGGAGCAGCACAATTATGAAAAAAAATCCTGGGGTACCAAATAAGGGCTGTGATTGGCTCTATTTGGCGGTACACAAAGTTTTAATGCAGCTAAAACCTTGCCTCCAAGCCTGCAATTCAAAAAGAAGCACCTGCTTTGAGGCCACTGGGAGCAACATCTAATGGGCTGGAGAGCAACATGTTGCTCATGAGCAAACAGGTGGGGGACCATTGACACTCAAGGAATTTTCACCATGGGTAAGAAACTGCTAATCCTCCTTACATGTGTATATTTCACAAAAATGTACACTTGAGTCTTCACTAGGCAGATCATGTTTGTTAATACATACAGTATACTGGGGCAACAGAGGTGATTGCTGTATTTTTTTTTTTTGCAGTCATTACATTTTTCTACTGGCGATGCAAATGCCTCATATACATGAACCTATTGCAAGCTACTGGTTTAACAACATGTAGTATGCCAAGTATTTTTGTTCCTTTATTACTTTTATCCCAATAGGTATTTGGGAGGAGATAAATTAAAACATTTAAATCATTATTACTTTCTTTGTTTAGTTGTAACCTACATTAAGCCATATGTGTTTTTACATTAAAAATCTCCCTGATGTCAGAAAGCTTTTTAATAACACATTTTGTACAATGTCTCTTTATAGGTGCTACTCAAGCATTTGCTGAAGGCCTATGGATCTGTATCTTCTCCTTAAGGCTATTGGTTTCCTTCTGTTGGTAATAATTGGGATTCCTGGGAATGTCTTCATTATGGTGCAATTCATCTACTTTCGGATCATTGAAAAGAAACTATTGCCGACTAATATCATATTAATGGTGCTAGCTCTAGTGAATCTGCTTGTGATCCTTTCTCGTATCATTCCGCAGTCAATTAATGCATTAGGAGTTGAGGAATTGTTGGATGACACAGAGTGCAAATTTGTCATCTTCACCTACAGAGTAAATAGGGCCATGTCTATTTGTGTCACCAGTTTTCTCAGCTGTTACCAGTGCATACTTATTGCTCCGAACAAAAAGTTATGGATCTATTTTAAACATAATGTTACCCAAAATGTAGTGGCTATTATTTCTCTTTTCTGGATAATTAACATTGCTATATACCCTTATAGCATTTTCAATGCCCGTACAAGAAGAAATCAAACAACTTCCCCCTATACTCTTCACCTAGTGTACTGTGATGCAGATTTCTTGAACTACATGGCATATATAGTCAATGGGGCAATTTATTCAATTCGTGATTTTATTTTTGTTGGGTTGATGGCTTTGGCAAGTAGTTATATTGTATTTATATTGCTTAGTCATGACAAATCAGTGAAAGGAATACGGAGCTCAGACAGAACCCAGCGGAGATCTGTAGAGTACAGAGCTTCTAAAGCTGTTATCTTGTTAGTTGCACTGTATGTACTGCTTTATGGGTTGGATAACTGTATGTGGATCTACACTTTGACTCTGTCTAACGTCACTCCTAATATGAATGAGATTCGAATTTTCTTAGCATCCTCCTACTCAAGTCTCAGTCCTATAGTCATAATAATTACTAACCCAAAACTTCAGCGGAAATGGTGCACTTGCAATAGAGAGAAGAATCGTAATTCTGAAGTAAATGGACAAGTGTATTTCATAAGCAAATAATTATATAGTCACTTGCCTAATTTACATTGCAACCAAGCACAAGGTATTCCTGGAAAATTGAAAAACCAAATTCTGGTTTGTTCTCTATGTGATGCCATCTTTGGCAGAAAAATGACAATGAATGAAAGGCTCGAAAAGGAGACAATGAGCTCCTGTACATTGTCACATTAAAAACCAACCAAAATTAAATGAAATTTGCATTTATTCACTGTCATACTTGATTATAAAGGTATGTGTTCTACAGCTTCATGTACAGTGCAAAGTGTGACTACAGATTAGTTTAACACAAACTTTGCTCATAGCACTTGTGGAAGTACATGTGCCCTCTTATCTCTCTATCTTGCCTAAAAACAGTTTAGAACATTGCACTAAATACCCAAAAACATTTTAATAAACCACATTTACTTTTTAATGAAATGATGTGAGGCTTTTCTGTGTATGTTTGTGTGTTTGTTTGTATATCTATCTATCTGTCTGCCTGTCTGTGTGTGTGTATAGGATTCATTATCTGGAAAACTTTTATCTAAAAAGCTATGAATAACGGGAAGCTTTTTTCCCATAGATTCCATTTTAATTGAATTCACATTTTTTAAATGAATTTGTTTTTCTCTGTAATAATAAAACATTATCTTGTTCTTGATCCAAACTATATATAATAAATATAGGTAGATTTAATTAATCCTGACTGGAGGCAAAAAATATTTATTGGGTTTACTTAATGTTTAAAGGATTTTTTTTAGTAGACATAAAGGAGAATTCAACCATTTTCCAAAAACATTTTGAAAATTACAGGTTAAAAGAAATAAAGACTGCCACTGAAAGAGGACCACAGTATTTAAAGATATACTGACATCAGAAAATAATTTTTTTTTTTTATTAGAAATCATAACATTGTCTTTGAATGCTATTTATAACTTTGCCGTAAAAATATATGCCTGATGCTTTTACATAACCTTTCTTACTACCCTGTTCCTCTATGAGGGGGCTGCCATATGTGTGCAGTAATAGTCCGCATCAGAAACGCTTAACTGACAGGTTAAGAAGGGACAGTCAGGTTGGCAAAACAGTCAGGTCTAGGAACTTCAAGTGACAATTACTTACAAAAGCAGAACTATCAGCATTAAATGATTAACATGACCTAATAGGTTAATTTTAATGTAGATTAATATTTTGAAAATCATTTTTTTAACAAGTTTTTTTTTATTGATTTTGTTTCAACAAGGGGAGGGGTACAGAAAGAAGAGGGGGAGGGAACAGAAACAAAAAAAAAAAAAGAGATTTTTATAAAACCTCAGGAAACTACAGCAGCAAAAAACAACACATTCTTGTGTAAATCATGCTTTATACTACATTTCCACAGTATATTCATGGTAAGGTTAACATGTGGGCCTCCAGCCAGACACCCCATTGCAAAATACTTATTTTAGCAGCTAATACAGTATAGGAAGGTATTGCCTAAGGTGATCTAATAATTTAAAAACTATTCGGTGATCTTCAGTCTAAAAGGTATTCCTAAAAAAATGAAAAATACTAAAGAGAAACAATTTTCTTTACCGGATTCCTACTTTACTGGCATTATCCTCATTGTTTTGGTGCTGGTCCATACAGGGAAAGTCACTATTTAATGGACCAATGGGGGGTGTTTGGGCCTCTGTGTACTTGAAATATCAGGGCCTATTTTGTATCTCAGCCAAGGCCTATTGTGCTATTTGTGTGAAGTAACTTTTCTGGCTTTGCATATGCTCATCAGGAGTCCCATTAATGAGTCCCTACAAAAAAGTGTGCATGTATAGTAGAGTGAAAAGCCAACATTTAGCAAACATTTAGCAGTTCTTCGGTTTGGAATTCCAGAGGTTATCTGGTTGCTCGGCAGGTGCTTAAATGAGAGATTGGCTGTGACCCCCATTTAAATGCAACAAAAAGGCAAAATACTTCTTAATAAAAAAAACACTTTGTGGGTGTTATCGAAAAGCATAGATAAATACATGTTCCGAGAGGTAGAACAGTTTTTCTTTATAAATTTGAATACAGATGTATATATTTGGGCGACTGAAAATGCAAGTTGAAAACAGATAAAAAGAATAATTGTGCACTAAAAACATTATTTTCTTAAAGACTAATATGAAATCATTGACTTTTTATTTCATTTTATGTTGTTATAGGCACCTCATATGAATAGTTGGCAATGGATACATATCTTCTTATAAAATCAATTGGATTTATTCTACTGGCATTATTTGGAATACCTGGAAATGTATCTATTTTATTAATATTTGGCTTTATATGGATTATAGAAAAGAGACTCCTGGCAAACAACATCATCTTTACAGTTTTGGCTTTAGTAAACCTCCTCCTTTCCTGTGTAATTCCTGCAGTCCATGCAAGCCATGGGAGTGAAGAATTTACTAGATGACACCAAATGCATATTTTGTATATTCCCCTACAAAATGAGCAATGCAAATTTGCATTACCTGTTTGCTTAGCTGTCACCAGTGCATTCTCATAGCCCCAACCACCAAATTATGTTTTTTTCTTAAACAAAAGGTGACCAAGAATGTCTCATTCGTCATTTTAATTATTCTTTTAATTAATATTGTGGTACAGCCAGACGGCATCTTGTATTTATACTCTCAGAAAAAATCTACAAGGTCACGTTACACGCTACATTTGGTCTGTTGTTTTACTGATTTTATTACCTACATTGTCAATGGATCATTTTATGCCTGCAAAGATTTCATTTTTGTTGGTATGATGGTTCTTGCAAGTATTTACATTGTGTACATGTTTCTGCTACATACCCGATCTATTCAATTCATCTCAGCCAGTTCCCAAAGAAAATCAGCAGAGCAGAAGGCTTCTAAAGCTGTTACTTTGTTGGTAGTTTGTTACGTTCTACTCTGTGGGTTGGATAATTCAATGTGAATCTACACCCTAACTTTATCAAATGTTACAGCTGATATGCATGATGCCAGAATAGTTCTTTCTTGCTCTTATGCTACACTGAGCCCCATATTAATCATTGCTACCACCCCAGACTGCATATGTCAGCAACATTTTTAAAACAGAAGAAGACATTAATCAGTACAATACAGGGTGATTCAGAAAGCAACCCCATGTTAGGGTTGAGGCAGACGAGCAGATTCGGGGAGATTTAGTCGCCTGGCGACTAATCACCTCTTCTGCGTGGCAACAATCTATCCAAACTGCCTTCTGTCTGCCTTGTGTAGGCGCTTCGATTTCCGAAATGCACAGGCAATTCTTCATTCAGGGAAAGCAGACGTAAGGCAGTACGGGGAGATTGTCACCAGGCAACTAAATCTCCTCTGAATCTGCTTGTCTGCCCCAACCCTTAAGTGTGTCACCAAAGAACTGTGATGGAGATGGGTAATCTGTTAATATTTTACTTTCGCTTTGAAGTGTTGTTTCAGGTATATAATTATTAGCTACTTAGATTCCACTTTTCAACAAAAAGAAACAAAATAAGTTTAAATCATATGTATAATGTATATAAGGTTATATTACCTTATACTGTATAAGGTATAAACTTTCTGGGGAGATCCCATTCTTTAGGTGGTCAGGGCTTATTTATAACTCTGGGCAGCTTTGCAACCTGGGCAGTAACAGCCAATAAGCATGTTTTTCAACCAGTTGCAGGTAGAACAATGAAAGAATCTTTACAAATAATGTGTTGCCTAAAAATATAGCTTCCTTTTATGGATATTACAGGTATGGGATGTATAATCTGGAATGTTTGGAATCTGTAGTTTTCTGCATTAATGGTCTTTTTGTAATTTAGATCAGTGCTGTCCAACCTATTACATATACGGTAGTGCACCGATTATATGTCATACAGCAATTTGGAGAACCGGATTGAATTAAAATAATGATATCATACACTTAAGTCTATGGAGTCTTAGAGTAGTCGGGGGGGGGGGCACATCCAGGTCTCCAGTTGGACAGCCCTGATTTAAATAAGGATAGGGAGGAGAGAGGTTTTTTGCCCTGGTACAGTTACCTGCTACAATCTGTGGTTTTGGTAGCAGTGTCATTTTTCACAAATCCAAACTAGAATTTCATCCATGTGGTCTTTTTTTTTTTTAAAAAGAGAAAATGTTCTGTTGCACTGCACAAAAAACTCACAGATGTGAATTACTTTTGCATCTACAGATGCAGCCACTTTGGTTTGTCTGTTTGACACAGAATAACTAAACACAGATATCCCATTTATCTCATTTAACACAGAAAACTGCGTCACAACATCCCATCTAATTAAAGCATTCACCATTGTGAACAATGGAGCTTTGGTATGCTAATGAAAAGGTTAAATGCATTAAATGAGTTAAGATGACTTAAGATAACACAGTTTCTTCAATTACCCCTGAGTCATGACGCATTTAACTCACAAATCCAAGTGGCTTCATCTGTACCTGAATATTTATAATGTTATGGAAATTTGTTCCAGAGGCATTGAAACTATGCTCACTTTTTACTGTACACATTTTTAAAATAAATACATCCATCTAAATAATTTGGAGTTTCATCAATTAAAAACCATCCTGGATATTGTAAACCTATAAGGGGGAGATTGCAATAATTGGGAAAATAATTATTTAGTGGAGTAGTAGTTGTGTTGTTTCCTGAATGAGGAAGGGAAGGGAATATTTCTAAGATGTAATCTTCAAGATTTTCAAGATTGGATATGAGGAATAAATGTCAGCGTGGAAGTAAGTATAAATTGCAGACAGCAAACTTGAGTTCATGAATGAATGAAAGTTGGACACTAAGGGGCAGATTTATCAAGGGTCGAATTTTGAAGTTGAAAATACTTCTAAATTCGACCATCGAATTTAAAAACTTCGAATTCGAATATTGAATTCAAAGTTTTTTCAGCAAATTTGGCAACCCTGCGATCAAATAAAAATAGTTCGAACGATTCGAAGGATTTTAGCGATCGATTGAAGGATTTTTATTCGATGTGTAAAGACTTGGAAAAAGTTTGTAGAAGGTCCCATAGACTAACATAGCAATTTGGCAGGTTTAATTTGGCGACCTAGTGAAGTTTTTTTAAAAGAGACAGTAATTCATTATCGAATATTCAAACTATTTTACTTTGAATCAAATTCGATGGTCGAAATATTCAAAAAACTATTTCAAATTTCAAATATTTTTACTTCGAAAATTCCCTCGAATTCACTTCGACCCTTGATAAATCTGCTCCTTACTGTAAGATACAGTATGACAAAGAAGAAAAGGTCAGGACAGGATTGATAGATGTGGGTATCATCAACATTTAGATAGCTTTGAAAGCCAATGGTGCTGATGTGTTGGCCCAGAGATGCAGTGTATAGTGAGAAGTATAGCAGTCCAAGGACAGATCCTTGAAGGACTCTTACAGTGAATTCAGTTGGTGATGAATTTTTAGCCAAGAAAGAGACAGATAAATATTGGTTAGAGGTTTATGGCTGGGCCCAGAAGAGTGCTTTACCCTGTATGGCAAGAAGAGAAGAATGTCACAAAGGCACTAATAATTTATCAGCACTCAGCAGCAGAGGTTGAGCATTATTAGTATGGAGAACTGTCCTTTAACAGGTTTAACGGATAGAAGGTCACTGGAAGCTTTGGTTAGTGCCATCTGAGTAGAATGTAGTGGGCGGAAACCAGATTGAAGTGCATTGAGTAGAAATTTAGTATAGAAAAAATGGCTTAGTCAGGTGTAAACAGCAAGTTGTACAAGTGTACTGGCATAGGAAGTTGCAGCTGTTTTTATGTTTTGTATGTTTGTTTATTGCAGTTTTATTCCTTATATTCATTGCAGCTTCTGTAATTTATATTATAGTTTCAACTCTCCTCCTATAGCCCAGTATGTTGTACAGACTTCAACTCTCAGACTCTTTTATTGGGTGTGAAAAGGTTTAGCTGCATGTAAAACTCATACCTCCCTCCTGTCCCGCTTTCTGCGTGACACTCCCGATTTGGACAACTCAGTCCTCAGTCCTGAGTTTCTTACTGAAATGTCCAGAGTTTCTCTTTGATTTCCCACACTAATGGCAAAATTCAAAGTTTCTGAAACTAAATTAAAATAAGAGACATTTTGGCCAAGATCCCCGAACACTGAGCAGCTGCACTTTGATACAATTGTAACAATTTAAGATAAGCAGGTCTTTTGGTGAAACTGAGACTCTAAGCTTAAAGGACACTTTCTGCTTTATTAGCAAAACTACTATAACATAAAACTCTCAGAAATGTGTTCAAACTTTCATAACCTGTTACATTTTGAAAAATAGACATGACAATTAGGGGGTGTGGCCTAAAAATGGACGTGGTCAAAAATTTTTGTAGCGCTAGCATGGCTGATGTTTTGATCCCTCTTTACATTTTTCATCAGCAGAAAACTGCACGGCCCAGGGGTTTTTCCAGCAAGCACCATGAAATGATCCTCTTCCGTATTCTTCCGATTTCAAATTTCTTGGGGCAGACGCATGCGTAGTAGAACTAAATAGTCGGCTTTTTCATTAAAGTTCGTCTTTTTGCTCTACTGCGCATGTGCAGTCGCGAGAAGAACGAGGAAACTAGGAAGAGGCTCGCTCTATGGTGCTTGCTGGAAGGACCCCGGGCCTGACTTTTTGGCCCCCCAAGTGTAATTTGCCTTTCATTCTCCTTTAAGAAGTAACTACTGTACATTTAGGATATGGTAACGACTAATACATAGTGAATAAAGTGAATAAACTTTTCGGGTCGGGACTATTCAATCAGGTCGGGACTATTCGATCTAGACATTTGAATTTTTTCTTACATAAACTCCCATTCGAGTTGTGAGTATATTCGATTTTATTCGAGTAAAACAAATTCACATAAATTTGAAATTCAACCTTTGTTTAATCTGCCCATAATGTATGTCTGCTTCTTAAAATCTTTTTCTACCTATAAATGCACTGTTCACTTTTGCTGTAAGAAACTATAATGTGTATGAAAGCTTGACCCTTAGTAAATGTATTATAACTCTTTAGTGGAGATTTATTAAGGTTTCGAATGGTTCGAATTCAATTTTCAAAATTATTTTGGTCAAAACTCACAAATTCACATTTTAATTCACCAATTCAATTTGAATGTGAGATTTATCACACCTCGACCCTGGAAACTGTTTTAATTTGAATATTTGCCACCTAAAACCTGCTGAGTTCATGTACAAGTCAGTTTGAATATGTGAATTGCCTTCCTGACATTCAAGTTTTTCTTTCGGAGGAAAACACGATTTGAATTTGATTCAAATTTTGGGGTATTTTTGTATTCAATTGAATAATAGATGTTCGAGTTTTTTCATAAATAACCTCCCATTCGAGTTGTGAGTACATTCAAATTTACCATATTAGAGTTAAAAAAAAAATTCACATAACATAATTCAACCTTTGACATCGTTGCCCCTTTGTGTGTGTGGGTATGCTAAATAACTCGTACTGCTAGACAGAGTGTTTGAATGTAATTTTACCCCTTGGATGCTGGAGTACTTGTTAAATAACTGTAGTAAGAACTAATCCTGACTACAGTGAGAGAGTGTGTTTTATACAACACTCTAAAGTGAGATATTACCTGCACAGAGAGCATGGAAATAAGCATATTAGGTCTCTATCCAATTAGATTTATGAGCATCTCATGATAGTCTTTGACTGTCTTGGATAAGAATTCCTCCCCCTTGGATTTTTTCGCGTTTTGTTGTTTTGCCTGAAATTAAATTGGATTTAATGGTCATTTCATGTCACTGATCTATTCAAATTAGTATAATATCAAAGAAGAAAAATATTTACAGTATTTTCTATAATTTGCAAGTAAAATACAGTGTGTTGTTTTTATCATAATCTTTATATTTACTGATATCTGCATATCAAATATTCAAAGCTTTTGTAAAATGATGACCACAAATAAAAACAAGCCATATTGGTAGTGTAACATCTGACTACATTAGAGAGATTATTAGACCATTTAATTGCCCTCAGCTGAGATGTGTAATTCTAAAATAGCTATACAAGCAGTAAGGGAGGAAGTTAACTGTGCATATTCATCCAAGGAATATCACTATAATGGTAAGTCCTTAACCTTTACAGTCACCTTTTCCCAGATAATCACAAGCAGAAAAACTTCAGTTTTAATTATGCTATTTTTATTGACTTTGCAAAAGACTAGAAACCGTGTGAGACCTATTAAGGAGGAAGTACTAGGAAACCACACACACATATACACATATATATTGTACAGTAGTATATGTTTTTTAGAAAATCCAACAAATACTAGCATTTACTAAGCACAATTAACAGAAACCTACATTTTGTCAACACGTGGAGGCCTATTTATCCCTTTAAGTGCCAGCAGAATTTCACATTTTGGTTACGCGAAATGCCAGCCGTTTTTGAAACATTTTGTGCTCTCTCACTTTAGGGGCATTTTCTGAGGGGATAGCTATAGTTACCTAGGAAAACTATACATTGTTTTTTTCGGTAGAAACTGAGCTTTCTAAATCTGCCTGAGTTTTCATTTATTTCCACCTGTGCAAAAAAATTTATAGTGCTAAATACCAAAAAATTTATTTATACCAGAAAAATATTTCATTTTACGGATGAAAATCCAACTGTTTTGGAAAGCCTTATGTCTCTCGAACGTGCCAATACCAGATATGTATAGTTTTAGGGAGATTTAGGTCTTCTGTACAGCAAAAACTCCTGGCAGTATATTACCGAATTTTGAAAGCACTAAGGCAGAAAACGGCATGCTTTAGATTCCAAGGCAAAAAATCCTGAAACCGTAGGTTTACCCCAGAAAACCATAAATTTTTAAAAAGTACACATTCTGCCGATTACAAAATGGGTAACTATGTCTCTCTGCTCCCAACTACCAAACATAAAAGCTTGTCTGAACATTGCGGTTTTTCAAAAAAAATTCAAAATTCTGAAAAATCATTTCAATGGTTTTATTTTGCTGCTCCGCATATCCCAAACTATATTAGGTACCAAGAAAAAGCACCTGAAATATGATTGCCATGGGTCCACTGAACAGTTTGATACCCATTATGCATAGGTTTACTAAAGTATCTGGCATTTAGAGACACCAATATGAAGTTAGCACATCCAAATTGTTCAGGACTTTACTTCAGCTACTGAGAAATCAACACATTGATTGCATTTTTTTGTGGGGTAAAAACACAGAAACACAGAAAATGTTTACCCCCCAAACCCATATATTTTTGGAAAGTACACATTCTACCGAATCTAAAATGGGTACCCATGCCTTTCTGCTCCAAACTACTGAGTCGCAAGGCTTTCCCACAATTGTCGGTTTTGGTGAAATATCTGAAAATTGCCTCAAAGCTTCAACTTCTCAGCACCATATCACCCATATATCGTTATGCACCAAGAAAAAGCACCCTAAATATGATTGCCAGGGTTCCTCCAAACAGTTTGGTGGCCATTGTTCATCGGTTTACCAAAGTATCTGGCATTTAGAGGCCCCAAAATGAAGTAAGCGCATACAAATAGTCCTGTGGGTAACTTCATCTAATGAAAAATCAACACATTGACTGCATTTTTGTGGGGTAAAAACACAGAAATATATGTTTACCCCCCAAACCCATATATTTTTGGAAAGTACACATTCTACTGAATCTAAAATGGGTACCCATGCCTTTCTGCTCCAAACTACTGAGTCGCAAGGCTTTCCCACAATTGTCGGTTTTGGTGAAATATCTGAAAATTGCCTCAAAGCTTCAACTTCTCAGCACCATATCACCCATGTATCGTTATGCACCAAGAAAAAGCACCCTAAATATGATTGCCAGGGTTCCTCCAAACAGTTTGGTGGCCATTGTTCATCGGTTTACCAAAGTATCTGGCATTTAGAGGCCTCAAAATGAAGTAAGCGCATACAAATAGTCCTGTGGGTAACTTCATCTAATGAAAAATCAACACATTGACTGCATTTTTGTGGGGTAAAAACACAGAAATATATGTTTACCCCCCAAACCCATATATTTTTGGAAAGTACACATTCTACTGAATCTAAAATGGGTACCCATGCCTTTCTGTTTCAAACTACTGAGTCGCAAGGCCTTCCCACAATTGTCGGTTTTGGTGAAATATCTGAAAATTGCCTCAAAGCTTCAACTTCTCAGCACCATATCACCCATGTATCGTTACGCACCAAGAAAAAGCCCCCTAATTATGATTGCCAGGGTTCCTCCGAACAGTTTGGTGGCCATTGTTCATAGGTTTACAAATGTATCTGGCATTTAGAGGCCCCAAAATGAAGTTTGCGCATACAAATAGTCCTGTGGGTAACCAGCTAATGAAAGATCAACACATTGACTGCATTTTTGTGGGGTAAAAACACAGAAATATATGTTTACCCCCCAAACCCATACATTTTTGGAAAGTACACATTCTACAGAATCTAAAATGGGTACCCATGCCTTATTGCTCCAAACTACTGAGTCGCAAGGCTTTCCCAAAATTGACGGTTTTTGTGAAATATCTGAAAATTGCCTCAATGCTTCAACTTTCCAGCATCATATTGCCCATGTATCATTACGTATCACAAAAAAGCACCCAAATTGTGATTGCCAGGGGTCCTCCAAACAGTTTGGTGCCCACTGTGCATAGGTTTACCAAAGTATATGGCATTTAGAGGCCCCAAAATGAAGTTAGCACATACAAATTGTCCTGTGGGTAACTTCAGCTCAGGCTTTTTCAAATTTGGCGGTTTTGGTGAAATATCTGAAAATTGCCTCATAGCTTCAACTTTCCAGCATCGTATTGTCCATGTATCATTACCAGCATAAAGCATCCTAAATATAAACATAGGGGTCTACTAAACAGTTTGATGCCCAATGTGCATAGATATACCAAACTATGTGGCGCACAGAGACCCCCAAATGACAATATGTATAGACATTTTCACGGCTGACGCGCTGGCTGCTGCAATATAACCATCCGGTGTGTGTATTATGCGACATTAGACCACCTAACAGTACAAAGATCCCAGATAACCATATATTTTCAGAAAGAACACATTCTGACGAATCCAATATGGGTAAATAAGTGTTTCTACTGCAAACTGCCAAACTGCAAAGCAATGCTGAACATAACGGTTTTTATCAAATTTCTGAAAATCGTCACAAAGCTTGAATTTTACCCCATTATATGCCCCACATTTCGTAACTTATTAGCATAAAACATCCTAAATATGAACGCCAGGGGTCTACTAAACACTTTGATGCCCAATATGCATAGATATACCAAACTATGTGGCGCACAGAGACCCCCAAATGACAATAGTGTATATGCATTGTCACGGCTGACGCACGCTGGCTGCTGCAATATAAGCACCTGGTGTGTGTAATATGCGACATTAGACCCCCCTAACAGTACAGAAACCCCTGAAAACCATATATTTTCAGAAAGTACACATTGTGATCAATCCAATATGGGTAAATATGTGTTCCTACTGCAAACTCCCAAACTGCAAAGCAATGCTGAACATAACAGTTTTTATCAAATTTCTGAAAATCATCACAAAGCTTGAATTTTACCCCATTATATGCCCCACATTTTGTATCGTATCAGCATAAAACATCCTAAATATGAACGCCAGGTGTCTACTAAACACGTTGATGCCCAATATGCATAGATATACCAAACTATGTGGCGCACAGAGACCCCCAAATGGATATATAGTAGATAAAATTTACAAGGCAAAACAAAATAAGGCAGTAAAGAGTGAAATGCAAAAAAATCCAATAAAACCACAAAAATCAATGTTTTTTTTCCAGACTAGTGTTATCGGCCGTCAGAATCACAGTTTGAATATTTTAGCTGGGCCAAACAGGTTATACGGCTAGAAACAAGTGAACACAACATATGCAGAGCTGAAAATGCAATAAAATGGCTAAAAATTCAATAAAATGGCTAAAAATGCACCAAAATACCCAAAATTGCAATATAATCACCGAAATAACATACAAAAGGTATTGCACAGTACGGTTAGCGAATACGCTATTCGTAATGGCAATAAAACATTTTTTTCAGCCAAAAAAAGAGACAATGCGATAAGAAAAAGAAAAAAAAAGCCACAATGCCATGTATGTGCGTGTGTACAATTGGTAAATTACATGTTATGTGCACATGTGTGTGAGTGTAAGTGACCCCCCCAATCCCCAAAAATGTATGTGTGTATGAATGAGTGTGAGTGTGAATCTAAGTGTGTATTACTGTAATAAGTGTGTGTTGGTGTGTGTAATTGTTGCACTAAGCTGAAAAAGTCGCTGGAGACTGTTGCAGGCGATCTGGAAGGGCCCCAGGAAGAGATCTGCGTCATCATCCGTGTCCCTGTGCTGTGGGGGCGGAGCTGATCATGGCAGTGTAGGCTGCAGCAGCAGGACACGTAAGTAACACGTGCCTGCTACTGCTTTGGGGCCCCTGGGCGATCGTGCCCCAGGGGCCACTCGATCCCCTGCTCTGCTCGTTGCCTAGGGGCAGGGGATCGTAGAGGAACGGAGCGAGGGGCTCTAACAGCCGCTCCTCCGCTCCAGAACCCGGAAGTGCTGCAGAACGTAGAATCTACGTTCTGTGGCATTTCAAGTTACTTTTCCACAGAACGTAGATTCTACGTTCTGTGGCACTTAAAGGGTTATTGATGGTCAAAATGTAGTTGTTTTGTAGTTTAGTTTACAGTAAAAAGCTATTCCTCTAAAACTATGAATGCTATGGAATTTATTAAAAGATTCAAATATAAAAAGTATGAATGGGAGAAAAGCTGAACAATACACTATAAAATATACGAAATCCTTGAAAAATTCAGATAATTACTAGTGAAAAAAATTCTCAGAAAACCTCTTAAAGTCCAAATTGATTAAAATTAGTCCAATAGGATCATCTAAGCTCCCGTTGACTTCTATGGGACCTCAACAGCTTTTAATTGGCACAGTTTTCTATTTTTCGTGGTTTTTACACTTAAAATTTCTTGTATTTTTTTTAGAGTTTTAGAGAACTGAAAAAGACCCTGAAATTTGTGGAGCACAAATACAATGTGAAACATATTTGGATTTGATTAAATTGGCCCCATAAAGGTGTAGAATAGATGAAAACAGCAAAAAAAGTTGCACTTATTCCCATAATAGTTTTTGAAAATACTGTAAGTGCCATCACTTTTGAAGTTCTCCCACCTGTTTATGACTGTATTCACTGCCTATAAATGGGTGCTGTAAGATTAATCATAAGGGGCTGGTATATTGGTAAAATTAAGGGATGGGAAAGAGGCTGAATTTAAGGAAGTCACAGTCCTGCATCAAGATGGTTGACAAAACCTCGCCAAAACAATGGTGTTTCAATAGACAAGCATGGAGACAATGTAGGTAAAGTTTTGGTTTACTTGCCTTTTAAGACAATGCCACGTCATAGAGATGATATTTGGAATGTAATAGCTTGGCTAGGATCAGAAGCCATCCTGCAGCTCGATATCTTTGTATCTGGGATTGCTATTACAGCACAGTGTGTAAATGATAAGAAAGTGTTGCACTTTACACAGCACAATAATAAGGTTATCGTAAATAATTTTGGACTCCATCCTTATGCAACATGGCATTTGGATATAATTCCTGTATCATGTCACTGGTTACTTAACCTATATATTTCTAGTGCCAGCAAGGTTTTAGCTTTATGGAATGTAACCCGAGAGAGAGATCAAGTCAGCATTGCTGCAAATAAAAATGGCAGAATAGCAGTAGAACTTGAGGTGAGAGTTTTTGCATCAACTCAGGTAAATTAATTCAGCATATATTTATTATCAAATGCAGTGGTTCACAGGAAAATGTTCCCTGTGGCTGCTGCCAAACTTTGTTGGCTGCATAGTGAATATCTAGGGGCTGCTTGCATGGCCATAGTTGTGATCAGTATTGTACATATGATCAACCATTTTACAGAGCAGTATTAATCGCAGTGTACACTCTGCAGGTCAACTACCGCACTACACATATCAGTATAACTAGACAGATATTTCTGCCGCCTGCTCCTAGTTTCGTCTCTAGTCTGCTCCTGGATTCCACCATAAAAATCTTATTATCCAACACTATACCTAGTTAAATTTTAATAGGATAGTTGCTTTAGGTTAAACAGATTAATTCCCAGAGTAATATGTAGCTACAGTAATAGATAGCTAATGTGTATATTCTTATAATACCCATATATATTTATTTATTTATTTTTTATCATGGCAGCTCTGTAAACACAAGACTAGTATCCTCAATAATCTTGGCCTAACCCATACTGTAACACTGACCAGCCAATAGAAAGTAGAAAGATTGGCAACACACAGTTTATACTTAATTGGCAGAATCAGCTTCTCTACTCCTCACATCAGAAAATCCTGGTGCAGGTACCGTTAATGGCCACTGTCTATTCTTACAACATAGAATGGATCCCAATAGCTTCCCTTCTCAAAAGTGCGTTGGTTTGGTCTCCCCCACTTCGCATTTTTGGTACATTATCTGCAACCTGATATTTTAATTGCTGTACCCCATGGCATCAGTATCCTTTATATATATATATAATGTCTCCTTCCTTGACACAAAGGTATCGATGTGTGGTAGGGCTTTATCAACAGATCTTTATGTTAAGCCCACCAACAGGAACACTTTACTGCACTTCGATTCCTTCCACCCAATGCAGGTTAAAAAATTGCCAAAATCACAATTCAGCACAGTGAAACACATTGTAAGTGATTAACAACTGCTAGGTGGTAGGTTAGACAAAATGCAGGAAAAGTTTAGAGAGAGAGGGTACCCTGATAAACTTTTACAAAAACAACAGGAGGAGATAGAGAAGGCAAATAAGGAATATAGTCCACGTGTCTTGTTTGTTGGCCTTTTACCATATTTGTTCATTGTCTCCAGTTTTAATGTCTTGAGCCACCAGGTGGCCAACATATCAGAAGACACTGGGGAGTTTTGAGAGATGCCATCCCTGTGGTTACTTGGTTTGAGACACCACCAGTGATGTCATATAAGAGGAACAAAAGGATTGGTTCAATGTTGACAAAATCAGATTTAGGAACAGTAAACAGCAAGAGAATGTTTTGTGTCAAACATGGCACTTTTCCATGTTTGGGATGCAGCTGTTGTTCAAACTGCCAGCATAGCGCATTTTCGTTAATTTGCCGATTCACTAACGAACACTGGCGTAAATTTGCTAGTGTTACTTCGCACCCTTACGCCTGGCGAATTTGCGTAAAGAATGTAAATACGCAAATTCACTAACGTGCGGATTTTTCTGAACGCTACCTTTTTTTATAGGTGATAGGCTGAAAAAGATCGAATTTTTTTAGGGGGCAACCCTCCTTCCCCCCTACATTTCCTAACTCATGGCAACTTAACTATTTTTTTATTTGCTGTTTTGAAGGTTTCCCAGGCTTGTGTAGTGCTGCTACATACTGTATACCTCCATTGTAACTTGAATTTGGCACCGTATGCAAATTAAGCATCGCTAGCGTAACTTCGCTTTGCTTGGCGAATTAACGCTAGCGCAACTTCGCAACCTTATGCTTCCCCTGAGCGCAACTTCGGATCTAAGTGAATTTGCGTAGCGCTGACAAAAATACGCCTGGCGAAGTGCGGCGAATCGGACACTGGCGCAACTACGAAGCTTAGTGAATTTGCCACAATATGTTTGTCTATAATTTTAAGGATTTGATTGTCTAGTGTTTGATAAGCTTGATAAAAGGCTGTTTGTAGCCTGAAACTTTGCTTATCTAGGTGGTGCCATGTTGCCCTTACCTTTAACTTAGGAGCATTAGTTAGATAGTTATGCTTTAGGCTAGAACCCAGGTACAATTTGTGAAAGAAATAAGCAACACAGAGCCTTTTTTCTATGAAGACAGTTGTAACGTTGGTGAATGGAGCTTCCTTAACAATGTAGGGCAATGTACATGCTATTGCAGAGCTAAAAATGCAATAAAAAACAGCAATGTAATTATAGCAACACATTTACTCCGATGCATTTGCCACTTTTTACCCACTGTTTCACAAATGTCTTGGTGCAGCAAAAAGGCCCAGTTTCGTTCATCACAAGACACAATGTTACTGTGGGCAATGTAACTATAGGGCAAACTCCACAGGGACAATAATCAGATGAAAAGTTAATACACCCAGCAGTGTGCAGGAAGCAAGGCAGTCAGTATACATTCATATTAAATATACAGTTTAGAACAATTAAATTTTTTTAGCAAAAATAAATCTGGAAACTGCAATGAGTGGACTGGGTTGCCATTTTGCAAAAATTACATTAAACTTTAGATTCTCATACTATAATTTGCATAGTAAACCAGAAGAAACCTAATACCAGACTCATTTGTGTTCATTCACATAAAAGATAATGACAGATAGTTAATGGAATTAATGTCAACACACTACAGAACGTTAGTGTGAGTTAATTGATCCCAAGTGGGATTAAGTAATAAAAATAACCCATAAATACAGGGGAAATGCTGCATTACGGAGAAACATGAGCATATCTTGCTAGGGTAACTGAAAACAGTAGGTATATTTTATGTGGCCAACTTTTTTGTCATGCTATATAGTCGTTTCATTTTTGAATTCTTAAGAAGCCTATTTTAGCTACTACTGTACATTAAAATGAGTTAATATTCTCTGATTTTATCATGCTGCCAACAGAGTTGTGTTACTTTAATTAAAGGTACTTAAGAAATATGTGTATTTGAAGATATTGTGGCATGACTCTTACAGCCAATATTGTGGCATGACTCTTACAGCCATTCAATTCAGCATCTGCTGTTGCTTACTAACGCAGATGTTGCAAATAAACTGCTCCGTTTTCCTGCTGCTGTGAGCTCGGGGACATCTGCTGCTATTACAGTCTAAAAAGCAGATTCCCTGTTAAATTATATTCTTTCATTGTTAATTTCATTGTCATTGTTAATTATACAGTGTGTCAGGTTTTATTCAGCCTAATGCAATGAAATGTGCTATATCTACTCTATGCTATATGTATTTTATGATTATATTTACCTAAAAAGTGGTATACAGGCATATAGAGAGGGAAGAAAGGAAGACAAAAATGGCAACTATGAATGCTTTTGTACCAGTTGTATTGTCTCAATTGTTAAAAGTACATACATTTTGCTTATGCCATACTAGTAAAACTAAATTGGGGTGCTCTGGTGCTATACAGCAGTGTTCGCCAACCAGTGGCTCATGAGCAACATGTTACTCACCAACCCCTAGACTGTTGCTCCCAGTAGCCTCAAAGCAGGTGCTTATTTTTAAATTCTAGTCAAGTTTTGGTTGCATAAAAACTAGATGTACTGCCAGACAGAGACTCCTGTAGGCTGCCATTCCACATAGGGACTAGGGATGTAGCGAACTGCCGAGTATGTGTTCGCGAACGCCGTTCGCGAACACCGGCAAAAAATGCGAACAGTTCGCGAACAGTTCGCGAACTTCGAACATCCGAAAATCGTTCGATTCGAACGATCAAAGGATTTTAATCGTTCGATCGAACGATTTCCGTTCGAATCGAACGATCGAAGCCATTGGATCGAATGATTTCATTCAATCCAATGGCTTCGATCGTTCGATTCGAACGAAAATCGTTCGATTTTAGCGATCGAATGGTCGAACGATTTTGACGCGAACGCCTATTGGCGAACGTCGCGCGACGTTCGCGAACTTGCGGCGGACGCGAACAGTCGAAGTTCGCGCGAACTAGTTCGCCGGCGAACAGTTCGCTACATCCCTAATAGGGACTACCAAATTGCCAATTACAGCACTTATTTTGCATTGCCTGGAAACATTGTTCCTGCTTGCATTGCTCCCTGACTTTTTATATTTGAATTTGGCTCATGGGTAAAAAAGTTTGGAAGTTTGGGGACCCCCGCTATATACAGTAGTATATCCATATGATTTTTCAAAGTTATTTTTATACTGCATCACAATTTATTGCGATATTTGAAATATTTGTCTTTGTATTATGCCCTGCTACTACTAAGCATTAAACTCTAGCTGTATCCTATGCAAGGGCAACCCAAAAGACCAAAGATACATAAGAAACATAAGTGGAGTTATAAAAATCACTTGCCTTCCTGCACCTTCTCCTTCCCTTGTATAATGCTAACTGTCAGCCATTAGAAACTATTTTTAATTTTGATTTTAAATCAAAGTTAAGATTAACGTCCTGCTTATTTTATATGTACCCTTAGCTGTTGTCTCATTACATATCATGTAACTTTGTGTTTAGATACCACTCAACAAAGTAGTGATGGATATACGTCTTTATGTCAAAGCTGTCGGCTTCTTCCTTTTGGCAGTGATTGGAGTTCCGGGCAACATGTATATTTTGTTCAAGTTTGCCATTGTCAAAGTGACAGAAAAGAAGCTCTTGGCAACTAACTCTATCCTGATGGTTCTGGCATTCATGAATCTGCTTATTGTTTTTTCCCGCATTAGCCTCCAATTTCTCAATGCCATCGGAGTAGAAAATTTTATGGATGACTCAAAGTGCAAATTCTTTGTCTACACCTATAGAGTGAGCAGAGCAATGTCCATTTGCACCACCAGTTTGCTCAGCTGTTATCAGTGTATCATCATTGCTCCGCAAACTAAAATCTGGGCATATCTGAAGCAAAAGGCGACACAGAACGTATTGCTAGTAACTGCAGCCATTCTGCTGCTCAACCTCATACTCTACCCCACTAGCATTATGTATGCTATAGTGAAAAAAAATTCTACAACCTCACCGTATACACTGCGTTTAGTTTACTGCGACATGGACTATCTGACATATGAGACTTACATAATTAATGGGGCGATTTTTGCCTCTAGGGATTTCCTGTTTGTTGGGCTTATGACTGTAGCAAGCATTTATATTGTTTATGTTTTGCTTTGCCATGAGAAATCTATCAAAGGCAAAAGGAGCACAGACCGAGCTCCTGGAAAATCAGTTGAATACAAAGCTTCAAGAGCTGTTATTATGTTAGTTATGCTCTATGTTATATTGTTTGGATTTGACAACTCCATGTGGATCTATACATTGACTCTCTCCAATGTGACTCCTGATATGAATGATGCCAGGATTGTGCTGGCCTGCTCCTACTCTGCTCTGAGCCCTATAGTAATAATTGCCACCAACCCCAAATTACAGCAACTATTTACATTTTTAAAGAGGAGAAAGTTTTTCTGGCATAGAAATGCTCAAGAAAAAGATATTCATGTAAACTGCATTGATAAATAGGTGCTTTTTGAATTAAGGCTGTACAAACACTTGATGATTCTAAACACTGTACTTTACAGAATATACTGGATATATGTTCTGTGTTTTTTAGAGCACACTGTTCTGTACATGAACTTAGAAAATGTTACTTCATACACAAACCAATATGATGCATGGGGAGACATACCGGTTACAAAGGGCTCTAAAATTATACAGATGAGAAACCAGCATAGCATCATGTGGCACATCTGTATATTCTAACATAATTGTCGTACTTGCATATGAATTTGTGTTAAAGAGTCACCTGTCAGATTTATTAAAAATACGTATGGATTGATTGTTCCATAATGATGTTGAGATATCAGACACAGAAGCCAATAACAATAAACAAATATAATGACCTATAGCAATATTTATTGAATTATCAGGAAAAGAATAATTATTACCCATGTGATTTCACATTGCAAAGCAGTTAGGGTGGCTGATTTGTAAAAACAGACCTTGGAAGCTCTGACATATATTGAACAATACTTATTGAATCAACGTACTATTGCTCATGTATGCTAAATAGTTTTATGTGAAGATCTCTTACGTGAAAATACACATATACAAATTCATAACATAAACAAAACTCCCAAAAGCCTATTATCAGTGCTAGTATTTATCACAAGTTAATTCATCGGAGCTGAAACACATTTGGGGCGTTATTTACCAAAATCTGAATTTTTCTGATTTTTTAAATAAAAAAAGTCAGACCAAATTAATATTGATGATTTGCCCTGATTTATCGATAAAAAAAACTTGAGAAAACCAGATCGAGAAAAAAACCTGACTTTTTCGGGTTGTTGCATGAAAAACCAAAATTTTTATAGTTTGTAGCATGAAACCAACAAAAAAAAATTGAGTTTTCACTAGGTATGCACCGAATCCAGGATTCGGTTCGGGATTCGGCCAGGATTCAGCCTTTTTCAGGAGGATTTGGATTCGGCGAATCCTTCTGACCAGCCGAACCGAATCCGAGTCCTAATTTGCATATGCAAATTAGGGCCGGGGAGGGAAATTGCGTGACTTTTTGTCAGAAAACAAGGAAGTAACAAATGTTTTTCCCTTCCCACCCCTAATTTGCATATGCAAATTAGGGTTCGGATTCGGTTCGGTATTCGGCCAAATCTTTTGTGAAGGATTCAGGTGTTCGGCCGAATCCAAAATAGTGGATTCGGTGCATCCCTAGTTTTCACAGAAAAACCACTGTTAAACCCCGAAAACATTTTGTGAGTTTGTAGTTTTTAGATGTATTTTCGGACTTAGAACAGATTTGGGCCATAATAAATCACAGAAAACTTGTGTCTTTTTTACTGCAACTTTTTTGAGTTTTCCGCATCAAAACAGATGCCATGAAAAATGTGCTCCTTAAAAAATAACCCTCTTGAAGTAATACTTCTATATTTGAAGGAGCAAGGTGCAACCACAAGGGCAAGGCATTACGTTTTTACAACAATGGGTGAATAAATATGTTGCACATCAAAAACAAAATTGTTGCACATAGACTTCAATGCATTTGGCAAATCTTTCTCTGTTTCATGAATGTCTACTATCCATAAGGCATTCAGGAATATCATTAGCTTTTTCCTTGCTGTGAATTACAAATTTAAAGGAGAAAAAAAACGTAAATAGGCAAGACATCTAAATATGGGTTTGATTGTAGCCAAAATCATAATTTTATTGGAGGGGTGGCTAGTAGCATTTTAAGGATTTTATGGAGCATATTAACATATAAGGGTGTGTAAAAGGTTTTACAAATGTTTGTATTAAAAACATTTTATAAAACTCTACAGTTGTCTGTACACATGAATGAAAACCATACATAGATTATACAAAGGTGTAAGTTCTTGACACTAATGTTTAATGTGCAAGGCAAAATAGACATTTATTTGGATTGAATACAGAATAGACTAGATAATAGAGCTATGCAAGGAAAAGACCAGAATAGACTAGCAATATGAGATCATCATGTCAAGATGTTTATAAGTATTGTTGTATTGTAAGACAAACAATGTACTCCTATATGTATATTTCATGCATTTTCAAATTCCTCTGTAAGTATTGGTGCAATTTTTTTCCACTTTTTTCCTTTTATATCAGCACCCCCACTCAACAACTCAATAAAATTGTTCTTCAACAAAGTATAGTGTTTCTTTTTATGTTTATTTAAGCCAACCTAACTCCTAAAACAATGCCAATATTTTAAACCACTTGTAATAAAAGCTGTACCTGGTGGTCTAGTGGGGGGACGGCAGGGTACGCCTGCCGCCCCCTCGGCGGACTTGTTTCTTGGTGCTGTTAGCTGGTGCTATTCTGTTCTGAACCTGATTCTGATTACCTGTTTTGACCCCTGCCTGGCTTTTGACGATTCTACATTCTGTATCCTGATCCCTTGCCTGATTACCGACTCCGATTCTGCTTTACCCTCTGATTGACTTCCTGGTTTTGACCCTTACCTGCCTGACTTCGTTTGAACTTGCCTGCCCCAACCCGGCCTGATTTGACTACGATTCTGTCTTACGCCTTTTTCTGCGACCTTCTGCCCAAAGACTTTGCATACCGTTGTGCCCCTTTGCTTGGTCAGAACCCTTCGACCTTGCACCTCTCGTTTTAAGACCTGCCGGCATCTGAGTAGCTGAGGGCTCCTCCTGAGGCCAAAGGCGGCTGCTACAGGCAGAAGCACGAGCCGAGACCAGGGTGCTTGGCATCGGTTCATCTGAGTAGCTGAGGGCTCCTCCCGAGGCCAAAGGCGGCTGCTACAGACAGAAGCACGAGCCAAGACCAGGGTACTTGGCATCAGTTCTGACTTTAGGGTGCCAACCGTTACACCACTCTAGGACTAGTAACCATTTGAATTCAATAGAACTATAATAGAGCCAGAACTTTAAACTCTGCTGCTCATTAACAGAAAATAATTGTGCAGTTTTTTTATACAGTACTATTTTAAAATTTTATTTATTTATGGAATGTTATAAGTTAAAGATTTGCAACTCCCTGTTCCATCTTATCCTGTTAAGTCACAGGCTTTGTACAGGTGTGGGGCCTGTAATCAAGAATTTTCAGGACCTGGGGTCTTTTTTATCATTTCAATCTCCAATGGTAGATATGGAGATTTGTTGCCTGGGTTTAAATCTGTGTTACTATGGGTGATCTACCTCCCTGAAATGCTTCTCCACCACCTATGAACAAAATATCTGGATAACTTTTTCTAGAGATGTGTTGCCCATAGTAGCACAGATTTAAAGGCAAGTTAAATGCAACCCTTCTACCATTGTCCTAAGTATGCTAACTATAATTTCCAAAAGAATAGCCTAATAAGAAGTAAATATATCATAGGATCTAGTACAAGGTACTGTTTCATTGTTATAGAGAAAAAGAAAATAACTTTTTAACTGAATGTGATCTATTTGTTTAAAATGGAGTCTGGACTTTAAAATGGTTGATAACGTTCCCATAATTTGGAACTTTCTAAATAACATGTTTTCAGATAATGGAGCCAGTACCTGTAGTCAAAACTTCTGTCTGTTTAGAAATGCATCATCTATATAGCTCCAGTTTGTCCAGATTTTATCAAAATCTTTTTTCAGTAAGAAGAGCATTTTCCATTATATGAATATATCGTATCCTATTCACAAATTCCGTTACTGTTAGGAGAGTTATCTCATATTCTATTTCATTTAGAGGGTTATTGCCATCCATCTTTTTGCAATTGCTATTCTAGCCACTACAATGTAGCTTAGAAAAGTACACCAAGTCATTTGTGGAGATATTCTTGCTATATACATGCTATTGTCTTCTCCCAAAACCCTAGGAACACATTTGCATATGTGGGAGCACACGACTTTATCTTGATGGTTCCCTAGCTTTGGAGGTAAAATTTATCATCAAATAAAAAATGATTATGATGTAGTACACTTCCAATGTTAAAAACAAATTGTGCTCATGCTGTTGTATTTCTCAAGAAAATATTTCACTTCAGTTCTGCTACAATTGGTATCCTGAACCTGGAACAAATCCCTGGGACTTGGTCACGGCTCAGTCTTCTGTCTGTAGCAGCCACCTTTGGTTTCGGGAGGAGACCTCCGCTACTCGGGTGCAGGTCTTAATATGAGATGACCCAGAGAAGAGTTCTAGGCAAGCAAGGGAACTGCACAATAAATTGACTGGGAGAACCAGGAACATAGTGGGGGTCACAGGCCAGGTCAATACACTAGATAAGCTGAGCAGAACAAAACAGGAGTCAGAAGTGTAATCAGGTCACAGGCCAGCGCAGTACAAAACAGGAGTCAGAAGAGTAATCAGGTCACATGCCAGATCAAAATACCAGAGGGTTATCAGGATCCAAGAGAATGGTCAGAATTCAGGCAGGAGTCAAAGACAGGCAGCAAACATGACAGGCAGGGTCAACCACTAATATATATACAGAGCATCACACCCAGGAACTAATAAATAGACCTTTATGTACAGTAGGGCAAAGAAAACTAAACAGAAATATTTGAATCTCACACCGCCTATGACGTAATGTTCTGCAATTTCCGGATAAATCTGGAAAAACCCGGAAGTATGCACATTCAAGGAGCCAATGCCAATGAAGACAGATGCGATGGGTGTCCCAGTCGCACTCCCACTAGACTACCAAGGTGATTCCTCATATGTTCCATCCAAGCCATCCCCATTCATTTTTTAAACAAATGATTCAAGGCTCATGCCACAATTGGCTGCAGGGCAATACAGTGACAGAAGCTTAAGTAAGAAACAACCATGCATGTGTAGAGGGTGGTAGATGGAGGCTGGCATAGGGCCCAGTTATTGTAAATCTGATCAGCTCTCTTCTGTGTCTGTGCCTGGAGGCACTGTGTAGGTCTGGGTGGAGATAGATAGAGTTGATGTTGGTGATGAAACTGACAAGTAAATATCATGTAACTGCACACAGGCAGACACAGTGCTTCCGAATGCAGACACAGAGAAGCACAGATGTAGAAACAGCCCAATGTGTAATTAGCCTACAGCAGATAGTAGAGGAAAGCACTGGAGCTATAAATGCAGGGGCTGCATGACAAGAGATCCAAATGACCAGCAGCCAAATTAAACTGGTTTATGTTTAAAGACTCAGATATAGCTGTTATTGGGTGAGAATGATGAGTTAGGGAAATGTGGGTTGGGGGCGGAGAAAGAGAGGGAAGTGATGTCAGGGGAAGAAGCAGTTCACTTCCTTATCTTCTAAGCAGGTAGAAACATCCCACTCATGAGCCCTCCTTTTTTGCATACTTTATAAAATGCCAGGAGTTTCTCTTCTTAATATTATCTATTAATAACCGAATGTGGATGTATTCCTGCATGCACTGTTATGCTGTGGTTTTGATACTGTTACACAGTATAAACATGAGAGTCTGCATGGTATTATTCATGTTAAATTAATGTCAAATGCTTGATCCAAGGAATGTTTCCAATTGCCATTGGGGTCAGGAAGGATTTTTTTCCCTCTTGAGGCATAATTAGCATTGGCTTCAGGCTGGGTTTTTTTCAAAACAGTGAATATATGATAATGTATTTAAGTTTTGTCACAGCAGCGGTAGGACCTTGTCAGAGTACTGCACAGGTAAATTTAGAAGAGGGAGAAAGGAGGTGACTGCACAGTGGTTTCACTGATACAGACGCCTATACTGCTTGTGTTAGGTGACAGTGCAGATTAAGGAGCAGCAGCAGGGCTGCTGAACTTCTCTGCTGGTAGCAAGTTTAGGGGCAGGAGAAACCTTGTGTCAAACAAAAGCCACTTCTGTCAAACCTACAAGTATGTTTAAGAAAAAGAGCAGATACATTCCCCAAGTACAGAATGAAGCGTTGTTAGCTTTCGAAAAGGTCGTTACCACAGAAGTTAGGAAACTTAATGAACTCCCATCCCAAACAAAACCGAAACCTAAACTTTTTCTACATTTAAAGAAAGACATTAAAGAAGACATGTTAAATAAACTTAAACAGGTTGACTCCATAGTTATTAAAAAGACGGACAAAGGTGGCAGCATTGTCATTATGGATAAAGATATGTATATTAATGAAGCTGAACGTCAGCTCAATACCCCGGGCCATTATAAAGAAATTAACAAGGTGTTTGATGTTAAAAGGGAAATTGATACACTTACTACTGAAGCTTTTCAAAACGGCCATATATCGCTGGACACAAAAAAGTTTCTAGAGGTAGAGCACCCTGGTGTACCTGTCCTCTATTTGTTACCAAAAGTCCACAAATCCCTGACTAACCCTCCAGTTCGACCGATTGTCGCTGGCATAGGCTCAGTGTTAGAGCCTTTATCCAAATGTATGGATCATTATCTCCAACCCCTAGCAACTAAAATTCCTTGTTGCCTCAAGGATACAAATGACCTGCTACACACCCTTTCTACTCTTTAAACTCTGGGTACAAATTGTTCCTGCCTTTCCCTTTTTGTTCTGGACACAGCCAGTCCCTGCCTAAAGGACTCACCTTCGGGGGGGCGTGGCTGGCCATGACAGAGTGCGGACGCTAACTACAGGAGCTCCGTGAGACAAAGGAGGAAACTCCCTCAGAACATTAGCAGACGAAAGTATTATAATTGTCTCTGGGTGGTAATTCACGGCGGACTTCATCGTGCCCATAATGATGAGCAAGAAAAAGCCGAAAGAACAACGGGTAACCATTTCGCCGTATCTGCAGAAATCTGCTAAGGACCGCGGACTGCGCGCCCAAGATGGCGGATCAACGCCAGAACGCACAACAGACCCGGATATGCCTACTTCTTCTCCGGACTCGCTTCATAGTGGTCGAGGATCTTCAACCGCACAGAAGGCAGGTCAGCTTGTTTCTAAAAAGGTCTCATCTGCTGCTGTGGGTCGGCCAGAGGAAACTTTGGTGACGATGCATGCGCTTACTACGCAGTTGGCGCAGCTTCAACAAAATCTCACTGACTCCCTCACTAAGACAATTTCAGACGCAGTGGCTACTGCTGTTACAGAGGTGTATACAGAAATAAGGGAAATAGGAGAGCGCACAGATAAACTGGAATATGTTTCAGATGATCTGGCTCAAAGATTTGTCAGTTTGGAGGATGAAAATGGTACGCTTAAAGAAGAAATTACGCAGTTAAAAAACTTGTGTGAGGACCTGGAGAATAGATCCAGACGCCAGAATTTGCGTATTAGGGGAGTCCCAGAGGAAATTCTCTTGGGCAATATCTGAAGGGACTCTTTAATGGAATTTGCCCTACTATAGGCCTGGACGCCTGGCAATTTGACAGGGCTCATCGATCTTTAGGCCCTAAACGCCCACCTGATAAACCTCCGAGAGACATTGTTGTTTGTTTCCACTATTTTGAACAGAGGGAGGCTGTCCTGATGCAGACACGGTCTCTACCGATCTTGGAATACCGCAATCATAAATTACAACTCTTTGCAGATCTCTCTCCTATTACCCTCGCCAAACGTCGAGAACTGAAACCGACCACTCAGCTCTTGAGAGACCATAAAATAGCTTATCGCTGGGGATACCCATTTAAGCTTGTTGCTCAACATAAAGGACAAACCTACATTCTCCAGAACTTGGATAGACAGCGACAGTTCCTTGAAGCACTTGGGCTGAAGCACTTACGACAGAAAGACTCGTCTCGACTGCCATCACCGATACCTCAATTGCAACCACAATGGCGACAGGCTCCGGGATCTTCTCCACAGCAACGATTAGCCTTATCTTCATCACCGAGCACGAGGTCACCTGCCGGGGACTAAACTGGACATTTGGCTAGCGGTTTTTGGTAAAGTAAATACCCATACCTCTAACGTTAATATGATTCTGCATTTTTTATAGTTCCTTTGTCTCTTTTCCTCCTGGACGTCGATATTGCATTTCCTACTGAAGTACCATCTTTTGGCGGATACTTGGCTTCCCTCTCCCCGTTGGAAGCTTTGTGAGCTCCCATATAGTTTGGTTATTGACTATACTGAACTTTACATATTCTCTCCCTATACTATTTTGCTGGTTTAGGAATTTTGCTATCTTCAGCATTTATAGGTTATCTTTTTATTTTTTCTTGTTGATTATGATGTTTATGTTTATAATGTTTTCATTGAAAACACTTTCTATGGTTAGACACACTATGTTAAGGGATATTGATCTGATTTTAATGCATCATCACTGGGCCCTTGGTCAAAATATTAGAGGGTTTTCACTGAATGGATTTAATTCTATGTTAGCTGTTTTATCTTATTATTTATTATGGTGAATATTTTTTCTTTGAATTGTAAAGGTTTAAACTCCATAACAAAGCACTTTCTGGCTCTAAAAGAACTCAAGAACCAGAAAGCAGATGTAGCAATGTTACAGGAAACCCACTTTTCACGGCTTAGCCCTCATAAGCTATATTCTAAGATGTATCCTACTGCTTACTATGCCTCAGCGACCCAAAAAAAGGCAGGAGTAATAACACTTATTCACAAAGATTGCCCTCTGCAAGTTTTGCGTACTATAAGTGATCCAAATGGCCACTATCTTATACTGGAGGGTACTTTAGGGGATATTTCTTTGCTGGTAGTGAATGTATATGCCCCCAATAGGGGACAGGTTAAATTTTTTAGAAAACTATACAACAAACTTTCCTCTTTTCAGGCAGCTTACACAATTTTGGGAGGGGACTTTAATATCCCCCTGATACAATTGGAAGATAGATCACATCCCTCCCCTGACCCATACTCTCGCTCACTTTCCAAGGAACTTAGACAACTTATCAACCGAATTCCATTATATGACATCTGGCGGATAGATCATCCGAAGGGAAGACAGTACACCTTTTATTCTAATGTTCATAAAGTACATTCACGGTTAGACTATTTTCTGCTGTCCCAATCGTGTCTTAGAATCCCTTATGCTGCTGATATCCTGCCAATAACCTGGTCGGACCACGCGCCTATACAGCTTACATTAGATTTTACGGACTCTCCTCGAAAATTGTCTCACTGGAGACTTAATGAAACATTACTCAATGATGTAGATTCCTTCCGTTCTATTGAACAGGAATTAATGGAGTTTTTTCAGATTAACATTGGTTCAGTGCAGGATATGTCCACATTATGGGAGGCCCATAAGGCGTCAATACGAGGGACTATTATTGCTATAACAACAGCTAAGAAACGGGCTAGGATGCAACAAATACAAACCCTTCTAGCTCAGCTAAAACATTCTGAAGAACAATATTGCAAAGATAACTCTAGCACCATATTAGATAAAATTGTCTCTATTCGCAATGAGCTGCGTGAGCTGAAATTGAGGGAAGCAGAAAAAACTTTGATCTGGACTAAACAGCTTTTTTATGAAAAAGGCAACAAACAACACACTTTATTGGCTAGGAAATTGAAGGAACAGAAAGCCCAAATGATGATTAAATCCATTAAAAATGACTTGGGTCAATCTATCTATAATCCGGACGATATAACAAAACAATTTTATACATATTATAGCATTTTATATAACCTTGCTGCAGACCCAACAACCTCCCCACAGATGTTAGACACCTTTTTTCAGAACGCAGCTTTGCCGAAGCTGCAAGATGAGGATTTACAGATTTTGAGTAGAAGTATAACTTTAGAGGAGGTTTCTACTACTTTGAAGAGCTTACCTAAAGGTAAAGCACCAGGCCCTGATGGCTATTCGTACCAATATTATAAGATGTATTTAAAGATTTACTGGAGGGTACTTTAGGGGATATTTCTTTGCTGGTAGTGAATGTATATGCCCCCAATAGGGGACAGGTCAAATTTTTTAGAAAACTATACAACAAACTTTCCTCTTTTCAGGCAGCTTACACAATTTTGGGAGGGGACTTTAATATCCCCCTGATACAATTGGAAGATAGATCACATCCCTCCCCTGACCCATACTCTCGCTCACTTTCCAAGGAACTTAGACAACTTATCAACCGAATTCCATTATATGACATCTGGCGGATAGATCATCCGAAGGGAAGACAGTACACCTTTTATTCTAATGTTCATAAAGTACATTCACGGTTAGACTATTTTCTGCTGTCCCAATCGTGTCTTAGAATCCCTTATGCTGCTGATATCCTGCCAATAACCTGGTCGGACCACGCGCCTATACAGCTTACATTAGATTTTACGGACTCTCCTCGAAAATTGTCTCACTGGAGACTTAATGAAACATTACTCAATGATGTAGATTCCTTCCGTTCTATTGAACAGGCATTAATGGAGTTTTTTCAGATTAACATTGGTTCAGTGCAGGATATGTCCACATTATGGGAGGCCCATAAGGCGTCAATACGAGGGACTATTATTGCTATAACAACAGCTAAGAAACGGGCTAGGATGCAACAAATACAAACCCTTCTAGCTCAGCTAAATTATTCTGAAGAACAATATTGCAAAGATAACTCTAGCACCATATTAGATAAAATTGTCTCTATTCGCAATGAGCTGCGTGAGCTGAAATTGAGGGAAGCAGATAAAACTTTGATCTGGACTAAACAGCTTTTTTATGAAAAAGGCAACAAACAACACACTTTATTGGCTAGGAAATTGAAGGAACAGAAAGCCCAAATGATGATTAAATCCATTAAAAATGACTTGGGTCAATCTATCTATAATCCGGACGATATAACAAAACAATTTTATACATATTATAGCATTTTATATAACCTTGCTGCAGACCCAACAACCTCCCCACAGATGTTAGACACCTTTTTTCAGAACGCAGCTTTGCCGAAGCTGCAAGATGAGGATTTACAGATTTTGAATAGAAGTATAACTTTAGAGGAGGTTTCTACTACTTTGAAGAGCTTACCTAAAGGTAAAGCACCAGGCCCTGATATCTATTCGTACCAATATTATAAGATGTATTTAAAGATTTTAGCTCCTCATATGGTGGAATTGTTTAATACATTTATGAACGGTTCTATGATCCCTTCTTCCATGCTTACTTCTTACTTGTCCTTGATACCTAAGGAGGGTAAGGATCCCACTTATTGTTCAAATTATAGACCAATTGCGCTTCTCAACTCCGATCTTAAGTTATACTCCAAGATCTTAGCCAACCGACTAGCACCTATTTTACCTAATTTGATTGATATGGACCAAGTGGGGTTTATACAAGGTAGACAAGCGGGGGACAACACGCGGAGGGTGATTAATATAATTGATATATTACAGAAAAAAGGTCAGGAAGCCTTGATTTTAAGCTTGGATGCGGAGAAAGCCTTCGATCGCTTAGATTGGTCGTTCATGTTTGCTTTACTCTCGCATCTCAATTTTGCAGGCCCATATCTGGCTGCATTGAAAGCGCTATATACCACCCCTAGCACTTATCTGAAGATGCCTGCTCGACAACGATCACTGATCATGATTACGAATGGGACAAGGCAGGGCTGTCCGCTCTCCCCTTTGTTGTATGCGTTGAGCATAGAACCATTAGCAGCTAACATTAGGAACGATTTCAATATAAAGGGTGTAGAAGTGGGTCCAATTCAGAGCAAAATAGCGCTTTATGCGGATGATGTGATCCTAACACTGACCTCTCCTCTCTCCTCTCTCCCGGCACTCCACGATTTACTCGACCAATATGGTAGGCTGTCGGGTTATAAGCTGAATATGTCCAAAACAGAAGCCCTCCCGATATTAATACCAACTTCCACGATGGCAACTTTACGCTTGCAATATAACTATAATTGGAGAACAGATTATATTACCTATTTAGGCACTAAGATTACCTCAATTTATGAGGGTCTATTCAAGCAAAATTTTATCCCCTTAGCCCAAAAAATTAAACTTACTTTGGCCAAATGGAGTGATCATTCTATATCGTGGTTCGGTAAAATTGGGGCTATAAAAATGAATGTTCTTCCAAAATTTCTATACTTATTTGAGACGCTTCCGGTGCCAATTCCCCCAAAATTCTTTAAGGACCTGCAGGCAGTAATGTATAACTTTATATGGGGACGTAAAGGACATAGAATTAATAAACACACGTTAACTGCTCCCACTGCTCAGGGTGGGCTGGGAGTTCCTGTACTGAGTCAATACTATGAGGCAGCCCAACTACGGCAAGTACTGACATGGTCCCTATGGGCCCCTAGCTCTCAGTGGGCATATATAGAGAGGATACAATTTCTCCCATATCATCCCAATGCTTGGTTCTGGCCTACACCGGATGTTACCTTGCCTAAAATTTCAATGCTAAAAACTACGAGGTTCACATTGGACCTATGGAACAAATTGAAGGTCAAATTCAAATTATCCTCCCCTTATTCTCCAGTGACGGCAATTTTCGGCAATCCTGCGTTTCCATCTGCAATATCACATTTGGCGTGTCAATTTCGCACGCCGTTTTCCTTATTTCGAATCTTTGAAGCGATTAGCCCCTCCTTCACAGTAATGCTCACGTTGGATCAATTGACCGCTAAAACTACGGATATTCTTATACCTTGGTACTTGTACTTTCAGATGAGACATTTTATAGATCCCTTTCTTAGAGCTTTTCGGGAGCAGCTTCCCACAGCGTTTGAACGTATAGCGATACAAGGGTTACCTCAGAAAGGGTTGATTTCAAAGATATATAAACTGTTAAATGATCCTTTAATCACATCTGGACATAAATATAACTATATGGCAAAATGGGAAACTATTTTGGGTCATGAGCTCCCTATTGAGGATTGGTCAGACATCTGGCTTAATGCTAAAAGCAGTGTCACTTGTGTGAAGCAAAAAGAGAATATATATAAAATACTCATGTTTTGGTATCTTACTCCCTCTAGATTGCATAAAATTTTTCCCGCCACTTCACAATGGTGTTGGAGAGGCTGTAATATGGTAGGGACACTCTATCATATATTTTGGGAATGCCCACAAGTACAGCTTCTATGGAAAGAAGTACAAAAGCTATTGGAACAATTGGCACATGATAGCTTTCAGCTGGAAAGTCTGACCTTCCTCTTGGGTAAACCTTTTGAGGGGCAATCTAAATATATGCAGAAACTATTTAATCATATTCTAACAGTCGTCCGCATATCTATAGCATCTAAATGGAAATCAGCTGTTCTTCCATCCTGGTCAGAAATATATGAACGGATTGAAAGCAACAAGAAATTTGAACATTCTATTGCCTTTTTGGGAAATAAGGTCCCTCAGTTTCTGAAGGTCTGGTCTCCTTGGGAACTCCGACATCGAGAATGTCCACATTAGTTAAGGGGATAAATGCTGGATGTCGCTTGACCATGATAGGAACTTGGAGTTTATCTTTTGATCCAGTATAGGCCTTGTCCTTCTTGATGCATTATAGATTTTAGAGTCTAACCCCCTTTTTTTTTTTTTATGTTTGGAAAACCTGTTCTTGTTTTGTTTTTTTTTTGTTTTTCTCTTTTCTTTTTGTCTGATTGTCTTTATTTCAACAGGCACTGGAGCATCAATGACTTCAAGTATGCTCTCAAATGTCTCATATATTGATATACTGTGTTACTACATCAGTAATAATGCATGTTAATAGGCTGGAACAGTAGCTACTGATTGTGAGCGATGCTATACTGACTTTGTTATGCTACGAGAGACTGTACGTATTTGACTGTATTTTCTTGTACTATGCCTGTTATTTTTAATAAAAATTTTAAGTTACAAAAAAAAAAAGGACTCACCTTCTCCCTTCAGTCTCTGCAGTGCCCCCTACCTAATCCTTGACACTACACAAGCAATGATAAAGAGCATACATAAAAAATATATATATTTTTTTTTTATCATGGCAGCTCTGTAAAGGTTAATACAAGACTAGTATATTCAATAATCTTGGTCTAACCCATACTGTAACACTGACCAGCACCTAGAAAGGAGAAAGATTGGCAACACACAGTTTATACTTAATTGGCAGAATCAGCTTCTCTACTCCTCACATCAGAAAATCCTGGTGCAGGTACCGTTAATGGCCACTGTCCATTCTAATAACGTAGAATGGATCCCAATAGCTTCCCTTCTCAAAAGTGCTTTGGTTTGGTCTCCCCACTTCGCATTTTTGGTACATTATCTGCAACCTGATATTTTAATTGCTGTACCCCATGGCATCAGTATCCTTTAAATATATATGATGTCTCCTTCCTTGACATAAAGGTATCGATGTGTGGTAGGGCTTTATCAACAGATCTATATGTTAAGCCCACCAACAGGAACACTTTACTGCACTTCAATTCCTTCCACCCAATGCAGTTAAAAAAATTGCCAAAATCACAATTCAGCGGAGTGAAACACATTGTAAGTCAACTGCTAGGTGGTAGGTTAGACAAATGCAGGAAAAGTTTAGAGAGAGAAGGTACCCTGATAAACTTTTACAAAAACAACAGGAGGAGAGATAGAGAAGGCAAATAGGGAATATGGTTTGTTGGCCTTTTACCGTATTTGTTCTTTGTCTCCAGTTTTAATGTCTTGAGCCACCAGGTGGCCAACATATCAGAAGACACTGGGGAGTTTTGAGAGATGCCATCCCTGTGGTTACATGGTTTGAGACACCACCAGTGATGTCATATAAGACTAACAAAAGGATTGGTTAAAATGTTGACAAAATCGGATTTAGGAACGGTAAAGGGCAACGAGAATGTTTTGTGTCAAACATGGCACGTGTCCACTGTTGTTCAAACTGCCAGACAAGGGATATAGTATAACATCTGCAGAAGGGCACCCATATAAAAATGCAGGCGTATTATAATGTAGTGTATAATGTACCAAAAATGTGACGTGGTGGAGACCGGACCAAAGCATTTTTGAGAAGGGAAGCTATGTGGATCAGGAGATAAGAAACTCTCACTCCCCAGGGATTAAAAAGGGAATATGATCTGCAAGCTATTTTCCAGGTTTAATTGATTTTTGTGTTTTTCCGATATCTTATGATTGTGGCTAACATTTGGTTGTGTAACCAGTTAAGAGTTAAACCTTGTGACATTGTAACAACCTGTTTTGAAAGTAACAAGTTTGTAACGATAATGCCAGTAGATGGCACAATACCTGAAACTTTGCTTATCTAGGTGGTGCCATGTTGCCCTTACCTTTAACTCAGGAGCTTTAGTTAGATAGTTATGCTTTAGGCTAGAACCCAGGTACAATTTGTGAAATAAATAGGCAACACAGAGCCTTTTTTCTATGAAGACAGTTGTAACGTAGGTGAATGGAGCTTCCTTAACAATGTAGGGCAGAGCTAAAAATGCAATAAAAAACAGCAATGTAATTATAGCATCACATTTACTCCAATTCATTTGCCACTTTTTACCCACTGTTTCACAAATTTCTTGGTGCAGCAAAAAGGCCCAGTTTCGCTCATCACAAGACACAATGTTACTGTGGGCAATGTAACTATAGGGCAAACTCCACAGGGACAATAATCAGATGAGAAGTTAATACACCCAGCAGGGTGCAGGAAGCAAGGCAGTCAGTATACATTCATATTATATATACAGTATAGAACAATTACATTTTTTTTAGCAAAAGTAAATCTGGAAACTGCAATGAGTAGACTGGGTTGCCATTTTGCAAAAATTACATTAAACTTTAGATTCTCATACTATAATTTGCAAAGTAAACCAGAAGAAACTTACTACCAGACTCATGTGTGTTCATTCACATAAAAGATAATGACAGATAGTTAATGGAATTTATGTACAACACACTACAGAACTTAGTGTGAGTTAATTGATCCCAAGTGGGATTAAGTAATAAAAATAACCCATAAATACAGGGGAAATGCTGCATTACGGAGAAACATGAGCATATCTTGCTAGGGTAACTGAAAACAGTAGGTATATTTTATGTGGCCAACTTTTCTGTCATGCTATATAGTCGTTTCATTTTTGAATTCTTAAGTAGGCTATTTTAGCTACTACTGTACATTAAAATGAGTTAATATTCTCTGATTTTATCATGCTGCCAACAGAGTTGTGTGACTTTAATTAAAGGTACTTAAGAAATATGTGTATTTGAAGATATTGTGGCATGCCTCTTACAGCCATTCAATTCAGCATCTGCTGTTGCTTACTAACGCAGATGTTGCAAATAAACTGCTCTGTTTTCTTGCTGCTGTGAGCTCGGGGACATCTGCTGCTATTACAGTCTAAAAAGCAGATTCCCTGTTAAATTATGTTCTTTCATTGTTAATTTCATTGTCATTGTTAATTATACAGTGAGTCAGGTTTTATTCCGCCTAATGCAATGAAATGTGCTATATCTACTCTATGCTATATGTATTTTATGATTATATTTATCTAGAGAGACAAAAATGGCAACTATGAATGCTTTTGTACCAGTTATATTGTCTCTATTGTTCAAAGTACATACATTTTGCTTATGCCATACTTACAAGTAAATAGTAATTTTAATTTGCTTTCCAGAGCAATTTGTAGTAAAACTAAATTGCGGTGCTCTGGTGCTATACAGCAGTGTTCGCCAACCAGTGGCTCATGAGCAACATGTTACTCACCAACCCCTAGATTGTTGCTCCCAGTAGCCTCAAAGCAGGTGCTTATTTTTAAATTCTAGGCAAGTTTTGGTTGCATAAAAACTAGATGTACTGCCAGACAGAGACTCCTGTAGGCTGCCATTCCACATACGGACTACCAAATTTGCCAATTACAGCACTTATGTTGCATTGCCTGGGAACATTGTTCCTGCTTGCATTGCTCCCTGACTTTTTATATTTGAATTTGGCTCATGGGTAAAAAAGATTGGGGACCCCGCTATATAAAGTAGTATATCCATATGATTTTTCAAAGTTATTTTTATACTGCATCACAAGGTGAAATACTATCAAATAGTTCTTTGATTAATATTACATAAAAATAACTGACTTTACTATTTATTTATTGTGATATTTGAAATATTTGTCTTTGTATTCTGCCCTGCTACTACTAAGCATTAAACTCTAGCTGTATGCTAGGGCAAGGGCAACCCAAAAGACCACAGATGTTCCTTTAAAACATAAGTGGAGTTATAAAAATCACTTGCCTTCCTGCACCTTCTCCTTCCCTTGTATAATGCTAACTGTCAGCCATTAGAAAATATTTTTAATTTTGATTTTAAATCAAAGTTAAGATTAACGTCCTGCTTATTTTATATGTACCCTTAGCTGTTGTCTCATTACATATCATGTAACTTTGTGTTTAGATACCACTCAACAAAGTAGTGATGGATATACGTCTTTATGTCAAAGCTGTCGGCTTCTTCCTTTTGGCAGTGATTGGAGTTCCGGGCAACATGTATATTTTGTTCAAGTTTGCCATTATCAAAGTGACAGAAAAGAAGCTCTTGGCAACTAACTCTATCCTGATGGTTCTGGCATTCATGAATCTGCTTATTGTTTTTTCCCGCATTAGCCTCCAATTTCTCAATGCCATCGGAGTAGAAAATTTTATGGATGACTCAAAGTGCAAATTCTTTGTCTACACCTATAGAGTGAGCAGAGCAATGTCCATTTGCACCACCAGTTTGCTCAGCTGTTATCAGTGCATCATCATTGCTCCGCAAACTAAAATCTGGGCATATCTGAAGCAAAAGGCGACACAGAACGTATTGCTAGTAACTGCAGCCATTCTGCTGCTCAACCTCATACTCTACCGCACTAGCATTATGTATGCTATAGTGAAAAAAAATTCTACAACCTCACCGTATACACTGCGTTTAGTTTACTGCGATATGGACTATCTGACATATGAGACTTACATAATTAATGGGGCGATTTTTGCCTCTAGGGATTTCCTGTTTGTTGGGCTTATGACTGTAGCAAGCATTTATATTGTTTATGTTTTGCTTTGCCATGAGAAATCTATCAAAGGCAAAAGGAGCACAGACCGAGCTCCTGGAAAATCAGTTGAATACAAAGCTTCAAGAGCTGTTATTATGTTAGTTATGCTCTATGTTATATTGTTTGGATTTGACAACTCCATGTGGATCTATACATTGACTCTATCCAATGTGACTCCTGATATGAATGATGCCAGGATTGTGCTGGCCTGCTCCTACTCTGCTCTGAGCCCTATAGTAATAATTGCCACCAACCCCAAATTACAGCAACTGTTTACATTTTTAAAGAGGAGAAAGTTTTTCTAGCATAGAAATACTCAAGAAAAAGATATTCATGTAAACTGCATTGATAAATAGGTGCTTTTTGAATTAAGGCTGTACAAACACTTGATGATTCTAAACACTGTACTTTACAGAATATACTGGATATATGTTCTGTGTTTTTTAGAGCACACTGTTCTGTACATGAACTTAGAAAATGTTACTTCATAAACAAACCAATATGATACATGGGGAGACATACCGGTTACAAAGGGCTCTGAAATTATACAGATGAGAAACCAGCATAGCATCATGTGGCACATCTGTATATGCTAACATAATTGTCGAACTTGCATATGAATTTGTGTTACAGAGTCACCTGTCAGATTTATTAAAAATATGTATGGATTGATTGTTCCATAATGATGTTGAGATATATCAACCTAAATAACATCAGACACAGAATCCAATAACAATAAGCAAAAAATAATGACCTATAGCAATATTTATTGAATTATCAGGAAAAGAATAATTATTACCCATGTGATTTCACATTGCAAAGCAGTTTGGGTGGCTGATTTGTAAAAACAGATCTTGAAAGCTCTGACAATATTGAACAGTATTTATTGACTCAATGTACTATTGCTCATGTAGGAAAAATAATTTTATGTGAAGATCTCTTACGTGAAAATACACAAAAGCAGGTATTGAGGTTAATTCATCTTTCCCCAAACATAAACAAAACTCCCAAAAGCCTATTATCAGTGCTAGTATTTATCACAAGTTAATTCATCTGAGCTAAAACCCATTTGGAGGGTTATTTACCAAAATCGGAAGTTTTCAGATTGTATAAAAAAAGACAGATCAAATAAATATTGATGATTTGCCCTGATTTATCGATAAAAAATGTAAGAAAACCAGATCGAGAAAAAGCTTGACTTTTTCGGGTTGTTGCATGAAAAACCAAAATTTTTATAGTTTGTAGCATGAAACCAACAAAAAAAAAGAGTTTTTACTAGGGATGCAACGAATCCAGGATACGGTTCCGGGTTTCGGCCAGGATTCAGCCTTTTCCAGCAGGATTTCGGATTTGGCCGAATCCTTCTGACCAGCCAAACCAAATCCGAGTCCTAATTTGCATATGCAAATTAGGGCCGGGGAGGGAAATTTAGTGACTTTTTGTCAGAAAACAAGGAAGTAACAAATGTTTTCCCCTTCAAACCCCTAATTTGCATATTGAAATTAGGGTTTGGATTCGGTTCGGTATTCGGCCAAATCTTTTGTGAACAATTCGGGTGTTCGGCCGAATCCAAAATAGTGGATTCGGTGCATCCCTAGTTTTCACAGAAAAACCACTGTTAAACCCTGAAAACTTCAAGCATTTTGTGAGGGTTACATCTTCAAATGGTTAAGGGGACATCTGTCATCCACTTTTACATGAATTCAGCAGTTTTTAGATGTATTTTCGGACTTGGAACAGATTTGGGCCATAATAAATCACAGAAAACTTGTGTCTTTTTTACTGCAACTTTTTTGAGTTTTCTGCATCAAAACAGATGCCATGAAAAAAGTTCTCCTTAATAAATAACCCTCTTGAAGTAATACTTCTATATTTGAAGGAGCACAGTGCATCCACAAGGCCAAGGCACTACGTTTTTACAAGTTACATCCAAAGACTCCAATGGGTGAAAAAATATGTTGCCCATAGACTTCAATGCATTTGGCGAATCTTTCTCTGTTTCATGAATGTCTACTATCCATAAGGCATTCAGGAATATCATTAGCTTTTTCCTTGCTGTGAATTACAAATTTAAAGGAGAAAAAAAATGTACATAGGCAAGACGTCTAAATATGGGTTTAGTTGTAGCCAAAATGATAATTTTATTGGAGGGGTGGGTGATAGCATTTTAAGGAATTTATGGAGCATATTAACATATAAGGGTGTGTAAGAGGTTTTACAAATGTTACAAATGTTTGCATAAAAACATTTTATAAAACTCTACAGTTGTCTGTACACATTAATGAAACCCATACATAGATTATACAAAGGTGTTATAAGCTCTTGACACTAATGTTTAATGTGCAAGGCAAAATAGATATTTATCGCTTGAATATAGAATAGAATAGATAATAGATCTATGCAAGGAAAAGACCAGAATGAGATCATCATGTCAAGATGTTTATATGTATTATTGTATTGTAAGACAAACAATGTACTCCTATATGTATATTTCATGCATTTATAAATTCCTCTATTAGTAAGTATTGATGCAATTTTTTCCACTTTTTTCCTTTTATATCAGCACCCCCACTCAACAACTCAATAAAAATGTTCTTCAACAATTATACAAGTTATAGTGTTTCTTTTTATTTAAGCCAACCTATCTCCTAAAACAAGCTGTACCTGGTGGTCTAGTGCCTTAATTATAGGCACAGGCCCGCTGGCGTGATGACGCCAAAAGGTAAATTTTTCATGTCCACACTGCCCGTTATAGGACTCCGATTATGCTTTACCCTCTGATTGACTTCCTGGTTTTGACCCTTGCCTGCTTGACTTCGTTTGTACTCTGCCTGCCCTGGCCTGATTTGACTACGATTCTGTCTTATGCCTTGTTCCGCGAACCTTCTGCCCGAAGACTTTGCATACAGTTGTGCCCCTTTGCTTGGTCAGAACCCTTCGCCTTGCATCTCTCGTTTTAAGACCTGGCGGCATCTGAGTAGCTGAGGGCTCCTCCCGAGGCCAAAGGCGGCTGCTACAGGCAGAAGCACGAGCCGAGACCAGGGTACTTGGCATCAGTTCTGACTTTAGGGTGCCAACCGTTAAACCACTCTAGAACTAGTAACCATTTGAATTCAATAGAACTATAGTAATTTTTTTATACAGCATTATTTTTTTTTTTTAATTTTATTTATTTATAGAATGTTATAAGTTAAAGATTTGCAACTCCCTGTTCCATCTTATCCTGTTAAGTGACAGGCTTTGTACAGGTGTGGGGCCTGTTATCAATAATTTTCAGGATTTCCAGATAAGAGGTCTTTTCATAATTTCAATCTCCAATGGTAGATATGGAGATTTGTTGCCTGGGTTTAAATCTGTGCTACTATGGGTGATCTACCTCCCTGAAATGCTTCCCCACTAGCTATAAATGAAATATTTATAAATGGATAACATTTTCAAGAGATGTGTTGCCCATAGTAGCACAGATTTAAAGTTACAAAGTTGCAAGTTACAAACCCCCCTTCTACCATTGTCCTAAGTATGCTAAATAAAATTTCCAAAAGAATAGCCTAATAAGAAGTAAATATATCATAGGATCTAGTACAAGGTACTGTTTCATTGTTACAGAGAAAAAGAAAATAACTTTTCAAATGTGATCTATTTGTTTAAAATGGAGTCTGGACTTTAAAATGGTTGATAACATTCCCATAATTTGGAACTTTCTAAATAACAGGTTTTCAAATAATGGAGCCTATACCTGTAGTCAAAACTTCTGTCTGTTTAGAAATGCATCATCTCTATAGTTCCAATTTGTCAGGATTTTATCAAAATCTTTTTTCAGTAAGAAGAGCATTTTCCATTATATGAATATATCATATCCTATTCACACATTCTGTTATTGTTAGTAGAGTTATCTCATATTCTATTTCATTTAGAGGGGTTATTGCCATCCATCTTTTTGCAATTGCTATTCTAGCCACTACAATGTTGCTTAGAAAAGTACACCAAGTCAAGAGATATTCTTGCTATATATATATGCTATTGTCTTCTCCCAAAACCCTAGGAACACATTTGCATATGTGGGAGCATACGCCTTTATCTTGATGGTTCCCTAGCTTTGGAGGTAAAATTTATCATCAAATAAAAATTGATTATGATGTAGTACACTTCCAATATTACAAACATTGTGCTCATGCTAATGTATTTCTCAAGAAAATATTTCACTTCAGTTCTGCTACGATTGGTATCCTAAACCTAGAACAAACCCCTGGGACTCGGTCACGGCTCAGTCTTCTGTCTGTAGCAGCCACCTTTGGCTTCGGGAGGAGACCTCCTCCAGGTCAATACACTAGTGAAGCTGAGCAGAACAAAACAGGAGTCAGAAGCATAATCAGGTCACAGGCCAGCGCAGTACAAAACAGGAGTCAGAAGAGTAATCAGGTCACATGCCAGATCAAAATACCAGAGGGTTATCAGGATCCAAGAGAATGGTCAGAATTCAGGCAGGAGTCAAAGACAGGCAGCAAACAATACACTAATATATACAGTATACAGAGAATCATACCCAGGAACTAATAAATAGACCTTTATGTAGGGCAAAAGAAACTAAACAGAAATATTTGAATCTCACACCGCCTATGACGTCATGTTCTGCAATTTCCGGATAAATCCGGAAACAGCCGAGCGCCGCGAACCCGGAAGTATGCGCATTCAAGGAGCCGGAGCCAATGAAGACAGATGCGATGGGCATCCCTGGTGAGGGTGCGACAGGCGTCCCCGTCGCACTCCCACTAGACTACCAAGTCCTCAAATGTTCCATCCAAGCCACCCGCATTCTTTTTTTTACATTTTACAAATGATTCAAGGCTCATGCCACACTTGGCTGCAGGGCTGCAGGGCAATAAACAGTGACAGAAGCTTAAAGGACAAAGAAAGGCAAAAAACTAAAATCCCATTTTTACTTTCTTTAATGAAAAAGAAACCTATCTCCAATATACTTTAATTAAAAAATGTGCACCGTTTTTATAAGAAACCTGACTGTATGCAGTGAAATTCTCCCTTCATTTACTGCTGTGGATAGGAATTGTCAGACGGTCCCTAACTGCTCTGCAGGGAAACAATCATACTTATGAACAGCAGGGGGAGCCCCCACCTTACTTACCAGCCATGCAGAATTCAAGCAGCTTTGTTTATGACGATCCCTAAGCAGCCCAGACCACACTGAGCATGTGCAGGGTCAGGGTCAGGCAAAGATGTATAACAAAGTTACAAGATGGTGACCCTCTGTGGCCAACATTGAAAGCATAAATCATTTGTTTGATTAGGCTTTGTGGTGCAGTAAGTTCATGCTTATGTTTAATATACAAAATACAACATTTCTAGCCTTATTCTGTTTTAGACTACGTGTCCTTTAAGTAAGAAACAACCATGAATGTGTAGAGGGTGGTAGATGGTGTATGGAGGCTGGCATAGGGCCCAGTTATTGTAAATCTGATCAGCTCTCTTCTGTGTCTGTGCCTGGTGGCACTGTGTAGGCCTGAGTGGAGATACATAGAGTTGATTTTGTTGACGAAACTGACAAGTACAAATCATGTAACTGCACACAGGCAGACACAGTGCTTCCGAATGCAGACACAGAGAAGTGCAGATGTGAGTGACGCACAGGCTTAGAAACAGCCCAATGTGTAATTAGCCTACAGCAGATGGTAGAGGAAAGCCCTGGTGCTATAAACGCAGGCACTGCATGACAAGAGATCCAAATGACCAGCAGCCAAATTAAACTGGTTTATGTTTAAAGACTGGCAGAATCAGATATCGCTGTTATTGGGTGCGAATGATGAGTTAAGGTAGGGAAAGCTGGGCTGGGGGCGGATAAACTTGATAAACTTCAATCACTTTTTACTGCTGTACTGCAAGTTAGAGTGATATCACCCCCTCCCTCCCCCCCCAGCATCCAAACAAAAGAACAATGGGAAGGTAACAGATAACAACTCCCTAACACAAGATAACAGCTGCCTGGTAGATCTAAGAACAACACTCAATAGTAAAAACCCATGTCTCACTGAGACACATTCAGTTACATTGAGAAGGAAAAACAGCAGCCTGCAAGAAAGCATTTCTCTCCTAAAGTGCAGGCACAAGTCACATGACCAGGGGCAGCTGGGAAATTGACAAAAGGTTTAGCCCCATGTCAGATTTCAAAATTGAATATAAAAAAAATCTGTTTGCTCTTTTGAGAAATGGATTTCAATGCAGAATTCTGCTGGAGTAGCACTATTAACTAATGTGTTTTGAAAAAAACATGTTTTCCGATGACAGGATCCCTTTAAGGAGCAGCAGCAGGGCTGCTGAACTTTTCTCATGGTGGGAGATGCCGCTCCTGCTGGTAGCAAGTTTAGGGGCAGGAGAAACCTAGTGTCAAACAAAAGCCACTTCTGTCAGACCCACATGTATTATTATTAAAGGGGAAGTCTGAACCACCCTATCAATGGTAAAAAAACTACCACTTAATTACTATGCAACTTGTGAAACAGCCGGTGTTGTATACCTTTTAAAATGTCCCTGTGGGATGGTCTATGTAGGACAAACTTCACGTTCTGTGAAGGAGAGAATCAAAGAACACAAATCAGATATCTACAACTTTAAAGCCGGCACACAAACTGACACTTCAGTGGCACGACACTTCTCGTCCCACAAACATAGCCAGTCACAACTAAAATGGCAAGTGTTAGAAGTAGTGCGAAAACCGATGCGAGGTGGGGATTTTACCCGGTTATTGTTACAGCAAGAAACCATATGGATAAGAAAACTTAGCTTACAACCAGATGGTCTAAACGAATATTGGAGCATTAGCAGTTTCCTGTAAATTATGACAAACTTTTCTAACATTGAACTATGAACTCTTTTTCTCTCCAGATATTAATGCTGCCATAGAAATTACAGTACAATTGAAAAATATGAAGGTTTCTACAAAAGGGTAAGACTTAATTACTGGCATTACATACTTCGTCTATAAATTAGACATGTATTTTACGGCAATGTTATGTATCACAGATATGATTTTTTTCTGTTGTGAAGCAATTTTGGAGCTCTCGGCAGGCTCTTGGAGCAATGCTGGGGTCATCTAATGCCTTCAGGACTTGAAAGGCCATTGGAAATTTAGTCACATTAATCTTTGGACTTTTACAATGAACTGATTGGACTTTTAAACTCTTGGACCCCCAAGGGCTAGGCCCTTAAAATGTACCCCCAGGGCAATGGCTATTTGGGATTCCCAGTGTTCTATTTCACTTGTTTTTTACTACAAAGGTGTGGACGTGGGAGATGTTACCCAATTACCACTAATTAGGGGTGGAGTTTACCCTTTAAGTAAGTACTGGAGACATACTGTTGTTATCACTTGAGAAAGAGCTAAGCTCAAAACATGTCGTGACACGTTGAGTTTTGCAGTAAAGTTCTGCATATTGGACATACAGTATTATTAACCACCACCTTTATTGTTTGATTATATTGCTTCACTGGACGGAAGCCGTGGTTATAGGTTTACCTACTGAATCTATCGTTACTTGGAGTTGCTGAACTTCTCTCATGGTGGGAGATGCAGCTCCTGCTGGTAGCAAGTTTAGGGGCAGGAGAAACCTAGTGTCAAACAAAAGCTGACCCCTACTATGCACATTTATGTTACTTTCCAGGCACTACCTGCTGTCTGAAAACAGAATTATAATCTTGGAAAGCTTTTCTTCCCCTGACACCTTTGTGAGATGATGTTGAGATGACACAAGCTGTCCTGTTTGTAACTAATTTAGTTTTGGGATTGGTGCTTCATCTGTAGTGTGGGATCTGTAGATGGGATAAAATTATAGAGGCAAAAATTCAAAGATTGTGCAATGTATTCCAATATTTTATTTCTTTAATACCCCTCCCAAAGATTTCCTACAAAAGATGTAAAACATGTCTGTAGTTAGCAGGCTGAGACTTTATACTACTGAGGTTTTATAATACTTTTTCTGGCATGGTAATTTCTTTGTTGTATGGCAGACTTTAAAGAATGAATAAGTATTTTTTAAAGAGGCCCAGAAACAACCAAGCTTTTTAAATACCCTGGGTAGAATCCTAGTAGGTCATAGTATTTGGCCAGAAAACTGCAACCTATTAGTATAATAAAAAAAATACAAAACTCAGGCTTAAGAAATAACACTGTAAAGGCTGCCTCGGACTAATTATGCTTATATAGAACCAGGGGCCTCAAGCTTTAACTATTTTCAAAGCTCTGGTATTGCATGTTGTACTGCTTGCTATCTAAGGCACTATTGGAGTAGCCTTCTGGGTAAATTCATAGTTTGACTATAATGGACTTGAGGTACATATTTAATAAAAGCAAAGACAAGGCTGGATTATCCCAGCAGTGAGAAAGCTATATAACTTTTTCACTACTCTGTATGGAGGGTTCCCTTGAGGAACCAAAACATCTAATGAGTATGCCATTTATTTTTGATTATTTTTTTTTTTTTTTTTTTTTTGTAGTAGCACCAGGGCCATAATATACTGGAATGATAAGATTCCCTTTCACATATAAGCTTCATTGTATATATTTAAACAACTTACCGTAATACAGTACCTCATTGGTGTTTTATCTATAGAATCTTATGCAGCATAACATAGAGATAAAGTTTAATGTAACAATTTAGAAAAAAATCTAAATCATCACATTTTAACCAAGAATTCTGAACCCTCGTGTCAAAGAATGCAGCTGTGCACAGCAGATGCTATGAATGATGGAGTTTTTAAGTGGTTGCATAGCATTAAATGATCTAAACGGTAAAAACATTTTAAACTGGATTAAAATGTAAGGCTTTACATTGGTCAGCTTGCTACATTTCAAGTTTGCTTCAGATGGTCTAAATTATATTCATCTAAACTATTTGGATTACAGTTGAAGATAGCTTGTCTATGATATTCACCTGGTCCTACGAAAGCTGCCTTCAGTGCCATATTAAAACAGTGGTGTAACTGGAGTGTGCCCGGTCCACATATTCCCACTCACTTCCCGCCCACATCCCGCCTCCGCATCTGCCCCACCTCCGCTCACGTCGCACCCAACTTGCGTCCCCTTCCTCGCCAGTAAGAGAGCGTCTGGAGAGGAGGGGGTTTTCTTAATATATATAGAGTAAGCAGACCCCACAGTCCTGGCCCGCCAGTTCCCTGGGCCCCCCTGAGACTGCAGGGTCTGCTTCCTCTATAGTTACACCACTGGTCAAACAGCTACGGAGCATATGTAGTCTAGATTTCTACCAAGGAAGTAATAAGTTAAAGGAAAACTATACCCCCAAAAAGAATACTTAAGCAACAGATAGTTTATATCAAATTGAATGACATATTAAAGAATCTTACCAAACTGGAATATATATTTACATAAATATTGCCCTTTTACATCTCTTGCCTTGAACCACCATTTCGTGACTGTATCTGTGCTGCCTCAGAGATCACCTGACCAGAAATACTACAACACTAACTGTAACAGGAAGAAGTGAGGAAGCAAAAGGCAGAACTCTGTCTGTTAATTGGCTCATGTGACCTTACATGCGGTTTGTATGTGTACACAGTGAATCTTATGATCTCAGGGGGCGGCCCTTATTTTTTAAAATGGCAATTTTCTATTTATGATTACCCAATGGCACATACTACTAAAAAAGTATATTATTATGATAATAGTTCTTTTACATGAAGCAGGGTTTTACACATGAGCTGTTTTACTCAGTATCTTTTAATAGAGACCTACATTGTTTGGGGGGTATAGTTTTCCTTTAAGTGTCACTTAAAACCCATAGTGGGAGTTGGAGAGCAGATCTATGTCTGTGATTTAGAATTGTTTATGACCTTTAAGACACGTAGTACATCTGGGTACAGCAGAGGAATGGTGAACCAGCTGAGGGCAATGTGGAGTCAAGTAAGTCTTCAAATTGAAGTGGCAGCACTGTGAAACCATGCTAAAAAGCAAGGTATTTAAGTCTTCAGAAACAGGAGCAGGATTTAAAAACTGTGCATCCCTAGGCCTCTCGCTGCACTCTGCCCCTCCCCACCCACACCCCTGTACACACTGACCCACTCCCAACCCTCCCACTGCTCACCTACTTCACTGTTCCAAATTTCCAGCAATTGGGACTGAGTGAGGTGGAGATTTCAAAACAGCTGTCAAAATCTCCCCCAGCTCTCTGCCACCCTAGGCTCGGGCCTTTGTGACCTGCCCACAAATCCAGGCCTATTCAGAGATGACAACTAATGATGAGTACCAAAGGAATTTTGATCAGGGATGGGCGAATTTGACCCGTTTCGCCAAAAATTTGCCGCCGGCGAAATATCACAGACGCCCATTAAAGTCTATGGGCGTCAAAAACAATTTGTCGCGCGTCTTTTTTTTTTTTTTTGTCGCGCGTCTTTTTTTTTGACGCACGTCTCCATACAAGTCTATGGGCGTCATTTTTTCGGCAAAACGAAAATCCCTAATTTTGATTGCTAAAATCAATCAAAAAGGTAGCACTGCAGAGATCCTAAAGTGACTTTTAACCACAGGGTATTTACAAGCCCTGTGACAGCTCCAGACTAACCTTGCATATGAAGCATAAGGCAGAAGGCTAGTGGGGAAGAAACTTCAGTGTTTTACTGCTTTTTATGCTGGTTCTTGAATTGCCCTGGGTATAAAACATAAGGCACATGGTCTGAATTGTTTCATTTGTCTCCCCCATAGAACATTTTTGCTCTGCCCCAGCACCACCTTTCTCCTTTTACTCAATACATACTGGGTGTAGAGCAAGAGTCAAGAACCGTGAAAATGAAAGAAGGACATCCTTGGGTTTGGTTAGAAATGAGCCCCAATGACTTTAACAAGGGATGCAAAATGTTAGCTCCTGCTTGTGGCCAAATAACAAATATGCAGAGAACAGATAATTTGTGCAGACAACTCTGACTATGCTACAGTGAATGTCTATTTGTGGCATTTGTTACTGCCTTGGGAAAATTAGCAGAGAAGTGGTTATGTTTTCACTATATGATCCCTTATGTTTTAATTACATTAATATGCAGTTGGTTATGCATTAGAACAATTTAATTATTCCCTTGCGCAGGGATTAGGTGATCTATAAAACTCACAAAGATCTCCTGTACATTTGCAGCCCAGCTGCTTTATTGTAGTCAGAACAGGTAAGCAATGTCAGTAACATTTTTCAAAAAATATTCTATTTCAGCACATATGCCTCCAAATAAAAGACATTTCTAGATTATAATAATAATTATAATAATAATAAGAGACACATAATTTGATACAAGTCTCGCTACCTATAGTAATGTTTACTTTCAATTAGTAGGCCAGTAATTCCTGTCTAAACCAACCAGACTGCCTAGACAAATCTGATTATGGATACCAACTTTATCCGTTGTTTTATTACTGAGCTATTTGTATGACATTGCTAAATTGTTGCTTTTATCAATACTTTTATGCAAATGACCAACCCTCATTAATTTTACTCAGCAGTAACTATAGCAGAATAGCAGAATATTAGCAAATTTTTTAGATGTAATAATTTATTAATAATTGTCAAAATTATTACCCAGTGCCTGCATACAGATTAAGTTATCAGTTTTACTAAAATGGATCTGACCAGTTCATTACCAGTGTTAATTATCACTGACTTCCCAATTCAATATTTGATAGATCAGCCCCTATATTTAATTTATCCTGTTCTCATTGTAAACAGTGGTGGTTAAAGTGATCCATTGCCTTTAATTATTATCAACCCTTTAGTTTTAAATACCTCTTGTGGATATTTGCAATTCAGACAAGCACTCACAATAAGAATGAACAGAGAACCCTAATATAATTGTTAACATATAGTTTCTATTTGTTTCTAAGGTATGGTTTTTAGAGAGAACACATTTCAAGAATGGGCAGACAAAAACTGAAATACATGAAGTGGTCTCTGTATGCCCAGCTACAGAGTAAATAATAAGTTCAGAAGTTTTTACCCAGAGGAGCTTGCAATCAAAGACCCTTATCACATTCACACACACAGTAGAGTCAATTTTATCAAGAGCCGACTGACATGCCTGCATATTTTTAGAGTGTGGGAGGAAGCCTGAGTACATACCAACTCCTTCCATGGGCATAAAAGTACAAGAAGGATTGCTATTAAAAGAATTGCAACATTTTACATCTTCAGACATTGTCTACAATGCCAGAGGGACACATTTTCAACAAAATTTTTGGATTTTTCTTTTTTCGATTTTGGGATTTCTGACAATTGCTATTTTCTGAATTGTTCAAACATTAAGGGGCCTTTTTACTAATTTTAATATTTGCAGTGACTGGATATTACTGGGCCCCACCGCAAATTATTTTTCAGGCCCCCAAAATGTCTAGAAGTTGACCTTTTTTACCAATATTTATTGAAATTGTATATGAATTAGGGCATCAAGGGCCCTTATACCTCATGGGACCCCCTGGCCCCAGGGTCTGCTTCCTCTAAAGAATCTAAATTTTTCTCTAAAAATTCATGCCTTTTAAAATATTTCTAAAACTCTTAAAATTCAAAATTTATAAAGGGTAGAAACCACAAAAAGCCTAGTAGAAAACCTTGCCAAGTAAAAACTCAATGGGAGCTGTGTTTATCCTAGTGGACCTTTTTGAGGTTTTTGGATATTTTTCACTAGTATTTGCTCAAAAAGCTCAAATAAGAGATTTTCTTTTTTTTAATGGATCATTCAGCATTTTTTTCAAGCTTTTTATATTCTGTTCTTTAAATAAATTGCATGGCATTCATGATTTTAGTAAAATTGAGTTTAATGGTGGTTTCTTAAACCTCTAAAGCCATGAAAGTGAGAATGCTGATAAATTAGCCTCTCTATGTTTAGAGAAAAAATTCTGACCAGCCCATATAACAAGAATGGCATAATTTGCTAAATATATGGTTATAAAATCAAACCTGTTTAAGTGTAACTAAAGTTTCATGGCGGTAAATTTCCAACTCAAAGTTGCTGGATTTGTTTCCTTGGTTATGATTGGCATTCCTGCCAATTTTTTACTTTTTCTGAGATTTGTGCATATTGGGTATTTAGAGAAAAAGTTCTTACCAGCCAACATAATAAGGATGGCGCTATCATTAGCTAATCTCTTTGTTCTACTTTCTCGTGTATTACTACAAGCCTTATACTCCATAGGTTTAAAAAACTTGCTCAATGATCAACAGTGCAAATTATTTATATTTGTCTTCAGAGTTAGCCGAGCCATGTCTATTTGTATAACCAGTTTCCTTAGCTGTCACCAGTGTGTAATTATCGCCCCGGCCACAGGAAAATGGAAATGCTTCAAACAAATTTTTAGCCATTATGTACCAGTAATTATTACATTGTTTTTGGCAATGAATATGGTTCTTTACCCTTCTGGAATTTTGTTTGGACAGGCAACCACCAATCAAACACTATCACCGTATACTCTGCACTTAGTTTATTGTGATGTTGACTTTCTAAACTATGAGACTTATGTATTAAATGGCTCTTTATATGCAATACGAGAGATTGTATTTGTTGGATTGATGACTCTTTCCAGTGTCTACATACTGTATGTTTTGTACCGCCATGGAAAATCAATGAAAGGAATGCGCAGTTCTGACAAAGGCCAACGGAAGACAGTTGAGTACAAGGCCTCACGATCTGTTGTCTTATTGGTTGTAATGTATATGGCCTTGTTTGGCATGGATAACTCTGTTTGGATCTATACTCTGACAATGGCCAATGTGAATGCAGATGTGAGTGACACTAGATTGTTCCTTGCTGCATCCTTCGCTGTCCTGAGTCCTATTCATATTTTTGCAACCACACCCAAGTTGCACTTATCCTTAAAAAATCCATGGAGAAAGAAAACCATAGAGATGCAACTTAGCATTTCACTTGAGAAAGGAAATACAGCATACAGTTTACAATAAGGCTAACATACTTAGCTAATGGAAAGACTATGATGTTAACAGCCAGGAGCCAGTTGTTTGAATTCTACTGTTATCATTTTTATAAGCATATCTACACTCAATAAACTTTCTTCAAATCTGGGAATGATGAATAAAAAAATATCTACATGCCAATCTGTCCTGATCATATTCATGTTTTTGGTTCATTAGGCATGGTATTCATATTTTTGCAACTGCTGTTAAATTACACTTATCAGTAAAAAATCAGTGGAGAAAGAAAACTGCAGTGATGGAGCTTAGCATTTCACTTGAGAAAGGTAGTACTGTATACAATTTACATTAAGTCTAAAATACAAAGTCAGTTTAGTAACACTGTCTAATGGATTAGACATACAGTATATGTGTGGTTTAAACAGTCAGGAGCCTGGAGCTTGAACTTGTATCATTTTGACAAGCTTAACTAGATTCCAAATAAATATTATGATATTAAAGGGATTCTGTCATGATTTTTTTATGATGTATTTTTTATTTCTAAATTATACTGTTTACACTGCATATAATTCACTCTACAATATGAAATGTCATTCCTGAACCAGCAAGTGTATTTTTTTTGTTGTAATGTTGGTGCGTAGGCAGCCATCTCAGATCATTTTGGTCATGTGCTTTCAGAAAGCGCCAGCACTAGGATGGAACAGCTTTCTGGCAGGCTATTGTTTCTCCTACTCAGTGTAACTGAATGTGTCGCAGTGTGACCTGGATTTTACTGAGAGCTGTTCTTATATCTACCAGGCAGCTATTATCTTGTGTTAGGGAGCTGCTATCTGGTTACCTTCTCATTGTTCTGTTGTTAGGCTGTTGTTCTGTTGTTATATCAGTTTTGCCACAGAAGGATAAAAAAAGTGATTTGAGCAGGTTGAGCAGGCATACCTGTGCTGGTCTATATTAGTTGTCCTTACCATCGTCTTTCTCTTTCTGTGTCCAGTCATTTCCCCACCTTTCCAATTGTGCACACTGCAAACCCACATTTAGAACAGGTCCTGCAACCCAGGAACCTTCTGCCATAGGTGGTCAGCTTTAACAAGGGTTTACAGGGCACAGTGGCATTAGTTGTCCATTCAGGCAGTTATGATTTATGCTTTTATGTCAAGTCTTCAGAACTAATAGTTGTGGATAAACATGACCTAAATTGTTATCCCATTGTTCTGTGAATAAACTGTCTTATACCTATAATTTAATACCTGGTGTGTTCTCTGTTATTAATATTTCATGAAAGTAAGTTTTCAATAACAGGGGTTACTAGCAACAAAGGGAGTGGAAGGTGGTTGCCATTACAGTCTGCAGAGTGTAGCACTATGTAAAGGTGGCCAAATATTATAAGATGGCGACCTCACTAAATGAGCGGATCTTTCCCAGATATGCCCACCCGCGGCAGGGCGATATTGGGTTATTCTGAATGTTTCGACCTAGGCCTGAATGATTGGATTACAATGAAGAGAATGGACTCTGATGGATTGTAGGACCGCATCAACTAGCCAATGTGGTCCTCCATCACAGGAAAAATCAAACCTGCCTGATCGATAACAGGGCCGATTTTGGTCCTGATATTGATCAGGGAGACTCATCGGAAGCCCCAAAAGCTGCCGGGTCAGCTTAAAGGCTTGTTCTTCCAGACTGTGCAATGGGTTGTTCTTACATCTCCTCGAATCCCCTACCACTTTCCATTTCCAATAAGCAGTTCTGCCTATTCTGATTGGTTGATGCTCAGCCCATTGTTAATGGTTTCTGTGGGCAATGGTCACATGTCATGCTCAGTGTTAATAAAGCAGTGTCTGACTTCCAAAAATGTAAATACCTAGGGTGTTCTCTATTATTAATTTTGTGAAAGTTATTTTCTGTTAAAGGGGTGGTTCACCTTTAAGGTAACTTTTATTATGTTATAGAAAGGCCAATTCTAAGCAACTTTTTAATTGGTTTTCATTATTTATTTTTTATAGTTTTATAGTTATTTGCCTTTTTCTTCTGACTCTGAGCTGCCTTCTTGAGGAAGTGACTAGCAAAGTAACGAAACGCGCCGAGCAATGCTCCCCACTGCCTGCAACATTCATGTGTATCTATGAATTGATTTTAACTTTACATTTCAATAAATTCGTCTTACGTATGCAGCTAAAACGGCAGACTGAAAGTGTGTATTGGTTGACTTTTCTTCTGACTCTTTGCAGCTTTTAAATGGGCGTCGCTGACTCCCTTCTAAAAAACAAATGCTCTGTAAGGCAACAAATGTATTGTTATTGTTACTTTTTATTACTGATCCTTCTATTCCGGCCCTCTCCTATGAAGAGCTGCTGAATAAAAAGCTAAATAACTCAAAAACGTTCAATAATAAAAAAATTAAACCAAATTACAAATTGTCTCAGAATATCACTGTCTACATCATACTAAAAGTTAAATCAACGGTGAACAACCCCTTTAATATGGGCTACTAGTAGCAATTAGAGTGGGAAGTAGTGGTCCCCGTGGTTCTATAAGCCAGAATCTTGGGACTTGAGGTTTTCCAGAAAAGGTTTCTTTACCTTCGCTATTCCTTATGAAAAAAAAAAATTTAAACAAAAATAAACAGAACTATTTTGCCACTAACATGGATTTATGAATGCTAGTTAAAATCAAGTACAATGTCCTGTTTTATTACAGAACACAGAAAAAGGCAAAACTTTTTAAATATTGAATTATTTTATTAAAATGGGCTCTGTGGGTGATGTTCTTCATGTAATTCATGGCTCTCAGGACTTCAGGTTTCCAAATACAAGATTTCATACTTGTTTTGTCCTCACAATGTGTTACCCTGGGTAGTGTGTAACTTGACATACAGCTAAACTCTTTCTTCAATTCAATGACAGATTGTTGAGCTTCAGTTTTATTAACAAAGGGGAAGGTGTGAAACTGGGGAAACAGAAAATAACAGTGCTTACTTACACATCATATCGTCATAACATACAATAAACAGTGTGCAAAGGCCCCGAATGACCCAAACAAATCCTTTTTCACACAACTTACACAAAAACTGTTAGAAATCCAGACTCCAAACCTATTGGTAGGGGGGGACTACAATACTTTACGGGATTCTATTATTGATAGAACAGGACCACTGACCAAACACAATAGCAATGCTGGAGGTAGTATACCGCAATTAGAAGACCAATTAAATCTAATAGACCCTTGGAGAACATTACACTCTGGGGAACGACAATACAGTCATTATTCCAAAGTGCATGATATGCATTCTCGAATTGACTACATACTTTCCCACAAAACCCTTTTCTTTCACATCCAGGAAGCAAAGATAGAAGAAATCGTACTGTCGGACCATGCCCCAATACATATTACGATACAATTAGAGAGGCCGCATGCTCAACATAGACGATGGACCTTCCCCACATACATAGCCCAAACGGATTCTTTTCACACATTTCTCACAAACCAGTGGCATAACATGATTGATGATAATATAGAGCACTGGGAGGAACCATTACTGTTGTGGAATACTACGAAAGAGGTTATGAGGGGACATCTTATAGCCCACACTGCCAAAATAAATAGGGAGGAACGTACTAAATTTCAACAAATGATGAGCACAGTTCGGCAAACACACAGGGAATACATCACTGCACTAACTGAATCATCTAAAGATAAATATTTGGAAGCTAAACAATTGTTGGAAATATATGTGACATCCAGGGCCAAAAAAAAAACTAGAATTCACTAAATTCAAATTTTACAGGTGGGGAAACAAAACTGGGAAACACTTGGCAGCTCTTATTAAACCACGCTCCAAAGCTAGACATATCCTCAAACTACAATCCCCGGGAAACGGACCACCAATTTGTACTCCTCAAGCTATCAAAACGACACTAGAGATGTATTTTCAGAAAGTATATGCAGTGGAGGACCCACCATCCGAACTAATAATCCATATCATACAAAAGGCTTCTTTGTCTGAGATTAACCAAACACAAAGAGACATGCTTAATGCCCCCATAACAACTGCGGAAATAGTGACCACAATAAGAACCCTTGCCAATAACAAATCACCAGGCCCAGATGGGTATACGGCAGAATACTATAAAATTCTAAATCCGCATGCTATGCAATTATTGTCAAATGTCTACAATACCATGTATCAGAAAGGAAATATTACCAGGGAGCAAACAGAGGCATATACGGCACTACTCCCTAAGCCGCACAACGATCCAACACATTTACACTCATATCGCCCGATCTCCTTGCTGAATGTCGACCTTAAAATTCTATCCAAAATTATAGCCCAAAGACTACAATTACTGCTACCAGATCTCTTAACACAACATCAGATAGGCTTTGTGAAACATTGGCATTCGACAAGGGGAATTAGAGCAGCTATAGCTGCAACACTTATCTCTACACAACATCAAAACGGCAGAAACGTCCTTTTAAGCCTTGATGCTGAGAAGGCGTTTGATAAAATACTCTGGCCCTTCTTATTTCGGATATTACAACATAGGAACTTAGGCAACATTTTTGGAACTTATATACGTAATCTATATATGAATGCACAAACTAGACTGTTGATAAATGGAACTATGACAGATCCCATTAACATACATAGAGGCACTAGACAAGGATGCCCACTGTCACCCCTACTTTTCAACCTAACATTGGACCCCCTCCTACGAATTCTCCAAGACATGGTGACCTTTAAAGGTATTAAAGTAGGAGAACACAAAACGAAAATCACGGCCTTTGCAGATGATCTTCTCCTTTATATAGTCAATCCTAAACAAGCACTACCACATATCCTCTCCACTATACAGCAATTTGGACTAGCTGCTGGATACTGTATCAATGTTGCCAAATCAGTTATAATGCCACTAGGAATTAAAGGAAAACCCAGATGGGGGACCAAATACCAAGAGATGAGATCACTTACTTAGGCATCAAAATACCGAAAAGACCACATGAGCTTTATACACGCAACATCACGCGCAGCATAGAAGAAATAACACAAGATCTAAAGAACTGGCAATCGTGTCACCTTTCTCCCATGGGAAGAGCGAATCTACTTAAAATGGTGGCATTCCCTAAACTATTATACAGGTTACAAAGCCTTCCCCTCTTAGTCAAGGATAGGGACATTCAAGCACTCTATAAACTATTTAGGAACTTTGTATGGAATGGGAAAAAAGCACGAATTAGCCTCAAAAAACTCCAGCAATCCACTTTGAATGGAGGTCTAAATTTTCCTAACATTAAACAATATAATATGGCAGCTACATTACGACACTTAAAAGACTGGATCCACAACTCCGACATCTACAAAAATACGTTTCAAGAACAACAGTTCATCCCTCATACTAATCTATTGTACATTTTGCATATGCATAAAGCGTAACTTTCAAATGAAATCACAGACAACCCCTTATTATACTCTACATGGCAAACATGGAAGGAATTGAGAAAACGAAATAATCTAAACAGCATTCACTCTCTGCACTTACCCTTTTTGTTGAATCCTGACTTCCTTAGTGGGCGGACGCTAGCAACATATCAAAACTGGAAACACGAGGGAGTGATGACTACACGCCGACTGACTGACAGTAGTAGTCGCAAGCCTTTAACCTTTACACAATTTCAAACCAAATTTCCATTCCTACAACACAATATATTTGCCTTCCTACAAGCTCAGATGTACACCAGCAGAACCATACGACTTTTAACGGACGCAGCCTGGAATAATTCTTTAGATAGATTCCTCTTACGAACCAATTCCACTAGAGGAGCTATATCTCAGAATTACAAATTTCTACAGAACAACATTGACTATAATAGATTACCCACAGGACCTAAACTGTGGACAATTGATATACCGGAAGTAACAATGGCGGTCTTATTCAAGATGTATAAACAATTCTGGTATACTCTGCCTTCGAATATATATAGAGAAATGTTTCTAAATCTACTGCACAGAACGTATCTGACTCCAGAAATACTTTTTAAAATGAATAGGAGGGATAGTAGCGATTGCCCGAAATGTGGACAAACCGCGGCCAATCTTATGTACTGTTTATGGGCCTGCCCGTTCATCAGAAGATTCTGGAATCAGATACGTAATTATGCAATGAGACACTTGGTTAATTTTATTCCACTCTCTGCAGCCTGGGCACTCTGGGGCGTAACCCCACACATTCATACCAAAATTTCGAGGGGTGCTAAAAGGCTCCTACTGATTATATCGGCAGTGGCAAAAAAAAACAATATTACAAGTCTGGATATCCAACACCCCTCCCACTATCAAACTCTTCCCGGAAAAACTGGTGAGAGTTTTTTACATGGACTGGATAGATACATCTTTAAATAAAAACACAATAATTCAAAGGTTTTTTGATACTTGGGAGACATTTATTGAGATTATACCACACACAATGAAGGTGAAATTGCATGAATGTTTTCAACATAATGAGTGGTATATTACAAGAATTATAAGTGGGGATCCCCCTATTAACTTATGACTGAACTTCTGCAAAGTGTAGATGTTACCTCCGGCACGGCAGCTTCAGAGACAAAATGTGGCCAGTGAACAAACAATGAGACACTAGACTGATCATCACTGTGATATGGGTTAAAAGATGAAAAATACGACGGTTAACATGTTATATATGTTGTTAAGTTTACACCGAAACATCTAGACCTTTCTTACTATTTAGCAATTCACTTTGAACCTCCATCTTGATACAGGCAAGAATAAATGGTGACTGGATTCTTACATAAAAGAAATTAACAGTATTGTGCATATACCATGTATGACCTGTATTATACCTTGTACTATTGTTGCCATATGCTACCGACTGGTAACTTACACCGAATTGTAAAAGAACTATGTGTCAATACCTTGAGATGGATGTAATTGTATCTGACTGTTGCTCAAATAAAAAATGTTTTTCAAAAAAAAAACAGTGTGCAAAGTACAAGGAAACAAAAACATATACAGATGCATCAAGAAAGAGAGGCATCTGTGTGCAAGTAAGGCCTACATGCCTGAGCAATGAAGTATATATTAGGACCATACATGAGGTGATGGCATATAATAGGTTACAAACTTGTCAAGAAAATAATCATATGCATTATTAAACAAGCACTGGGGATTAGTAATACCTACCAACAATTCTACCACAAGGATGGAGTAGGATTACTGCAGATTATTATTATTTTTTTTACTTGAAAGCCAAGGTCATGCTTTCTTCCCATCACCCTTAAGTGCAAAGTGCCGCCCCGAATGCATGGGCTCCAAATACTCAAGAGCCCTGCCGAAGCTTAACCCAGGGCACCAAAAACCTGGGGCAGAGACCAAAGGACTATTTGCACCCCTGCAGAAAATAGATTTCAAAATATAACAACCCTAAACCAGTGATACTGCCGATGAATTATAATAATAATGCAGCTCATAAAGGCACACTTTGGTAGCCTGTGCAAAAGGCACACAAATTATTGCAGAGAGCTTGAAGTTGCTTTTAATTACAGGGTCTGATGGTCTTTTTACCAAATCCAGACTGGTCTTGTATGTTAAAGATAAGGCACACAACTAGAGAGAAAGAACAACAAAGTTCTGCAAGCAGGGCCTCCATCAGGGGGGGACAAGTGTCCCGGGCATGAAGGGGGGCCTGGCAGTGCTGCAGTTTAGAAAGAGCCGAGTCCTCCTTGCCAGCACCGAAGATCTGCAGCCAGCCATACAGCCGAAAATGCGGAAGTGCCGAAAAGCCGAACTCCCAAAGCGGCAAAAAAACCTGAAGCCACGAAAATAGCCGAAGCCAAAGTCCCGAAGCGACGAAAAGACCCAAAGTCCCGAAAATAGCCAAAGTCCTGAAATGGCGAAAAGACCCGAAGTCACAAAACAGCCGGAATTGAAGTCCTGAAGCAGCGAAAAGACCCAAAGTCACGAAAGGAGGTGAAGTTGGGGGGGCCTGGCACAAATGTTTTTTTTTTTAAAAAAATAATTTTGGGGCCCCAATTTTTTTTAACTTGTAAGGGGGGGCCTGGCGCCAAGGTTTTTTTAAAAAATATTTTTTTGGGGCCTCAATATTTTTTACTTGTAAGGGGGGCCCTGGCACCAATGCTTTTAAAAAAAACTTTTATGGGCAGCCCTGGCGCCAATGTTTTTTTTAAAAAGACTTATAAGGGGGCCCTGACCATCAATAGCTTTTTATAACTTGTGTGTGTGGAGGGTTACTTTTTTAGAGCTGATGTCTGTATGGTCTTTTAATTGTGATGTGGAGTGGGCGGGTCTGAGGCAGGGGTTGGGCGCCAGGGTGGGTGGCGAAAATGTTGTTGTACGGGGCCCCCGTGATTTCTAATAGCGGTCCTGTCTGCAAGTAAGAAGTTAGCAACTACAGGGTTTAGTTGCTGCCTACGCTGGGTCTTATGAGGGGACATTGTTCAGTGTTAGACTGGGGTACCAGAGGCCCACCAGAAAACCATCAACTGCAGGTACACTCAACTAACTATTAACCTTTCCGATCAAATAGTTATGTCCGACCAAAGTCGGGCATAAAAGAACAGATTAGCCGATGTTCTGCCCCTGACAGCAATCATACGAAAGTTATGTCCGACCAAAGTGACAGTCTCCCTCTGAAAATCGTACAATCGGCAATACATGCAGCGATATTATCAGCAGCCGACAGAAACCTGTCCGATTGGCCAAACGACCGATCTCCGCTGGACGAAAAATATCGGGACTCTCCCCACACGGTCCGAAAATTGTACGAATCCTCGATTCGTACGATCAGATCTTTGCGTCTATGGCCAGCTTAAGGCATCAATGGAATACACCAAATAAAATAGAGTTCTTGGCATATAAATAAGATATTATAAGTTGCTTGGCCTATTATCTTATGTGACCCTGATTTTGAAGGGTTCTGAGGCCTTGATGTTCCTTCTGACCTCTCGTGGGAATGTCTTCTCTCCCACCCTCTCTCCTTTTCTATTTAAATTAGACTTGTTTTATACTGTCTTTCCATATATCATATTCCACATAAACCCACCCACTTGCCAGTTATAGGACATATATATACACACAGGCTCAATTGTGGCGTATATCAATACTAAGGGGTTTATTTATTATGCTGTGTAAAATTAAACGGTGTAAAAGCTGTGTAAAATAAATGGTGAATTTATTCATATGTGTGTTATATTACGCCATGCGAACACCAGATTGACTGTCGTTAATTTACACAGCTTCCGAGCTTTGTAAGTAAGTAGTGCTAATCAAGGTGCTACCTAACATCATTATAAATGTTACATTGGGTTAGATTGGATTGAAAAAAGTCCATCAAGTTCATCACAATAGCCTTGAAAATTATGTCTGCCCAAGAAATCATCCAAGCCATTCTTACAGGCAATACCAGAATCAGCCATCACAACATCACCCGGCAGTGCATTCCACAACCTCACTGTCCTCACTGTGAAGAACCACCTACAGTATGTTGCTTCAAATGAAAGTTCTTTTCTTCTAGTCTAAAGGGGTGGCCTCTGGTACGGTGATCCACTTTATGGGTAAAAAGGTCCCCTGCTATTTGTCAATAATGTTCTCTAATGTACTTGTAAAGTGTGACCCCAACAGAGGGGCAAATTCACTAAAGGGCGAATTTTCGTCAGCAACCGCTTTGCCACACTCCGTGTCACTTCACCAGGTGCAAATTCGTTACAACTACACTAATTCACAAAAATGTGTTGCGTTTCAGCAGCTGAACGCTGGCAAATTTTCACTAGCGTAACGTCAGCTGAGAGAGCATTTCATAGCAAATTTTCGCTAGCGTTCATTAACTCTTGCGCTTAGGTTAATTTGTGCCTAAAAGTCATACGGACGTCTTTAATATCAATGTTGGTACAAATGCTTGAAGTGGCCACTTTTTCAAACACATGTCCAATGAGCCATAATAAAGACAAAAGAGATTAGTTTGCCTGGTCTAAGGTGGTGAAGTAAACTCTGGAGAAAGAGGTTACATTCAGTAAAATCTGCATCTTAGTCAATTTGCGGAGTAACGTCTGTTCACCATAACAACAGCCATTTCGCCCTTTAGTAAATCTGCCCCTTAGATATAATTAATCTTTATTGTAGGCAAAGCAATCCTATTGGGTTTAATTAAAGGTTTAAATTATTATTTTTTTAAGTATTGTTTTTTTGTTTTTTTTTTTAAAGTATCACGTTCCAAATTACTGAAATACCCATATCTGGATAACAAGTACTACACCTGACCTATACTTTGAAAGGGGTGTCTGTGAATTTACCCTGTCTCTTTCTCTTCATCCCGTACATTCTACTACAGACATGTCTGTATTGGGGCCCCTAAAAGTAGGGGCTGTGGCGTGATGCCGACCTGAGCAGACCTGTTTCTTGTTAGCTCCGACCCGGCTGAACCTAAAAGCTTCCATTAAGGACACTTTTACTGCCTGCACTGTTCCTAAATTTCACGCTATTGCGAGGGAAGATGACAAGATCCGGTAAAGCGAAAAAGAAATCTACGCAAATCTCCATTAAAGATTATTTTGCAAACGCTGAAGTTTCGGTCTTCAGATCGCTGATATGATGTTGCCACGTCCACTATCTGCCAATGGATCTACATCTCCTTCTCGACACCATTTGCCACCGTCTCCAATCTGGCAGAAATCTGCTAGACAGGCATCACCTAGGATCCCGTGAAGGCAGTAAAAACCATTCTCTTTACCTATGGTTCAGGTTTCCATTGGATGTCCTTTTTGGTCCATGGTCTTACAACCACCCAAGTTCTGACCTGTCTCAACCAACAGGTTTATTTTTCTCTGATGTTGATGTTTGCTGTTTTTCCCTTTTTTCTCTTTTATTTTTTGGATTTTAGTATATTTTTTGTTTTCCCTTTCTCTACATTGACATACCAATCCTTTGACTTTTGGCTGAATTCCCACAGATTTTGGTATATTTGGTTATATCCTGTTGTCCTAACAGCAATGCATATGCGGAAAAGCATATATCTGCATTTAACTTTGTTATCTCCGTTATGACATTGACACTTCTCACTCAAAACGTGAAAGGCTTTAATATTCCTACTAAGCGTTCAATAGCATTTCGAGATTACAAGTCTAAACATGCAGATATTTTGTTTTTATAGGAGATCCATTTTTCTAATACCTCACTGCCTAAACATTTACATTATCTTTATCCTACTGTTTTTTTGAGTAATGCAGATACTAAAACATGTGGAGTAGCGATATGTTTGCATAAAAATCTGAACTTTAATTTGCTGTCGGAGGTCAGAGATACAGAGGGTCGCTACATCATTGTTACAGGTCATCTTCAAGATCAAGAAATAACTCTGGCTTCCTTATATGCCCCTAATGAAAAACAGTATTTGTTTTTTCAATCTTTTTTTCAGATACTGGACATGCATCGTAAGGGTTTGGTAGGGGATTTTAATGTGGTTATCAATGCATACTGGGATAGAATGTCCTCTCATAGGACTGCTCAGTCTGTGTCTAGAGGTTGTTCGCGTAAGTTATCACAACATGCACTAGACCACTCTTTGATAGATGCCTGGAGAGAGGGTAATGTGGGTAAAAAGGATTACTTTTTACCCACATTTATTCCATACCACATAAGTCTTACTCACGTATTGATATGATGTTTATTTCCCGTAACCTTATTCCATCTATGAGGTCTTCTACTATTCACTCTTCTGTTTGGTCTGACCATTCTATGGTAATCACTTGGCTCCAGCTTCCCTTTCATAGTTTACGACAATTTCAATGGAAACTGAATAATACTCTGTTACTTGATTCTCAGCTATCGGATCAGATCTCCTCTCATCTCACTGAATACTTTAAACTGAATTGCACACCTGATGTTACTGCGCAGGTTACCTGGGACGCCCATAAGGCTTATGTTAGAGGGCTTCTCATTCAGGCTGCATCCAGAAAAAAGAAGGCCAGATTGATAGCTCTTGATACCCTGACCAAGCAACTGGAATCTGCGAAACTTATTCACAAAACCAATCCGACACTTATTAATTATGCAAAGATTACTAAAATGAGAGACTCTGCATAATTTAGTTAGACAGAGAGCCAAGTGGTCACTTAAATGGTCGGGCCAAAAGTATTATCATAAAGGGAATAAGGCTGATGCTCTCTTGGCACGGAAACTGAACAATACATTTTTAAAAAAATCCCTACACCAAACTTAGGGTCGCAAATAATATACTTACTGCCAACCCCTACTTTATTCTATCTGAGTTTACTAAATTTTATGGGGAGTTATACTCTAAAAAGACAAAATTTTCTCCTCACCATGCGGACTCTTTGTTGTCCTCTATAGCACTACCCAAATTAACATCTGACCAACAAAAAATGTCATCTGACCCTATAACCCTTCAAGAAGTTCTCGATGTAATAAAAGTTTTAGAACCAGCCAAAGCTCCTGGTCCAGATGGACTCACGGGTGCATACTACAAGAAATTTAAGAATATATTGGCTCCTCAACTACTCGCATCCTTTGTCAACCTTGCTAATGGGCAACAGCTCTCACCTGAAGCTTTGACAGCTTTATAGCCTTATTGCCTAAACCGGATAAGGATACCACTCAGTGTGGTAACTTCAGACCAATCACAATACTTAACTTAGATGTAAAAATTTTGGCAAAGATTTTAGTTTTACGTTTAAACAGGTTTATTCCATCACTGATTGACATTGATCAATCTGGTTTTGTTCCAGGTAAACATACTTACGATAATGTCCGAAAATTGTTCAATGTTATCTGGTCTGCTTCCAAATCAAGCGCCTCCTCAATGATCCTATCTTTGGATCTTGAGAAGGCATTTGATTCGGTTGATTGGGACTATTTGTTTTATATTTTGCATTATATGGGCTTCCCGGCTACTTTGAATTATATTTTTGCTCTTTATAACACTCCAACTTCTTAAATTAGAACCTTAGGCCTTCTCTCTCAACCATTCAGTATTCATAATAGGGGCACACTTCAAGGATGCCCGTTATCCCCTACTCTGTTCTTATTGGCTATAGAACCACTTGCGGCCTTAATTAGGGCCTCGTTGGACATATCTGGCATCAACATTGGGACCATAGAATATAAATGTACTTTGTTTGCGGATGATCTGATACTTACTTTAACAAGACCTATGACGTCCTTACCAAATTTATATAATCTAGTAGGGAAGTTTGGCAAAATTTCAGGCCTACAGGTTAACTCTGCTAAATCTAAAGCACTTAATATTAATCTCCCCTCACCACTACTGAAGTTACTACAAATTAACTTCGACTTTATCTGGGCCCAACCACATTTAGATTACTTAGGGATTAAGTTTATGTCTCAATATCATCAAGTTGTGGATGCTAATTATTTACCTTTGATTTCTAGAGTAAAATCATTATTGCAGAAATGGAGAAACTTTCCTATTTCATTGTTAGGCCGGGTTCATGCAGTAAAAATGTTAATTTTGCCCCTCGCTGTGTATCTATTCCAAACTTTGCCGGTTGATCCTCCCAAGGGCTTCCTTAAGTCTCTGCAAAAAATATGTTCAAGATTTATTTGGAAAGATAAACCTCCTAGACTTGCCCACAATGTTGCAATCCGTCATAGAACAAAAGGGAGCCTGGGAATTCCAGATTTCACTAGATACTTTCAAGCTGCACGGCTGAGCCAACTTGTTAAGTGGCATGCTGATCTCATCTTCTCTCAGTGGGCAATCTTAGAGCAATACTCTATCCCCAACATTCCACTCCATTCCATTCCACCGAGAGACCGACCACCTATATTGAATCCTATTGTAGCACATTCCTTTAGGGTATGGGAGCATTGTAAAAGAACATTAAAGCTTATATCTGACCATACCCCAGCTATTAATATCTTTGACAACCCAAGTTTTCCCCCTGGCTCCTCACCTAACTCTTTTCGCTGGTGGATTGGGAAGGGATGAACTTTTATCCATAATTTTATTTGCGAAGGGAAACTTATCTCTCTCACCCAACTGCAACAAAAATTCAAACTACCACAATCTGAGCATTACCATTTTCTCCAAATTCGACACTATTCAATCTCTCTCTCAGACTACGTCCTATAACGCTCCTACTCAATTTGAATTATTTTGTATTAAACACCCTCAGTCTAGGAGACTAATATCTATTTTTTATGATAATTGGATGAACGCTTCTCCCCCCTAAAGAATTAATATATATCAAGGCTTGGGAAAGGGAGTTAAATTTAACTCTAGAGGAAGAGGACTGGTCCTCTATTTTTCTTAACATAGCTCAAAAGTCCTGACTCGATGGTATTTAGTTCCTACACGTATAGCAAAATGGGTTCCGTCATATAATGCAAATTGCTTTCGGGGATGTCAGGATGCTGGTACAATGGCACATATTTGGTGGACTTGTCCTAAGGCTAGGAGATTGTGGTATAGAGTTTATGCTATGGTGGATAGTATTCTGGGTGTGACTCTCCCTAAAAACCCATGGGAAGCATTGCTACATAAACACATTGAAGGTATCCCAAAGAAAGAAATGCGTTTGATTACTTATATATTTAATGCAACAAAACAAACAATAGCAGCAGTTTGGAAGTCTCCTTATTTGCAGGTTACCAAAGTTAAAGAACGGTTGATGAGAGTATATCTTTATGAGAAATTAACGGCTCAATCCTTAGGAAGGTACAAACAATTTTTCGATATATGGCATCCTTGGCAAGTGTGTTCCCAATTGGAGGACAGTTGATAATTCAATCATTGTATTATGTCACCTGTTGATTGGTTACATTGTTCAGTGATTATTGATGCTGATTGTACCATAGAGAAAGATGACCCTCCCTCCCCCCCCTTTTTTTTTCTTCTTCCCCCCTTTTTTTTTTTGACGATTTTTCTTTTCTTGATTTCTAATTATAAGTACATGTGGAATTGATAATCTAGATTGGGTGTTGTTACTACATTATTATATTGCAATTTTGTATGATGTGCGTTCTGCAGGACTGCCTTTCTATTGATTGTCTACTATGTCTTTGGCAATGTGATCACTGTACTAAAAAAATCTGTTAATAAAAAATAAAAAAATATAAAAGTATACAATAGTGAAATGCCATAGAACTCCATAAGGTATTTGTCACTACTTTGAATGGCTCAGAAGAATAGATCATAAATTAATTAAGCACAAAGGTCCCCAAAGTTTTAATTAATGTACAATGGACTGAGTCATTGAGGATTAAGAGACATGTAGTGCTAAGATATAAAAACATGCAGATTCATTGATTCATGAACCTCAGTCCACTTGTTTGACTGAAGAGGCAAGTATGAAAATGGCTAAAGTATGTCGTTTTAATCCAAAATATCTTTCATACCTATAGAGAAAACGTATTCTTAGTATGTTCAGTTAAAGGCATAGATTTAGAATTAATTTTAGTTTTTCTTTTTCCATGTTCCATCTGGCTCATTTTTTTTGCTTTTGTTGTGGAGTCCTGTTGTTTTATGAATTGTGTGAAATTTTTCAGGTGCGCGTATTATTATAATTATTAACAACATGCATGTATAAAATTCCAATATATTTCACGCTGCTGTAAAATAGATGGGCATATACATCGAACATACTGGTCACATACTAATGTTTATAGATTCAGGAGGTAAAGATAGCCTTGCTCAATGGAGCCTACAACCATAAGTTTAATAAAAAGTTTTTCTGGAAGTGGTTGCTAATCAGTAGTCCTGATCCAGCAACCAGAAGACTGTGCTTTACTGATGTATAGGTTTTCTATATATCACTATAGACATGTCATTCATGTATAAAGGATATAATAGTGTAAGATTATTTTTATATAACAACTATGGATTAACACAATGCTGCTATCTTACCGTACCTGTTTATCCCTAGTGCAGCACAGCAGAACCCAAAAATATTTCTTTACTATGCAGAATGCAGGGATTTGATGCCCTTTTCATGCCGCCCCATGGTAAATTTAAAATCAGGGTTCTACTGTATGTGGTGGGTGGGTGGTCACAGGAAGGCTTAGTAAGGCTGCCTCAAGGTGTTGTGGGGACCAGAATTGCCCTGGTTGCATACAGCCATACTGCCACACATGCTTAGGGGGTTATTTATCAAGCTCTGAATATCCGAACCTCGAATAGTTTGTAGTTTTCAGAGTAAAAAAAAACGACAAATTTTTAGAGATTTATTAAAGTCCGATGATAGTCTAAAAACTCGGAAACCCCGGCATCTAAAAGCTCTCACTGATCTGTATAAGTCAATGGGGAAGGTCCCAGTATCTGCGCTGATGTCCGTAACGATATCTGATGATTTTGGGGTTTTGGCACAAACAACTCAGAAAACTCAGAAAAGATCTTAGTTTTTGCAGAAAACTCCAAATATTCAAAGTTTTCAGGGGAAGCTCCGAAAGTTTGCCCGACCCTATTTTTTGGCCTTTTTTCTTCATAAATAAGGTCCATTTGGGAATATGGAGTTGCTCGGAGTTGGATATTAGAAATACTGTGATAAATTGATATATAACCCCCTAAGTGATTCTTTTTGTATGAACTGTACATTTTTCCTTAAATAAAAACCTGCTATTTGGGACAGGGAAATTTAATGTAACGTGTAAAATTTCCTCTCTCCTTCTAACAGAACTGTCCAGAGTCCAAACTGAGAGAACTGGTGTAGGAGCACTTGGTCTTGTGAAACAATCTGGAATCTTTTTTATATGGTTTTGACGTCAAACCTGTTGAAGTGGGACTACAGTGCCATGGCTATAAATGTGCAGCTTAAAGCTGCTGGATTTGTTTCATTGCTTATAACTGGGATTCCTGCCAATGTTTTACTTATGTTTAGCTTTGCCCACATTGCCTTTTCAGAGAAAAGACTCTTACCAGCCAATGTTATTAGGATGTCACTATCAGTTGCTAATCTCTTTGTTCTGATTTCTCGTGTAGTACCACATGCCTTATACTCTTTAGGGTTAAAACATTTGCTTAACGACCAACAGTGCAAGCTATTTATATTTGCTTTCAGAGTAAGCAGAGCCATGTCCATTTGTATAACCAGTTTTCTAAGCTGTCACCAGTGTGTAATTATTGCTCCAGCCACAGGAAAATGGAAATACCTAAAACAAATGGTCAGTCGTTATGTACCAAAAATAATTGCATTATTTTTGGCTGTGAATATGGCAATTTACCATTCTGGAATCTTGTATGGACGAGCAACAACCAATGAAACATCACCTTACACACTGCACTTATCATATTGTGATGTTGCTTTCCTCAGTTATGGAATATACATCATAAATGGCTTGTTATCTGCAGTACGAGAGATTATATTTGTTGGACTGATGATTCTTTCTAGCATGTACATGGTATATGTTCTCTTCCGTCATGGGAAATCAATGAAGGGAATGCGCAGTTCTGATAAGGGCCAAAGCAAAACAGTTGAATACAAGGCTTCACGAGCTGTCATCTTGTTGGTTACAATGTACATGGCCTTGTTCGGCATGGATAACTCAATGTGGATCTACACTCTGACCATGTCCAATGTGGATCCAGATGTAAGTGATACTAGATTGTTCCTTGCTGCATCCTTCGCCGTCCTGAGTCCTATTCATATTTTTGTAACCACTCCTAAATTAAACGTTTTGTTTAAAAATCCATGCAGAAAGAAATCTATCGGATTACAGAATAATTCCACTTGAGAAAAGCAATATGCTAAACTCAACATCAGGATTGTATTTATTACAAAGTGTATGAAAATAATCAACTTCATTGGTTGCATAATTGACTACAGAAACTCACCACATTGTTTATTCCAGTTAACAATGCCTTACTTCTCTTCCAGGAATCCCTTTTTCAGAAACCCCTTATCCAAAAAGGAAAGGTCCCCTTCCATAGAGCCCATTATAAGCAAAAAATTTAAATTTTTAAAAACAAGTTCCTTTTTTACTTGGCCTTAACTAAGCTGCAAAACAATAGTATTGTGTTAATTTAAAGTTAGAAGATTTTTAGCAGACTTATGGCAATCTATACTACTTTATATGATAATATATCTTGTACAGTATATATATATATTTATGTTTTACTTTACAATTATTTTCCTACATTCTATGTAAAATGTGTAAGGAATATGTCAATCTGTCAATAACTATGAATATGTTATTATGTACAGGATTTCAAAATGTTATGTTCATGGAACAGCAGCAAAACATAACTTTTTATCAAATTGTAAACTTTTTCATTTCCAAACTGAGTGTTAAGGGGAACATAATTGTCCATTTTTGTGTATGACCATGCATTGAAAAATTAGCTAGGAAGTAGTAATTAGCAAAATTTTTCACCAGGTTTTGCCATGAAATAGATCCAGAAAGCTCTAAATTACAGGGAAGACATCACTCATAGAGAAAATTCTGAGGTGAATTTTCACCTCAGAAGGCTCCACCACACTTCTCACAACTTTGTCAGACGTAAATTTGCAGCGCATACGCTTATTCATCAAAATGCGAAGTTATGTCTCAGCAGGCAAATGCTGGCGGAGTTTTGCAAGAGAAAATTCTTCAGTGAGAGCATTTCAAAGTAAACTTTGCTAGCGTTGATTTCTTCCTAGTAAAACATTGTTAACACACTTACGCTTAGGTCAATTGGAATAGGGTACATATAGGTCATATATATGTATTTATTTGTGATGTTGGTACAAATGTGTGAAGTGGCCACTTATTATTAAAAATTTTCAAGAAGCAAAATAAAGACAAAACTAACCCTCTATTGTCCTAGACATGAGCCCACCCTAAACCATTTTGTCTTTTTTATAACTTTTTGGCATACAGGATATGATGTCACTGACATAAGATTGAGGAAAATGTAGCTTCATCTTATCAGTTCACCAGGTATAACCTGGTGAAGCAGGTATAACCTGGTGAAGCAGACTCTGGTGAAAAGGGAAACATAGTGGACAATTCGCACTTAGATGAATTGGGGGAGTAACGATCGTTCGCCTGAACAAAAATTCGCTTGACAAAAGGGTTCAAAACTAAAGGCCACTTTACCATTTAGTAAATTTGCCCCATAGAGTCTATTTTAAGAATATATAACATTTAAAAAAATTGTTTGTTTTTTTTTCTCTGTAATAATAAAACAGTAACTTGTACCTTATATGCTAAGCTTCATGAATCAAACAAACCGATGGAGTTTATTTAATGTTTAAATGATTTTTAGCAGACTTAAAGCATAGTGATCAAAATTATGTAAACATCCCTTATCTGAAAGGAACCCCAGGTACCAAGCATTCCTAATTCAAGCAATCCTAATTCAGTTACATCTACCCTGACACTCACTAAACTAAAAAAAATGCTATGGATAGCCATTGGAAGCAGCTCTGACAACAGGTCTCTTGAGGTATACTTAATTTAGATTTTTCAGGCCAACTTTGGTCAAAGAAAAAGCAAAGCACGGTAAATGATGCTCCATCCTGGAACAGGAAGTAGACGTCTGGGCTTTAGATTTATGCTTCTGTGCTGATATACAGACTAGCTTGAATATAGAGAGTTAGGTATGTGATTTGGAATATCTTTTAAAAATATTATATAATAATAATATAAAAAAAATATATTAATATTATTATTATTAAAAATATTATATAATATTATATAATAATCTTTTAAAATATTTTTTCTATAAACATTATACTTAAATGAACTGTTCAGTGTAAAAATAAAACTGTTTAAAAAGACAATTTAGTTAACTGACTCTGCCCTATATAAACTGTAGCCCAACCCAGTTTCTATGATCTCCTGTGCTTGTGTGTGTTTCTTTTGGGTACTCCTGATTCCTTCCAAAAACATACAGAGAAGATGACTGGCAAAAAATGTTTGGCTTTGGGCTTAAAGGGGACCCGTAACCCCAAAAAAATATTCCAAATCCTATTTTATCATGTTAGTCAAGCAAAATGAACATTAATTACACTGTATAAATGATTTGGATCTTGTTTCCTTCAGTCTGGGAATTCATAATTATAGCAAACAGGCAGGAGCCATTTTGTGGACACTGTTATTAAGACAAGCCTTTCATCATCTCAGTATCTTGTTTGTGCACCAGAATGGGTGACCTGATGTCCATCTCCATGCACTGGCTACACAATTAAATGGTTAAGAGAACTGGGGGAATGTGGAGAGAGCAGTGACCTCTACCAAGTGCTGAATTGAAAGTGAAAGTAATTGTGTGCCCCACCTCTATGCCTAAGGCATAGAGGAGGGGCAGTCAATATTTGATTGACAGCTGAGATTTTTAAATGATTTTATAACAGATATGAATGCTTAAAAAGAAAAAAAGAAAATTAATTTTACTATACAGCTTTTTATATTTGGGTGACAGGTCCACTTAAAATTTATTGTCTAGATTAAATTAATATTCAGAGTTTGGGTTTGCAGTTTGGGTTAATAATGGTCTTCTGCAATGCTATAAGCAAAACTGTAGCACTCTAGGCAAGGCTATTCTCTCTCCTCACTTTTACTTGTGTTGACATAATATCAAAGACTATTGTGATACTAAGCTCTATAGTTAGAGCTATAGAATTTAATTAAAAGTGGGGAGGGGTGTGTGTATGGATGCTGGGTTTTCATTTGGAGGGGTTGAACTTGATGGACTTTCTTTTTTCAACCCAATTTAATTATGTAACTATGTAACTATGACATGTTAGTCTGTAGCAAAGGAAATATGCAATGCTATTGAATGGATTCCTCCATGTAGTGATGGGCGAATCTGACCCATTTTGCTTTGCCAAAAATTCACAAATGGCAAGGTGCTGTCACAGAAAATGTATAGGCCACCTGTGACTGCAGCAACAGGTTTGGTGTGGGCGGTTTGGGTGTCTGCAAATTATAGTTGGAGCTTTGCTGAAAATCTTATTGGGGAATGTAATTAGAGGGATACTATCATGGGAAAACATGTTAAATGTTCATATTCAAATATCAGTTAAGAGTGCTGCTCCAGCAGACCTCTGCACTGAAATCCATTTTTAAAAAGAACAAACATATTTTTTCTATTTAATTTAGAAATCTGACAAGCGGCTACCCATATTGTCAGTTTCCCAGGTGACCCCAGTCATGTAACTTGCGCTCTGATAAGCTTCAGTTACTCTTTACTGCTGCACTGCAAATTGGAGTGATATCACCCTCTCCCTTCCCTCCCCCAGCAGCCCATCAGCAGAACAATGGGAAGGTAACCAGATAGCAGCTCCCTGGTAGATTTAAGAACAGCCCTCAATAGTAAAAATCCATGTCCCACTGCAACTCCTCAGTTAGATTGAGTAGGAGAAACAATAGCCAGTCAGAAAGCAGTTCCATGGTGCAGCACTTGCTCTTTCTGAAAGCACATGCAAAATTACCTAAGATGACTGCCTACACACCAATATTACAACTAATGACATTTTACATGATAGAGTGAAATATTTGCAATGTAAACAGTATAATTTAGAAAAAAAAAACTACACCATAAAAATCATGACAGAATCCGTTAAAAATTGCAGGCATTATTTAGTTGTGTTTATTTTTGTGAATGTTTAGCTCTGTCTCAATGTAAAATCGTTCACTGGGAAATATTACAATCCATAGTATCACTATTATCCATCTGATAATATACTTTTCCTTATAAAAACTATGATTTGGTCCATATGGATGATCTTGTGCCCTCTGTTCTGCCCTATGGGCATAAGGATGACCAATTATCCAGATTTGTAAGAGTTAGGCAAAATATATGGCAGTCTTAAACCATACAATTGCAGTCTAACATACAATTTGAATCCATCTACCTGGATGGCTTCTCCAATGCGGAAGGAGTGGGATCAGTAATTCTGGTCAGGGATATCCTTTTTGTTTAAAAAACAAATATTCCAGTATACTAGAGGCCATGATTCACATGCATGCCCCTAACAGAGGAACCATGTAAAACAATTGAAAATCATTTCACAGCACCCTTCCAATTATAACACTTATTTTGGATTCCTAAGACAAACAGAGTCGTTCTTAGTGACCTTCTACCCTCCTCACTAGATCTATGGGACTCAGTAGCCATTAAGATGAAATTGAGCACACGTAACTTTAGACTTAGAACTATTTTTTGTAACAAGAGCTTCCCCCCAGGATGCAATCCACTTGACTTTAAACCTTGGATAGACGCAAACATACTCACACTAAAAGATCTCCGTCTGGATCAAATCACCATACCATTTCAACAATACAAGGAGAAACATGACATTCCCCACTCACAATTTTTCCGATACCTACAAATTAGACATTATGTTGATAATACGATCAAAACCAAGAATGCTCAAACCATGACCTACTTTGAAACAATTTGCTTTAAACGCTCCTACCCAGCACATTTGAAATCATTACTATACAGTCAAATTTCATCACTGATGTACGTCAGCCATACATGACAAAGTGGTAAACAGATTTCAATCTCACAATCTCAGAAAAGTCCTGGTCATATATATGGGAAACGGCCAAAAAAACATCTGTATGCGCAACCTCCAGCGAAAGAGCATATAAAATCATATTTTGTTGGTATTATACTCCAACACGCATCAGCAAATTTAGCGGTAATTCGGAACACGCCACGTGTTTTAGATGATGTGGGGAACGAGGGTCCTTCCTACACACCTGGTGGTCTTGCGCAGTGGCCCAAGAATTCTGGAAAATGGTAGCTTCTCTGCTCTCCGAGGTTCTACACAGCACTATTCAGGCAACCCCACACACATTTCTTTCGGCATAAAAATTCAGCCTATCAATTCCAAACCTTCACACAAACTAGCTACACACATCCTGACAGCAGCAAGATCTCTTCTAGCAGCACATTGGAAAAATCGGCAATCACTGATAACTAAGGTAAACTGGACCCGAGCAATGGAAGCGATCAGAGACAAATTGTTAGATAGGAGCTACGAAGGTGAGCTGGGGTGATATCCGTGGGCCCAATACCTGGAAGGAATCCAAACTGGATCTAATGTTAATGATCCCAGAACTACCTGAGTGCTGCAACAGACAAGAGGTTGGCTGGTAATAATATACTGAAACTAAGATAATTATGTCTTCCCCCATATGTCTTCCCTCCTTCTCCCTCCTTTTCCTCTGAGGTGCCCCCCTTTTCTATCTTACTGCCAGCTAATAGTACTGAAATAGAACATCCTGAGAGGCCACTGGAGGTGACTGGTTACATAGGATAATACATGTAAAATGTCATAAAATAACCAGATCAGGATAAGCATGCAGTAAGTTACATGTTGTAACTTACTGACTTTATTGTCTGTCACTATGAAAACCAATAAAAAAATTAAATATTAAAAAAAAAAAAAACAAATATTAAGAACTTTATTGAACTAAAATCTAGAGATAAATTCTCTGTTTCTGTGGACAAAGAAGGGACCCTAAAACTGTGGGCGCATCTTGCAAAATACCTGATAATATCTGATTGATTGAATTGTTCTAACCATGTTATGCATCCTTTTCCTTTCTTATCCATTTTATATGCATGAATGTTAATTTGTAGCTCATTCTTTATAATGGCAATGCCATTTTGCATCACTCCTCTTGCTGTAGTTTTGGCACAACCACTTCACTTAAGTGCTTTGCTGCAAAGTAAACAATCATGGACAACGCTCTAAATAAACAAGTTTCATATTCATCAATACACACTTATGGTAGTTTAGTGATAATTTTCCCATTAAAGTGATGGGTTGTCAGGAGTGCCCGATTTCGTGCCCGTTGACACCGGCGCGATGACGTTTCAATTTGCCCATTTATAGGAACTGCTGACTTGTGTTCCTCGGTGTTCCTAAATTCCTGATTCCTGGATTCCGGACACTCTGCTAAGACTCTGACTCTGATTCTTGTTGCCTGCCTATTGAACTCTTGCCAGAACTTAACTATGCTTATGCCTGACCCCTTTGGATACCGCAAACTTGGAATAAACCCCTAAGTTCCTCCTTGGTCTGAACTTCTCCGCTAGGCCCCTGACATAGGTTTAGAGGAATCAGTTTAAAATTTCTTGTGAGATAAAGCTTTACAAACCTGCTTTACAAATTGTTCCTATCTAAAAGTATCTGACCCAAAAAGACACACCAGCCACTTTTTTTTTAATATTGTTAATACTGTTAATGAGTTGCCCCTTTTGAGCACAGTTGATAATTAATGTCATCAAGTCACTATCTTTCAAATAAATAGCCATTTCCACAGGTCCCCTATCTATTTGTAGACACAGATGTATCAGCAACACCACCTCAAAACTATAGGCAGGTTAGTCTTACATCAGTGGCAGGAAAGCATTTCGAAAAGGTTATTAAGGGATAAGATACTTGACTTTGTTCCAAATAATAATTTTGTGAGTTTGTGCATGGTTTTATGCGTAATAAGTCTTGCCAGACTAATTTAATTTGATTTCAAGCAAAGGCGAGCAGGGACCTCGATTCTGGAATGGCAGTGGATGTGATCTACTTAGACTTTGTTAAAGCATTTGATACAGTGCCACACAGAAGGTTACTGGTTAAATTAAGGTATGTTGGCCTAGAACATAGTATTTGTACAATTTGTACTATTTGTACTATCTACATTTGTTGTTGTAAATGAAACATCTTCTATTTGGACTAGTGTTGTTAGTGGAGTAGTGTAGGGCTCTGTATTTGGTCCTTTGCTAATCAACTTGAAATTGAAAGTACTGTTTCTATTTTTGCTGATGATATAAAATTGTACAGAACTATACATTCCATGCAGGATGCTGCCACTTTGCTGAGTGATTTGACTAAATTGGAAAATTGGTGATAAATGCAAGGTTATGCACTTTGGCAAAAATAATAGAAATGCAAATTATACACTAAATGGCAGTGTGTTGGGAAATAAATGAGAATGATGTAGGTTTTTTTTAGATAAGAAGTAGTGATGGGCGAATTTTAAAAATTTTGTTGATGCCAGCGACAGTTCCAACGCCACAGACAATTTCGATGCCGGCGACAATTAAATGGATGCCCATTTACTTCAATGTGCGTCAATTGTCGCCAGCATCTAAATTGTCGCCGGCGTTAATTTTGACAACCCTGAATTGTCGCCGGCGTCAAAAATCCTGTTTTGCAAAATATTTCACCCATTTCGCAAATTTTGTGAACGGGACAAATTCACTAATAAGGCTAATTCCGGACAGTGTCATTCTAGGCACCACTAAAGCAAATAAAGTACTATCTTGCATAAAAAGGGCATAAACTCAAAGGATGAAAACATAATTGTGCCTCTTTATAGGCCCCTGGTGAGGCCTCATCTGGAGTATGCAGTGCAGTTTTGGACTCCAGTCCTTAAAGGGATACTGTCGTGGAAAAACATGTTTTTTACAAAATGTATCAGTTAATAGTGCTACTACAGCAGAATCCTACATTGAAATCCGTTTTTCAAAACAAGAAATGGATTTTTTTATATCTAATTTTAAAATTTGCTATGGGGCTAGACATTTTGACATTTCTCAGCTGCCCCCAGGTCATGTGACTTGTGCTCTGATAAACTTCAGTCATACTTTACTGCTGCACTGCAAGTTGGAGTGATGTCATTACCCCTCCCTCCTACAAGCTGCTGTAATGTAAATAGAGCCTTGTCTGCTGAGCCTGTCAATTGAACAATAGGCAGGAATCAAGATAAGCTCCTACTGACACCACTTCAGCAGGACTGAAATAAGATAGTCCTGTGATCACTGCCCCCACTTACGTTTCAAAAATAATATATATATATATATATATATATATATATATATATATATATATATATATATATATATATATATATATATATATATATATATATATATATATATATATACACACACACACACATACACACACAATTCATTTTGGACACTGGAAAAAATATTTTATATAGATAGTTTATTATATTTGTTTACACAAAAAAGAATGGCAGAAACACAGGAGTACACTCCCAGGACTGATGACAGGGAATAGAAAAAAAGGATAAAATAAGGACATACTTGAAAACCAGGGAAACTTAAGAGGAAGTCTAGGAAGGGTTAAAATAGCTCAGGAGAAAGGAGGCAGTAAGTAGTTAATGAAAAAAGAAGTATTGCAGGCAGGAAAGGAGCGCAGTGTGTGTGAGGTGGATAGCAGAGGGAACTCACAGCTCCTTTACCTCATCTAGTAACCAGTAAAACAAACTAGGAAGGCAGCAAGGAGAGAAAGTTCCCCCCTCCAAAGGAAAGCAGAGAACAAACTTACAGAACAGCAGGAGCTTTGATAGTGTCTGTGGGAGGAGGGGCTGTTAGTGCAGCTGTAGTGCAGGACGTAGGAAAGTGAAAGTAATTGCTTATGGAACGCATTTTAGGACATCATGTGCCTAATTACCTTTGACGCATGCGTTGTCCCATGCCTTCTCCATAGCGCATAGTTGGCCTTTGTAGTCACGCCTGCTCCAAATGCGCAGTCACACCTCCGCTCTGCAGCCTCCCTCCACAGACGTCAATCATCATAGCTCCGCCCTCAGACTTCCTCCTTCAGCTGTCGGGTATCAGGCGTCTTCCATCAGGCATCAGGCGACCTTATTCTGTCCTGGGCTGCTTTATTCACTTTTTTTTTTACTTCCGGTTTTCTATTTGGCGCATTTTTTCCCCAGCCAATAGGAGTCTTAGGTTTCGACCAATTAAATTAAAGCTGCCACTTGTAGGCGTCGCCATTTCGTCCCACAGACATTGTTTGGCAAGGCACGCCGGCCGGCTTCGTTCATCTACCCCCGCATGATTTGTGCTGGTAATTAGATAATTAATTAACTGAAATGTGGCATATACTTTAATTAATTTGTGTTTATGTTGTTTTTTTTTTTTTAAATAATTTAGCTTGCTGCTAGCAAATAATCTACACTGCACAAGAGAGAGCATGTTTCTCTGTACTTTAATTACCTTCCATGGCTTTGTGTTTTACTTTAATATTTTATAATATATAATATTTTTCTGGTTTTATTGCCTTCATTTTATTTATTTATTTATTTATTTTATACGGTTTTAATTTTTTTAATAGAATTTTTTTATTTTATATTTTATTTTTTTTATTTTATTGCCATTATTGTCATTACAGGTAATTACCATAGCTTTGCAGCTTGCTCGTTTGTTTTATAAACAAGTTTTTACCCATGTTTGATTTATTTGTACTTTAGTTCCTATTTTTTTCCTATTTTTTTGCTCTATTCTAACTTTATACTGACCACATCTAAAAAAAACCATGCTCTGTAAGGCTACAAATGCATTGCAAAGGCTGTGTTTTCCTATTCAGGCATCTCCTATTGATTTCCCACCGTTTACAATGCATGGTTGCTATGGGTATTTGTACCCTAGCAACCAGATGCTTGCAATAGCAAACTAGAGAGCTTCAGAATTAAAAGCGAAATAACCAAAAAAAAAACACGATTAAAAAATGTAAACAAATTGCAAATTGTCCCAGAACATAACACTCTACGTTATACTAAAATTTAAATTAAAGGTGAACAATCCATTTAAGATATTGTAGTGTCCAGGCCCGGACTGGCAATCTGTGGGTTCTTGCAAATGCCAGAGGGGCTGCTAAAAGATGCCAAGAAAATCAGTATTTGGTGGCCTGGTGGGGGCTCTTTGTGCTTTGTGTTGGCTGAATTGGTCTCTGCATATCGGAAATGCCAGGGCCTATTTTAACCCTTCAACTGCCAAGCACGTACAGCGTACGTGCTGGCGGTTCAGGGCTCAGGCTTCCAAGAACGTACGTTCTCCTGCAGCTGAGCCCTTCTCTCTGCAACGGCGGCTTTTGCCGCCTCTGCAGAGAGTCTGGAGGGTTGACAGACCCCTGGGCAACCAGGCTGGGGGGCTATCAAGTCGAATCTACGTCGCGATTGTCGCAGATCCAACTTCAAAGTAGCAGATGCGCCATGTATGGCGCTGCTGCTACTTTCTTACCTCCTCCACGACGCACATCCGCCCCCACTCACTTCCTGCAGCGCAATATCTCCATCAATTTCAATTCCAGCGAGCCTCCTGCTACAAAAACGGTGTAAAAGTAAAAAAAAAAAAAAAGTAAAAAGTGCTCGTTTTTTTACACACTTACATGCACTTACACACACTTACAGTACATTTATGCACTTACACACACACACAATATTAGCAAAGATTGGTATTTTTTATTTTTTGATTTAAGCACACTTGGTCCCTTTTGTACACGTATTTGCACACTCGGACAACTTTTAGAAGTGCACAAACGTACACAAAAAACTCACAAACAGGTGTGGGTTTTTTTTTACTTACTCATTGTACTCTTATCTTTTGTTTGTTTTGCCTAAAAACTTATTTTGACAGCGTGATGATTGGATAATCGACATTGGCCACTAATTACGCTGTCGTATTAATTATTTTATTTCATTGATTTATGCTATTTTTGTGCTTTTATTGCAATTTTATTCCTAAACTTTCAGCAGGTTATTGAATGGCTGATTCTAAACAACTTTTCAATTGGTCTTCATTATTTATTTTTTATAGTTTTTGGGTTATTTGCAGCCTTCTTCTGACTTTTTCCAGCTTTCAAATGGGGGTCACTGACCCCATCTAAAAAAAATGCTCTGTAAGGCTACAAATGTATTGTTATTGCTACTTTTTATTACTCATCTTTCTATTCAGGCCTCTCCTATTCATATTCCAGGCTCTTATTTAAATCAATGCATGGTTGCTAGGGGAATTCGGACCCTAGCAAACTGGTAAGCTGCTGAATAAAAAGCTAAATAACTCAAAACCCACAAATAATAAAACATTAAAACCAATTGCAAATTGTCTCAGAATATCACTCTTTACATCATACTAAAAGTTAACACAAAGGTGAACAACATTTAACAATTTTATATCGGGGGGTCTTTTTACAGTTTGGGGGTCTTACGGCACATAACACACAGTTGGGGCTCTCACTTGTATAGATTTTGATCTATACAAGTAAGAAATCTCCATAAAACTATATACATTTGGTATCGCCGTGATCAGGAGACATAGACCTTTCCAAATCGGCTTGTAGATAAAATAAATGTTTCTGACATATGTGATTGTTCTTTGTAAACATGTTTTTTTTTTTTCATTTTATTAGACACTTAGGGGCAAATTCACTAAGAATCGTAGTTGCACCAGGCGCAAATTCGCTGCACTTCGCCAGGCGTAGTTTCGCCAGCGCTCTGCAAATTCACTAAAATCCGAAGTTGCGCACAGGGGTAGCATAAGTTTGCGAAGTTGCGCTAGTGTTAATTCGCGAAGCGAAGTTTCGCTAGCGATGGTTAATTTGCATACGGCGCCAAATTCTAATATGGAGGAATACGTATCAGCACTACAAATGCCTAGAAAACCTTCAAAACATCAAATAAAAATTTTAGTTTTGCCCCTACACATGTGCCCACTGTATAGTTAAGTTGCCATGAGTTAGGAAATGTAGGGGGGAAGGAGGGGAGCCCCAAAAATTGTTTCGATCTTTTTCAGCCTATCACCCATAATATAGAAAACATGCCAGCGTTTTTTGGGACTTAGAAAAAATTTTCACTTTTTTTGAAGCAATCCCTATCTACTCTATTGCGCTTCGCCTGGTCTGAGGTGGCTAAGGAAGTCTAGCGTAAAAGGTAGCGTTAAGAACAATGCGCATGTTAGTGAATTTGCGTAGTTTTGTTAGTTGCGCAAATTCGCTAGGCGTAAGGGTGCGAAGTTACACTAGCGAAATTACGCCATCGTCCGTTAGTGAATTTGCGAAGTACCGGCGATTAGTGAATTTTCCCCTTAGAAGCCTAATTTTTTTTTTTTTACAGAAGTAGAATAACATCAAAATTCTTGCATATTTTCAAAGCTCAGTTTGTCCTGAAAAAAAACCCAATATATTATTTTCCTGGGTAAACTAAAACCAGGAAAGGCCCTTAAAGTGAGAGTACAAAATGTCTTAAAACTTCTTACCAGTAGAGGTTTTCAGCTAAGACAGAACGGCTGGCAGGGAAAGGGTTAATTATCAGTCCAGACCTGCTAGTGTGGTTTTAGTGTGTGCTGAATTGTTCGAACTTGGTTTTGAAATTAAAATCATTACATTATATTCATCAACTGTTTGTGCTGTGTGCTCATATTTCGGTCTCTTCTTTTCAAATTAGGTCTCTACGTCTAGGAGAGGAAGTTTGCTGCTATCAATAAAACCAGTAAGTTATAGAGTACGGAAACCATTTAAGTACATCCTCAGGAGAACTCTCCAATATGCGCTTTTCTAAGTTACCGTAATGCGGCCGCGCCTCTCGCTCACATATCCAAAAAAGCTGTAGTCACACCTTCGTCCTGGCCACACATAATGCTCCAATTTAACCCCTCCTGTCGCGTAAGTCAGCCTTCATATCTAAGCTTTCCTAATTTGATTTCCTCCACTCCCTCTCAGCCCTCCTCCCTTATCCCCTCGCCTCTTGTACAATACATATCTCCGCCTTCTGCCCTCCTCCATTTGTCAGGCTTGCCATTTTAGTTTTCAGCTTTCATCTAAGCTATATTTCCGTCTTGTGCCCTCCTTTCTTATCAGTCGTGTACCCTTTATTTACGATACTTATTTTCATACGCGATACACATAATTCACTCTTTTTTTTTAGGGTGGTGCCAAATGTAATATCCAATAGCAATTCAATAATGACTTTTTCAACCAATAAAATTTAAGTATTGTTTTAAAGTAACCTCAGATCGTAATAGCAGGCCTGCCACCATGGGGTGACCGTTGTCCTCGGCCTGGCAAAATTTAGCTTTAAAGGAGGGTTCTGCTGTGATGCGCATTCCGGACTAGCTGGGTCCTCCTTAAGAGTGTGGACATCGCTACAGCTGAAGACCCGAAGCTCAAATGTAGCTGAGGTGTTAAGAATTGAAGCTCCAGTCGAAGACCCGAAGCTGAAGACCCAAAGTGTGAACTGAGCCGATGTGGTAAGAAGACGAGCTGCATTTGCGGGTTAAAGGTCTGACATAGTGTTCTGGGAACAGGAGTCAGGTGGAATTTACACGGCTAGGCCATTGTGCTGTATCTTCCTTCCAAGTACAACCCAGCTGCTGTAACTGTAATTAGTATCTCGTGTCCAGTCCAAGCTTACACTAACTCCCTGCTGTGGGGTTGCCACATTCATGCTATGTTTTGCATGTGCATTTGTTTAGGGTGGGGTCTCCTTAATCCATTTAATAATGTCACATTTTCTGTTCAGTATAAAGTTGTCATGATATATGGCTTAACTCTTCTCAGGGAAACAGATATCGGCACACAATGCTTAATTTGCAGGGAAACCCTTGCTTTAATTCAAAGTGCGTCAGTGCAACGTTTTAGGGCCACGCCCATTTCTCAAGCATCCAGCACCAGGCTGTTCTCTCTAGGGGTGTGCGTCTGCTCTACTCTCTTCCATTAACTCATCTCAAGACAAGTTTTAGGACATAAATTTGACTCAACCGTGTCCTCCCGCAACACTGCTCAGAAACAGATATCGGCACACAATGCTTAATTTGTAGGGAAACTCTTGCTTTAATTCAAAGTGCGTCAGTGCAAAGTTTTAGGGCCACGCCCATTTCTCAAGCATCCAGCACCAGGCTGTTCTCTCTAGGGGTGTGCGTCTGCTCTACGCTCTTCCATTAACTCATCTCAAGACAAGTTTTAGGACATAAATTTGACTCAACCGTGTCCTCCTGCAACACTGCTCAGAAATACTTCTTAAGAAGTGACATGACTACTGAAAGTAATTGGGGGTTGAGGGGTGGGTGTGAGATGGACAACACTAGTGCCGAATGCACATGCAGTCATTTAACACTTTGCTTGTAGTTTCTACATGTGTCAACTCTTCAGTAGAATATGACACAATAGGACTAGTGACTCACACCATTCTTCCATTGGTTCTCACACCATTCTTCCACTACTAATGTATTGTCACTATTTACACACTTCTCCCATGGTGGGCGGGGCCCAGAACATTTTTGTCATACAGGGGCCTGTGATTTCTGATGGCAGCCCTGTGTAAATGTAATGTTGTTTTCTTCAGGAAGTATTTCATGCTGCATCAATTACTCGCTAAGTTCTGTACCTGTAACTTCTACATATTTATTATATTTGTTTGTATTTAACTAAATACCCAACTTTCTTTGCACTATATTTATTAAAAAAATTAATTTTCCCATTTTGCTATGTGATTATTTGCTTCAGTTAACTGCAGAATCCACTATTTTACACACATTGCACACTGCTTTATTTAAAACAAAAACATTATTTTTTCTTATTTAGATTTTCTGTCCTTTTAAGGTGACATGAAATTTGGTTAAACAATGCACAATATTTTCAAAATCTCTAGAAGACCTCTGTCATTTTACCTTATTTCTTGATATTTAATTTTCAATAATTGAGGGGTTCTGTGACCATATAAAGGCACAAGGCTGCAGGCTGAGTTATACAGAGAACACTTGATTATCACTCCTGTAATTTAAGGGATAATGTACCTCCTACTGTAAATGACAAGGTTGTTAGAAGTCACTGAGGGGTTGTTCTGTGGCCATATAAAGGCACAAGGCTGCAGGCTGAGTTATACAGGGAACTCTGAGTATCACTCATGTATTATAAGGGATAATGTACCCCCTACTGTAAATGATAAGGATATTAGAAGTCACTGAGGGGTTGTTCTGTGACCATATGAAGGCACAAGGCTGCAGGCTGAGTTATGCAGGGAACTCTGAGTATCACTCATGTATTATAAGCGATAATGTACCCCCTACTGTAAATGATAAGGATATTAGAAGTCACTGAGGGGTTGTTCTGACAGCATATAAAGACACAAGGCTGCAGGCTGAGTTATACAGGGAACTCTTGATTATCACTCCTGTAATTTAAGGGATAATGTACCCCCTACTGTAAATGACAAGGTTGTTAGAAGTCACTGAGGGGTTGTTCTGTGGCCATATAAAGGCACAAGGCTGCAGGCTGAGTTATACAGGGAACTCTGGGCAGGGCCACCATTAGACATCACGGGCCCCATACACAAAATTTTCGGGGCCCCCTGGACCCCGCCCACCCCAGATCCCACCCCAGATCCCGCCCACTTCACCACCCATACATCAGCACTAAAAAAGGTAACCCCCCCACACACAAGTTATAAAAAGCTATTGATGGTCAGGGCCCCTTTTTAAAAAAAACTGTGGCACCAGGGCCCCCAAAAAAGTTTTGTTTTAAAAAAAATTGGTGGTCAGGGCCCTCCTACAAGTTAAAATAAATAATTGGTGACCAGGGCCCCCCAATAAGTTAAAAAAAAATTGTCGCCAGGACCCCCATAAAAGTTTTTTTTTTAAAAAAAAAAAATTGGTGTTCAGTATGGAACGCGTGGTTTCAGGACTTCAACTACACCTTCTTTCGTGACTTCGGGTCTTTTCGCCGCTTCAGGACTTTGGGTCTTTTTGCTGATTTCAGGACTTCAGCTATTCGGCTTTTCAGATGGAAGAGGTGGCGCGGCTTCACCGTGGTCAAGGGGGGCCGCACAGTGCAGCACAGCTGGGCTCCAATGGGCATCCACACATAGGCAGGGTCAGACTGGCACCATGAAAAAAACCTGGTGGGCCCCAACCCTCATGGGCCCCCCCGTCGGGCCAGATCCCCTTCTCCCAATCCCAATTTGAAAATAAACATTTCCTGACGTGCGGCAACGGGCGTGCATGCACAGTGATGCGCGGTGTGCTTGGCATCGATGTTAGCGTTTATGCGCCAGGTGGCCCTGCAATAGGTGAGGAGGGGTGGGGGGGGCGTAGGGGGGCCCTGGACGGCAGTCCTGTTGGGCCCCAGGCCCAGCAGTCCAACCCTGGGCACTGCAATAAGTGAGATGGGGAGGAAGGGAGGCGAGGGAAGGCCTGGATGGCAATCCCGGTGGTCCCCCCAGTCCGGCCCTGTACATAGGGGCAAAGGGGGGGGCACTTGTCCCCCGTGGATGTGCCTTGAGTGTGTGAGGCAGAGAGAGGAAGGAGGAGGGATGTGTGGGGGAGACCCTGGGATCACATTTTGGGACATTGGGAGAACAGACGCTCCAGCTGCTGCACTCTCTCTCTCCTAAGGAAGAAATGCAGACTCGCGCTACTCACTGATTTAAGAGGCTGCAGTGACAGCTCCGTCCGTGCTGCAAATACTTGTTGAGTTGCAAACTCCCCCCTCGCTCGATCCTCCCTCCTTAGCCCTCAGCCCCTCCCTCCTCAGCTCAGCCCCTCCCCTCTTAGCCCTCCTCCGTGCTCTGTGTTCAGCTTATGAGCTAGGGTTTTCATGTCAGCCTTGAGCACGGAGGAGGGCTAAGAGGGGAGGGGCTGAGCTGAGGAGGGAGGGGCTGAGGGCTAAGGAGGGAGGATCGAGCGAGGGGGGAGTTTGCAATTCAACAAGTATTTGCAGCACGGACGGAGCTGCAGCCTCTTAAATCAGTGAGTAGAGCGAGTCTGCATTTCTTCCTTAGGAGAGAGAGTGCAGCAGCTGGAGCGTCTGTTCTCCCCCCCTGAAAGATTTTCTGTGGGCCCCCCTTCAGGCCCGGTACAGTAGTACCCCCTGTGCCCCCCTGATGGCGGCCATGACTCTGGGTATCACTGATGTATTATAAGGAATAACGTACCCCCTACTGTAAATGATAAGGATATTAGAAGTCACTGAGGGGGTGTTCTGTCACCATATAAAGGCACAGGTCTAACATGAATTTCTATTTTTTAGATTTTGTGTGCCTATTTAATTGTATGATCCAGGGACAGCCCTTAATACGGGAAATGGCAGGCCTTCTATTTCAGATTTTTTAAATTTAGATACTAATTAAAAAATATTTATTAAAATAGATCATTTAAATTAATTCTCAGTTGTGATACAGACATTCAATTTTGAAGAGTATTCAAGTAATCTTTTTAGGCATTATCAATATAAAAATGTTCCATATAGAAATGATTGAACTTGATTGTGAAACGAAAGTCCTTACATTATTTTCATTAACTGTTGGTGGTGTGTGCCATATTTCTCTGTTGCTTGTTCTCAAATTAGGTCTCTGCGTGCAGGAGAGGAGACGCTTAAACAGGTTTTTGCTCCATCTTGGATTTATTTCGTTTCAGGGAGCCCTTTGCTGCTATCAATAAAACCAGTAAGTTGTAGTGTTCATCTCGCATTTCTGATTATTTTCTTGAAAGCTATCGAGTTTGCCATTGAGACTAAGCTGACGTCTGCAAATAATGGCATATACACGGTCCTGTATCGGGAGAACATACATACATATATATACTGGACTGCTCATTAAAACCTTTAGTAGTCCACATAATCATTAAACATGTTGCTATAGCATTAGCTCTTTAAAAAAAACAAAAAAAAACAATGATAGATCAGCAGAGACCTGCACCTTCCTTTACCTAAAACCACTGTATAAGTCATAGTCTTGTGAGCCCCCCCCCCTTGCTTTGATGACCTGTCTCCTGATGCTGCTCTCTGCATGGATTGTTAAATTTTTGATTTTTCATCTATGCAGATTGTAATTACTTTGGGTGGACCTTGTGTTTATAAATGAGCATTCTGGTATTTGTCCCTTTATTGGTCTTCAAATGGCAACCCCAGGGTTTCAAATAACCACTGAAGTCTTTTAACCCTTTCCCTGCCAGCCGTTTTGTCCTAGATGCGAACATCTACTGCCAAGCAGTTTTTAGATATTTTGCACTCTTTCACTTTAAGGGCCTTTCCTGGGGTGGTCTTTTAGTTAACCCAGGAAAACAATATATTGTTTTTTTCAGGACAACCTGAACTTTCACAATATGCAAGAATTTTGGTGTAATTCTACTTCTCTAATAAAATATTGGATTCTAAGTGTCAAATAAAATGAAAAAAATCATGTTGCACGAAGAACAATCACATATATCAGAAACATCATTCATTTTATGTACGAGAACACAGCCGATTTAGAAAGGTCTATGTCTCCTGAACGCGACAATACCAAATATATATAGTTTTATGGAGATTTCTCACTTGTATAGCTCAAAATCTACAAGCAGTACACAACCAAATTTCCAAAGCAACACTTCCCAAACGGCATACTTTTGATTTCAAGGCCAAACATTCCGCTAACAGTAGGTTTACCCTAGAAAACTACCCATTACTAGAAAGAACAGATTCTGGTGAATCAAAAATGGGTAGAAATATCTTTGTACTCCAAACCACCAAGTTGCAATTGTTTCCTAAAGTTATAATGTTTTATAGAAATTGGTGAATTTTTTGAAAAATGACCTCAAAGCTTCCACTCTACAGCAACATATCTCCCACACATCATTAGGTATCAATGTAAAACACCCCAAATATAAAATCCTGGGTCCACTGAACAGTTTGATGCCCAATATGAATAGATGTACCCAAGCACGTGGCATAGGAGGCCCCAAAAGGAAGACCCCCCGTTTGTTCTGTCATTTCAGATACTGCAAAATCAACACATTTACATCGTTTTGGGGGGCGGCAAAGGTAGAAAAAAGTATGTTCACCCCAGAAAACCATATATTTTCGGAAAGTACACATTCCCCTGAATCCAAATTGGGTATGCATGTCTTTCTACACCAAAGTACCAAGCGGCAAACCATTCCTAAAGTTGGTGATTTTGGCGACATTTCCAAAAATCACTTAAAAATTTCTACCCTGCAGCATCGTATTACCCACATACTTTTAGGTATCAAGACAAATCACCCCAAATATGAAAGCCTAGGGTCCTCTGAACAGTTTGATGCCCAATATGTATAGGTGTACCGAAGCAAGTGGCATATAGAGGCCTGAAAAGGAAGACCCCCATATGGTCTGTCATTTCAGGTACTGCAAAATCAACACATTTACATCGTTTTGGGGGGGGTAAAAGTAGAAAACAGTAAGTTCACCCCAGAAAACCATATATTTTCGGAAAGTACACATTCCAACGAATCCAAATTGGGTATGCATGTCTTTCTACGCCAAAGTACCAAGCCACAAATCATTCCTAAATTTGGTGATTTAGGTGACATTTCCAAAAATCACCTCAAAATATCTACCCTGCAGCATCGTATTACCCACATACTTTTAGGTATCAAGACAAATCACCCCAAATATGAAAGCCTAGGGTCCTCTGAACAGTTTGATGCCCAATATGTATAGGTGTACCCAAGCACGTGGCATACAGGGGCCCCAAAAGGAAGACCCCCATATAGTCTGTCATTTCAGATACTGCAAAATCAACACATTTACATCGTTTTGGGGGGGCAAAAGTAGAAAACAGTAAGTTCACCCCAGAAAACCATATATTTTCGGAAAGTACACATTCCAACTAATCCAAATTGGGTATGCATGTCTTTCTACGCCAAAGTACCAAGCCGCAAATCATTCCTAAATTTGGTGATTTTGGTGACATTTCCAAAAATCACCTCAAAATATCTACCCTGCAGCATCGTATTACCCACATACTTTTAGGTATCCAGAGAAATCACCCAAAATATGAAAGCCTAGGGTCCTCTGAACAGTTTGATGCCCGATATGTATAGGTGTACCCAAGCACGTGGCATACAGGGGCCCCAAAAGGAAGACCCCCATATAGTCTGTCATTTCAGGTACTGCAAAATCAACACATTTACATCGTTTTGGGGGGGGGGGGCAAAAGTAGAAAACAGTAAGTTCACCCCAGAAAACCATATATTTTCGGAAAGTACACATTCCAACGAATCCAAATTGGGTATGCATGTCTTTCTACGCCAAAGTACCAAGCCGCAAATCATTCCTAAATCTGGTGATTTTGGTGACATTTCCAAAAATGACCTCAAAATATCTACTCTGCAGCATCGTATTACCCACATACTTTTAGGTATCAAGAGAAATCACCCCAAATATGAAAGCCTAGGGTCCTCTGAACAGTTTGATGCCCGATATGTATAGGTGTACCCAAGCACGTGGCATATAGGGGCCCTAAAATGAAGACCCCTCCTTGTATGTTCTGTCATTTCAGGTACTGCAAAATCAACACATTTACATCGTTTTGGGGGGGGCAAAGGTAGAAAAAAGTAAGTTCACCCCAGAAAACCATATATTTTCGGAAAGTACACATGCCCACGAATCTAAATTGGGTATGCATGTCTTTCTACTACAAAGTACCAAGCCGCAAACCATTCCTAAATTTGGTGATTTTGGGGACATTTCCAAAAATGACTTCAAAATTTCGACCCTGCAGCATCGTATTACCCACATACTTTTAGGTATCAAGACAAATCACCCCAAATATGAAAGCCTGGGGTCCTCTGAACAGTTTGATGCCCAATATGTATAGGTGTACCCAAGCACGTGGCGTATAGGGGCCGCAAAACGAAGACCCCCATATGGTCTGTCATTTCAGGTACTGCAAAATCAACACATTTACATTGTTTTGAGGGGGGCAAATGTAGAAAAAAGTAAGTTCACCCCAGAAAACCATATATTTTTGGAAAGTACACATTCCCACGAATTCAAATTGGGTATGCATGTCTTTCTACGCCAAAGTACCAAGCCGCAAATCATTCCTAAATTTGGTGATTTAGGTGACATTTCCAAAAATCACCTCAAAATATCTACCCTGAAGCATCGTATTACCCACATACTTTTAGGTATCAAGAGAAATCACCCCAAATATGAAAGCCTAGGGTGCTCTGAACAGTTTGATGCCCGATATGTATAGGTGTACCCAAGCACGTGGCATACAGGGGCCCCAAAAGGAAGACCCCCATATAGTTGTCATTTCAGGTACTGCAAAATCAACACATTTACATCGTTTTGGGGGGGGCAAAAGTAGAAAACAGTAAGTTCACCCCAGAAAACCATATATTTTCGGAAAGTACACATTCCAACTAATCCAAATTGGGTATGCATGTCTTTCTACGCCAAAGTACCAAGCCGCAAATCATTCCTAAATTTGGTGATTTAGGTGACATTTCCAAAAATCACCTCAAAATATCTACCCTGCAGCATCGTATTACCCACATACTTTTAGGTATCAAGACAAATCACCCCAAATATGAAAGCCTAGGGTCCTCTGAACAGTTTGATGCCCGATATGTATAGGTGTACCCATGCACGTGGCATACAGGGGCCCCAAAAGGAAGACCCCCATATAGTCTGTCATTTCAGATACTGCAAAATCAACACATTTACATAGTTTTGGGGGGGCAAAAGTAGAAAACAGTAAGTTCACCCCAGAAAACCATATATTTTCGGAAAGTACACATTCCAACGAATCCAAATTGGGTATGCATGTCTTTCTACGCCAAAGTACCAAGCCACAAATCATTCCTAAATTTGGTGATTTAGGTGACATTTCCAAAAATCACCTCAAAATATCTACCCTGCAGCATCGTATTACCCACATACTTTTAGGTATCAAGACAAATCACCCCAAATATGAAAGCCTAGGGTCCTCTGAACAGTTTGATGCCCAATATGTATAGATGTACCCAAGCACGTGGCATATAGGGGCCCCAAAAGGAAGACCCCCATATGGTCTGTCATTTCAGGTACTGCAAAATCAACACATTTACATCGTTTTGGGGGGGGCAAAAGTAGAAAACAGTAAGTTCACCCCAGAAAACCATATATTTTCGGAAAGTACACATTCCAACGAATCCAAATTGGGTATGCATGTCTTTCTACGCCAAAGTACCAAGCCACAAATCATTCCTAAATTTGGTGATTTAGGTGACATTTCCAAAAATCACCTCAAAATATCTACCCTGCAGCATCGTATTACCCACATACTTTTAGGTATCAAGACAAATCACCCCAAATATGAAAGCCTAGGGTCCTCTGAACAGTTTGATGCCCAATATGTATAGATGTACCCAAGCACGTGGCATATAGGGGCCCCAAAAGGAAGACCCCCATATGGTCTGTCATTTCAGGTACTGCAAAATCAACACATATACATAGTTTTGGGGGGAGCAAAGGTAAAAAAAAGTGCATTCACCCCAGAAAACCATATATTTTCGGAAAGTACACATTCCCACGAATCCAAATTGGGTATGCATGTCCTTGTACTCCAAAGTACCAAGCCGCAAGCCTTTCCTAAATTTGGCGATAAAAGCAACAGTTTTTACATTTTTGAAAATTGCCTAAAAATATTGCAATTGGCCGCATTTATCTCACCCAATTTCTTACATACAATTCTAAAACACCATAAATACTGATGCCAAGGGTCAATTGAACCGTTTGATGCCCAATATGCATTGATATACCAAGGCAGCTGGCATGTGCGGACCCAAAATGAAAATAGTGCATATGATTTTTCTCCGCTGCCGATTCGCCTTCTGTGAACTTAGACCCTTGACTTCATATTATATGCCTCAAGACCCTCCTAACAGCAAAGACCCCCCCAAAACCATATATTTTTGGAAAGTACACATTCTGACGAATCCAAAAAAGATAAAGACGTCTTTCTACACCAAACTGCAAAGCTTTTCTAAACGCAGAGGTTTTTACATTTCTGAAAATCGCCTAAAATTGTTGCAGTTTGCCGCATTTATCACACACAATGTTTTACGTATAAAGAAAAATCACCCTAAATATGGACGTCAGAGGTCTACTAAATAGTTTGATGCCCAATATGCATAGATTTACCAAAGTATGTGGCGTGTACGGACCCCAAATGAAAAACATGCCTATGAATTTTCACGCTAGCCAACTAAGCTGCAGAAAAGAGAGCCCCAACTGTGCGTTATGTGCCATAAGACCCCAAAACTGTAAAAAGACCCCCAGAAACCCATATATTTTTGGAAAGCATATATTCTGGCGAATCAAACTAAGTAAAATAAATCTTTCTATACCAAAGCACCAAACAGCAAAACTATACTAAAGATACATAAGGAACAATAATGCATGGATAAAATTGCAATAAAACCACAAAAATAGCGTAAATCAATGAAATAACAAAATAATTGATCCGGCAGCGTAATTAGTGGCCGAAATCGATTATCCAATAGTCACGCTGTCAAAATAACATGCTTTTAGGCAAAACAAACAGTACAATGAATAAGTAAAAAAAAAAAAAAAACCCCTGTTTGTGAGTTTTTGTGTATACATATTTGTGCACTAATAAAAGTTGTCTGAGTGTGCAAATACATGTAATTAAGTGCAAATAAGTGTACAAAATCGACTAAGTGTGCTAAAATAAAAAAATAAAAAATAAAAAAATACAAATTTTTACTAAAATGTTCATGTAAGTGTATAAATGTACTGTAGGTATGTGTAAGTGCAGGTAAGTGTGTAAAAAAAAGTGCACTTACCGTTTTTGTAGCAGGAGGATCGCTGGAACCGAAGGACGACTCCTGGCAGCGTGTCTGCAGAGTTACTGCGCAGCAGGAAGTGACTGGGCGCGTGGTGCGACGAGGAGGAGGTAAGCCAGCAGCAGCAGCGCTTACATTGCGCTTCTGCTACTTTGAAGTCGGATCTGCGACAATCGCGTCGCAGATCCGACTTGACAGCCCCCCAGCCACGTTGCCCAGGGGGCTGTCTACCCTCCTGACTCTCTGCAGAGGCGGCAAAAGCCGCCGATGCAGAGAGAAGGGCTCAGCTGCAAAAGAACGTACGAGGTACGTTCTTGGCAGCCTGAGCCCTGAACCGCCAGCACGTACGCCGTACGTGCTTGGCGGTTAAAGGGTTAATTTTATCTTTTGTATTATTCATTGTATGTATTTCCCAATCTAATGTAAACTAAAATTAAATTTACAGATCTAAGAATGAAACCTCACGAAAAATTTCAAAAATTGCAAGAAGACTATCGTAAAGGTACATATTTTTGAATTTTATGCTAATCCACCTATATGAACCTAGCTTTATATATATACATATAGTCAACTACGAGATTCCTCTGCACTCAACCCATTATCAATATATTTAAGAGAGACATTTTGTGCTACTGCTACTGAAAAATGCCTTCCCCTTTAAACAACACAGGGATTGTTTGTCCATATATTGCAATATATTTAAGCTGGCCAACTACGTCACAGTCACCCCATATCTGGCCAGTCATACGCTTAATTTTCATCTGATTCATTAAGAATTCAATTGCTTATACATTTTACAAAGGGACTAAGTTTTACCTGCAACTTACTAGCTGCTTTCAAAGTAAAACTCCCAAACTTGTCTGCCCTTTTATTAGACACCAGTGGGATCACCTGACTATAGCTGGGAAGGGTGGGAGCTACAACATGGAGCTGGTCACTGCTCCTGTATAACTATAACAAACAAGGGAAAGTTGTGCTCACCACTATTTTTTAAAATAGGTTCTAGTATAAGAACCGAAACGTCGGATAGAATAAACCTGATTTAATCAGCAACATTACCTTTTTCATTTTTTGTTTTCTCTGAGAGTGCCGTCACCTGTATGTATATAGAATTGGTCCTGATAGTGTACTGGCACCCAGGCTTCTACACTTTAGGGTCGTGTGTTCCACTCGCTGTGTGTGTGTATGTGTGTGTGTATGTATATATATATACATTCCTGACGACGGTTCTGAGAGAACCGAAACGCGTTGATGTGGGGTAGTTTGTAACACTCCAATAAAAGATATTCCTTTATTATCACAACCGTGAGTGCTCCGAATTGCAACTATTTGTTTCCCCTTGAGGAGCACCCGGGATTCGATTTACTGAGGGTGAGTGCCGGTGAAGCATCAGTCTATATATATATATATATATATATATATATATATAAGCTTCTAAAATGCCAATTTCGAAGTTTAATTCTATACCATTTAAAAAAAAAAAAAAAAGTCTGAGGCATTAAAATTGTACTTAAGATTAATCTAGATGTTGAATTATGTATTAAATAATGTTGTTACTGCTTCTGTAATATTTATAACATCACTATACTCTAAGCTACTAATAATGCATACATACAAATTAAGTAACCTACTATGGTACAAGTAATAATCTTACATAAAAATTAGATTTTCTTTAAAGGCGTGGTTCACCTGTAATCACATTTTTATTGTGTTATAGAATGGCCAATTCTAATCAACTTTTCAACTGGTCTTTATTAAAAAAATGTTATATATATTTTTTTGTATTTCTCTACTGACTCTTTCCAGCTTTCAAATCCGGGTCACTGATACCATCTAAAAAACTGTTTTTTATAAGTCTTATAAGTCTAGAAATATTTTCTTATAACTTTCTTTTACTCCTCTTTCTTTTCAGGCCTCTTCTATTCATATTCTAGTCTCTTAATCAAATCAATGCATGGTTTGGACCCTAGCAACCAGATGGCTTAAACTATAAACCTGAAAGTTACTCGATAAAAAGCTAAATAACTCTACAACAATATTAAAAAAAATAACCAATTGCAAATTTTCATAATATCACTCTGTACATTGTACTACAATTTAATTTAAAGGTGAACTACAGTATTTGAGTGTATTTGACAACTTGGCAGTTGAAATCATTAAAAACATTTTTTTCAATCCATAGGTCTTATAGATCAAAAGTCTTATTCTGAACAAACCAGTATACTCTTCAGTCAGCCAAATCCATTAATTGACCATCGAGCCAGAGGTGATATACTGTTATGTATTTAATTTTTTATTTCTGGTGTGTTAAGTTCTGTAGTTAGATCCAAAGAATAATCCAGCATCGCTTGAATTGTTAAATCCATTTTTATTTGTCTAGTGTACTGTATAACACTCTTAAATAAGTCTTTATAACCATCCCTTCAACTAAATAATAATTCAAAGGCAAACTATATCCCAAAAACTAATACTTGAGCAACCAATACTTTATATCATATCAAGTGGCATTTTAAAGAATCTTGCCAAACTGATAGATGAACGATGAAAAAGTTCCCAATGGGGACCGAAACGTCGGGCATAGATGCGATGTAACAATAAAACAACTGAATTTTTTAACAGGGAGTGCTGGTCTGAGAATAATTGATATATATCTACATATATATATATATCTTTATACGTCTCTTGCCTTGAACCGAAATTTTGTGATGGTCTGTGTGCTGCCTCATAGATGACCAAAAAATAATTTAGCTTGAACTGTCAAAGGAAGAAGTGTGGAAGCAAAAGATAAAACTTTCTTCTAATTGGCCCTTTACCTAACCTGTATAGTTTGTGTGCACCATGAAACCTGGGATCCCTGGGTGCGGCCCTTATTTTTTTAAAAAATTTTTAATGTCAGTTATCTATTTATGATTTGCCAACGGCACATACTACTAAAAAAAATATATAATTGTGAAAATGGTTTATCTACATGTAGCAGGGTTTTATATATGAGCTGGTTTATGCAATATATTTTTATAGAGACCTACATTGTTTGTGGCTAAATTTTTCCTTTCAGTGTTTGTTACCCAGTACACTATCTTTTTCATTACATTATTGCATAACCTTAAACATTGCCTGATTGGTTACTTGGTTCCACCATGTTTGAGAGCTGCAGAATTGTTCTTTGGATCCACGCTTTACCCTGTGCAGACGGGATTACATTTTAGCACTCAATGCTTCAAAAAGGGAGATTATATGGAAGTGTAATAACCCCCCCCCCAAAGCAAATTAATATTGTTTCTTGTGCAAGTTTACATTAAAATAAAACTGTATTTAAACATCAACAACCCTTTTAGTTAAATTTGGCATAACCTACCTCCTCTTTAATAGTGTTTCAAAAAGTACTTATTTAAAAGCACATGCAAGGTCAGTTTTAATAGGGATGGTAAAATGTGAAGTATTCTTAGTGTAATACGTATCTAACTTTTGTCCTGGGCTGGTGCTGATGTAAGGAGAGACATGCACCAGTGCTACCATTTAACTGAACTTTCAACTACAGGTATGGTACCCGTTATCCATAAACCTGTAATCCAGAAAGCTCCTTATTGGAATCAAAACCAGCCGATTGGGTTTATTTAATGTTACCTGTTTAATAGACTTAAAGCATAATTCAACCCCCCCATATAATAAAACTCACTGGGGGTCATTTATAAAGACTGGGCAAATTTGCACCTGGGCAGTAACCCATGGCAACCAATCAGATGATTGCTTTCACTGCTCAACCTGCAGCTGGATGAAAAAAGCTAATCACTGATTGGTTGCTAAGGGTTACTGGCCTGGTGCAAAATTGCCCATTCTTTATAAATGAGCCCCACTACCCCCTACTTTACAAGGCTCCACCCACACAGGTAATAATTAATTTCCCCATATCCAGTAATTACCCCTAGTTGCAAAGTAAGTGGCGCTCACGGGTTCACATCTTCACTGCTGCATTCATCTTGTAAAAGTAAGCGGCGCATGCGCAGTTGAAACAATCTTACTGTTCCAAACAACTTTGCATGCGCCGAAACAGAAACAGCCAAATATCTTAAGAAGATAAACCCAGATGAGCCCATATGCTTAGTTATAATCCGATCGTTTTGTAAGGTAGAAGTAAAAAAATTATTCTTCCGCCCCCTCAAGTAAAATACATTGCTACCATTTTTGCACCCCCCATGGCGAAGTATACCTGTTCTATATTGCATTATAAATCCAGGCATCACAATACATCGATGTAATTTTTTATGTATTTGTAGACGCTCCTGATATATTCAGCAAAATGAGGCAAAATGTATACCAACAGATGCCCATAAAAAAAAAAAATGATTCCTCATGCAAGCTCAAGAGAAGCATCCAAAAATCTATTGAAGGTGAGGAAAATACTTTTTCTGTTCAATTTAAAATTTCATTCATATGTATACCTTATCACATACTGCTCTTTTACATAATTGCTGTGTAATGATGGTATGAGTGCTCCCTCAGATCAACTATAGTATCCACTGCTAGGAGCCAGGACACTAGATCAAGAAGCTGACTCCTCCCCTTCCTGCTATAGCCCCTATTGTATTGGAGGATTTCAGTTTTTCTAGTGTCCTCATGGAGACAGGACGTCTTATCACCTGGTCCACAAATGAATTCGATACTGAAAAGATTTTGCGGCAAGACTTCATTCTTGCCAACAGGGGTTGACCTTTAATATTCTCCAGCAGAGAATGTTGTTATTCAAGCTAACCCCTCCGTGTGATTGCTGCACTTAAGCTATTGTCTCTCTAAGAGAGAGTTGAGTAGCCTATATGGTTTTGGTGGCTGATTGAACCAGGCAGAACAGTGCAGGTTTACAGAACTCCCAAACAGTGAGTATCACCCATACCTGGTGTCTACTCAGGGGACATACACCTATAAACCATTCGGCCATTGCCTCCCCTCCCATGTCAAACTCAGCCCTTACTACAGGAACCGCAATACAAATGGCTCCTCAGAACAGGGTTGCCATCCTTGCCTTGCTCAGAGCCTTCATGCGTTCCAGTGTTGAACTCATTCCGTGCTAGGTAAACTTGTGGTTTCTAGCATCAAGTGGCGCACTATCTCTCCTGACTTTGTGTCCGATTTATATAGAGACATTTCTTCTGTTCGGAATGTCAAGAATTTAAATTTCTTTCCTTACATTTCCTTATGTTTCCCAGAAGTGCAGGATACTAATACCCCAGTGGCATCCCAACAGTTCGTCCTCCCCAAGACTAATAATACTTCAATGTGTCAGTCTTCAGCAGAGTTAGCACCCCCAGCGTGGGCACTCCACCTGTCCTCATGCATACCAAAACTAGCGGCATGCCTAGACAAGCTTTTAGACTGGTTGGAACAGACTACCCCTGATTCAAGAACCAGATCTCATAAGACACCACCCCCATATTCTCTCTGCTATTCAAGCTCCAGACAAAGTCTGTTCCCATCTTCCCAGCTCATCCACAACTAGAGAACATGCATGAGGCGTGGGACCATCCTGAAAAAAGATTACACAAATCCTGTATTCCAGTGACTATATCCCTTTCCTCAGGAGAGAAATAAAATGGGCTACCCCTCTTTCAATGTCACGGCTATTCAGAAGCACGTTGCTTCCAGTGCCAGACGCATCATCCTTTAAGGATTGAATGGAAAAAAATGTGACGGTTTACTCCGTTCTACCTTTACAGCAGCAGGAGAAGCTGTAGGCTCCACACTGGCAGCAGCATATGTGAACAGGTCAATCCAGTCATGTTCTAACTCACTGTTAAAGAATATTTCAGTGGGCAAACCTAGACATTAACTTCTTGAGCCTGCATTAATGATCCAGGAGGCTTCAGAATACCTAGTGGAAGCAACCCTAGACACAGTCCAAGTAGTCGCCCGCATGTCTGCGTTTTCGGTAGCCGCACAAAGGTCCCTATGGCTGAAGCTGTGGACAGCAGATCTGTATTCAAAAAATTCACTTACAACCATATATTTTAAGGGAAGACTATTGTTTGGTGTGGCGTGGTGCCAACTTCCTCCAGGAGAAGGGCATTGTTCCCGGGAACACAGTCAAAAATTCATAGGTTTCTATTCAAACCTCTTTATAGTCCCAAAGAAAGACGGATCCTATCATCCGGTCCTTGACCACATATGACTCAATACCTTCATCCGCCCAGCACTCTTCAAGATGGAATCCCTGCGCTTGGTCATTGCAGGAATGAAACAAAAAGAGTTCCTGGCAGCACTAGACATTCGAGACGCAAATCTACATGTTCCATTTTCCTACCCCATCAGTGATTTTTTCACTTGGACTATGGCGGCCAATGCTTCCAATTTACAACCTTTCAGTTTGGCCTAACCTCTGCAGTTAGTGTTTACAAAGGCCAACCTTGGCTGTGGAGCTTTATTCCAGACTCGGACGGCACAGGGACCATGGTTGGAGGCAGAATACCTCCTCCCAATCAATATCCTAGAGCGGAGACCGGTAAAACTAGTCCTATTCCACTGGCTGGTGCAGATGGGCCAGAGGGACATTCAGGTTCAGTCTGACTGACACCACAGTGGCTTATCTCAACAAATCCTTTCCTGGGCAGAGAGGCACAACACCTTGATCTTGGCAAGCTACATACCATGGCTCAAAAACTGGCAGTCTGACTATCTGTTGCCATACCCTAGACCTAGTAGAATGGGTTGCACCACAAATAAGTCTTCCTAGCTGTTAACAAAAGGTTGGCCAATCCAGAGGTAGACTTCATGGCATAATGGGAAAACACAGTTTCCACAGTTAATTGCCTGTTACAAAGACCCTCTTTCCCTAGCGTTCACTACAATACCAGACATTTGTACATTCCTACAGGGAGCCACTTGCATAGAACCTTCATACCATGAACCCCCTCACCCACCATTGAATTTTAATCTGGTCCTAATGGCATTACAGGGACCACCCGTTGAACCACTACCAACTGTTGCTCTGCCAAGCATTACATGGAAAGTGATATTCCTCATTGCCATCACTTCAGCACACAAGAGTATCAGAACTGGGAGCTCTGTCCTGCCAACATCCATTTCTGGTGTTCCACTCTGATAGGGCAGTCCTCCATAGTTACGTCCTTCATATATAAGGTAGTTTCTGCATTCCTCAACAACCAGGATATTACCATCCCATCATTCTGCCCACAACCTTAATCACCTCAAGAGATTACGCTCCATTCCCTTGACCCAGTAAGGGCTATTAAGTTCTCCTTAGATTGCACAAAGGGAATTCAGACTTCATAATCACTTTTTATGCAACATTCCAGGCCGCAAAAGGGATCCCCCTCATCAAAAACCACAATCTCAAAATGTATCAGAGAAGCCATTCTCAGAGCTTTTGTAGCTAAAGACCCGAAGCACACTCTACGAGAGGTATCAGCACTTCATCAGCCTTCAGGAACCAGGCCTCCGCAGAACAAGTCTGCAAAGCAGCCACTTGGGCCTCCATTCATTCTTTCATTTACTAAATGTCTTTGCGTCATCTGAGACGCATTTCGGCAGGAAGATTTTACAAGCTGTGGTTGTTTAACTACAACAACCTTCCTTACTCCCGCCCTAAATCAGGACAGCTTTGGTATGTCCCCAAGGTCCATGTGTTCCACAGAACTCTGCAAGAGAAAATTTAATTTTGTGATACTCGCTGTTAAATCCCTTTCTCTTCGGAAGTCTGTGGGACATAGGATGTAAAGTGGACAGCTTCCAGGGTGGGAAGTCCTATCAACCAGGCTAATTCTGTAACTGTATATAGTTAGTTTTCCTTAGCTGTTCCTTCTTTGTTAATCACAACTGAAATCCTCCAATCCAATAGGGGGTATAGCTGGAATGGGAGAAATCGGCTTCTTGGTTTCCTTTCTCCTAGTGGTGGTTGCTATACCCCAAGCTCCCTGTCTCCCACAGAACTCTGTAGAGAAATGGATTTAATGGTGAGTATCACAAAATCCATTTTTTTTTTTTTTTTGTGGAAGATGTTCATGGTTGTTAGGGTTATTTGGACCCTAGCAACAGAATTGATGACATTGCAAACTGGACAGCTGCTTAATAAAAAGCTATACCTGTATGGGTCTAATCCAGAATGCTTGGGTACTCTTGTTTTTTCCAATATGGCATCTTAAAGTACCATTAACATTCCAAAATTTTTTTATTTTTTATACCTTTGAAAAAAACCACCAAGAAAATTTAAAAGTTAAAACGCAAAGCTTTTATTAATAAATATCTTTGTGAAACTCTGCTTCCGCTCCTCTTCAGAAAAATCAATAGGGCGATTCATTGTGCGGTGCTTTCTTTCTCGTTCTTGTCCTCCTTATTGGAGATATCCAAGAAGGAGAAATCGAGCGCCACACGATGGATCGTCACACTGTCGCTCTTTATGAAGAATAGTACAAGAGTCATTTCGGTGATTTATTTCTTAATAAAGTCTTTGAGATTTTAAAGTTTAATTTGTCTTGATGATTTATTTTTCTCCGTGTACCATCCAAAGGTTACTGCTCCTTTCACGTAATTTTGATCTTCAGACATTAGGTTTATTTAATATATTAATTATTGTTTTATTATACTTAACAGTACCTAATAGTCTGGTTTGGCTTGCAATAAGGATTAATTATAAGGATTAATTATATATTTTATATCAAGTAAAATGTCTTGTTTTAATATAAGATAAAACAAGGCAATCATTAAAAAAAAATTTAATGGTGAACTTTCTGTATAACGGAAAACCCACCAAAAAATGCACACTATATTAAAGTTGAAACCCCTCTTTTCAATAAACAAGCTGTTAATTACAGTACATAGTTACTGTGCTCTGCCCGTTGAGTTGTTGTTATAACATTGCATTCTCCATTGCATCTTTGTTGTGTGTTGTCAAAGTCAACCTTATGACTTGGTTGAAGAACATTAAAGGGGAAGGGTTTGCGCCGACTAGGTTTCCTTCCCCTTTAAATTAAGTTTCAATATTTAAATTTTTCAAATGGTTCAAGTTATTCTAAAATTTAAATTTTTATATAAACAATGTATTGACTTAAATATTTATTTTACATATATTGTGTTATATCCAATATACAGTATTTATTTGTAGTCCTCCAAATATTGAAGTGAATATTTCAAAAAGTGTCCTTTTGTAGTTATTTTGTTACTAAAAGCCTATTTTAAATATAACCTTCAAAAAACAGTTTACTTTAAAGCCTAACTGTTACACGTATATTTGTAAACAAACTATTATTATTATCTAAAGATTATATAATTTTCCAATAATTGTAAATTACTATTTTTATTTTGAATAATTGTAAATTAGTCTTATTTTTTTCCTTTAGATAAAATGATGTCCTATGCAATGGATGGAGAGGACTAAAAGCAGGCCGGGAAGATATATTAAAATCATTCTCGACGAAGAGCCTCCCAGGGTTCTGTTGAAAAAGTCATCAGGTTATGATGACATTATAAAAATCGGTATTGACAACCTCTGGCATGACAAAGAAAAGTATAATGCGTCATACACATTATGCTTGAACGATGGGTGTAGATGGCCCAAAACCGACTTTCTAATGGAACACGAGACTCTTGGCGATGTTCATGATGTATGGAAAAAAACGTTTTATATCGGCAGACGAAATAAAGGTTTGAAAATTAATCTATATGTGTTCATGATAATGCTTTATTTAACTAATGTTAATCTAAATACTTTTTCTATACTATTCCATAGATACAATTCCAGCAACTACCGTTTCGCCACAAAGAACAGGCTCCAAAATATCGCCAATAGTAAAGTGTTCATTGTTAATTTTAAGTCTTATGGTTTTTTTTTTTTCAATTACATTTTTTTTAATATATTTTATTAAATTACTTTAAAGAATACTAAGCTGTACAATATTCTTAATATATAATTTACTGCTTATATATTATGTATTGCTTTTCATTGTGAACACTATAATGTCCTTGTCTACAAAATTACATTTATTTTTAATAATTACAAGTATGGGATATGTGCTCAGGAAACCTGTTCTCAATAAAGCTACGAATTACATAGTTATTTTCTCATAGACTCCGTTATAATCAAATAATGCTTAAATAAATTATCAGAAGATTTCCCTTTTGTGGTTAATAATAAAACTGTAACCAAATATATATATATATATATATATATATATATATATATATATATATATATATATATATATATATATATATTATTGCAAGCAAAACCCACCTATTGGGTTTAATTTATGTTTACATGATTTCATAAGAAACTTAAGGTATCATGCTCAAAATAATGGAAAAGCCAAGTTCCTAAAGTATCCGATAACAGGCCTATACCTGTAATATAATGATTACTATGGCCAGATGTATCAAGGGTTGAATTTAGAATTTATCCTAAAACTGCCTTAAAGGGGACCTGTCACCCAAAAAATGATTCTAAATAATATTGTTTCACATTAGTCAAGCAAAGTGAACTTTAATTACAATATATAAATTATTTGAATCTTGTTTCCTTCAGTCTCGGAACTCATAATTCCAGCAAGCAGGCAGGAGCCATTTTTTGGACACTGTTATTAAAGGGGAAGGAAACCTAGTCGGTGCAAACCCCCACCCCCCCACCTGTTTGTTGCCCACCCTCCCTCCTCACCCCTGGCCTACCCGTCCCGCTGGGCAAATGCTCCTAACTTGTTACTTACCCTTCTGCGCAGGTCCAGTCTAGGGAGTTCACAGGCGACATCTTCTTCCACGCGATCTTCTTCCTGCTTTGAACGGTGCATGCGCAGTAGGATAATTTCGGCGGTACGGATCTACTGCGCATGCGCCAAAAGTCGGCGAAATGATCCTACTGCGCACAATTTACAATATTCCCCAGTCTAATTACACAGAAATAAACTCTGAATTCAAAATTACAATTCTAAACTTGAAGTTGTGAGTTCACAATTCATTTGTTTTAATTAGAAAGTTTTATAATCCCTAAAATGTATTTTAATTATTATTTTCAGAGAATAAAATGATACTGATTGAGTACAAAAACATCTCATTCACTCCTCTCTTTTTAGGCTTCATCCATTGCCTATTAATCCCTCAATTTATATTTGATTGTCCTTTGATGAAGGATTGATTTTTTATATCATATTCAGTTTCCAACCTGCAGTTGATGAAGCTTTTTAATGTGCTCTTCCTAATTCTGTTTATATTCATGTTTACCTGCTCTCTATTTTCAAATTTCTTCATCTCATCATCATTTTGGTTGTTTGGGTTTAATTTAACCTTGCAATAAGGCAAGGATTAAATTTGAGACTGTAAAATAAACTAAGAAATTTTAAGATATGTATAAACAAATTAAAATAACTATAACCTTGAAAAGACACAGAGCTTACATTTTTTTTTATTTAAATGGAGGTCAGTAATCCTCCACCAGAAAGCTAAAAGACTTCCATGTTAGAAGGCAGAGGCAAATTAATAAATAAAATTTTTTTTTAAAATTTATTGCAATGGTAGTCAATTTGTGAAACGTATTATCATTTTACTGATGATGAAAAACATTAATTCCAATACTACATTAAATATTGCTAAATATACAGATAGTTTTAGAATAGGTTGTCTTATTATTATTTTGTTTAATTACACATTCATTTAAAAATATTTTAACCGTTTCTGTATTTTTTTTAATTTCATTACAGTCCACATATACTGGTACAATCCACACATCAATAGGTTATTATATTTATTAATTTTAAAAATATATCAACCACCAACCTTTTAATACATCAATATATTAAATTGATTATATTTTTTTTAGGTCAGTCTCAAGAAAATTTAATCAAGGTATTTGAGTGTAATGTTAATTTTGATAATGATGTGTTCTTCTTAATTAACTTATTATGTGACGGTTCAGTTTTCAGAGCTCTAAGAAGTTTAATTGTACATTTTATTGTCCTCATTTAGTCATTAATACATCTCCTTATAGCATTGAGCAATCCAAATAAGTACACGTTTCATTGTAATTTCTAATTGCTTGAGTTCAGTGTATAGTTTATGCTCAATAACGTATTAATTATAAATATATTAGTATAAAGTTATACTTTAGGTACCGGTTACTGGTTAACTATATGTAAAATATATATTGTATAAACTACCCCTACTGTAAAATTTGAGATTATAATTCACTGAGCAGTTCCATGACCATAAAAGCACAAGGCCGAAGGTGAGTGCTCTTAAACAGGTCGTGGAAGTCCGCGTTACTTCTAGTAGCCTAATTTTCCAACAAGGGGTGCTTTATTATAACGCACAAGGTTTAGTGAGTCATATGACTAAAATGACATCAGTACTCCATGTTTATAACTCAATACATCACTTTTCACCATTTATAAGTATATAATTTAATAGAAATTCATGGCTTCAGTGTATTACAGGTATGGGATCCGTTGTCCGGAAACCAGTTATCCAGAAAGTTCCGAATTACGGAATGTACGTCTCCCATAGACTCCATTATAATCAAATAATCCCGATTTTTAAAAATCTTTTCCTTTTCTCTGTAATAATAAAACAGTACCTTGTACTTGTTCCAAACTAAGATATAATTTATCCTTATTGGAAGAAAAACTAGCCTATTAGGTTTATTTAATGTTTGCATGATTTTCTAGTAGTCTTAAGGTATGAAGCTCCAAATTACAGAAAGACCCGTTATCGGAAAGCCCCAGGTCCCGAGCATTCTGCATAATAGGTCCCATACCTGTATAATGGTTTTTGTTCATTACGGTGCCATAATACATTATTAGTAATGTTTACTCTGATTTGACTTACACTATTTTTTTTTAACTTCATTTGAACTGAGATTTTGACTTTCATTTAAGGGCAGTAAATCAGTCGCTGAATTTTATGATTTTAATATTGACTGCCAAGAAGAAATGGTACAGCCTGAGGAAAATGTACTAATTCTACTGGAGAACTCTCTCTCTTAAATCCAATACAAAATAGTCAAGATCCAGGTTGGTTATTTCCCAATAATTAATCATTTATATTTTAATTTTTAATATGTTAATTAATTTTATTTAATATTTTTGTATAGCTAATCAACAGAGTTCTCATGTGGTAAGTACAAAATAATCAGTACATGATATACAATATCATTAACTATACTGTTAATTTTAGCCTACTAAACAATATTTACCAATCTTGTCCTTTATAAATGGTTCCTATTAATTTTTCTTTGACAATTCTGTTAAAAAATATTTTTAATGCAAATTTTTAGTAACAGGATATTTAAATCACTTTTACGTTCCATGATCTTTATAAAATCACCCTGCATTCTGCCTCTTCACTTTATATAGTCATCAGTCATGGATCTCCTAGGTTATTGATAATCCTAGGTTATTCATAATCTCTTTAAATTTTACTATTGAAAGTATATCTTTTAAAAAAAAATCCAAGGCTAAAGCAGCTTATTTTTAAGGGAAAGTGAACCCAAAATAATAATTTATTAGATATTATATATTCTGGAGTTGACTTGCCCTTTAATTAGCTCATAGTCGAAATATGTAATTGAATAGTATTATAGATAATAAAGAAAAATGTAAAACAGTTCAGTGTTTTGATAGTTCATATACTATAACAGCTATACGTCTGCATCAAATTTAATTGTATATATTATAATTTTACCATCTATCTTGACATACAAATGGAATTGTTGTTTTATACACAATAGGCTAAGGATAAAAAAAAAATTGTTGTCGATTTATGAACTAAAAAAAAAATTTGCATCATAAATTGCTATTTCTCTTAAATTAAGTCATGTATGTTTTAATTAAAACCTTGTTGAAATGTTTACTTTAAGATCAAGGATACCGTACAAAACAATTCATCAACAGAAGGTAAGTTTGTTTTTGCTTTTTCTTTTTAATATTTTTAATTACGGATAATTTAATTATTGTTTTTATTACAGATTTTAATTTGACAAAATCTTCACCAAAGGTAACTTATTGTACTTTTCTTAATTTTTAACTAGAATCAAATGTAAATTTTATTTGTTTTGTATACAGTTGTTAATCGGTTGTGTACTCTCGTACACTACCTTATCCACTGCCACCCCCAAGGATAAGCGTTTATAAGGTTCTGTTGTACTTTTATGTAAGTATTACCTAGATCAATCTTTGTTTAATGTTAAGGCAGTAACATACATTGTCGGTTCTGTGTTTGTAGTTACTTTTGTTGTATACTGACTATTAAACCTTTCACCAATGTTGTCAGCCATTGCCCAGTGGAATTGGGCTTAAAAATATTCACAAGCATTAGTCTTCTCATTACTTAAGTGCAGGATAGCTTTGTGCCTGTAGGGACACTTTTCGCTTGCTGTCTTTAGTTTAGCATAGCAAATCTGCTGTTCCTCTTGTATGCAACATCTCCAGATTGCACGTGGCTCTTCTCATGTGACCTATTCTCATGTTTTTTGCATACTTCTACAATTCAAATGCTATGTTGCAACACACCTCTGACTTTGGCATTGCAAATGTGTGTTCTTCTCTGTGTGAGGTAGAGTTACATAGTTTGGACTTAATTATGCGCCAGGGACATGACTGACAAGAAGGATAAAATTTATTGTCAAATCTTTAATACATGTTCTACACCATTAAGATTTTTTTTTCAATCATCTGTTATACCTGTGACAATATTAACTTTTATAGTTTTTTTTTCTAGAGAATGAAAGATTATTACTGCAAAAAACCAGACCTGTTCATGTTTGATCAACCAGCTAGTGAGGTATGACTATCTGGCACAGAAAAAAACCATAATGTTAATTTTACATCTTTTAGACAAATGTTATTTTTTTAACACAATTTTATGCATGTTGTACCTTTGCTGTCCCTCGATTTAAAAATCTCTAATTACATTAATTCTCATTTTCACCTCTGCCACTAATTCCCTCTTTTTTCACGTTCTACATCAGCCACACTCCCTAAGTGTGACATCTTTCACGCTTACAGGATTGTTTTTTTTTTTTATTTGAAAAAAAAAAATATATCAACCAATACAGAGTAATAGGGCTTTCATCCCACCCCCCAAAAACTTTGACATTTTATTTGTATGTTTTGTTAAAGGACAAATGAAGTTGTTTGGGTGGTGAAGATATGCCCAACTTATGGTTGGAAAATGTAGGTTTCACAGGTCCTTTAAAAAATTGTTTGTTTGTTGAATATGTAGGGATGTGTAGAATAGCCACCCCTAGTATTATTGTCAGGCAGTCCCTCCATGTTATGGACACCTAATTGGGTCCTAAAATACAGTTGGGAGGGGTACTGTTGACTCTTGTTGTTTCCCACAGTGACCAGCAGATGGCACTGTGCTAGAGTATAAAAGGCTCTGAAGACAGACTTTCAGGGTCCATCTTGTGCTGGCTCTAGCCTGTGCAGGAGGCAGAGCTCGAGTGGAACCTAGACAGGTCAGGTCTAGTAATAATAGGCTACTCACCCTTATAGATCACTATAATAGTTAGTCAGGTTATTTAGCTGAGCAGTCTGAGGCTCCTACGAGGATTGTAGTGGGATTAAGATCCCAGGGTACTAATTGCCCAGAAGTAGGGACTAAGTGTACAGCCCTAGGGTAGATAGATTCCCCTCAGGTTCCACTTAGGGAAAATGGTTGAAAGCTGGGTGTACCTCCTCAAAGCTGCATGTATTGTTCCTATCTCTGAAGAGAATCATACTGACCAAAGGTGTTGTGAGTACTGCCTATTCAATGTATTGTATGAACCTGCAATGTTCTGATCTATGTATACTCCACTGATGATTGTATACTGTTCTCAATAAATCTGCTATAGTTATAAGAACCTCTGGCGCCCAATTCTTTGCACCCTGATTACTGTTACAGTTGCACTACACCCTGCTTCCACCTCGATGCGAAGGCTCACTCCCTAAGATTTAAGGTCTCATCCGGAGCATATGTACTAGGAGTGAAGCCCATAGTAGAGTAAGGTGCACTCAATTTACTATAGCGCTACAAATACATAGGTTGAAGTTACATTAGGATGATCAACAATCCTCATTATTGTTATCTGTAGTTAGGATTGTAATTTTTTTGGGGTGGCAGGAGCACTTTCAAGCCACATCACTGTGTCCCACTAAGTGCTGTATAGTAAATAATTAAACTGTAAAATCATGCACAACGTATTATGATATTCTAAAACTTTATTTCCACTTTTTTTTTAAAAGAGCAATTTCGATATGCAGTCCTGTGGTAAGTAATTCTTTTTTTATTTTAACAAATCTTTTATTGTACAAGCAGTCATCAAAATAACATTGCTTTTACAATTTACATTGCTTCATATCAAACAGGATTGTTACTGTTTATGAAACAAAACATCTAAACAATCAAAATTGGTGTCTTTGTGTTGCAATTCTTTTCTAGAGAGCAGTAACACATTTACCCTCAACATCCAATGCTTATATTTCCACAGTATCTAAACCTACAAAATCCAATACTGCCAAAATGGACCATCTAACTTGCACAGTCTGTTATTATATGAGATGGGGGGGAGAGCCCCAGTCTAATTATTCCTAGTTATTTAAAAATTTAAAAAACGGTGGATCTATGTCCGGGTCATCTGTCCACAGGCCCATAACTTATTACATTTCTTTGGGCAACCCCTTCTCGTGTTTGTACAGTGGGATATATTTTTCTATTAACTGTTCCCACTTCTGCACTGTGGGCCCCTGACTTGAGTTCCAGTTCATAGCAATCAGTTTCTTGGCATACATAGTAAAGACAACCGTATACGATGTGCCCTCCTTGGGGCAACTTCCTCTACCTGGTTCAGTAACAATACATTTGGTTCCATTGGAAGAAAGAGGTCTGTTTTAGGAGGTCTGGACATATACAAACCATGTGGAAAAACCCAGCCGGGGAGTGTGACACCTAGGGCACTCGGGGCTGATTGTAGAGTGTATGCTATGTAGCTGCTGTGGAGTGAGATATACTCTATGCAGATAATTTATTTGCATCATCCTATTGTTGCTACTAATTATACCATCAAAAGTGGAGTCAAGAATATCAACACAGATTTCCGCTGTGATGACAGGAATGTCCTGTTGCCACTTATCTTATAATCAAAGCACTGCGTATCTTGACAGCTCTATATAAATAAATGATGATGATAATTTGTTCAATGAAGTGCTACAGGCTTGCAACACCAATGCATAGAAATGTGACAACGATTGACGTAGTATTAGTCTATGTACCCCCTCTGTCTAGTGATTCACATCTAAATTGAGTCTCTAAGGCATGTCTAAGTTGTAGGAACCTGAATAGCATTACATTCGTAAGTGAACAAACTTTGTTTCAATCCTTGGAAACCTAATAGTTTGCCGTCTGCAAAGACATAAGCTATATATTTTATATTGTACCTTGCCCAAATTTGTGGGTCTGGGATTCCCTCTATGTGTTTCAGGTGGGGGTTACACCACAGTAGGGTAAAGCCAGAGTAATGATTTTGTAATTGTTACTGTGGCTTTCATCAGTGGGGACAGTTTGGTCACATAGTTACACCCTCTATAAGGAAGGTTCCTCAGACCTTCAAAGGATCCCACCAACTTTGCCTCTAAGATTGTTGCTGCATTAGTATTATCTGAGGGAGCCCAGTTTCTCACTGTCACTAGTTGTGAAGCCAAATAGTATAAGAAAAGATTGGGGGCTGCCAGACCACCTTTATGAACAGGTAACTGCAAAGTTCCAAGGGCGAGCCTTGGATTAGCCCCATTCCAGTACAGTGTAAGGGTTTTAAATTTGGAGAACATCTGATTCCAGATTAGTAACGGGGACTGACTACATACGTAATTTAGTTTTGGTAATACCATCCTCTCCACTAAATTTATGCTCCCTATCAAAGAGCATGGTAAACTGGCCCACGCTTCCTTCTTGGCTTCAAGATATTTTAGCTGGTGGAGAATATTTAGCTCAGTATATTTGGAAAGGTCCGCATGTATCCATATCCCAAAGTATTTGAAGGTGTCTACCCATTTTGGGCCTAAAGTTTGATGGGGGGGTGTTGGGTGGGAGTGGGTCTATGGGGAAAATGTACTGACTTGGACCAGTTTATTTTAAGGAGTACTTTGTGTGGTTGTGGTAAGTAATTCTAATAGTAAAAATTTCTTTTTGTATGTAAAAACATTTCTTATAAATGTTAATTGATTCTTAATAAATTTATATTTCTTACCCACAGGCGTTCTTAGCAAGGTAATTATTACAAAAGTTAACTTATTACATTTCTTAATTCCTACTGTACATTATTGTATTTTAGTAGCCAAAGATGTGTAGGGTAAAACCGAGCTTTATTAGCAGGTTCATGCAGCCATTACTAGCAATTTTAGAAGCCTAGAAAGTACTATGCAGGTACAGTATTAGTATGCACAGTGAGACCTACTGTCCATTTGCATAAACACAACAATTATTAATTTGATATGCTCTCAAATATATTCAGTGATGATATTTGAAAACTTTACATAAGTGTTGTATAATATATAATATTTCACCTATACAAGATACAAAGTTTTTCTTCATAACAATAATATAACATACATATATTTTTTCAAAAGTATGTATGTTACACTGCTTTCTGGGGCAGATTTGTCAAAGGTCAAATTTATAATTCATTTGAAATTCAAAAATGTTTATTATATTTTTGATTTGAATCACAATTTATTTGGTCTGAGCAGATTTGTCAAAGGTCAAATTTATAATTCATTTGAAATTCAAAAATGTTTATTATATTTTTGATTTGAATCACAATTTATTTGGTCTGATATTTTGTCTACTTTAATGTCAGCAGTAAACTTGATGATAAACTGACAGTCTATATTTTTGTAAAATGTATATTTTACAATATGTTAGTTAGAATTAAGTTTACCATTTTGATAACATTTTTCTACAGCGTCTGCTTGGGGACACAGGAAATGCTGGGGTATAGCTGGTGCAAATAGGAGGAGGACACAACAATAAAAATACTAGCTCCTCCCTCGCCGGCTATACCCTCCAGGAGGCAGAGCCTAAACCAATTGTTGTGTCCTCAGGAGAAGGACGTGATTTTCTACTGGTGTGTTTAGTCAGTTTATTCTGGCATTTGGCGGTGCAACAACCTATATACTGAGTATGAGGTTATTGTTTGGCACCCTCCATCGTTCGATTGTCGCCGGGGTCTGCTGGGCAATGTGCCTATGACCAACCAGCCTTCATTTTTCGATTCTCCCCTGGAGAAGAGCTAGCTGGCCAGACAACAGAGAGAGAGGGGGGGCACGCTGCTGTGGTGAGTACACCTAGCCTTTTAAGTTTCCTAGGCTGCCTACCAGTGTCTCAGTTCAGCGGAGCGCTCATTGCACAGGGGGAACAGTGTTCTTAACATTGTGGGTCATTGTTATAGCAACCCATGCTAGAGTCGCGAGGGGCAGTTTTTAGCAGAGTCGGAGCATACAACTCCTCCTCTGCTGACACCGGAATTGCTTTTTCTGAAGGGCGCGTACATTTTCAAATTATAAACGCCATTGTTTTTTGCGCTAATTACATGGAAGACGGAAGCGCGTCACAAGCATTGGCGGGAGTTCTAGTTGCTCATAGTCGCACAGCGCCATTTTAAGTTAACGCTGCGCAGGTTTTTTTCTGACGACTCAAACGTTAGAGTGACATAAAATAGTTTCACTGCACATACTACCTTTATTCATACCTGCATCTGCTGCTGTATCTCTCTAGGGAACGGATTCATAGCAGTTTGTTTCCCTGCATTCACTGTTTTCTGTGTTCTGTCACAGAAACTCTATTATTTGCCTGGCATTTTACTGAACCATGTCTAAGGCGGCCAGTGATGCCCTTTTTTCCAAGGGGACGTGGGTTCGATACTTGGCATGTGTCAAATGCCACAAACGTATACCCTCTGGGTACAAGGAACCACTATGTACTGGTTGCAAACCTACGGCTGTGGTTCTGGAAACTCCAGGAATGGCTCCTTCTCAAGTGTAGCAAATTGCTCAAGGGGCTTCAGGGGACACGTCCACTGACAAAACTCCATCCGGGGAACAGGTCATTCCTGAATGAGCATTCCAGTTTGCAACGGAAATTCATAAACTGGCACAGTCTCTTGATGAGCTTCTATCCATGCTTGACAACCCTAAGAACAAAGCCCATAAAAGAAGGGCCCCATCGCCCTCGGATGAGGAAAGCTATGATGATGGAGACAAAATTCATTCCCCTCTTCCCCAGATGCCAATCTCTCTGAAGGAGAATTGTCAGTCTGTGACGATGATGATGGGGAATCCATACCGCACTCTTCTGAGGCGGTAGATTCTCTTATTCTGTCAGTATTGGATACTCTTCATCTTCAGGAACCAGAGTTTTCCACCTACTTCAGGTTCCTTATTTAAGAGACACAGCAAGGTCTCACCGGTTTTTCACTCTCACTCACAGCTTGACAACATTATTCAGCAGGAGTGGGATAAACCCGAGAGTTTTTTTCAAGCAAACAGGAGGTTTTTAAAACTCTACCCCTTCACAAATGACATCACAGAAAGGTGGTCCACTTCTCCATCAGTAAAAAAAAACTGCTCTTCCTGTTCCAGATGCTTCCTCATGTAAGGATCGCATAGACAAGAAGCTAGAAGGTTTACTACGCTCTATTTTTTCATCCTCAGGCACCTCTCTTCGACCCGCCTTGGCCTCAGCGTTAGCAGAGAAAGTTAGTTTTGGTCAGAAACATTAATAGATGCAATTTAGTCGGTAGCACCCCGTCATGAACTTTCACAGTTGGCAACACAGATCAAAGAGGCTGACGATTATATTTGCGAAGCATCTCTAGATACTGCACAAGTCATAAGTCGAACATCAGCTTTAGCGGTAGCTGCAAGAAGGTTTCTGTTGCTCAAACTTTGGTCTGCGGACTTCTCGTCCGAGAAATCACTAACATCCATACCGTGCCAAGGAAAACTGCTTTTTGGCCCTGATCTTGACAAGCTAATTAGCCAAGCCACAGGGGGAGAGAGTACCTTACATCCACAACCATAGGCAAGTACTTCCTTTCATGGAGGAAAGTTTTTTCTGGGCTCACAAAACAAGGGATCCAGAGCCTCGCCCCCAAGACAATCATCCTCAGGTCAAGGCAGATGGGGAGGTAAAGCCAGATCCTCCTGGCAAAGCTGCAAACCGCTCACTAACACTACAGACAAGCCCACGTCAGCAGGATCCCAGCGATCCGTCTCGGTCTAAAGCATTGGCAACGGGAACTGTCAGGTAAACCAGTAAAGGTGCAGTCAGACAATTCCCCAGCCATAGCTTACATAAACCATCAAGGTGGAACGAGGACCAGAGCTAATTGTAACGAAGTGAAGCTAATCTTATAGTGGGCAGAAGCCAAACGTTGTCAGCCGTTTACATACCAGGGCTACTAAATTGGGAAGCAGACTTTCTGAGCAGACAGTCATTAGACCCAAGGGAATGGTCACTCAAAGAGGAAGTCTTCAGTGAGATAACTCAGAGATAACTCATAACCCGTTAGCGTTAGGCGCAGACGATCTCACAGCCGATTTGATTCCAAGAACGATCAAGAAACTCCAGGGAGAGAGGACAACACTCATCCTCATAGCTCTCAGATGGCCTTGATAAACCTGGTTTTCGGATCTTATCAAGCTATCCATAGAGGATCCCTGGACGTTACCTCCACTGCTGGACCTTTTCACTCAAGGTCCCATTCATCATCTCAACCCTCAAATTGGCGGTGTGGCTCTTGAGACCCAGATTTTGAAACGTAAGTATGCTGTCATAAAAGTAATGCGGGCAGCTCGCCAACCTGTATCTGCAAAGACCTATCATAGGGTATGGAATACATATCAGCAGTGTAGTCAACAGAAAAATTTGAGCTTTGAAAAGCTGTCCATTCCCAACTTACTGGATTTTCTCCAAGAGGGCCTGTCCAAGGGTCTTTCGTTGGGATCACTAAAATCTCAACTGTCTGCTTTGTCTATACTGTTCCAAAAAAGCTTGGCACTTCTTCCAGATGTAAAGCAGTTTTTACAAGGAGTGGCAAATTTAGCACCACCTATTCGGGCACCGACTCCCACACGGGACCTCACCCTAGTTCTATGGGCTTAACAAGAAACACCTTTTGAACTCATGGCTTCCATATCTCTACAGCTTCTCACATTTGAAGACAATCTTCTTAATAGCCATAGCTTCAGCAAGAAGGATATCCAAGCTTATTGCTTTATTGTGCAAAGGCCAATTCCTTGTTTTTGGTTCGGACAGAGCAGTGCTACGTATTGTCCTGTCCTTTCTACCCAAGGTAGTTACAGCATTCCAAATAAACCAAGAAATCATAATTCCAGCCTTTTTGTGATTAGCCTTCTAATGCGAAAGAAGTGGCGCTACATTCACTTGATCCAGCCAGGACTCTCAAGTTTTAACCTTCACAGGACTCCTGATGTACGCAAATCCAATGCTCTGTTTGTTTTACCGGTGGGGCCTCAACAGGGTTCACCAGCTTCTAAGTCTACCATATCACGCTGGATAAAACAAACTATTCAACGGGCCTATGTTGCCAGGGGTAAAAAAAACACCACTCAAGATCACGGCACATTCTGCCAGGGAGATGGGCACCTCCTGGTCTTTCCGGGAACCAAGCCTGGCCAGAACAGCTGTGTAAAGCAGCAACGTGGTCTTCTATCCACTCATTCACAAAATTTTACAATTTTGACACTTTTGCTGCTTCTGATACACGCTTCAGTAGGAAGGTACTTCAAGGCGTGGTGGTTTCATCCATGTAGGTCTATCCTTCCCATCCAGAATTTAGGGGACAGCTTTGGAAAGTCCACAGAGTTTCATGTGTCATCAAGCAGACACTGGAGAAAAGGAGATTTAGTGTACTCACAATTAAATCGTTCACTTCAGTCACTTGGGGACACAGGACTTCCCTCCCTGGATAGGGGATCTCATGATCAGATATGGTTAGTAGTTAGTTACTGTTATTGTGAAGCATTATTACCTGAATTCGTTGGTACAAACTGGTTTAGGCTCCGCCTCCTGGGGGGTATATCCAGTGAGGGACGACCTAGTAGTATTTTTATTGTTGTGTCCTCCTCCTATTTGCAGCAGCTATACCCAAGCGTTTCCTGTGTCCCCAAGCATCTGAACGGTGAGTCTACTAAATCTCCTTTTGGTTTTGTTTTAAAATTAATGTATCTTATCCTCCGTTATCATACTCTTTCTCATCATTCCACTCCACCTATTCCAACAAAATCATTAGGTAATGTAGCTTTAAATTAGTATTGGTACTATAATTTAAAAAAAAAAAAACATTGAAAGTTTAAAATGTTCTATTTTAACTGCACTGTCATTTTAATGCAGATCAAATGCAGTAGGGATTTACATTTATTGTTGGTGTTCTCTAATACCAAGTAATTTTGATGAGCAAATTTGACCAATTTCGCCTTGTCGAAAATAGGTGAAAAAATTGCCAAAGGTGAATTCTATGGGTGACAGAGCATGCTGATATAAAGTGTATGGGTTTCTTTTACGCAGTGAAAGCTGGCAAATATTTTTGTTCATTAATACAAAACTGTAGACAAAGTAAACTTTATTGTCATCTCACAGTATACGAATACACCGTGAGACGAGGCGACGTGGCTCCAGCTAGTACAGATCAGAAAAAGGCACTTCAAATACACAATAAATATGTAAACATGTGAAATGTGCAATATATTGGCAGAAATTGAATATATATACATTTGTAAACCTTTAGAATTGTGCAAATACATTAAAGGGAAACTTTCATTGGAAAAACATTTTTTTTCAAAATTAATCATTTAATAGTGCTGCTCCAGCAGAATTCTGCACTGAATCCATTTCTCAAAAGAGCAAACAGATTTTTTTTATATTCGATTTTGAAATCTGACATAGGGCTAGACATATTGTCAATTTCCCAGCTGCCCCAAGTCATGTGACTGAGTGATATCACCCCTCCCCCCAGCAGCCAAACAAAAGAACAATGGGAAGGTAACCAGATAACAGCTCCGTACCACAAGATAACAGCTGCCTGGTAGATCTAAGAACAACACTCAATAGTAAAAACCCATGTCCCACTGAGACACATTCAGTTACATTGAGAAGGAAAAACAGCAGCCTTGCAGAAAGCATTTCTCTCCTAAAGTGCAGGCACAATTCACATGACCAGGGGCAGCTGGTAAATCGACAAAATGTCTAGCCATATGTCAGATTTCAAAATTGAATATAAAAATATCTATTTGCTCTTCTGAGAAATGGATTTCAGTGCAGAATTCTGCCGGAGTAGCACTATTAACTGATGCGTTTTGAAAAAAACATGTTTTCCGATGACAGGATCCCTTTAACAGTTCACAAAGTTAAGTGTGTCTGGAATGTAGTGGGAGGGCAGGCAGTGAGTTGAAGAGTCTGATAGCTTGTTGAAAAAAGCTTTTGCGCAGCCTGGTTGTTCGGGCTTTAATGCTGCAGAAGCTCATGCCGTATGGGAACAGTGTATGTGCATTTAAATAAATAACTTTAATCTAAAATGTTGTAAACATTTATACATGTACTATAGAAGGCCTGGTCTAACTAGTGGAAAAGTTAACTAAGCGCGATAATAAATTGATACTTTACTGATGATACTGTTTCATTTTTTTAATAATAATTTTATATTTTGATGAATAATCATAATACTATTTTTTTCTTTTCTGTGTGTATTATTATGCAGCATTCAATCACCGGCTGCCATTTGTAGCAGTTGAAAAAATAAAATATTCTGAAAACACAATCCTTGGGAGAGGAAATTATGGTACCGTTTACAAGGGTTACTTTCTGGATACTCCAGCGGCTGTAAAAATTATTCAGAGTGTTCAAAGTATTGATCATATTCAAGAGATTAAAGTATGTCTGTAAGTATAACTGACTGAGAAAAAACAGAAGTTGGAATATCGGCACTCATGAAAGTCTCGTAATACAGATGCCTTGAAAGGTGGCTCCCCACCCGGTAAGACTGGGATCTGTTGTCACCATATGACCCTGACCTAGGCAGCCTGGGGTCAACCAACATAGCAGTGATTTTTGCAGCATCTGGAATGGTTAGTCTCTGATGTCCTGTTCAACCTCCTTACGTCTGTGTTGTTAGACTCACAATGCTTTCGGCTACATTTCTGGACTGTGCCTTGATGAGAAGGTCGTCCAAAGTGAGGCATGATGAATACTCCCTGCACTCAAAGGAAGGCAGCCATGGATGCCATGATCTTTGTGAAAACTCAGGGTGCCAAAGACAGAGCGTAGGGCAAGGTCACAAACTGAAAATGCTGATTTTGAAAAGCAAATTTCAGGAACTGTTCATGGGGTGGGTAAATGGGTACATGCAGATATGCGTTCTGGATGTCTAGGGACACTAGGAAGTCTCCTAGTTCCAGTGCCCTGTTGATGGTACGAACGGACTCCATCTGGAACCTGTGGTATACCACCCATTTGTACAGGCTTTGAGATCTAGGATGGGCCTAAAGGAACCGCCCTTTTTAGGCACGAAGGGCGGTTCCTTTGTCTCCTGTCTTGAGAAGCAAGTCTATTATGGAGAAAAAGGCCCGCTGTTTGGTTTCCTGTGAAGGAACCCTGGACATAAGAAATTGATTTGTTGGCACACTGTGGAACTCTAAACGGTAGCCAGTTTGTTTGGACTACCCAAGGATCGTCTAAGTCCGGTCCAGGTGTGCGAAAAAACCTTAAAGGAACAGTAACATCAAAAAATACGTGTTTTAAAGTAATGGAAATATAATGCAGTGTTGCCCTGCACTGGTAAAACTTCTGTGTTTGCTTAAGAAACAATACTATTGTTTATATAAATAAGCTGCTGTGTAGCCATGGGGGCAGCCATTCAAAGGAGAAAAGGCTCAGGTTACACAGCAGATAGCAGATAAGCTCTGTCTGTCTAATGGTGTTATCTGTTATCCATTAGTTAACCTGTGCCTTATAGCCATTTTTCAAATTCCACCATTGCTCCACAGCAGCTTGTATATTAACTATAGTATTGTTTCTGAAGCAAACACGTCAGTTTTACCAGTGCAGGGCAACAGTACATGATAGTTTCATTACTTTAAAACACTTACATTTTTTTATGTTACTGTTCCTTTAAAGCGACCCCCTATGCATCAGAGGAGAAAGAGGAGGGTTTCTTGTATCCTGATGACTTGGGCTGTGGCTTGCGGTGCTGCCACAATGATCTTGCCTTATTGGAGAAACGTCCTTAGAAGGAAGAATGCATGTTTGACGTGGTGCTGGTTGTATCGTAAAAGCAGTCCTTGCGAAATCCCTGATTCCGAAAGGAATGTCCCCTTCTGGAGGAGAATAACGTATTTTGGTTTCTGCTGAGGTAAAATAGTGCTCTTGCCTCCTGTTGCCTGTGAAATGATTTTATCTAACTTGTCTCCAAAGAACTCCACACCTTGGAAAGGGATAGATATGTGACTTCTTGGAGCTGAGATCGGCAGACCACAGCTTCAGCCACATGGCTCTATGCGCTGCCACATAGAGTGCGATATCTAAAGAGGCATCTGCTAGAAAATGGTTGGCCTCCTGGATGTAAGAGGCATGCTGTACTACTAGCTCCATGTTCTCTTCCTGTGTAGCCTGTATTAGAGAGCTAGACTAGCTTTCAACTGCTTGTCTCACCTAGGCAGAGAAAGAGCTGATCCAATGGAAATAGTTAGCTTTGAGGAGACCTTCCTTCTTATTATAAGTGTGGTCCTTAAAGGCCGAAGCGTCTGGGACTGGTAGTGCAGTTGACCTGTAAAGACTTGAAACTGGAGCATCGACCATAGTTGGTGTGCTCCACTTGTCGATGAATTCCTTTGGAAAAGGGTATTGTCTTGAAAATTGTGACATGGAATTTTTTGTCCGGAGTTTTCCGTTCTTCCTGCACAAGGGTCTGCAGTTGTTCATGAGCTGAAATAACAGCTGAGGTCTGGCGTTGTCTCTTAAAAAAATGATCCTACTGCGCATGCGCCGTTCAAAGCAGGAAGAAGATCGCGTGGAAGAAGATGGCGTCTGTGAACTCCCTGGACTGGACCTGCGCAGAAGGGTAAGTAACAAGTTAGGGGCATAAGCCCAGCGGGACGGGTAGGCCAGGGGGGAGGAGGGAGGGTGGGCAACACACGGGAGGGGGGGTGGAGGGTTTGCGCCGACTAGGTTTCCTTCCCCTTTAAACAGTGAGGAAGTCATCTTCCTGAATGTGTAAGGTCTGTAGTACCATCTTAATAAGGCTTTCGACCCCAGAACCTGTGTCAACTGAGGCCTCCTCTACGGAATCAGAGTATGCCGAGGAGGAAACAATTTCCCCTTCACTAACCTTCTCATCAGAGGAGGGACCTGAGGTAGTGCCCCTGAGAGTAGTGACTGTGTGTCTCTGCGGTCGTTTACGCTTGGAGGTAGTGGTAGTCACTGCCCATTCTCACCAGCATCCTGTCTATGGATGAGGCTAGCTGAGGAATGCATTGAAGGTTGGACAGGGATTGAGACAGTGAAATGGCCCAGCCTGGAGCATCGGAAGTGCCCTGGGAAGGGGAATTTCACCCTGTGTAAGGGTCCCAGGGAAAGATCCAATGGGGGAGCCACTAAGTCTGAGGAGAGAGAGGGCTGAGTTGGATTGGGGCTGCAAGTGGAGCAGAGAGGATCTGCTCGGCCCTCTCGAAATTTAGTGAGGCATTTGGAGCAAGCTAGGGAGTCAGCCCCCCCCCATTAGAACAAATCCCCCCCCAGGTTTGTGCCATTGTGGGATTTGAATTACAGAGTACCTAAGTCCCCCTGCTGAAGGTCTGATGCCGTTAGGGGAGAAGAGGATTAGTGAGTAGCGGGGAGGCTTTGCACCCAGAAAGAAAAGCTGGAGGGGCTGACTGCAACGCGTCAGTGATTGGGAACCAAAACGGACATAAGGGTGCTAGAAGTCTGGCACTGCGTTGGGGGCTCACATGAGGAGAACAGTCCAGCTGACCCAGCCTCACACCTGGTGTTGATGCTAACCATCAATCGCCATTCTCTTAGAAGCCTAACTAGAAGCTAGTCCAAACCTCCTGTTCGAAGGACAGTGAAAAAAAATGTTGCCCTTTCAGGTCAACAGGGGATAAAGCAGTAGTAGGAGGGGCTTCAGCTATGTTTTCTTTGTGTCTTTCCTCTTGATGGGAGGGACCCTTTAGCTCACGGTCCCTGTGTCCCCCCCCCCCCTAGACGTGAGAGAAAAATAACATTTATTTATGGTAATCTTTCATACTTTAAACCGCAAACGATTTATATATTCATTTGTATGAATTTCAGGTTGAAAAATCTACCTTTATAATTCACTCATTACTTTTGCATAGGCCAAAGTGCTAATTGTGACTATTTAAAATAGAAACATTATATAGTAGGAAGGATGCTGATTCTTAGCCTTTTTTTTAAGTGTACTATTGTAATCACAAAGTAGTAGGTCCAATAGTAGCATTTTTCTTTTCCAGATAACCTGCAAACGGTGGAACTCCCTTATACATGTCCCCGGAATGTCAACTACAGTTCCTACCTGCAACCTACCAATCCGATATTTGGTCTTTTGGAATTTTACTTGTAGAATTATTTAGCGGCAAATGCGCGTGGAATGTGAAGGACATGATCTCTTTTAAAAGATTGCTTTCCAGAAATACACAACCGCATGGCCTTGCTGATGTTCCTGCATCAGTTAAAGAGATTGTTACATGCGGTGTTAAGTACAATAGATACGAACGCCCATCTGCCACACAAGTAATCCGTTTTTTTAAAAAAAAACCAAATTTGGATTTCTGTAACCACTATGGTTACATGTGGTAAGATGGTTTCTGTCTACTGGCCCTCCTTTTGCGCTCCACTACTGTTGCAACAAATTTCTCAAAAAATTCTCAAAAGAGCAAACAGGTTTTTTAATATTTAATTTAGAAATCTGACATGGGGCTAGACATAGTGTCAATTTCCCAGCTGCCCCAAGTTATGTGACTTGTGCTCTGATAAACTTCAATCACTCTTTACTGCTGTACTGCAAGCTGGAGTGATATCACCCCTTCCCTTTCCCCGCCAGCAGCCAAACAAAAGAACAATGGGAAGGTAACCAGATAGCAGCTCCCTAACACAAGATAACAGCTGCCTGGCAGATCTAAGAACAACACTCAATAGTAAAAACCCATGTCTCTCTGAGACTCCTTCAGTTACATTGAGAAGGAAAAACAGCAGCCTGCCAGAATGCATTTCTCTCCTAAAGTGCAGGCACAAGTCACATGACCAGGGGCAGCTGGGAAATTGACATTATGTCTAGCCCCATGTCAGATTTCAAAATTGAATATTAAAAAATCTGTTTGCTCTTTTGAGAATTTTTTCTCAGATAAATAACTAATTTATCTGATGCCTGTGATTACACAGGTTATATATGTGCTATAGCACTTATATATAAGAAGATTGAGAAGATTTTGTGTTGACTACACCACATTTTCAATTCAGTGTGAAAATAAAAACTGGGTAAATAGGCTGTGCAAAATAAAAAAAGTTTCTAATATAATTAGCCAAAATGTAATGTATAAAGGCTGGAGTGACTGGATGTATAACAATAGCCAGAACACTACTTACCTACTTTTCAGCTCTCTAATTCTGAGTTAGTCAGTGACTATAAGGGGGGCCACATGGGACATAACTGTTCAGTGAGTTTGTAATTGATCCTCAGCATTCAGCTCAGATTCAAAAGCAACAGATATGACCCATGTGGCCCCCCCTCAAGTCTCTGGTTACTGCCTGGTAAGCAGGGTAACCAGTCAGTGTAAACCAAGAGTGCTTACAACCCGGAAGTAATGTTCTGACTATTATGTTACACATCCAGTCACTCCAGTCTTTATACATTACATTTTTGCCTAACTAACTGTATTAGAAGCATGTTTTATTTGCACCATTTTTATTATTACACTGAACAATTCATATAAGATTTAAAAAGTCTTACTTGTGCGGCAATTTATTTATTTAACTTGTTAAAATCGTTTAAAGGACCAGTAACATCAAAAAAATTCTTACAAAATTTAATATAAATAGACAAAAAACACAAAGTAAACTAAAAATAGCAAAGCTTTTTTTAATAAAAAACTAAACTACGGTTCCGCTCCTCTTAAGAAAAGGCGTTATGGCGTTGAGACATTGTGCAGAAATCTCCTAGAAGCATGGAAATTGAGTGTTGTACGATGGATCGCCATATGGCTTTTCCTGAAGAGGAGCGGAATTGGTTTCATTAAGTTATTAATAAAGGCTCTGTGATTTTTAAGGTTTAATTTGTCTTGGCGTTTTTTCTTCAATGTATACTAACAAGTTTTTAAAAAAATTGGTTTGATGTTACTGGTCCGTTACTATTTGAAATCTACTATTTTGGTAAATAAGTTTTGTTATTTCTCTCAGGAATGCACAATTTGTACTTGTGCGCTGTTATTTTTCTAAAAGATTTAAAATCGTTTTAAGATTTTCATTCTTCGTTTTGGGTTACACTTGAATGCTCAATTACTTGCACTCTACTAGTTTAAATAATTTAATATTTAAAATCTTCTCTATTTTTGTGACATTTCAGTTTTATTTGTCCCAAGACACAATTACTTGTGCAATAAATATTTTTCTAAAATTGTTCGATATGCCTAAACGGAATAGTAACACGAAAAATACGTTTTTTAAAGTAATAACTGTGTATGAAGTCATTTTTCTATGCACAGGTAAAAATAGTTTGCTTTAAAAATACAGGTACAGGTATGGGACCTGTTCTTCAGAACGCTTGGGACCTGGGGTTTTCTGGATAACTGATCTTTCTGTAATTTGGATCTTCATACCTTGTCTATTAGAAAATCATGTAAACATCAAATAATCTCAATAGGCTGGTTTTGCTTTCAATAAGGATTAATTATATCTTAGTTGGGATCAAGTACAAGGTTCTGTTTTATTATTACACAGAAAAGGGAAATCATTTTAAAAAAAATTGGATTATTTAATTATAATGGAGTCTATGGGAGATGGACTTTCCATAATTCGGAGCTTTCTGGATAATGGGTTTGCAGATAACGGATCCCATACCTGTATAGGATCCCTTATCCGGAAACCCGATATCCAGAAAGCAACTAATTACGGAATGGCTGTCTCCCATAGACTCCATATTATCCAAAATAATCCAAATTTTTAAAAATGATTTCCTTTTTTAGCTTGTACTTGATCCCAAGTAAGATATAATTAATCCTTATTGGAAGCAAAACCAGCCTATTGGGTTTATATAAAGGGATACTGTCTTGGGGGAAAAAAAAATCAAAATGAATCAGTTAATAGAGCTGCTCCAGCAGAATTCTGCACTGAAATCCATTTCTCAAAAGAGCAAACAGATTTTTTTTTATATTCAGTTTTGAAATCTGACATGGGGCTAAACATTTAGTCAATTTCCCAGCTGCCCCTGGTCATGTGACTTGTGCTGTGATAAACTTCAATCACTCTTTACTGCTGTACTGCAAGTTGGAGTAATTTCACCCCCATCCATTCCCCCCCCAGCATCCTAACAAAAGAACAATGGAAAGGTAACCAGATAGCAGCTCCCAAACACAAGATAACAACTGCCTGGTAGATCTAAGAACAACACTCAATAGTAAAAACCCATGTCCCACTGAGACACATTCATTTACATTGAGAAGGAAAAACTGCAGCCTGCCAGAAAGCATTTCTTCTACGTCCCTCCATGTCAGTACACATGGGCATTGCCCCTCCCAGACCTGGAGGTAGGACCTATAACATAGCCAATCAAAATGAATCATGACCTATAAGACCACATGACTTCCTCCTCACCACAGTTATTTTTTGTCTTACTGGACAGGGAGGTAGGATCTCCCTCCTCCCTCCTCCCTCCTCCCTCCTCACTTTTTATTTTTTGTTGAATTTTGAGAGAAATCAAACACAGTTTTTGTTTTTTGTTTTTCTTTGTATTTTCTTTTTGTTTATTTATTTATTTTTTACCTCTGTGGACACAGAGGGATGATTCCCAGGTAATGGAGAAGATTTTACCTGATGCCTCAAGACACATAATCTGTAAATTATCGCTTATTGGGAAGAAATGCAGGTGTGGGCATATCCATGGTCCTAGCCCTGTGCTAAAACAGCCCCCCTGCTATAAGCCCAGCGAGGCACAAGATTCAATTTAGTGCTTTTTTGGGAACAGACACAGGTGTGGGCTTCCACATTGTTACCTGTTAGATTTTTGGACTCCCCTTTTCTTTTGAGTTATGTGAGACTTTACAGAACTCTACAGAACTTCTGCAAAAGGGCCATGGGTATGCATATGGGCTAGTTATAACAGCCTGAAGCTGGTGAGTATGATTCTTCATTATCTACTGTGTGTAGTGCACTGGGAAGTCTGCATGCTAATTAGCTAATTATGCCCCTCAGCTGAGAGCTATTGGGGCTTTGGCTGGAGTTTCCATCCTGCTAATTAGTCACTCTTATAAGGTGCAGGTGTGCCTTTGCCCATTGCTATTGCTGTTTAATATTTTAAGCCTTGTATGAGTGAACCTGCATCTTCTGTGCAGACACAGAAGTTATATTGGCTCATGTTACTAAGGCACCTCCAGGAAGGGCTAGAGGTTGCACTGATGAAGCAATATGGCACCTCCTTCCTTTTTATGAGTCTGCTCTTAACAAGCAGGGTTCCACCTAGATATTCCTGCTGACAAGCCTGAGCTATCTGGTAAGGTGCCTGTGTTCCCCTGACTTCTTGTATTATCTGAAGTCTTGCGTTGTGAGCTGGCGTCCTCTGTGCAAAATACAGTATTGGCTCTTGCTACACTTTCAGTACTGGCTGGTGAATCACTCTGCCTAAGCAGTGTGGTACCTGAATCCAGAGATTTTGTTTCTCAAGTATCCATTGTGTATTTGAAACATTAATTTCACTGGGAAGTCTGCATGTTAATATGCTTAATATGTCCCTCAGCTGAAAGCTATCAGGGCTTTGGCTGGAGTTTCCATCAAGCTAACTAGTCACTATCTGGTAAGGTGCAGGTGTTCCTTTGGCCCCTTTGCTATTGCTGTTTAATATTTTAAGTTTGTATGGGTGAACCTGCATCCTCTTGGCTGACACAGTGGTTATATTGGCTCATGTGCTCAAGCAGTATGGCACCTCCTTCCTTTCTTATGAGTCTGCTCTTAACAAGCAGTGTTCCACTGGACTGGATATTCCTGCTGACAAGTCTGAGCTATCTGGTAAGCTGCCTGTGTTCCTTCTTATATTATATGAAGTCGTATGTTGTGAGCTGGAGTCCTCTGTGCAAAATGCAGTTACACAAGGTACTAAATCTGCATGTTAATAAGCTAATTATGTCCCTCCGCTGAAACCTATCCGAGTTCTAGCTGAAGTTTCCAACCTGCGGACTTTTCATTGCTATCAGGTAATGAGCAGATACTCCTCAGTTTGTTACTGTTGTTTCCATTGTCCTCTGTGCAGACAGAGGTTATATTTGCCTTTTATTACACTGGGTGCTTGCAGGGTTGGCTGGAGGCTTGCACTGCTGAAGCAGTATGGTAGCCCCTTCCTTCCTTACATTGAGTCTGCTCAGTGCTGTAACCTGATGTCATTGGGCCCCACGGCAAATTCATTTTAGGGCCCCTAACATATCCAGAGGTTATGCTTTTTTACCAATACGTATTGAAATTGCTCTTTATTTGGGCCTCATGGGTCCCTATACCTTTTGGGCCCACCTGCAGCTGCAGGGTCTGCTTCCTCTTTTTACGCCACTGAGTCTGCTCCTTAGAAGCAGTCTGCCACCAGATCTGTCTGGATTATTCCTACTGTCTAGTGCATATTATCTGGTTAGGTGCCTGTATTCCTCTGACTTCTTGTATTGATGTCATCTGAGGTCTTAGGTTTGTGAGCCCGAGTTCTCTGTGCAGACACAGTAGGCAAGTGTGATCTTATTACACCTGGTATTTCCAGGACTGGCTAGGGGTTTGTTCTGCTGTAGCAGCATTGTGCCCCATTTTTTCCTATGATGTTTCCACACTTAACAGGCAGTGTTCCGAGTTATATGGTGTCTTTTTGTGTGATGTAGGCCTTCTCTAAGATATTCTATTCCCATCTGGTGGCTTTTGTTGGGAGCTCAGTTGTAGTTATACTACATCTACTGAGTTTTTGTGACTGTAGCTTTCCCTTCTTTAATTGTTGGTAGATTAAAGGGCACTTACTGTTATGTCTATTGGCACCTTAACATGCTTGAAGCCAGCTTGTAGTCTATGGCCCTTTGTGTGGCCTCGGGCATCTCGCCAGGGAGCTGGGTTTGTGTGGCCTCTGGCTTTCATTATGGCCCTTGGCTTGGGTTAGAGCCCTTGTTATGGTCCTCGGCTCCTGGGTCTGCTGGCCTTTTATAAGGGCCCTTGTTCTGCTGGCCTGTTGCATGAGCCTTTGGCTCATGTGGTCTGTTACCCTTGGCACATTTGTTTGGTTGTCTTTTTACCTGGGTTATTATGGCTGCGGGCCTGTTTTCATGGCCCTTAACTTAGGTGCTTGCTTGCCTTTTACCAGGGTTCTTGGGCTGTTGGCCTTTTCTGTGGCCCCTGGCTAAGGTGGCCACTAGTTTTTATTATAGTCCTTGTGGGGTTGTGGCTGCCAGTCTTGGCTGTGACCTATGGTGCATAGGTCGCCAGGCTGTGGCGGCTGATAGGCATGGTTACTATTCTTGCTGTGGCCCTTGGTGGGCATGTCTGTTTGCCTTGCGGCAATCCTTGGCAATACAACAGCCATCGGTTTTGTCTTGTCTGCAATCCTTGCAGGTATGGTTCTGGTTACACCAGCAGTAGGTATGATTGACTATTTGGTTGGATCTAGCATGGGTTGTACCATCAGCTGGTCTTTGCTCTGAGTTTCACAGCCCATAGCTAATTTTGTTGCTGATTGGTATTCAGCAGCTGTGGTTGGTCATATGTTGTTGGCTTACAGCTAACCTTTTCTTCTGCCTTACATGCATTGTTTTTGGTCTTGTATGCCACTGCTTATTATCAATAAGGCTGGCTTGTGGTCCAGGGTTTTGCAAGTTCAACAACTGACGTGCTCCGTTGTTGCATGTATGGAAATTGACTTTTGTGTCAGGTGCTAGTGCAGTTGGTTACCTTGTCCCTAAGGGTGGCATTCACAATAGCTGGCTTATTTACTATTGCTTGTGTATTCGAATTCCACTCTGGTTTTTTGCAAACACTTTAGCTGACGGGCAGCTTGGCTTGCTAGTGTGACAATGGCCTTGCACATCTATGTTGGAATACATAATAGCTGGCTCGTCCACCACTGGTTGCATGTATGGTGGCTGGCTCTCTGCCAGTGGATTGTGCATCATTGCTGGTTGGTACCAGTTTTTGTAGGCTATAAGCTTCTGGCATGCCTGATTTTGGATTGTGATCCCAGCTGTTGGCTGGTTCAGTAGCTTCTATGTATGGTCACAGGTTTGGTTCAGTTTTTGCATAAACTGTATCATTGTGCAGCTTGAGCTGTAGTGGCCTCAGCTTATGTGGGTGTTTTCTAGAACTGTAATTGGCTTGGGTCCCATTGCTTGCTTATGTAGCAGTTGGCTGGGGCAACAGCATAGCTTACTGGTAGATGGCTTTAAGTCACATTGGTTGGTTCAGCAGCTTATCCTTGTGCTGTTGTATACCCAGTTTAGATTTGGTGGTTGGTGGAGCTACTGGGCTGTACCAGCATGGCTCTACAATCGTTACAATGATATGCTGATTTATGATAACCCAGAGTTGGTGTTCATTTAGTTAAGTCTTCATTAGGTATAATTAGCATGGAGTTAGTGGATCTTGGACTGATCTCTGGTGTAGAGGTGACTCCGGTCAGCACTGGTTTGAGCTGCTTCCATTAAGATGCAGGACCAGGCTAATGTGGGCCAAGTCTTTTTAGGGCCACTTGCTATTGCTGAGGAGCGTGTATTTCTCCAGCACTGGTGATAGATGCATTCAAGTTGTGTTTAGTTTCTGATCTGATGATTTCCTGGTGGTTTCTAGGGTGTTTTAGTTCTGAGATGGCTATTGCCATCATTCTGGTTTTGTCCTAGGGCACTTTTTTGTTTTAACAGTTGCAGGATTTTTGTTCTTCCCCAGGTGGGGTTTTGTCAGATAACCATATTGCAGGTATCCCTCTAGTCATTGAGGAAACCTTTTTAAACAGAATGTTTATTCTTAATCTGCAATGCTTGATCCTCAAGTACCGGTCTCTGTTATTTTGTGGTTGATTTTGTAGCTCTTGTTAATCGTTTACCATGTCCTAGGACATGTTGGTCTTGTGCCTTTTATCTACCCTTTTCAGGAGATATACATTTTATCAGCTCCCCTGTTGGATGGATGTGATGCTGGCCTTTTCTCAGGGCCTCCTTAGCATCAGTTTGGTTTTTGCATTATGTTAGTTATTCCCACCCCTTGTTTTCGGTGCATGGCTTGGTAGATCCCATGTGTACTGACATGGAGGGACGTAGAAGAAATAGAGAATTTTACTTACCTACTTGACGTAAATTCCTTTTCTTCTAGTCCCGACATGTCAGTACAGGGTTTCCCATCCCAATTATTTATTTTGGTTACTGTACTGCTATGGCAAAAGTATAACTGTGGTGAGGAGGAAGTCATGTGGTCTTATAGGTCATGATTCATTTTGATTGGCTATGTTATAGGTCCTACCTCCAGGTCTGGGAGGGGCAATGCCCATGTGTACTGACATGTCGGGACTAGAAGAAAAGGAATTTACGTCAAGTAGGTAAGTAAAATTCTCTATTTCTCTCCTAAAGTGCAGGCACAAGTCACATGACTAGGTGCAGCTGGGAAATTGACAATGTCTAGCCATATGTCGGATTTCAAAATTGAATATAAAAATATCTGTTTGCTCTTTTGAGAAATGGATTTCAGTGCAGAATTCTTCTGGAGTAGCACTATTTACTGATTCATTTAGAAAAAAATGTTTTTTCCCATGACGTATCCCTTTAATGTTTAAATGATTTCCTAGGAGACTTAAAGCATGAAGATCCAAATAATTGAAAGATCCTTTATCCGTAAAACCCCAGGTTCCAAGAATTCTGGATAACAGGTCCCATACCTGTAGTATATTTCATATAAATTAGCTGATGTGTAGCCATGGTGGCAGCCATTTAGTCTGAAAATGAAAAAAAAAAGGCACAGGAAAATAACCGATAAACAGAATCACATTCTAATCTGATCTAACTGTTCTCTTGTCTACTTTGAAACCTGTGCCTTTTCTCCTTTTTTTGGACTGAATGGCTGCCCCTTTTGCTACACAGCAGCTTGTTCATATAAAATTCAGAAATCTTGCCAGTTTTCAATAGAAGGTCAACAATAAATTATATTGTCATTACTTTAACCCACTTTAATTTTTTAGTGTTACTGTTCCTTTAAGAATTTGTCAAATTTTTACTAATGCTTTATTCTTAATTTGTCAGTCATTTAAGATTTTAAAGTAAGTTATTGTTTCACATAAAACTTAGCAGTGATCTTTTTTATAACACTGAATGCATAATTTTTTTTTTTTTAATATAGCTTCCATCACCAGAAGGGCAGGACACTAGGAAAGAACAAACTCATACCTCTACAGCTATACCTTCCACTCCAATCGAAAACAGACTTGCTTCAAGTTGAAGTAAACTGACTATATGAAAAAAAAAACAGGGCAGAGTAGAGTATAGCTCAAGAGGAATAAGTTTCTTTCATAGTGTCCTGTCCTGATGGAAACTATACATCTACTTATGGGATACAGGTACATGTCTGTTCGAAAAACTATTGAAATCTTGTAAAATTTTACATTGACTTATTTTTTGGAAAACATGATGTGATTTGTCTTCACATTTAACAGTTTTAACATTTCCTGTAGCAGTATTATCACCGAATTACCTGTACAAGTCATATTTTGTAACATGAGAATGGTATGGTTCAAAATTTGCAACCATTTTTTTCAATAAATGCATCAGAAAAAGTGATGAATAGTTTAAAGTTGTCATTTGAGTTAGTCTTTTTTTGGATAAGAGTTGTGTGATTTTTCTTAAAACGTTAAATTATAATATTCCGTATCCAAAATGTTTCATTAAAGGTCTTGTACAAAACTTATTTTAAGCTTAGATTTAATAAAGTGATATTTAACATTTGCATTAACTTTTTGTATGATGTAGAGTGAAAGTTACTTGCTTTGCATTTGAATAATCAGGGCTGGCCTCAGGCCTATTGAACCAATATAGTCTTGCGCTCCTGGGTAGTGCAGGATCAGGGGACAGCACAGGTAAAAATTCACCCACCACATAAAGCTGCCCAGCCCACCTCTATCGCCATTGAAAAGTTGCTTATAATTAACCATATTATTTGCAAGTCATTCCTTAATATATTTGGAATGTTAAATGTGTGAAGGAAAGAGAAAATGTTCGTAGTTAGCTTTGTGAAGTAAAAAGCAACATGGTGCTGCTGTGCCTTTACTACAGCCAATCACTGTAAATGGGGATGAATGACTTACCTGTCATGGTAGATAAGCCAGTGTACAGCTACATGTTGCATTGGTCAGTGGTCTGATGCAAGACGATATTACATGCAATATCACTGGAATATACACCTGCATTTACAAAAGCTATATACTGGTTTCAGTTCCCTATCATGTACGATTAGATGATGATTAACTGGTCCAAAAAAAATTGTGGTGAGAGCACAATTTTAGTTAGCATGTTACTATATGTTTTAGTTACCACTACATGTATAGGATTACTGTCAAACATAGAGCACATTCTAAAATAATGGATTTAGAGTATCTGACCATTTAAATGTGTTAATACAACAATTAGCACTAATGTTGATTAATATTTTAAACATGTTACTGAAATTTTACATTAAAAAAAGCTGGTGCTTTGGGGGAGTCTTTTCATGCCTTTATATAGAACATACCCTTCATAATGATGTCACTAACAATATGACAAGAAAGGAAACCAGTGTTAGGTACCATCAGTTATCTTGAAACCCTTAATAAGTCGGTTATAAATTCCGGTATCTACCGTATAGAACATTATCAAATCCAAATGTTTATAAAAAGAAATCTTTCAATTTAATAATAGCAGTACCAATGACTTAATCACCAGTAAAAAAATATTTTTGCAGGTGGCAATATAATACTCAGGTTTATTTAATATTTAAATGTTTTTTAATTAGAAGTAACTGACACTTTTTTTTTTTTTTTAGTTGAAGTTCCTAAACCCGACTTGACAACATGACTGTCCCTTCTTAACGTATTGGAGTTTCTAATGTGTCCTGTACCTTTACAACTTTTATAGGATAAGGAAGAAAAATAAAGTAAATGTTGCCATTTAATGCTGCATTTATTTTATGTACTTTGAATAGATCCGTACTGTAGCTGATTTGCCTCAATTATCTTGAAAAGTGGTAGTACAATCCATAAAGACTGTTTGACAACAAAATTTCAGCACAGATGCAGCCTCCCTCCTACCACAAAAGCATTTAAAGGAAAAGGATACCCTTAAAATGTAGGTCTATATAAATTTATATTGCATAAAACAGTCCTCATCTAAAATAATTCTGCAGCCAGTGGATTGTAACATTTTTCTCAGCAATTATTTGTATGATCTCTAAGACTTTACAGGCTTGGTGTCAAGTATTTGTTGTGTATAGGTGTACTGTCAAATAAAGCCTCCTGTAGGCTGCAATTCCACATAGGAGCTCCTACATGGCTAATAAAAGCACTTATTTAGCACCACCCAGGAACATTTTTGAGGCTAGAGTTGAAATGCAAATCCTTTTATACAAGAATATCAAAAAGGAAATGAATGCATTTGTGTTAGCAACACTACGGATACAGTTGCTACAGCTTAATTGCAGCTGTACCTTTTGAAGACTAAGTAAAGAGAAAAATCCCCATTTTCTAATTTTCAACCTATAAATAAACCCAGCTCTTCTAGACTTTTTTTTAAAAATTAAGTTGTGTTACATTTGGATTCTCCTTCCCTTACTTCCTCTGAATGCTGCAGACAGAGTTTCTGTAGATGGCATCCAGCTGCTCTGCACAGAAATGAAGTCATGCCAGTATTTTGCAAGCCTGGGAAAGAGGGGTGGGTATTTTTTTTCTGTGAAATATCAAACCCAAAATTATCATGAACAATCTTTTCCTGCCAATGTAACACCTGTTCTACAGAGAAGTGGTTTCTTTATAAGTAGTAAATTAGAATGAGAGATTGTATTTGCTGTTACATTCCTTTTATAGTTTTTACTGCCAAGCACAACTTGCTGACAGGCTGGTGGTCTATATGGCAAGAACGTACTATTAATGTTCTCACTCAGATGAGTGTTTCTCTCTTCATTGGCGGCTTCAGCCGCCGAGGAAACAGCAGTGACTGCACCCTTGTCAACGAGTCTGGTGGCTGTCATGTATGTCCTGCAACTTAATATTTGCAGGCCCAATCTCAAACAGCAGCTTTGCACTCATGGACATCCATGACCCTGTGCAGATGCAATAGTAACTCCTGCTCCAGGATTGGTCTAAGTTGACTTTATTTTAAATATTTCTTTTTTTACATTATGTACATTTAAACACATACTTATACACACTGTAACCCAACAAGTATACAAAAAATGTTTTACTAAAATAGTTTTTGGGCTTTTACCACACATGAATCAGGTGTTATCTTTATGTAGCGGGGTAGATGTGACCCATTAAATTAGTATGCGCAAGGTACATTTTGGGGCATCTACATATCACATACTAGTAGCTCAGTGCATATTGCTTCCATCATTGCATACACAATTAGAATAATGTATTTATCCTTATACAGAAATGCATACTATTGTGTTAAACAAATTTTTATTAATTTAATGCATGGAGATCTATTTTAAGACAATGTTAGATGTGCACAGCTTTCTCTTGTCTGCCCTAGTGTCAGTCCAGATGTTAGGTGTTTGTTTTCATTCACCTCTGTAGGAAGGACAGACAATTGAGTTTTGATACCTCACACTGTAAATATAGTTAGTCTGCAACGCCTCATAAGTGCTTTGTCATGTTTTAGAGGCAAAGGACAGTAATTTTTTTTTTCTTCATAATTTCCTTTTACAAGGACTTGTTCAGTGTCACACAGTGCTGACCTTTTTAAAACAAGTGTCTGCTGGCACAAAAAGGACTTCAGACAGGGGACAAGCAGAACTTTACTTCATAACAGAGTCAGGATCATGAAGGGATTGAGACCTTCCCTGGGTACTAGGGACATGCAGAACTGTCTTAATAGCACCTATCCCATAATGGAGTACTTAGAGAGTGTGGATTGAGTGAAGGGCACACAGAGCTGTGCTACTAGAACTGTATCCATAAGAGCGAGTGGAATAAGACACCCTGGACGGTCATGTACAGGAAGAGCTGTCCACTAGGAAAAATATATGTAATATAAAACATAGGTGGTACTGACACCAGATACGTTAAAAGTATGCACAAGAAGCGGTAAATAAGTAAAAGAGATCTCGTTAGTCCAGAGACACGTGGTGTGAAAATGCAGAAACTACACAATCGTGTTGCTGGGCGACATGTCAAACCCTGGAGGAGACAGACTCAGAAAAAGACAGCATGGAGTTAGTACAGTCAGCTAAAAAGCAAGAGAAAGATAATAAGCTAACTACATGAAGGGTGTGCAGACATTCCCCAAAAAAATCAAAAAATAATTATTGCCCTCATTGCAACATACTCCAAAGGAAGCAACCATACCAGAGCCTTCTGTACTTTCACCACATACTACTCAGACGCAGCCTTGACAGGAGTTGGCCTCATCACAAAACACCACCCAGAGGCCTATAGATGAGAGCCCTATAACAATAGCCTGGTAGACTACTCCGATTGTCCAAACATCAGACAAGGTAATTTCTCCAATGGGTTATGAAAACGAGGGCCCAAAGTGGAGTGAAAATGTGAAACACAGGGCTACAACCACACTCACTCTTTCCTCAGAATCTGAAAAAGGACTGGCTTCTGCTACAGCAGGGGAAGATACAGATCAGGATACAGATAGTTCAGAACAACAGTACTTCCAAACACACTCAAACAGGAAGAGGAGATGGGGTACTTCAGTGGCAACCCTTGAGGTGTATAAAAGACTACTAAGGGAGATGATGCAGCAGACACTTTAGATGAAGGACGAGACAGCTGCACTGTCAAGGGCAGCCAGACTTCTCGGAGTTCAGAAAAAAACAAGCCTTTCAAATTTTGAACTCCATCACTCATGCTTAGGGTTGCCACCTTTTCTGGAAAAAAATACAGGCCTTCCTATATATTTATATTTTTTCCTGAATAATAACATTGGGATCAACCAGCATTTTTACCGACCATGCTGGTAAAATACCGGCCAGGTGGCAACCCTACTCATGCGATTGACAGAGTGGTCACAACCGGAACACAGGATCGCTTTGACACAGAAATTCTTTTGAAACGTATCTGGAACCCGAGGAACAACAAAAGAAGTGGGACAAGACAACCAATGTTGATTCAGCAGTAGAACGACAAACTGCCTTACCGGCAGAAGAGGCAGCATTTAAGGGCCCATTAGACCAACGCATGTAGTCAGTGCTAAAATGGTCCAACACACAGGCAGCAGCAATATTCAGACCAACGGCAGCCTCAGCAGGCTTAACCCCCAGAAGCAGACATTGAGTGCAAGAGTTAGCCCAACGTCTACCGTCAGCAACTACAAAACGAGGTAGCAAAGCTATCCACTGCCTTAACATCTCTACCAGAGGCCGCAATGGAGGTCACTAAACTGCCAGCCGAAACCAAAGTAAATGTGGTGGCATCAGGAGGCCTGTGTCTAAGACACTGGACAGGAGAATCCGCATACAAACTAAAGCTGGCCACAGACGCAAAGATCCGATCGTATGAATCAATGTATGATCGGACCTTCCCATCTCCCGACCTGCCACTAACCATTCAGATCAAATACAGTAGTTTAGTTTAGAACAGATCAGCCGATTTTCTGCCCGACAGCAATCGTACGATAGACAAAGCTAGTGAGTTTCCCACTGAAAATTGTACGATCAGCAGTACATGCAGAAATATTACTCTCAGCCGACAGAAAATTTTCAAACCTGTCCGATCGACCAATCTCAGCTGGACGAAAAATGTTGGGATTCTCCACACACGTTACGAAAATCATACGAATCCTTGATTTGTACAATGAGATCTTTGCGTCTATGGCCAGCTTTAGACTTATCTCTTAATTTCACAGGAGAGTTCCTATTTGGACCTGACTTGTGACAGTGGCACAATAAACATTAATCCAACCACAAATTAAAATTAACCACCGAAGAAAGGGACAGCTTTTGGATGTCCATTAACATCTGTACTGACAGTAGGGTCGACTATATAAAAAGGAATTTTGTACTCACCAGAAAAAAAGTTTTTAGTAGGCCCGAACTGAGTGCAGTAAGTCCCACCCAGGCTGATTTTTTTAAAATGTAGGTCTATATAAATTTATATTGCATAAAACAGTCCTCATCTAAAATAATTCTGCAGCCAGTGGATTGTAACATTTTTCTCAGCAATTATTTGTATGATCTCTAAGACTTTACAGGCTTGGTGTCAAGTATTTGTTGTGTATAGGTGTACTGTCAAATAAAGCCTCCTGTAGGCTGCAATTCCACATAGGAGCTCCTACATGGCTAATAAAAGCACTTATTTAGCACCACCCAGGAACATTTTTGAGGCTAGAGTTGAAATGCAAATCCTTTTATACAAGAATATCAAAAAGGAAATGAATGCATTTGTGTTAGCAACACTACGGATACAGTTGCTACAGCTTAATTGCAGCTGTACCTTTTGAAGACTAAGTAAAGAGAAAAATCCCCATTTTCTAATTTTCAACCTATAAATAAACCCAGCTCTTCTAGACTTTTTTTTAAAAATTAAGTTGTGTTACATTTGGATTCTCCTTCCCTTACTTCCTCTGAATGCTGCAGACAGAGTTTCTGTAGATGGCATCCAGCTGCTCTGCACAGAAATGAAGTCATGCCAGTATTTTGCAAGCCTGGGAAAGAGGGGTGGGTATTTTTTTTCTGTGAAATATCAAACCCAAAATTATCATGAACAATCTTTTCCTGCCAATGTAACACCTGTTCTACAGAGAAGTGGTTTCTTTATAAGTAGTAAATTAGAATGAGAGATTGTATTTGCTGTTACATTCCTTTTATAGTTTTTACTGCCAAGCACAACTTGCTGACAGGCTGGTGGTCTATATGGCAAGAACGTACTATTAATGTTCTCACTCAGATGAGTGTTTCTCTCTTCATTGGCGGCTTCAGCCGCCGAGGAAACAGCAGTGACTGCACCCTTGTCAACGAGTCTGGTGGCTGTCATGTATGTCCTGCAACTTAATATTTGCAGGCCCAATCTCAAACAGCAGCTTTGCACTCATGGACATCCATGACCCTGTGCAGATGCAATAGTAACTCCTGCTCCAGGATTGGTCTAAGTTGACTTTATTTTAAATATTTCTTTTTTTACATTATGTACATTTAAACACATACTTATACACACTGTAACCCAACAAGTATACAAAAAATGTTTTACTAAAATAGTTTTTGGGCTTTTACCACACATGAATCAGGTGTTATCTTTATGTAGCGGGGTAGATGTGACCCATTAAATTAGTATGCGCAAGGTACATTTTGGGGCATCTACATATCACATACTAGTAGCTCAGTGCATATTGCTTCCATCATTGCATACACAATTAGAATAATGTATTTATCCTTATACAGAAATGCATACTATTGTGTTAAACAAATTTTTATTAATTTAATGCATGGAGATCTATTTTAAGACAATGTTAGATGTGCACAGCTTTCTCTTGTCTGCCCTAGTGTCAGTCCAGATGTTAGGTGTTTGTTTTCATTCACCTCTGTAGGAAGGACAGACAATTGAGTTTTGATACCTCACACTGTAAATATAGTTAGTCTGCAACGCCTCATAAGTGCTTTGTCATGTTTTAGAGGCAAAGGACAGTAATTTTTTTTTTCTTCATAATTTCCTTTTACAAGGACTTGTTCAGTGTCACACAGTGCTGACCTTTTTAAAACAAGTGTCTGCTGGCACAAAAAGGACTTCAGACAGGGGACAAGCAGAACTTTACTTCATAACAGAGTCAGGATCATGAAGGGATTGAGACCTTCCCTGGGTACTAGGGACATGCAGAACTGTCTTAATAGCACCTATCCCATAATGGAGTACTTAGAGAGTGTGGATTGAGTGAAGGGCACACAGAGCTGTGCTACTAGAACTGTATCCATAAGAGCGAGTGGAATAAGACACCCTGGACGGTCATGTACAGGAAGAGCTGTCCACTAGGAAAAATATATGTAATATAAAACATAGGTGGTACTGACACCAGATACGTTAAAAGTATGCACAAGAAGCGGTAAATAAGTAAAAGAGATCTCGTTAGTCCAGAGACACGTGGTGTGAAAATGCAGAAACTACACAATCGTGTTGCTGGGCGACATGTCAAACCCTGGAGGAGACAGACTCAGAAAAAGACAGCATGGAGTTAGTACAGTCAGCTAAAAAGCAAGAGAAAGATAATAAGCTAACTACATGAAGGGTGTGCAGACATTCCCCAAAAAAATCAAAAAATAATTATTGCCCTCATTGCAACATACTCCAAAGGAAGCAACCATACCAGAGCCTTCTGTACTTTCACCACATACTACTCAGACGCAGCCTTGACAGGAGTTGGCCTCATCACAAAACACCACCCAGAGGCCTATAGATGAGAGCCCTATAACAATAGCCTGGTAGACTACTCCGATTGTCCAAACATCAGACAAGGTAATTTCTCCAATGGGTTATGAAAACGAGGGCCCAAAGTGGAGTGAAAATGTGAAACACAGGGCTACAACCACACTCACTCTTTCCTCAGAATCTGAAAAAGGACTGGCTTCTGCTACAGCAGGGGAAGATACAGATCAGGATACAGATAGTTCAGAACAACAGTACTTCCAAACACACTCAAACAGGAAGAGGAGATGGGGTACTTCAGTGGCAACCCTTGAGGTGTATAAAAGACTACTAAGGGAGATGATGCAGCAGACACTTTAGATGAAGGACGAGACAGCTGCACTGTCAAGGGCAGCCAGACTTCTCGGAGTTCAGAAAAAAACAAGCCTTTCAAATTTTGAACTCCATCACTCATGCTTAGGGTTGCCACCTTTTCTGGAAAAAAATACAGGCCTTCCTATATATTTATATTTTTTCCTGAATAATAACATTGGGATCAACCAGCATTTTTACCGACCATGCTGGTAAAATACCGGCCAGGTGGCAACCCTACTCATGCGATTGACAGAGTGGTCACAACCGGAACACAGGATCGCTTTGACACAGAAATTCTTTTGAAACGTATCTGGAACCCGAGGAACAACAAAAGAAGTGGGACAAGACAACCAATGTTGATTCAGCAGTAGAACGACAAACTGCCTTACCGGCAGAAGAGGCAGCATTTAAGGGCCCATTAGACCAACGCATGTAGTCAGTGCTAAAATGGTCCAACACACAGGCAGCAGCAATATTCAGACCAACGGCAGCCTCAGCAGGCTTAACCCCCAGAAGCAGACATTGAGTGCAAGAGTTAGCCCAACGTCTACCGTCAGCAACTACAAAACGAGGTAGCAAAGCTATCCACTGCCTTAACATCTCTACCAGAGGCCGCAATGGAGGTCACTAAACTGCCAGCCGAAACCAAAGTAAATGTGGTGGCATCAGGAGGCCTGTGTCTAAGACACTGGACAGGAGAATCCGCATACAAACTAAAGCTGGCCACAGACGCAAAGATCCGATCGTATGAATCAATGTATGATCGGACCTTCCCATCTCCCGACCTGCCACTAACCATTCAGATCAAATACAGTAGTTTAGTTTAGAACAGATCAGCCGATTTTCTGCCCGACAGCAATCGTACGATAGACAAAGCTAGTGAGTTTCCCACTGAAAATTGTACGATCAGCAGTACATGCAGAAATATTACTCTCAGCCGACAGAAAATTTTCAAACCTGTCCGATCGACCAATCTCAGCTGGACGAAAAATGTTGGGATTCTCCACACACGTTACGAAAATCATACGAATCCTTGATTTGTACAATGAGATCTTTGCGTCTATGGCCAGCTTTAGACTTATCTCTTAATTTCACAGGAGAGTTCCTATTTGGACCTGACTTGTGACAGTGGCACAATAAACATTAATCCAACCACAAATTAAAATTAACCACCGAAGAAAGGGACAGCTTTTGGATGTCCATTAACATCTGTACTGACAGTAGGGTCGACTATATAAAAAGGAATTTTGTACTCACCAGAAAAAAAGTTTTTAGTAGGCCCGAACTGAGTGCAGTAAGTCCCACCCAGGCTGATTTTTAGTCTGGGCACAGGGACATCTTTCTACCTTGAACTTGACAACAGAAAGCATATGAAGAGGTAGAGACTAACTATATATACAGCATGAGGGACCAGGAGGTACAAAAAAAATAATTCTCTGTAGTGTCTCCAGAGGTAAAAGAAGACAAGACCACTAATGTCTGCACTTACAGTTTGGGACTACTAGTTAGGGAATTTGCAGTGAATACAAAATCCCTCTACATTGAAAGAGAGCAATAATTTTAAGAAATATTTGACAGGATTCAACACTATTGAATATTCAATAAAACGAATGAAAGATAGTATGATAGACATTAATAGCTTGCACAAAAGTTTGGGGTGGACAAAGTTGCAATCTATTTATAATGAAGTCAAAAGATGCAGAAAGTATTTGATAACAGTCAAAAGCTTGACGTGTCTTTGGCATAGTATATCCACGCTGGAGCAAAAATTGGCAAGATAAATTTCTAAACTCTTCACTGGGTACAAGAAGATGTTGTCCCGCTACTGCTGCAAAGTTTTCAGCATAATTTCTGAGTGCTGGATCTAAAAAAAAAATATTGTTTTCTTTCCCTAAATAAAAAAAGAGAAAACAAATGTTATTGAACTAATTGCATTATAAACATTAAATTATGTTATTGACAATAACCACATGGTGGACATAAACAAATGACTCTAGAGAATGGAGATCTGAGGATCCCTTACCTAAAACTATAGACAAGTTGTGTAGGTCTGTATTGTTAAGGGGCAAATGCAGGAGGCACATAGGGGTCACCCCTACAAATCCTCACAGATAAGATGTCTCTGCTGCCACTTCATAAGTATTTTCTTTCATGTGGATGTGCATTACAAGATCGTGTTAAGTTTAATGTAATCTGCATGTGTGAAATCTAGTTCACATTAAATTAAACTTTAAATTGTAAACATCTCCAATATTACTAATATGTATATGTTTCGCAAAGGGCTGTTAATAGAATACTAAACCTGACAGTTGAAAAATAATAGGAGTGCCATTTTTTTAATTAAAGGAGAAGGAAAGGTAAAATACAAATACAGTTATATATATTGGGCCTTGAGTGAAGAGCTACTTACAGAAATGCTGCTGCGATACGATTTCCCCTTGAGCAGTATTCCGAGAGATATGTCAAAAATATTGTAAAGTTCAATATCTGCTATATAAGGGCTTGCACATGCACAGGATCAATCATCCAAGCCATGTACAAACAGTTTCTGTATATCCCCCAGGCAAGCGTTCAGGAGCATTGAAAGCATGACGCGAGGGGTTGTGAGGGAGGAATAAATTTTGCGCATGCATTCTTTCGGAACATCAAAATGACGGCCGTTTCAGGAGGGGGGCATGCAACCAACAGTTTAAAATAGCTATTAAAAATACCTGTAATGACAATAATGGCAATAAAATAAAATAGATAAAATATAAAATAAAAAAAATTAAAACCATATAAAATAAATAAATAAATAAAAGGAGGCAATAAAACCAGAAAAATATTATATATTATAAAATATTAAACTAAAACACAAAGCCATGTAAGGTAATTAAAGTACAGAGAAACATGCTCTCTCTTGTGCAGTGTAAATTATTTGCTAGCAGCAAGCTAAATTATATAAAAAAAAATAAAAAAAACAACATAAACACTAATTAATTAAAGTATATGCCACATTTCAGTTAATTAATTATCTAATTACCAGCACAAATGCGGGGATAAATAAGTGAAGCCGGGCCGGCGTGCCTTGCCAAACAATGTCTGTGGGAAGAAATGGCGACGCCTACAAGTGGCAGCTTTAACTTGATTGGTCGAAACCTAAGACTCCTATTGGCTGGGGAAAAAATGCGCCAAATAGAAAACCGGAAGTAAAAAAAAAAAGTGAATAAAGCAGCCCAGGACAGAATAAGGTCGCCTGATGCCTGATGCCTGATGGAAGACGCCTGATGCCTGATGGAAGACGCCTGATACCCGATACCTGACAGCTGAAGGAGGAAGTCTGAGGGCGGAGCTATGATGATTGACGTCTGAGGAGGGAGGCTGCAGAGCGGAGGTGTGACTGCGCATTTGGAGCAGGCGTGACTACAAAGGCCAACGATGCGCTATGGAGAAGGCATAGGACAACGCATGCGTCAAAGGTAATTAGGCGCATGATGTCCTAAAATGCGTTCCGTAATTGCTTCCCTGCAAACCATGTGACCTCTCTCCTCCAAACATCACACGCATGGGCAGAGAGGGGAGGGGGAGTGTACAGCTAGATTCTCATGTCGTGGTGCGACCTGGCTTTTCATTACAGAGTGGCTGCCTCCAAGCACACAGGTAATGCTGTGCCTGCTGTTAGAGCAGCACAGGATGAATGTGTAATGAGCAGAAATGGAAGCCCCCATGACAAAATACAAACTAAAATAACTTATGCTTGGATTCGTGGATTAACATTTTAGATTAACAGAGTTAATGGTGGTGTGGCCTCTAGTGGAGTTATAGAGGGGAACGGACTTGTGCCATAAGTGCATTGTGGCTGGTGATCAGTAGTAATCTCAGTGTTTATGGCTGGAACCCCGAGCGCGACAAACTATGTGTGCACATCTCCCGTGCCGGTACAGGTGCCTAAAAGGGCAGCCAAGTATGGAGGTTTACTTTGAAAGCAGCTAGTAAGTTGCAGGTAAAACTTAGTCCCTTTGTAAAATGTATAATTAAGCAATTGAATTCTTAAAGAATCAGATGAAAATTAAGCGTAGGACTGGCCAGATATGGGATGACTTTGACGTAGTTGGCCAGCTTAAATATATTGCAATATATGGACAAACAATCCCTGTTATGTTTAAAGGGTAAGGCATTTTTTAGTAGCAGTATGCACAAAATGTCGCTGTCTTAAATATATTGATAATGGGTTGAGTGCAGAGGACCTCTTGTAGTTGACTATATATATATATATATATATATATATATATATATATATATATATATATATATATATATATACACAGTGAAGGTGGTCTGCCCTCCAAATACCCATATTTCTCAAAGTGCTTTATTCCATAAGTTCCACCAACATTTAAGCTTGCATTTTTTTGAAAAAAAAAAAGGCCCCAAGCCAGAGCTGAAACATTGGCGTAATTTATGGAATAAAGCACTTTGAGGAATATGGATATTTGGTGTGTGGACCACCTTCATTGTATGTATTAAATATTTTTGGTTCTAAGCACCCACTCCATGTACCTACCTACCCACTCCAGAGAGTGCAGCTTTCACAAAAGCCATGAATATCCTATAAATTATATCGTTATAAATGGCTCTCAGTAATCAGTTATAAACGGTGCTTAGTAATGGCATTTCTGTCACATAACTCACTAAAACACGTGTATTATAATAAATAAAGTACCCCTTGTTGGAAAATATGACTATATTAGAAGTAACCTCAGAGTTTTTAAATTTTATATATTGTCATGCAACTCCTCTGTAACTTGTAAAATCCTTATATTTTACAATAAAAGGTACTTTATTCACTATATAATGTTTAATCTGTGATGGAGTCCATCAGATATTTTATATAATATAGGAGTTGTACATACAGGACCGCTCCTGTCATGAGGCAAGGTGAGAACAAAAGTGCTCATTGCACTAGCGATGCAGCCCCCCTCGACCCGCTCCGACACTGTTTAAGTATAATTGTATTCCTACTTTATTTTCAATATTTGTATAAAAAGTAATATATATCTGTTAATGAAAACAAAACCAATGAGGATGAACTGTTAACTTATGAAAAAGGAACTGAAAGGTTTTTTCATAAAACAGACATCTTCTGTCAAATTGTAAACATTTTAATGTCCACGATGAATGTTTAGGTGAAATGCTTTTGGTTTGTTCATTGCTGCATATGGCCATGCTTTAAAAAGCTAACTGCTAATGAATAGAAAGCAATTTGTAGGAGATGTATATTTTCTAATTACATTATACATTACATTAAATTATATTAAATTAATTAAATAAACTTTTGCTGAGGAGCACAATAACTAATTTAATGCTTTATCATAGTGTTTATTGCAGGAATTTAAGCACTACATGCTTCAGCTAAACTGGCCTTCCTGAAGTGAATATCTATGTGACAAAAGCACAATTTTTTAAGCTTTATCAACCAACAAGTTCTAAAAGCTTTACAGAAACTGACCAACTCCACATTTTGGCCAGGTGCACACACAGAAATACAAACTAATGAGTACTGACAACTAGTCTACTCCATAACTGTAATAAATATAGTTTGGTTTCTCTGTTAAAGCGTGCCAAACACATCTACAAATGTCGTTAATTTTTACATATAACAATGTGTCAACCAGTACATGTACAGTAGGTAGTAGAATTTCCCTGTTTCATATTACAGTTCAATCAGTAGTTAGGTTAACAAAAGAAGAAGGCTAGAGGCCCTAAACTGTTTAGTCTATGTCTATGTTTCATTTAACATAACAGTAATAAATGTTTAATATCCTCTCTGACAGTGATGTAACTAGATGTTACTGGGCCCCACAGAAAATTAAATTTAAGGCCTCAAAACACTGGTAAGTTGACCTATTCAACCAAGATTGACATTTATAATATTGGAATGTGCTGATTAATTACGGACTTACTGGGCCCTCTAGTCTCCTGACTTTGTACAGCTCTGCCTGAACCAGCTTGTTCCGCCTCAACGCTCATTGTTCCCATTTCCTTTCAATATATGTTACGATTCCCTTGCCTGCCCAGAACGCTCTTCTTGGTCCTCTCACATTAACACCTGGCAGCATATGAGTAGACATGTTGAAGAATTCATGTAGGGTATGCAACCACCTCAACAGATCTCTCATGTTACTTTAGCAAAGAGCAGATGTGCCATATAAGACAGCTTTGCCAAGTACATGCCCTGAAAACATAGATAATCACTGCTTTTCATATGGCGTAAATTCTATTTTTTCCTATTTTTTTTTTTTAATCACAATAAAATATGTTATAAAATAAGCAAAACTCTCTCTTCACCGCTAGACATTTTTAATGATCTTGGGTAACCCTTGCTCCATCTAATATGGTCATCACAATAAAAGAGGATCTAAACACTACTACCTTGTGCTGCTGAACCAAAGGTATTAAGCATCATGTTTATCATTTAAAAATAGTTATTGGTTTCCCTTACCTTCCACTTCTGAACTCCAAACATCCACTAGAAACATAGGCCAGGCAGCAGCAATAGACGCACAGGTAGAGGTGGTGATTGGACACCTGGCAGCAGCAGGCCAGCACAGCAGTAGAAGCTGCCACAAACAATCGCTAAAAAACATGGTGGCTGACTACATTGGGTATATCGGTGTCACTGCTGGCCCAAGTCGGTCGGCGCCCTAAGCAACTTGGCTAACTATGGGGGGCTCATTGTCCTAATGTCTTGTTTTGAATGGCTATCTGGCCGGCATCTGTAAGAGCTATCTGGAAAACTGGTATAATGCAATGTTTTCATTGTGGAGGATCTGTAGATAGTACAATATTAATAAAGTTGTCAATGCCATGTTTCGAAGAAATTGGCAACATATGTGCCATTTTGTTCTATAAAGAGCAGTTGTAGAGTTATTTCAGAGTTAAAACATCTTGACAACAGTATTATTTCGCCTTCCTTTTGGCTCCAATGCATTTTAGCTACATTTTGCTCATTACTATTCATCATTAATTGTGTGTGGAATCCAGTGAACATGTCAGCAAAATTATAGAAATAATAAAAAATTCTTGCATTTTTTGCTAAAGCATAGAGACTAAGTTCCCTACATGTTTGCCTTTTGGCCAAACCATCAAATCATATTAGATTATATTATATTAAATAGATAGGCCACATAACTCTGTAAGGCATTTGTCTCTACTCTCCAAGGCTTTGAAGAAAATACTTTTGTATTAATTAAACAAAAAGGTCCCCAACGTTTTAATTATTGCAGAATGACTTAGGTCAAATACTAAGCTATAAGAACATGCAGTTTCATTCATTACAAGGCATCTGCTATATTTCCAACAGAACAGGCAAGTCATTTAAAAACATTTATTCTAATTATTACAGGCTCATTTACTTAGTACAGACAGAATGATTAGTGCATAAAACAGGCACAAGCCACTATGTGTTTTTAACTTTGTACTTTGCCCATGCTTTGGAGTAACTATCAGGATTTCAGGGGATTGCACCTGGTCCTGCACCCCATTGGGGCCTGTCGAAGCCATAGAGCAGTATCACTAGTGGAATGCAATGCACATATGCACACATCTGGCAGTCTAAAGAGTGCTAATCCAAAAATGCTTTTATCGTAGTAGTCTTCATATTCGTGATCACCATCCCTTTTAATAGATGGGACATGGTCACAAAGCCATTAACTATAATTCACAATTATTATACCGGTTCTTTTTGCACAATATAATGCCAAAGGTTTCTCATCTCCATTTAATTTTATTTGGTTAAAGCTTTCAAAAGTTGATCTGATTACTATTAATGCTGTCTTAGGGGAGATTTTCTTTTTGGATAAACTTTGGATAAACTTTTTTTCTTTTTTCCTGTTGTTATACCTCTGTACCACACATTATTTAGATAAATCTAAAGCCCTTTCTATCTAAAGCCCTCTCTCTGATGGTTACAAAAACTATCCCTTCGTTATTCAGATTTCTAGCCAGGCCCAGATTTGTGGGGAGGCCACAAAAAAAATCCTATCATCCTAAGGCGCACTGGGGATGCACATCGATTTTTGGTAATCCATGTTGAGAATTCACGTATAAAAATTCTAATGAAAACTAGTTGTTACTTAGACTAACTTTTAAAATGGCCTTTCATTTCTTTTTATACTTCAATGTGGGTTAAACATCGATACACAGATCAGACAATATTTGATTCATTGCTAAGGAATAATCATTATTATTGATAAGTACAACGATGCCACCCCTTATCTGCAGGTTTCCCACTAATAGAATTTTAATAAATTAAATTGATGACGACAGTAAATAACATGTGATTTCATTGGGGGGGGGAATTTGAAGTTTTAAAACCATTGATGACATTGTATGGTGTGTTTGTGTACATAATATAAGGAATACATAGTTGTTCCAAAATGTCAGTTTTGAAATAAATCAAATTTTTTATAAGAAGCTCTAGTTCTCTGGAGAAATCATGTTGTTGTTTAAGTTTCATGGGGAGCAGTTTTTCAACATTTCTGGAGACCACATGGGATGTTGTAAGCTTAAGGACAGGGTAGCAGTGCAGATAAAAAAAAACCTGAACTTATCACACAAGTAGAACAAGAATGTGGCAATGCTGAAGGCACAGGGAATAGAACGTGGATGTGAGAGGTGGTGACCTGCGGGCTAAATTGTTGCGAGCGGAAGTGAAATGGATACACAAATTGAACACCAGACAGCCGCAGGGATTAAATTCAGTTTTCGATATTAGCTGTTATATATAATGACGTCTGGGAAATGGTTTTTAGGTCGCATTAATTTGAACAAACATATGAAACATGTATATGAATTGTTGAACAGAAATATAAAATTTTGTAACCGTAAATTGATTTTGTACCCACTATGATTAGAAGTAGGGATGGGCAAATTTTTTTGCCTCATTTCGCCGAAAAAATGACGCCCATAGACTTGTATGGAGACGTGCGTCAAAAAAAATAGACGCGCTACAAAATAATTTCGCTGCGCAACAAATTTTTTTTTGACGCCCATAGACTTTTATGGGCGTCTGCGACATTTCGCCGGCGGCGAATTTTTGGCGAAACGAAACAGGTCAAATTCGCCCATCCCTGATTGGAAGTAAAATATAAGAATATGAAACAGTATCTTTTAACAGCAGTGTTGCTAATGAATAAGTTATATGAGAAAGTTGAATGAATTTTTTAAAATTTTTTACTATTTTGTAACAATGTTGACTATATCAATTCAGATAAAAGAATAAAGCATAATGAGTTTACCTTTGTACAGAATGAACCAGTATAAACATTGTTTAGATATAAATTTATCATAGAATAATTATTTAAAATAAATGAACATTAAACTAATACTGTAACATTTCACATTAAAACATGGAAATATCTACGTGTAAAAAAACATCAGCAATGTCATTTTGCTTGGGTGTGGGTATAAATAGATGATTTGATGGAAGTTTGTTTAGGTCTCCGATGAAGTATGTTTATACGAAACGCGTCAGACCATAAGCTGATGTAATTCTTCTTTTTAACCATGTACAAATAAAAGTGATTTTACTGAAAAACTAAAGCGACCGATTTGTGGCCCTGGAAGTGCGCTCCCACACTTTTGGTTTGATACGGCTGATTGTCTCCTTAGCGACGGACTCGGGCGGCAGCACCAGGGTCACATTACCGAAAGGGTAAGCTTATCCGTACTATTATATATGTGGAAAGTACAGGCCTTTTGGATACGAGTGTAATCCCTTTTTGGAACACTAACAGGAGCAGGGTTCGGGGCATATTGCAACCGAACCACCATATCTGAACGGTGAGCGAACCAAAGGCAAAAAAAGATATTTAATAAACTAAAAGGATAAAGCTTTATAGAAAATTTATAATCCCTCATAATTGATGCATGGTGAAATATTGTTTGAATGAAGAATGGTTCAAGGTATTTAACCTTGGAAAAGCATTAGGCTGGCTTATAAATCATCCCAGGGACAGTGGTTTATGGCCGATGGGACCTTTTTGATATTAACTCATATTTTGCACTATTCTGTGTTTCATCTCCTGGATCAGGTGTGCAAATTTTGGTATTCAATCGCTGCCTGTGTTTTAGTTGCCTTCATGTACTGCTGCAGTGGTAGTGGCATATGTGGCCCCTACACCCCCATTTATTTTTACAGATGGGTGAGGGAGGTGCCATTTGGCCTAGGGTCAGCTAGTAATTATCCATAACTAGTTAGGGGCCTACGCCTTACTGTCTCCAGTTACTTTTTCTTTGTTCACAATGGAGGGGATTCAGTATATGTTTTTTTCAATGGAGGTAAGGCTCATGGCTACCTGCCTCCCTCAACAGACTTTCTTAAGCAATACCTGCAGGCTTGGTCCCTTCCAGGAGGCACTCATACAAATTATCCAATTTGATTATGTATAGCCTCAGTGCTTGCCTTTGGTTACCTGCCTTGAAGACACCAACTTTGTATAATCACCTGATTCCTCTGGCTGCCCCCCCCAGATTAGTGTGATCAGGTGATTACTGTTTCGCCCTCAGTTGAGGAGTTGAGTGAGATCAGGTGATTTTCCTTGCTCTGCAACTCCCAGTTGAGTGTGGGGAAGTGATTTCTCTGGCTGTGCAGATATAGGAAATGGGATATCCCACCCAGTACACTGTTCCAGGAGCTTCAAGTAAGTACTGCTGTTCACAGTGAGCCTGTGAGGTCTGCCTTTGTGGGATCGGAACCTGGTATCCTACAATATGGTCAAACCTTCCAACTTTTGAAAAATGTAAAGAGGGAGAAAAAGATTCGACATGTGCAGAGTGACAAAATGTTTGACCATGCCCATATGGTGGCCACACCATGTTTTGGGCCATGTTTTATGTGTTATTACAGTTTTGCTAATTAAGGTGAAATTGCCCTTTAAGATGTGAGTCACAGCTCTCCCAAGAGATATGCCAAAAAGCACATTATTTAATTATGTTAACTTTGTATCTTTTTCTGGCGTCAGTGCAGGAGACCAATGAGAAACTCAGGACATTTTAATAAAATTCTAGGACAGCAGGCTGAGCTGCCAAAATTGATCAAGTAAGCAAACAAAGCAATGGGCTTCTTATTCCAGTGCAATGGTACAGTGTATTTGCTATATAGGGTTTTGGGGTTTGCCAGTGTGGCCTTTCAGAAAGCAGAATCTCAGTGCCCTGAGATTAATCTTAATCTCCTATTATATAGAACACCCTGTTAAGCACATGCTAGCACTATGGTTAACCTATGACTAAGGGATATATTCCCAAAACGCGTTTTTACAGCAGTAACTCCAATAAACCTTATCCCAGAAGTGCCGTCTGCCTGTTGAGTTTCGTAGCGTTCACAGTGGGGACACTGTTGACTGAGCACCTGGACTGAGGGAAGAGCGGTGAGCTGTAGCAGTCTCTTTTTGTTTTTTATCTGCTAGCACTATGGCTCCATGCCCTGTACATGGGTTTTAGAAGATACATTTCTTTGTTATTCTAATGGTTAGGTTTGCATATTCTTATCCTCAGGAAGTTTATACCTTCAAAATGAAACTTCACTAAGTGTCATAACAAAGAACCTACTGGCTCTTAGTTTGTGAGGATTCACAGTACCTCCTACAAGCTAGATTGGGCAGTTCTCTATACAGGGTTATCTAATGCTGTACACAACTAATGTTATAATACAATGTTTTACATATGGGCCATTTTATCTGGATTAAAGTTCCCCTTTAGGTCTGTTTGAGACTTTCCTCTGATAGAGAGAATATAGCCTCAATTGATTTATTTTGCTGATAAGCAAGTACCATGTGGCATGGTGCTTCACAGGGACTTACAGACATCAGGTCACTGGGAGTTTTAGAGGTTGTTCTAAAGTCTTTGTAGACTTTCATATATTTTGGGTTTCCACCTGGAGTCATTTATAATATTCACTTAGAAGTTGCATGACTGTGGTCTCTATTTATGGCAGGCCTTTGTTCTCAGTAGAGCCTATTACTCACCAACTGAGAACAGAGTAGCTTGCTACCTAGAAAGTACTGACATGGAGTTTGTCAAGACAAAGGGAAGATTGTTTTTATAATTACCTTGATCTTCTCTTCCTGGACAAATGCCATGTCAGTATGGCCCATCCCATTTCCTGTAGTTCTAGAAGGTTGCTATAAAGACACTGTTAGGAGGGTGTGGTTGGTCTGGGAGATATAGGAGGGTCATTCTGATGGGAGCAAAGGGAAGAGACTATCCCAGTAAGTACTGACATGGAGTTTGTCCAGGAAAGGAAGATGATGGTAAGTATGAATCTCTTTATATGAATAAAAAGAAAAATTCTAAGATACATGTGTAAAGTTATTGCTTTCCTCCTAGTGATAGAGGACACTGGCGTGAGTGTGGCTTATCTGTTTATGTTACTGATGGACCGTGAGCCAGAAAGACTTCAAAAACTCACATTCAATTTTTAAAGCAACAGATGTTATAAATCATAGGAGGACACCACAGTCTATACTCAAGGCAATTAGTGTGCCTAAAGTGTCATGGCAATAAATTTGCAACTTAAAGCTGCTGGATTTCTTTGTTTGCTCATAATTGGGATTCCTGCCAATATTTCACTTATCCTGAGATTTGTGCACATTGGCTTCTTAGAGAAAAAGCTCTTACCAGCCAACATAATAAGGATGTCACTGTCATTCGCTAATCTCCTTGTTCTTATTTCTCGTATAATACCACAAGCCTTATTCTCTATTGGGCTAAAGAATTTACTCAACGATCAACAATGCAAATTAGATGTATTTATTTTCAGAGTAAGCAGAGCCATGGTCATTTGTATAACCAGTTTTCTAAGCTGTCACCAGTGTATAATTATTGCTCCGGTTGCAGGAAAATGGAAATACCTCAAACAAATAGTCAGTCGTTATGTACTAATAATAATTTCCTTCATTTTGGCTATGAATATGGCTATTTACCCCAATCCAATTTTGTTTGGACGGGCAAAAACCAATGAAACATCACCATACACACTGCACTTAGTATACTGTGATGTTGATTTTATGAATTATGCAACGTATCTAATAAATGGTTTGGTATCTGCAATACGAGAGATTATATTTGTTGCACTGATGGCTCTCTCCAGCATGTACATGGTGTATGTTCTCTTCCGCCATTGGAAATCAATGAAAGGCAAACGCAGTTCTGACAAGGGCCAACGTAAGACAGTTGAATACAAGGCTTCACGAGCTGTCATCTTGTTGGTTACAATGTACATGGCCTTGTTTGGTATGGATAACTCAATGTGGATCTACACGCTTACCATGACCAATGTGGATCCAGATGTGGGTGATACTAGAGGGTTCCTTGCTGCGTCCTTCTCTGTCCTGAGTCCTATTCATATCTTTGCAACAACTCCTAAATTACACTTTTTCTTCCAAAGTCCACGCAAGAAGAAAACTTTTAATTTACCTACTGTCATTACAAATGACAGAAGTACTATACAGAACTCACATAATGAAGCCTAAAATCTACATTAAGATGGTGCTTAGCAAAAATTATATTATATGAGTAGAGATGAAAGGTCATACATTTTAGTGGTTTCACAGCATTTAGGAGCTAATTTGATGGTTGAGGGTTTGCTTTAGTTGGCCTTAGTTTAGTTGGATCTAAAATGGGAAACTCTTGTGACAACTTAGAAGGCCTCATTTGTTATTACTAATGAGATGCTGAATTTGTATGCTGGCTCAATAAGTTCATTATATAAAATATGTAATTTCTAGCAATTTTTAGGGTTTAGTTCTCCATTAAGAACAGTCTCCAAATATTCACTGAACATTCTATCTTTCTTCACAAATAAGCTTTAATACTTGAGTTATTTTAAGTTAAATAGACTTCACATTTCAAATACTTATGTAATATGAATGTTCAGTGAATTTGTTTGCTCAGCCTCAGATACATTTTAATCTTTTTCATTGTCATGATTTTCTCACTTAATTCTCTTAGCCCCCAGCCTTTTTTCCCCTAAGCAATTTAGCAGTTGCTCCTGTCTCTTCATAAATTACCCCTTTAAATACTAAAATATGATAGAATTGTTTTGCTGTTAGAATGGATTTATTATAGTTTACACTGTCACATTATTACCAAGAAAAATCAATTTAGTAGAAAATAGAGAATGATAAGTCTGAATAGAATGTGGGAAATGGCATTGCTGTATGTTATACTTTTCAGAATAATAGGTTTTGTATCATAGATCACAGTCTTTTACAAATAAAAGCTTTTATTTTTGAAGGCAAAATCCCTTTGGAAGAATTTATCTTAAAAAAGGATAGAGCACATGGAACCATGTATCTCTAGTTATGTAATTATTTTTTGTCTATAAAAGCCAGGGCACTAAAGGGCTCATTTACAAAAAACAGTTGCAAGTGCTTGAGCACTAAGGTACTTGTTTACCCAACATTTACATCTGTGCAAGGTGTAGCGTATAGTGCTGGTGAGCACAATGCACCCTGCGCTGGGCGGTAATGGACAAGCCTACTTATCACCATGATTCCACTGGCACTTCCTAACGTGTGTGCCTGCACAAACTGCACGTAAAAGAGGGTATTTCTTCACGCAACCCCAAGCCTGCCCCTCCATAAATACAGTGCTTCTATATGAAGGCAGGGATGTATTCACCAGGAAGTTGCAGATCCAGGCCTACTCAATGATATCAACTTCATTCCCACATGCTTACCTTTTTAGCATTGCAGTTTTCTCAAACCAGCTTTGGTTGGAAATGGCAGCAGACACAGGTGAGTTCCACACATCTGGAGCCCTCACATTTCCAACAAAATCTTACACCTTGCCCTGAACTCCAGGGTCCTTTTACATCATATACATGACTGCCTGCACCCAGATTAGACAAATTTACAGTACACCAACACTAATGGCCTTCCTCAAGTGAATACATAAATGACAATAGCAAAAAAATAGTTGATAAATAGTTTTGCCAGCTACCCTGCACAGCATAGGAAAGGAGATGGGGCACTAGTAACATTTTTGGTGAAAGTTGTAATAAATCAGTCCAAACTACAAATTTTTAAAGTATATTCCTTGTAGAATGCACTGATGCATTCTTGTTTTTATGCACAATGTTTATAACACATATCTATAAATATTTGTTCTAAACATATTTATTAATATATTTTTTAAGCTTTACCCAAACCAACAATTTCTGGCATCAGGGCAATGCATCAGGAGCCTGGCATCAGGGTCAAATGATGCAGAAGATCTGTTTCTGTATTTATACAGTATATTCACTTGCTTTGGCATTTAGGTTCATAAACAGCGTCTTTAGTATCACAAGTAAAAATTCCATTTATAGGTCTCCATCAGAACGGTGGAGTTGCAGCACCCACATCCTAAGCATGGTAAGCATTTTACGGCATTATATATTGTTCTTGATGATGTGTTTTGTATATGTCATTATAAAAAAGGGGAATTACATATAAAATGCAGCAGATTTAGAAAGCGTCAGTTGCTGCTGAAAACTATATAGTTTCAACTGCTTCAATTAGAGAAGGAGGTACTTGTCTACTGGATATGTATGCTTGCTATATTGCCTCTCAACTTTCATACATATATTAATGGTTTCCCAAGAAAGCATCCCAGATTTAGAATCTAGGTCTTCAGATGGTTGGTTCACAAGAGGCACTGAGAATACATACAGATGGTTGTCAGCTTTATGCATCACAAGAAGCATTTAAGATTTAAGTAAATTCATCTACCAATTTATATCTGGTAATATGCAATTGTGGAGAAACCCATGCAGCCAACATTTCTCTACTTTATATTCAAAGTATCACTCACCTAAAGGAGTCCTGACTGTGTGTTTATTTAATAGAATGGAGTTGTAGTGTGTTACCTCAAGTCATGTTAGTATATCAAAATGAGCATATAACACGTTGCATTTGAGAAAATACCTAAAGGCGTCAGTAAAACTAAATTGGTTTCCAAGTTATACAAGTCACTAATTCAATTTAAGGCATCTCCATTTAAAAGACTCGTTTCAAAATGGCAAGTCTGCATTCTGGTGCTGAACTAGGGGACCTGGGAGACCCTTACTAACTCTAGATACAGGGAATTGATAAATGAAATAATTTTTTTTTTCATTTAGTCTAGAACTGTAGTAAATTTGTTGTAAGCTGGAGTGAAGTGAAGTAACTAGTTACATTTCCGAAAATAAGTAAGTGCTAGTTAGACTTTTAAAAAAAAAAATACTGTTTCCCCAACTGGAGTGTGGGCTCTATTAGCCCGCAGCTTTGGTTGGGGATAATATATTTTGGCAACAGGTGCCCTATAAGTTTGTTTATGAGGAGCAGTGGATTTTGATACCCCCCCCTCCAGAAATAGAAAATACAAGTTAAAGTAATTCTATTTTATGCCTAAAAGAATCTTGTACTGAATTGGATGTGAAAATCACCCTTTAATTTAGGTGCTCATGTCATGACGTGCTTGGAAAAATTTAAAGGCGACACTTGGGATTAAAAAGGATGGTGGTTTTAAACCACCCCCAAAAGAGCCACATTGGCACCTCAATGAAACAATATTACATGACCCGGATGTCTTTAAGCAAATAGAAACAACTCTTAAAGATTATTTTATATAAATGTGGGCACAGTACAAAACTTATCAACACTGTGGGAGGCCCATAAAGCAACAATTAGAGTCCACATTATAGTCATAACCACTAGCAAAGAATGACACAGTCCAAGTACGCTAATCTTCAGACCCAACTTCAAAACCTTGAAACTCAATATAATAAACGGCACTCAGAGCAAATTTAAGCCTCCACACTTAAACATAAAGAAATAGTTTGGAGCATTGTGGGAATTGTAGTCCACCAGCACCCTGACACTGCTTCTCAAACAAACATAGCACTGGTCATGAAGTTTGTGGAAAACTGAAAATTAATATACTGAGTGTCCATTAAGAGGAGGGGGTAATTATAGTTCAGTTGAAGCAGAATCTTTAAGCCATGCTCCACAATGTGCACAAGAGCTTGATCCCCACCCCTCACCCCATTACTTTATCCCTTACCTGGGGTGGCTCCCAGTGTTCTTCATCTGAATACTTGCATATTCTATTGCTCTTCCAGCACATACCAGCAGCAACATTTCTTTTATTGGTAACTTCCCCTTCTGGCAAGAGGGCCCCATCGCTGGTGCAGAGGCCCTGGTGCAGTTGCTCCCTGGTTCAGAACAGGAGACTCTCTGACTGAAGATGCGATCAATCAGTGCCAGACTAGCATCATAAATCACTGTGTGTGCTCTTTAAAAAAAAAAAAAAAAAAAACGGCAGTCTGCAGAGGTGCTGATTGCCAGCATAAATTTCCCGCAAATGTGCGCATAATACTGAGGAACAGGCCCCACCGGGCCCCCTGTACCCCCGGGCCCCCCGCGACTGTGGGGTCTGCTTCCTCGGTAGTTACTCCACTGCCTATAGCTCTTCTTAATTCAGACCTTAAATTATTTTCAAAAATTTTAGCACACAGATGCAGAAAAAGTGTTTTATCGCATGAGTTGGCCCTATCTATTCACCCTACTGTCTCATCTTAATTTTACAGGATCTTTTGTGAAGGCTATTAAAGGCTTATACAGTTGCCCAATGACTCAATTAAAACTACCGGGATAAGCTTTTAAATACATTAATATAACAAATGGAACAAAGCAGGGGTGCCCTTTATCCCCTCTTCTATACGCTTTAAGTATTGAACCCCTTGCAGCAGTTATTAGGAACTCTCCAGATATCTCTGGAATAGTCATAAAAGACTCAACTTATAAAATATCACTTTTTGCGGATGATTTTGCTGACATTGACTAAACCTTTGATTTCCCTCCCAAACCTACACAAGGCTTTAGACATGTACAGTAGACTTTCTAACTATAAAATCCATGTCAGCAAGACAGAAGCGCTTTGTTTACACATTTCACAGGACTTCAAGACACCTTTCATTATTGATGGCAAACTGTATATAAGGAATTCTTGACTTCTTGACTGATCTCTGTCAAAAAACGCCTCAGCAGGCATTGAATTTTTTTGAATACCTTCAGTTAAGACATTTTTCCAAACCTTAAAGCGAAAGTGTTAAATTGGCTCCATCAACAACTTTTGAGTTGATTGCTAAAAAGGGTCTTCCACATAGAGGGCTAATTTCTAAAATGTATCAGTTATTATCTGAACCACTGGATGATCCACATCCCAGACTTCCATACATGGCCTAATGGGGCTTATATTTACCATAGCCTCTCTCAGACCAAGAATGGGTCTCTATCTAGGATAATGCTAAAAGAGTAGCTACCTATTCGAGACAAAAGGAACAAATATATAAAATTCTTCACACTCCAGCCAAACTCCATGCTCTCTTTTCAGACCATCTTTTCAGACTTTTTTGTTGGGCAAGCCATTCCCAAGGATACCTACCCAAACTTTGATTAATCATGTTCTAACAGCCACCCTTTTGTGTACTGCATCTAAATGGAAATCTGTCACACCCCCAATCTTGGCAGAAATAAAACAAAAAGCGGAAAACAACAAAGTTAAGCTTAGCTTTACTTCACAACATATACATTCCTTTTCTTGTTCCCATTATTACTCTTATTCATATCATAGAGTCATTTCAATTTTTATTGTAATGAGAATGGCAATGTCAATTTTTTTCGATATTTACTTGGTAAAGATTACAATGTATATACTATCTATATATTTTTACATATCTGTTATGTGTATTGTCAGTCAACAGTGTTACAACTAATAAATATTTAAGTTACAAAAAAAAAAAAGGATGGTGGTTTATTGTAACAGATCACAGACAATCACCTGACACATTTCGGGAGCAACTCCCATAATCATAGGCTTTCAGGTTCAACAATGTCACTTCCTTAAATAGGGCGACCTCTTCAGGAATTAAATAAGATTGCAATGTCCATTGGTATATTACTTACTCAATATGTTAACATGTGTAAATGCCTAAATATAAAATACTTTTTAATGAATCCACATTAAAAACAATTAAACTAATTCAAACAAGCCCAATACACATACGAAAGAACTGATATTGTGTTGATTAAGATGAGTATATGCCTATAAACAACCTAAATTACAAATTATTCTGGATTAAGTATAGGAGGAGTATACTGGGTTCACACTAGAGGGGTAGGACATCATTTATATTAATAAATACATGGAAAGTACAGAGTAAACTCTAATAAGCATAACTATAAGACGTCTATACTGATAATTTAAGATGGTCATATACAATATCCTGTCATCTATATCAGTGTAAATACATAAGGTCATCAAGTGGAGAAACACTTTTCTGAAAGGCACAATCATTTGTCCCAAGAATATCTACAATGGATGGCAGTTTTAAGAAAAACTAAATACAAATTCAGAAAAGTGGCAGTAAAATGTTGTTTAACGTGTTGTGTGAAAGACAAAATCTGGAAACTGTCCAATTGTCCAAAGACCAATTCAAAGGTGTGGAGATTTGTGCATATGGCAGGAAATCTGATAAATCTCCGCTATCTTAATATTACCCCTTGACCTCTGGGTCAAACTATTAGTAGATAGGACAGAGGATGAACATTCATAACTTATTAAGGGAGACCGGGACTGCACATATTAAATCACTACAAGGAATAGGGTTGTAGAAAGCATCTGCAAAATGTTTAAAGTAATACAAAATAATATATTAAATTCATAGGCAACAACATTCCTTAAAGTATTTGTCATAACTCCCCATGGTTTTCAAGAAGAACTAAGCCTAAAAATGAATATGGATAAACATTTCATATTTAATACACTGAACTTATTGCACCAGTCCAACGTTTCAGCTTCTCAATAGCAGCAATAATCCCAACTTGTCACAGGGGGTCACCATCTTGAAAAGTGTCTGTGACACTCACATGCTCAGTGGGCTCTGAGCAGCTGTTGAGAAGCTAAGCTTAGGGGTTGTCGTAAATTATTGAGCAGAAAATGAGGTTGGCATGTAATATAAGCTGATGCTACAGGGCTGATAATTAGATTCTGATGCTAATTGCACTGGTTTCTGTGCTGCCATGTACTAATTATCTGTATTAATTACTAATCAGCCTTATACTGTGACATTTATTTTCTATGTGTACTGTATATTGAGTCAGTCCCTAATCTCAGTAAGTGACAGCAGCACAGAGCATGTGCAGTGATTCAGAAGAAAAGAAGATGGGGAGCTACTGGAGCATCTTTGGGGACAAAGATCTTTACTGCTAAAGGCCTATGGTTGCCTTGGGCTGGTACAGAAGCCCAACACTTAATGTACAACATTTCTAGCTACTTCTTTAGTTAGGATTTAGTTCTCCTTTAAAGAGGAGACAGCATTGTTAAAAGATAAAGGTCCCTAAAGTTTCAATTATTGTAGGATGATTTAAGGCACAGGGACACGAGGGACTTATTAATGTATAAAAACCTGCAGCTTCATTCATTAAAGGGAATCTGTCGTCATTTAAAAAAATATTTTTTTTTGCATTTTTATAAAAAACACACATCCATAAACACTGTCTGGCAAATAAAATGTTAATCCACAAATCCATGCATAAGTTATTTTAGTTTGTATTTTGTCATGGGGGCTTCCATTTCTGCTCATTACACATTCATCCTGTGCTGCTCTAACAGCAGGCACAGCATTACCTGTGTGCTTGGAGGCAGCCACTCTGCCAGGTCGCACTACGACATGAGAATCCAGCTGTACACTCCCCCTCCCCTCTCTGCCCATAAGTGTGATGTTTGGAGGAGAGAGGTCACATGGTTTGCAGGGAAGCAATTACTTTCACTTTCCTACGTCCTGCTCTACAGCTGCACTAGCAGCCCCTCCTCCCACAGACACTATCAAAGCTCCTGCCATTCTGTAAGTTTGATCTCCTTTGGAGGGGGGAACTTTCTCTCCTTGCTGCCTTCCTAGTTAGTTTTACTGGTTACTAGATGAGGTAAAGGAGCTGTGAGTTCCCTCTGCTATCCACCTCACACAGACCTTGTGCCTTTCCTGCCTGCAATACTTCTTTTTACATTAACTACTTACTCCCTCCTTTCTCCTGAGCTATTTTAACCCTTCATAGACTTCCTCTGAAGTTTTCCTGGTTTTCAAGTATGTCCTCCTTATTTTATCCTTTTGTTCTGTTTCCTGTCATCAGTCCTGGGAGTGTACTCCTGTGTTTCTGCCATTCGTTTTTGTGTAAACAAATATAATAAACTATCTATATAAAATATTTTTTCCCAGTGTCCAACATGAATTGTGTGTGTATGTGTATATATATATATATATATATATATATATATATTTATTTATTTTTGAAACGTAAGTGGGGGCAGTGATCACAGGACAATCTTATTTCAGTCCTTCTGAAGTGGTGTCAGTGGGAGCTTATCTTGATTCCTGCCTATTGTTCAATTGACAGGCTCAGCAGACAAGGCTCTATTTACATTACAGCAGCTTGTAGGAGGGAGGGGTAATGACATCACTCCAACTTGCAGTGCAGCAGCAAAGTGTGACTGAAGTTTATCAGAGCACAAGTCACATGACCTGAGGGCAGCTGGGAAATGTCAAAATGTCTAGCCCCATAGCAAATTTTAAAATTAGAAAAAAATCCATTTCTTGTTTTGCAAAACGGATTTCAATGCAGGATTCTGCTGTAGTAGCACTATTAACTGATACATTTTGTAAAAAACATGTTTTTCCACGACAGTATCCCTTTAACTACAAGGCTTCTACTATATTTCCAACAGTACAGGCAAGTATGGAATTTTTCTTTTTTAACATTACATGCTCATCTGCTTGATGTGGCTGGGTACAAAATATAGGCACAAACCGCTATGTGTTTTCCACTTTGTACTCTGTGTCTAGCATCCATAGGTGCAGGTTTTTGCACTCCAAAATGAGCTGCCTATATGTATTATATGCGCTGTCTATATGTACTAATGAAGAGAGGGCTGGAGGTGGTACGTGGGCAACCCTCTAGCATGCAAATTAATTAGACACCCAAGTTAGGAAGCACAAACAGGTTCAGGTGGAATGGAGATGTGCATGTACCACCTGCCTCGCAAACATTAAGTACAGAGCTGTACTGTGCACCCTGCCTGTGCTTAGAATCCATTGGTGCAGGCCTTTGCACTCCATTTTTGAGTTGCAATATTTTGTTCTTCTTGAATGAAGCACTGTCTGTGTTTGGCAGCGATATAGGTGGGATGTGGGCAACCCCTCAGATTCCCCATAGCAGGCAAATTATTCATATATGTAAGTCAAGGAGCACCTGCAGGGTGATAGGCAGCCTTGTACTTATCCCCTTCCTGTCTGTGTTGTGACCACAGCAATTGGGCCAATTCAGCAAAATGAGCAGTCTGCACTAATATCCCCCTGTTGTCATTAGTCTGTAACTAAGCACTAAGGGGCATTATTTTGCACCCCTTAGTGCTCTGACATTTGTGGTTAGGGAATTTGGTAAATTACCCCTTTATAATTTCACCTGCTGTTGATTGACTTGAACCCCATTTCAAATTTTCATTCTACTCTCTGTTGTAATGCGGAGATATTTAATAGGCATGACCGGTAGCACCCTAAAACTATTATAATAATTTTGATGTATATCAAGAATGGCTCAGGCACCCTTAGTAAGATCAGCAGTTTAAAAAATGTTGGTCAGATAAAGCCACACTGTTGCAGAACCAGTGGCAGTTGTATGTATGTATGTATATTTGTATTTTTATAGTACTACTGTTCAGTAGAACAATACCTTAATAGAACACACAGGGATTGGTACAATATTGGAAAAGATTTAGTGCTAAGTTTGAGGGCATAAGAGATGTTATGTTGCCTGCACTAAACCTCCTCCAACATGGGCAGCCAAAGGTTAAAAAATATCTTTGTATCTCAATCCGTAAAGCATTTTTTTGCTTAATCTAGCTAAAATGCCTTCTCCTGCATTTTCCCACTGTTATGTGATTCAACTGTTTTAATAGCAGCGATTCACTTTGTAGTTACTGAAAATACAAAGGTATTGTCAGGTGTTTTGTCAGCACTAAAAGTGTTTTACCACAAGCAACAAATTGTCCTGTGTTTTATCACAGGAATCATGTTTTGTATTAATGTTTTTTGCAAAATTATGTTCAAAATAACTGTTAGGGGTGCATTTATTAAAACTCAAATTGTTCACATAATTTTAAAAATGAAAAAACTCCCAACCACGATTTGGCTTAATTTACTCAAAAATTAAAACAAAAATTGTACGTGCAGGGTAACTTGTGACAAAATTGTGTGACTTGTTAGGATTGCTGCCATGTATTTTGTGGATTTTTGAATGTAAACCAACATCAAACAGCCCAAAACCCTAGAAAATCATGAAGGTAAAAAACAACTTCCAATCGTAAAAGGGACCATCTGCCATTGACTTTTACATTACTTGACGGTTATATTTGGAGTATTTTCAAATTCAGATTTTTATCAGCTTTGGAGTATTGTAGATCTTCAAGAACCGGAGACCACTTGAGGTCTCAATAGATTCTGAACTCACAAATAGTCAGAACCCTGAACAAAGAAATCAGAGAGTTTTTCTTTAGAGGAGGCGCTGGCATAGAAGTTAAATAATCAGAATAAGATGTGGGATCTCACAGGGTTTTATTCCCAGTGTCAACTCCTGGTGACCCAGGACAAGTCAATTAAAGGGTAACTAAAGTCTAAAATGGAATAATGCTATACATTTTGTATACTAAACATGAACATTCTGAACTTGCTACACCAGCCTAGAGGTTCGGAATCCTAATTAAACAAAGATTTCTGCTTTCAAAGTTGGTCACAAGGGGTCGCCATCTTGTTCCTTTATTAGACCATCTTTACAAGACCAAGACCATGCACATGCTCAGTGTGCTCTGGGCTGCTGCTGGGAGGCAAAGCTTAGGGATCAAAACTATCAAAACAGTAACAATTAACATATTATAGATAACAGCAAGGCTGATAAATAATCTGAATATGCAGACTGCATTGGTTCTTGTGCTGCCATGAAATGAAATGTGAGTTTTATAGTTTATTGCTTTCCAAAGTCAGTGGCTTTATTAATATGCATAACAATTCTCCATTGAGAATCCCAGCTGATCCATGTGAATCTGACTGCAAGTTCTTTTTGCAATGATTTTTTTTTCTATAGAGCTATGGTAACTTTGTACTTACCCAAACATTTCTCTTTGTACTTACCCAAACATTTCTAGCCAGTTTCTTTTTAAGTTTTTAGTGCCCCTTTAATCTACAGGTATCCTGGCAACTTAGTGCTCCTATACTGGCTGCATTGCTTGCTGTCAGGGCTGGATTTGAGGAAGTGGTGCCTCGAGGCAGCATGGTCCAATCACCGGACGTCTCCCATGACCGCATGGTCCTAGCACAAATCCGGGCCTGCTTGCTGTAAAACTGATTTGGGTCCCATGGGAGAAAAGCACCTTATAAAAATGATTCCCTTCCCTTATAAACTTGGAAACTTATGACAAAAGGGTGTTACAATTGTAAGAGTATAGAGATATAACTTCACAGCACAGAAAAAAAGAACTGCCCATGTAACCAATGCAATAGTTCTTCCACAAGGTCAAGGTGATTATGACCAAGATAGCTTGAGAACATAATCTATCCAAGTCAGGGGAGCTTCATACACAGAATTGTATTCTTTCTAGAAAGCATAAATAAGCTAAAAAAAATTCAAGGTTTTTTTCTCTCAAAATATTCAGGTTTTTTTCCTTGAAATCTCGACCAGAAATAGTTGAGGCTTAATAAAAAGGCCCCTTAGTTTTGTGACAGGTACTGTTGATAACCTGTATTCCTCTTTATTAGTTAGTTTGTTACTACTACATGCTGGGGCATATTTACTTAAGTGGAAAGTTGAAATGTATTACCAACAAAAATGAAAATGAAAAAAAGTTTTGATGAATTAACTTTACTATTAGTGAACCTTCTCTTCACACTGGCAACAATTCACATCTATTTTGTCAAGTTAAATTTCACCAGTGAATCAATTTACCAAAAGCATGAATATATTTTCCCCATGTTCAGACTGGCACACTGCCATTATAAAGTTACTTTTGTATCACATTATAATACACAAAAGCCATGAATATCCTGTAAATGATATCCTTATAAAAGGTGACTAGTGGTGTCATCAGTTATAAACGGTGAGTAGTGATGTCATTTTTGTCACATGACTCACTAAAACTTGTGTATTATAATAAATAAAGTATCCCTTGTTGGAAAATATGAGGATATTAGAAGTAACCTCTGAGTTCCATGACCTGTATAAAAGCAATCGGCCTTCTGCCTCGTACTTTTATATGGTCATGAAACTCCTTGGTAACTTATAATATCCTTATATTTTACTGTATTTACTCTATATACGTCAGCTCCTCCATGCTTATATCACACATATGTCATTTTTTATGCCAAATATTCTTTAGTAAATTTCCTCACTGCAGTTGTATGTTTTGAAAATACACCTGGTGAACTGTAACAAACTTTGGTGGCATAAGGTGAGTTAATATGCCCCCCAGTGTTCTATTCCAGTGTATATCATGTTTGTCTGAAGGAGAAAGTAACATTATAAGAATGAATATTCTATGAAATATGAAGTATATAAGTTCTCTCTCTCTTCCTAGTGAAACACTGGCGTGAGTTTGGCTTATCTGTTTGTTACTGATGGACCATGAGGCAGAAAGACTTCAAAAACTCACATTCAATTTTTAAAGCAACAGATGTCATTAATCATAGGAAGACTCCACCTTGCCTATACTCAGTGTGGTTAATGTGCCTAAAGTTCCATGGCAATAAATTTGCAACTTAAAGCTACTGGATTTCTTTGTTTGCTCATCATTGGGATTCCTGCCAATATTTCACTTATCCTGAGATTTGTGCACATGGGCTTCTTGGAGAAAAAGCTCTTGCCAGCCAACATAATAAGGATGTCACTTTCATGTGCTAATCTCTTTGTTTTAATTTCTCGTATAATGCCACAAACCTTATTCTCCATCGGGCTAAGGCATTTACTCAACGACCAACAGTGTAAATTATTTATATTTGTTTTCAGAGTAAGCAGAGCCATGGTCATTTGTATAACCAGTTTTCTAAGTTGTCACCAGTGTATAATTATTGCTCCGGCCACAGGAAATTGGAAATACCTCAAACAAATAGTCAGTCGTTATGTACTTATAATAATTTTCTTATTTTTGGCTATGAATGTGGCTATTTACCCCAATCCAATTTTGTTTGGACGGGCAACAACGAATGAAACATCACCGTACACACTGCACTTAGTATATTGTGATGTTGATTTTATGAATTATGCAACATACCTAATAAATGGTTTGGTATCCGCAATATGAGAGATTATATTTGTTAGACTGATGGCTCTCTCCAGCATGTACATGGTGTATGTTCTCTTCCGCCATGGGAAATCAATGAAAGGCAAACGCAGTTCTGACAAGGTCCAACGTAAGACAGTTGAATACAAGGCTTCACGAGCTGTCATTTTGTTGGTTACAATGTACATGGCCTTGTTTGGTATGGATAACCTAATGTGGATCTACACGCTGACCATGATCAATGTGGATCCAGATGTAAGTGATACTAGGGTGTTCCTTGCTGCATCATTTGCTGCCCTGAGTCCTATTCATATCTCTGCAACAACTCCTAAATTACACTTTTTCTTTCAAAGTTCATGCAAAAAGAGAACTATTGATGTACAGACTATTATTTCAAATGAGATACAGACTATTATTAAAAATTAAAACAGAAATACTATACAGATGGTTTATATCAAAACTTATATGAGTAGAGCTGAGAACCAGAAAATCACAAATTTTAGTTGTTTACACAAATGATGGGCGAATTTGTCCCGTTTCACCTAAAACTTAGCGAAACTCCAAAAAAAAAGTAAACCGGCGAAAAAGAAACCCATTGAAGTCAATGGGCATCAACATGAATTTGACGTGTGACAATTTTTGCGTTTTTCTTACTGAGAATCCATGCCTGGTGAATAAATTCGCCCATCATTAGTTTGCACAACATCTAGGAGTTAATAAGATTGAGAGTCAAAATCAGGTTTGCTTTAGTTGCCTTTTTATATTAAATTCTCTAAATATTAGATGATCCTTGTCATAAGCTCCACCATCTGGCCATGGCAAATTTGTATGTGTGATTATCTGGATATTAATATTTTCACTACAGAAACACAAATATTCAATGGTGATTTTTTCATTGGAAGCACAATATTATTATTTGATGTGAACTGATGTATCCCTAGTATGAAGAAAGTTGTTATCAGGTATTTTGTAACCTAAACTGTGTCTTGAAGAAAAAACACAGTAGTAGTGCATAGCGTCTATAGATTTGCTTTGGAATATTCTAATTACACCATGTATAAGAAATTATAGCAATAAATTAATTAATTGAACAGCAAGAAAGATCATTAATTTGGTCTTATTTCTAGAGTGTTTTGCCTTTCCTAGATTGACTTATGGCCAGTTACCATCCACTGTCCACCCTGAGCTGTCAATGTCCATAAGGATTTGAGGTATGTCAGAAAGGTAGGGTGTTGGGAAATTGTGAATTCTATAACCCTTCTTCTTAAACTTTAGTAGTCTTGAGGTGTTTTTTTTAAATAGAGACATTTCTGAGAAATAGAGAATGATAAGTCTGAAGAGAATACTAAGGTGAAAGGCATTGCTGTATAACTTATGTTTCTACATAATGGGTTTTCTTATGTAATAAATGTCTTTTTTGTGTCACATGGAAAATTTAGTCAAAAATTGCTTTACTACCAAACTAACCACTGGTTTTGCAAACTCAAAAAAGAGTTTCTATGGATGCCTACAACTCTGTTCTCACTCCATTTGTTTTCTGTTTGGTTTCACATTACATTAATAAGCCTTTTATATCTCAGTCCTCGTCTCTGGGGGATCCCTTAGACCTTGACACCACAGTTTTTAAAAAAGCTGACCACTACGTAAAAACGATAGCGTAATGTGTCATTGCCTAAGCTTGATACCGCTAAGCGCACTTACGCGAAGGTCTGGGGTCTTACATAAACAAAAGGTTTTTAAATAAATATATTTTCCCACTAGTGTGTGTTTTATTATTTTCCATGTCTCCATCTTCTTTTATGATGGGGTTGCAACACCACCTTTTTCTTGGGTTAAATAAATGAGCTTTTGCTAGTTGATAATATACAGTATTTATTACTAACCCATCTGTAGCCAACTGCTTAGAGTTTATTAAAAATCCAAAATTAGTGCTAGGATTATATTTTCTTGAAAAGCACATTATCAATATACATAGCAAGTTTATGAATACAGGGAAACATTATAGAAGCTGCTATAATACACAGTATGTTTAGGGCTGAATCTCCAAATACAGTGATTACTAACGTAATAAATAAAGCAGGGTTAGTGATTTGTTTGGCAAATATAATTATGGAAGAATTGGGTAGTCCCTATATATTTATGCATAGTGAAGATGATTGATCTTCCCAAGTTGCCTCATGAATTAGTAGATGATCTCGAAGGGTCAATCACATTAAAAATAAATCTCTAAGCAGAGCTGTGGCTCTGCAAGGCTAGGTAGGCAAGGCTGTCCTCTTGTCCCACTTCTATTTGCATTGGCACATGAGTCCTTAGCACAGGAAATATGATATCCTATTGATATTATTGTTTCCATTTATAGTCACTTTGGGACAAAATATTGCTTTATGCAGATGATGCATTGCTATATCTAGGGGACACATGGACATCTCTCCAAGAAGCAATGCATTTACTGTAGTTAGTAATTTTGGCACCATTTAAGGTAATACTGGAAGTTGATCCTAGAGAAGAGACTGAAGATCGCACAGAGCATAATGTATATGGACTGAATATTGTTAAATATGTAATTAAATTTTATGGAACTTTGTTGAATGGAATCTGGATCCACTGTTATCCCACTTTTTCAGTGATGGGGCACCGCCTGAAAGAGGTTACATTTTTCTAATTAATATTATTACTATATAATCATAGTGTAAATGTGTTAAGAGTCTGACAAGGTTCTGATTAATGATGGGCGAAATTGCGCCGTTTCGCTTCGCAAGAAAATTTGCAAAACGGCAAAAAATTCACAAAACGGCGCCGGCATCTCGTTTTTGACGCCCAAATTTTTTAGGGCGAATTTTCACGGGCGTTTTCGCAAATTTATTCGCTGGTGCTGAATCGTGCAAATTCGCACCTGGCGAATAAATTCATCCATCACTAGTTCTGATATTTTTTAGTATGTGCCAGGTTTTTTTTTTTCAAATGACCTAATTTATTTGGGCAGGCTGTCAGTCCAGACTTTCATATAAAACCTTAATTGTTCTAATCGTAACAAAGGTTTTTGTCTACCAGATATGTGCATACAGACATTCATGGTTTCAGCGTGTATTAAAGGATCCTTTTAACCAGATTCAGATTCAGTTGGTTGGTTCACAAGATTCATTGAGAATGTAGAGGGTTTACTGGTGATTGGTCTTTACCAATGAGAATGCAGTCTTCACTTCATAGTGTACATGGCAAGAAGCCTCTAACATTGGTAAATTCACAACCTGTTTATAACTAGGTAATACATCATTTACAAGTCTGTACTGAGAAGCAAAATAGGCCCTGGCATTTCAGGAACACAGAGGACCTCTAAAGAGCCCACTAAATAGTGAATGTCTGTAGCAACTTACAGCAGTCATCTGTCTTTTGCCAGAACACACAGATTGCCAGTCCAAGGCATGCACCATTGTGGACACATTTCTCTAGTTTACACAAATGGGGTTTAATGGAATGGAGTTGTAGAGGTCAGACAGAAGTGTTTCAAGAATATCAGTTGACCCGTGCAAGCAATGCTCAATTTGATGAAATTTAGAGTTCACCATTTGATATATATGATCTCTATACACTATAGACAATAATTATGCAAAAACGCTAAAAGCCAAGGTGGTATTCCTGCCGCACAACACTGCCTATGCACCAACAATGCATTTTAGGTGTCTTGGAAAATGCACATGAACAGGAGTAGAGTAGAAGAGAAGAGTAAAAATATAGGACATAATCTTTTATTGAATGTTCACACTATTCAGACAGAGCATAGGCTCTCTGGGTCATAATGAAAGACAGAAGAGCAGGAACTGTAGCAGAAACTGAAAGGGCTTAGGGCATGGACACACATGCAGATCTTCGCTAGGGATGTAGCGAACTGCCGTTTATGTGTTCGTGAACGCCGTTCGCGAACACCGGCAAAAAATGCGAACAGTTCGCGAACAGTTTGCGAACTTCGAACATCCGCAAAATCATTCAATTCGAACGATCCAAGGATTTTAATCGTTCGATCGAAGGATTTTAGTTCGAATCGAACGATCGAAGCCATTCGATCGAACGAAAATCCTTTGATTTTAGCGGTCGAAGGAATCGAATGGTCGAACGATTTTTGTTCGAATCGAACGCGAACTCGTATTGGCGAACGTCGCGCGACGTTCGCGAACATTTGGCGGACGCGAACAGTCGAAGTTCGCGCGAACTAGTTCGCCGGCGAACAGTTCGCTACATCCCTAATCTTCGCCACCATTCACGCTGCAGTTTTTAAAAAAGCTGACCGCCGCATAAATATGCTAGCGTAATGTGGCATTGCCTAGGCTTAAACCGCTAAGCGTATCTATGTAGTGGTCAGCTTTTGTTAACAACTGTGGTGCAAACCGCACCGAAAATGTGAGGAAGATCCGCATGTGTGTCCATGGCCTTAGGACTATGATGTGAGAGGAGAGGGACTATGATTTACATGGGGTGGAGCTATGGCACAGGAAGTCAAAGGGGAGGCAGAATCCAGAAAAAAAGTTGAAAAAGGTAATGGGCAGGATGGAGGGGGGAGTAGGGAGTGAAATTAGGGCAGATCAGGGGAGGCCAGAGGAATAACAAATAGGGTTTTTACATTTACTGGCAAGTATTGTACATAGTCGGTAAAATACTGGCTGGGTGGCAAACCTAACCCCAGGCCAGTATCCTTTTCAGTGGACAGAAGAGTCTAAGGTTATTAATGATATTCACTAGGGTTTCCAAGCACATTGACAACCCTCAATGAACTTAAATGTCCCTGATACATCCCGATAACAGTCATTACATTGTGTCAATCAACAATACAAAACAATCTGAAAAAGATAAAACATTAAAATCACTGTTAAAACCTTATGATTGAAAATTGACATGCAAACCATATTCCCTATTAGCCTGTGTATCCAGAAGGCTATCTCCTCTGCAACATGACCAGGGTATCATCCACCACCTGAAACTTTAATCATTGTTGTTAAGAATTTGGTCCAGCAAGGGTTTAGCTCCTTGTCTACCTACAATCAGCATTAAGAGAAAGCATTTTATAGATCCTGCGCACAATGTCCAGGCAAAAAGGTGTCTGTAAGTGAGTTAATTGTTCCTGGATAAATGAGATCTAGGGAGTCAGATTGTTCCAGTTATTCAGTGACTTTGAATCTTGGCCTTTCTGACCTTGCTTTTATATTTTCCCTTGGTACTTTGTTACCTGTTCTGTCCTATAGTGAATGACCCAGCTTGCTAAGATTTTTAAACCTCCTGTTTCTTTTTGGGTTCTGACACTGTTACCTGTTCTGTCCTATAGTGAATGACCCAGCTTGCTAAGATTTTTAAACCTCCTGTTTCTTTTTGGGTTCTGACACTGCTGAAATCAAACTACATTTCCTTCTACATTTTGAGCAGCTCTACCGCTGCTTGTGAGAAGCTGGTTGTCTATCTCAACTACTGTGTGTCTTCCGTGCAAGTGGAGTTCGCTACACACAAACCATGCGCCCTCACTTGTTACATTGGAATTAATTCTGTCAGTGAGCCCACAACTTACCTGCATTAATTGAACTATTTCTGCAACTACTCTGTGTGCCTAATCATGAAGGGTTTTGCCTAAGTAATATATGCATTCACATTTATAGGATGCCAGTGGCTGGCAAATTAAAGCGGATCTGAAAAAAAATCTGGAAATAACTGAAAATTTTTTTCTATCATGTTAGTTGAGCAAAATAAAATGTACTTATTTAATTTATTTACTTACTAATGTATTTAAATGTTGTTTCTTTCAGTCTTGGAATTACACTATCACATCAAGCAAGCAGGAGTCATTTTGTTGTCACTGTTATTAAGACAAATTGCGTGTCATCTTGTGTATGCACCAGAATGGGGGACCTAATGGCCATACCCAGTGCACTACATGATTATAAAGTGTGAGGAGGGAGGGGGAGTGTGGGGGGTGCAGTGACATCTAGGAATTGCTGAATGGAGAGTAAAAGTAACTGACTGCCCCGACTCTATGCCTCAGGCATAGAGACTGGACAGGTAATATTTGATTGGCAGGTCAGATATTTAAACACCTCTATAACAGGTATGGATATAACAGGTTTCATGTTTTATTTGCATTTTAAAAGGGAATGATCCACATTTAACTGAACATAAAATTTGTTGTCTGCCCTTAGTTGTACCCTGGTCTGACCTGACTAGCATGCAGCCTATCTTTTTAGTTTTTTTTATGACATTAATAGAGGCTTTTTAAAGACTACATTAGGTATGCCATCTAAGAAGACCCAATGTTTCCCAGCCACCTAATAAACCTTAAACATAGTACTTTGAAACAAAGGGAGTTTGATTGAACTTTCTTGTAGGCAGGCCCTCTAACATATTTTGTTCAGTCTCTCAATCCTACCTCATTGCTGCTGTAACAGTGAAGTCAGATATCCCCTTTCCTCAAATTTAATCTGCATTTTGTCTTTGATTTATTTTACCATCCTTTGAAACTATATGTTTCACCCCAAAGAAGTGGACATACCTTGTACTGGGCTTCTGTGTTTGGGGTTATTTATGACATGCTGGACGGGGTGTAAAGTGAACAATGCAAAGCTAAGAAGCAGTGGGAAATGCAGGCCACAATGGGCCCTGTTCGTAACACACTGTTGGAGACATTCTCAGGGGTGCAATCTTATACTCTTTGTGCTCTAGTACTTCTGTCTTGTGGCTTCCTAAATAACCCCTATAATTTCCATCTGGAATATTGCAGTCTAGCATGCTGGGTGTGGGTACCACTATTTATTTGGGTACGATCTAGGGAAGTTTTTTAATGTGAAAAAGTTTTGAGGATGAACACTGTGTTACTTAAGATGCTAAAAAGGCCCTACAGAGACAGTAAATGTGCCCTTTTACTGCATAGAGTGATAGACAGCGACGTAGCACTGCCCCATGGTACACTGGACATATGTCCAGGGACAAACAGACCCAGCATTTTGGCTCCTGAGCACATTAAGTCAAACAACGCTATAGCCAAACTTCGGTGTGTGGGCATTCTTCGCATCAAATGGCCAGGTGGTCATGTTGTGCCATCAGAAAATACTAAGGGGACAGCCAGGTTGGAAGAGCTTTTAGAGGTATCACAGCTGGCCACTGCAGCTCTGCCTATTCTGCAGCCCCCTCTGCCTCCTCCTAGACTATACTCCCATGCTTCCTATAGAGCCAGTTTTTCTCTACTCTATATTCTTGGCTGCAAAGCGCCCCTTTTTCCCCAGTTATTCCATGTGCAGTGGATCAATAGGCACATGGCAGAGCTGTCAGAGGTGCACTTGCTGCACTATAAACCAGTTGATGCAACTTCTTTCCACCTTCCACTGCCCCTAACTACATCACTGATTTTGTACTTTTGTACTTTTTTTGTACACTGCATCAAGTTGTAAGTGTGCATCTTTTTTCTACATTTGTTCCTATATTACAAAATGCACAGTGTCACCTTGTGTCCATTTTCGTATGGCATAAGTCTGGATTGAATGCTGTTGCATGTATTCCAATACCCCTTCTCAACAGCACAATGATTAAACTGATAAACCAATATTTTTTAACAGTTCCAGGTGTCTCTTTGCAGGTATAGGCTTTGTAAAGATGTCTGCAATCATGTCCTCAGTTTAACAATGTTGTAAGTCAAGCAGTCTTTGGTTTTGTAAATCCCTCATCAAACAGCAATATGTTGACTCCTCACTAGGTGAAATCTGTGGTGCTGTTGCATATTTGGTTAATGTTTATTTTTTTTTTGTCAGTGTCAGTAACTTTAGACTTCTAGGGGTTTATTTACTAAACTCAGAATGTCAAAACCTGAAAAATTTGTGTTTTTTAGTATAAAATCCGAATTTTTAGTGAAAAAACAATCACAAATTTTTCAGAATTTATTATACCCCGATGATAGAAAAAGTCGAAATCCAAAAATTTGGCATCTCAGACCTGCCAAGGTTGCATATAAGTCAATGGGAGAACTTCCAAAGATTTTTCGATCTGTGCTGGGTTTCAAGCAATAATCTAAAGTTTTCTGGGTTTCGGGCAAAAATCCAAATTTTCAGGAAAGTGTACTAGTAAATAAGCCAAAGAAACCCCATGTGGATTTGGTCTGAGTTTTTTCAAAAAATATTGAAATCAATTCGAACTTTGATAAATAACCCCCCTACTGTCTGTCTTGACTTCTAGGGGTTTATTTACTAAACTCAGAATGTCAAAACCTGAAAAATTTGTGTTTTTTAGTATAAAATCCGAATTTTTAGTGAAAAAACAATCACAAATTTTTCAGAATTTATTATACCCCGATGATAGAAAAAGTCGAAATCCAAAAATTTGGCATCTCAGACCTGCCAAGGTTGCATATAAGTCAATGGGAGAACTCCCAAAGATTTTTCGATCTGTGCTGGGTTTCGTGCAATAATCTAAAGTTTTCTGGGTTTCCGGCAAAAATCCAAATTTTCGGGAAAGTGTACTAGTAAATAAGCCAAAGAAACCCCATGTGGATTTGGTCTGAGTTTTTTCAAAAAATATTGAAATCAATTCGAACTTTGATAAATAACCCCCCTACTGTCTGTCTTGACTATAAAACGAAAAAAAGTTATCCAGGTTCTGTAGTTCACGTCCCTCTGCCGGTTGAAAAATTCGTTCTCCTCCGGATATATAGTAGGGATTAAATGTAGATAAACCAGCGCTAAAAGCTTGGGGAAAGAAGAGATAATAATATATAGTATAGTATTTCCTTGTGAGGTATGTGGCACCCCTGTGACTGTTAAGGGTAAGAAGTGTCTCTCCACCTGTGCGGTTCAATCACCCCGCAACCATTCACCAGCATATAAGTAATTCACCGCCTGTGTTTGACATACGAATATACTCACAGACGTTTTAAATATTTGCTCGCATTAAAGACGTTTGTTGTTGCTGTTCCGTTCGTTTTGGCATCTAAGGACATATGCTTAACATTGTGTAAAACAATTTATTAAAAGAATTTAAAAGTTTAAAATTTCACTCACAAACACTCTTGAAGTATGCACATATAAAGAGTCAATCCAAGGTACTCCCAGCTCCACCTGGTTTGTTCCGCTGTATAAAAGATGTTAGTTTGCCGGCATAGTCAGCGTGCGGTGTCTGGGCCCCCTTGGATGACATTGTTTTACACGATGTTAAGCATATGTCCTTAGATGCCAAAACGAACGGAACAGCAACAACAAACATCTTTAATGCGAGCAAATATTTAAAACGTCTGTGAGTATATTCGTATGTCAAACACGGCGGTGAATTACTTATATGCTGGTGAATGGTTGCGGGGTGATTGAACCGCACAGGTGGAGAGACACTTCTTACCCTTAACAGTCACAGGTGTGCCACATACCTAACAAGTAAATACTACACTACAAAAAATGTATTCAAATGCAATATATGTGTTTTTTCTCGCTCAGCGTGCGTTTGAAAGCTATATAAGCAAACACCCGTGTGTAAGAGTCCTTACAACTATCTGGTAAAATCGACGAAATGTTTTTCTTGGTGGAACCTGTCATTCAAAGGATGCCTGACTGCTGTTTGTAGAAACTGGAGAGAGTCTCAAAATTGAGTGTATATTCTATAAACTAGGCTAACCTGTCTGTCGCTCTCTAATGTCCTCGTTTGCACAGTTTTGCAAATTTTTGGTGAAGGAAAACCTGAAAATTTGTCAGCTATAATGCGTGGAATGCAGTAAACACAAATTAATATATTATACAATGTATTACAACATAGAGACTACTGTATGTTCCCAAAGTGTTTTCCTTTGGGTCAAACCTTCAAATCCTACGAGGAGACAGGACAGAGGATTAGCCTTCAAAACTTGGGAAGGGAGACTGGGACTGGACATACTAATCATTAAAAGGAATAAGACTGCATAACACTAGCAAAATTATAAAATTAATACAAATGAATATATTAAATTGATAGGCAACACAATTCCTTAAGGTATTTGTCACAACTCTCCATGGTTTTGAAGAAAAGACTGCATTCATTAAACAAAAAGGTCCCCAATGTTTTAATTATTGCAGAGTGACTTAGGTCACAGGGGCATGAGAAACATACTAAGGTATAAAGCCATGCAGATTCAATCATTAACTACATTGTACCTGCTATATTTCCAACAGATGAGGCAAGTATGAAACTATTCTAATTATTACAGGTTTGTTGTGCAGGCATGGTGCAAAGTGCACAAAATAGGCACTAACCACTATTTTTTACATTGCACCCTGCCTGTTCTTAATAGTTGCAAGTCTTTGCACTACAAAATGAAGTGAAAAGACCTGTGCTATTGAATGAAAATAGCAATATCTGTGTTTGGTAGGGATGTATGAATGAGGCTGGAGGTGGTATTGAGACAACCCCTTGGATGCCCCCTGGCTGGCAAATTATTCAAATATCCAAGTTAGGGAGCACCAGCAGGTGCACAATGGTATAGAGCTGTATATTTATCACTTTATTGTGCCCACAGTGATGCACTTTGGACCTCGGGCTGATTTAGCACAAGATGTACACTATAAATAGAATAGGAAATTGATGCAGATTGCCCATAACAGCACCAATGTAAGTAAATGTCCAATATTAAGGGCAATAAAGGTGAAAGGGGAAAAATATACTCACAGTTCACCCCAGTCCATGGGTGCACAGACAAGGTGTGAATTTTTCTCTAAGAGTAATGACCAAAAAGTATAATTAAAATTCAAACCATTTATTAGGACATACAGGTGAAGGCCTATTGGGGCACTTACTCATAGGCACATAATGTATATACCCCCTGCTGCCAGTGTTCTGTAACTGAGCACTAATGGGCATCATTTTACACCCCTTAGTGCTCTAGCATTTGTTGCAGCGTAGTTGGTAGAATATCCCATAAGTTATTTCAGAAATGTAGAGAAACACCTGCTTTTGATGATACAAACCCCATTTCTAATTTTCATTCTCTCTCTCTCTCTTTTGTAATGGTAGGATATTAAATGGGTATGGCAAGTAGCATATTAAAACTATTATAACATTTTCAATCTATATTAGAAATAGTTCAAGGTTTAGGAATCCTTAGTGAGCTCATCAGTTTAAAAAATGGTCAGAAACCAACACAGTGGTACAGGATCAGTGGCAGTTTTTCAAAAGAATCATTTGTATGTATATATAATTTGTATTTATAAAGCGCTACTGTTCAGTCTGGGTCATATTGACTCAAGAGCAATAGTTGAAATTTGGCATTTTGGCATAGAAATTTTCCAATGACATGGCAATTTACTAAAAGATATATAAGGTTTTGGCAAATTAACTTCACATTGGCAAATATTCGCTTTACTTTGGAAAGAATTCAAAAGCACAAACAAATTTTCTCCAAGTCCAGGCTGGCAAACTGTCATTATAAAAATTGAAATGCAACCACTTTTGCATTTCAATATCTACATCTAAATATATGCTAAAATACCACATGTGTCATTTTTTATGCTGACTTTTCCGCATTACCATTGTTTGGGGAAAATGCATTGATGATGTTTTCTATTGCCATTCTTCTCTTTAAAGAGCGAAGTAAATATATGGTATTCTTTCAAAATACAACTGGGGAATTAAAACAAACTTTTTTTGAGGGAAAAAATTGACGCTTTAGTTAGTATTCCCCCCAGTGAGCATGTCCATTGTATAGCATGTTTTCTAAAGGAAAAAGTAATATCTAAGAAAAAGTCCTCTTATTGATACAGTTCTTTGGAGTGAATCTGGCTGATATGTTTATATTACTGATAGTCCCTGAGAAAGAACAACTTCAAAAACTCACATTCAATTTTTACAGTTGCCATAAATCATAGGAGGACTCCACCTTGTCTATATTCACGGCAGTTAGTTTGCGAAAGTACCATGACAATAAATGTGCAACTTAAAGCTGCTGGATTTCTTTGTTTGCTCATTATTGGGATTCCTGCCAATATTTCACTTATGCTGGGATTTGCTCACATTGGTCTCTTAGAAAAAAAGTTCTTACCAGCCAACATAATAAGGATGTCACTTTCATTCGCTAATCTCTTTGTTCTGATTTCTCGCATTGTACCACAAGCCTTATTCTCCATCGGACTAAAGCATTTACTCAATGACCAACAGTGCAAATTATTTATTTTTGTTTTCAGAGTAAGCAGAGCCATGTCCATTTGTGTAACCAGTTTCCTTAGCTGTCACCAGTGTATAATTATTGCACCGGCCACAGGAAAATGGATTTACCTCAAACAAATGGTCAGTAGTTATGCAATAAACATAATTTCTTTACTCTTGGCTATGAATATGGCTATTTACCCTTTTGCAATTGTGTTTGGACGGGCAACAACCAATGAAACACTATCACCATACACACTGCACTTAGTATATTGTGATGTTGATTTTATGAGTAATGCATATTACATGTTAAATGGTTTGTTATCTGCAATTCGAGACATTATATGTGTTGGACTGATGGCTCTCTCCAGCATGTACATGGTGTATGTTCTCTTCCGCCATGGGAAATCAATGAAAGGCAAACGCAGTTCTGACAAGGGACAACGAAAGACAGTTGAATACAAGGCATCAAGAGCTGTCATCTTGTTGGTTACAATGTACATGGCCTTGTTTGGCATGGATAATTCATTTTGGATCTACACGATGACCATGACCAATGTGGATCCAGATGTAAGTGATACTAGAGTGTTCCTTGCTGCATCATTTGCTGCCCTGAGTCCTATTCATATCTTTGCAACCACTCCTAAATTACACTTTTTCTTTCAAAGTCCATTCAAAAAGCGAACTATTGATGTACAGACTATTATTACAAATGATATACAAACTATTATAACAAAGGAAAACAGAAATACTGTACAGAACTAACATAATGGAGTTTAAAATCAGCATGAGGATGGTGGCCATCAAAAACTATATCAGTTAAGAGGAGAAGAACCAAAATACCACAAGTTTTTGTGGTTTGTGCAACATTTAGGAGCTGATTTCTTAAGGATCAATGTTCAAGCTTGGGTTTGCCTTTTAATGTTAGATTCTCTTTTAAAGATTATTCATGTTAAAAGTCCCACCAATTAAGTCACCTGGTTATAGCAAATTAGTATGTGTCAGTGTTTGAATTTAATATATTCACTCTAGACTAGATAATAAGAACAGTCTACAAATATTCACTGTACATTCTTTCCACAGAAAGCACATAAGCATGTATTTTTTGCTGTGAAAAAAGAAAGAAATATTTCTTAGGCTTTTTGCCTTTCCTAGATAGTCAATTGGCCAGGTGCCATCTACTGGTTATTCTGGGCTGCCAATATCCATCAGGATTTGAGGGTTTCCAGAAAGGTAGGGGATTATGAACCTATGGCTTCTACCACCATTCTACTTAAGCTTTAATGGTGCTGATTTGTTTTATATTAAACAGGCATCATATTTCATATTTTCATGTATTTTGAATGTCCAGTGAATTTGCTTGCTCTACCTCAAATATATTTTTAACTTTTGACTGACGGTGCCATGGAGATCTTATTCTACTTAACCTCAACACGTTTTTCACCAACAGAAGTTTCTTCAGGTTCGGGTTGGCAAACTGCCCCATTATTATAGCTAGAGCAGCCTCTTTTGCATTTCATTATCTACATCACCTCCTCCATGCTAATATTACACATATCAATTATTTATAGCAAAAATCATCAAGTGAATTTGGCCCACTACAATTGTATGAAAAAAATAGCCTGATTAATTATGTAAACACAGTTTATTTGCTACAAAGACATTAGCAAACTATATATGTATTTAAACATAACACCTGAGGGCTAATTTATAAAAAAGATATAGAGCACTAAGCATCTGCTGGAGTGGATTGATGAATCCGAGGCCCACTGACGGTGTGACTGTGAGAAACCTCACACCGCTTCCAGCCTGCAGCCCTGTACATGCAACATTATTCACTGCATAATTTCCTCCTCACCTGTGATCAGGTTCCACCATGGGGAGAAGAGTGGGGGCAGTCTGACCAAGGAAGCATGTTTAGGTCTGTAGGGCCCATGAAGACCAGGGCTCACCAGTGTCCCACTGGCTGGTGAGCATAAGGCAGCTGTGTTTCAAGAAGTAAGGGCAAGCCTCCTTAGCACCATGATCCCACATTAACTTGTGCACCTGAAAAACGTGCACATTAGTGGGTGGAAAAGGAGATATCTGCATGCTTTCCCCAAACCACCCATCAAAAAAACAGTGCTGCCAAATACAGGTAGTGCTGTATTCATCAGAAAAGGTGCAGGTCCTGCTCTCCATTTTGGAGCACATACTAGGGAACCCCTGGAGGGTAGGGTGCAAAGTGTGGAAACCATGGCAGCTTGCACTTGTACACTACCCTGTTCCAGCAATCTCCTTTTATATTGTACTTAGTATATTGTTATGCTGATTTCTTTGTGATGTTGATTTCCTGAATGAAATATCTTACCCAATAAATGGCTTGGTATCTGTAGTACAAGAGATCATATTCATTGGACTGATGACTCATTTCAACATCTACATGTTGCATTTTCTTTTACACCATGACAATTCAGAGAAGACAATGTACAATTCTGACAAGGGATAAGACTATAATAATAATAATAATAATAATAATATCAATAACAGTATGCCAGCTTATTGAAGAATCATCCAGCCACTAATCAGAGTGACAGAAGCAGCTCTCCAAGTAACTTATCCAGGTCAGATTGTTGGTAAGGGGTAAATACTGGTGAGCTAGAGAGAGCATTTGGGGGCTATTTTTAGCAGTGAAAATTGAAGAACTTTATAACTAGTAATATTAGCCTGTTCCATTCAGTTATTTGAATTGTATCACTTTAATAAACTGGGAAAAGTGCAAAGTACAACTGAACTGAAATAGAATAATGAAATTACTGTACAAAGAAATACAAGGAACAACTATGAAAGTTGGGGTTGTTTTGTCTTTATAAAAGGTGCTTGTGATAGGACATGGTTAGACTTTACAAATGCAGTAGAGGACATTATAGATACATAGAATATTTTTCATATATAATATAACAAAGGACTAGATAACACCTCTTTAGACACATAAAGGAACCAGTTATTATTCATATTTTAAATAATTTTTGGTAAGCCATCCTGAGATATACCTCAAGATTCAACCTAGATTCAGCATCAATGGTAAAAGAACACCTATGTCATTCCTTTGCAAGCTATTTCACTGAAACAGTAATAGTGCCATATAGTGGGTATAAACAGGAAAAGGTATGATTCAAACTGGTTTATTTTTGGTTTGTAATTTCAGAATCCATGACGGAATCTTTTATACTAGATTAGTCACATAAACAGTATGTTTTGGTATGGCATTTTTCCATTACGAAAATCTTAGTCACTAAAATCTTAGTCACTCACCCTGCCCGACTGTCCTATCCCTTTACCCACTTGAGGTTCCTTACCTGTTGCACAAGACTGTCTGACTTGACAGCTATGAAAATACCTGCAAAAGTCACACCTGCCTAAACTCCTTTAAGCTGGACATAGACGCAAAGATCCAATCGTTGGAATCCTCAAACGATCGGACTTCCCCAACTGCAGACCTGCAACTACCTTTCAGATCAAATAAAGTAGTAAAAGAACAGATCTGCCGATGTTCATACGATCGGATCTTTGCGTCCATGGCCAGCTTTAGGCCCTAGGTGCTGTCCTAAAGGGAAGCAGTAACAAGATCTGTCCACCCACTCTCTCCACTTGGCTGCAATATGGACCAGTTCATCACTGTATGGCAAGACCACCAATTTCCACCCTCTCTCACTATGTGAACACTCCAGACGAGATGTAAAATGGAAATTAAAACTTGTGGGCAACATGCTCATTGCTGCCACTGGAGAGGAGATTCCACTGAAGTACAGGCTGCAAGAGAGTGCCATTACTTGGCTGAACGCATCATACATGATTTCCATTTAGGCCCAGGAATATGTGCACAGAGGAACTTGGATCTTCCCACACAGGCATATATTACATATATATTTTATATGAAGGGACTGACAGTAAGGAAGGTGTGTCCACAAGCAACATGGTCAGAGCAAAATAATAGGCAGATGATGATTTTTTGTTTGGGAGGGCTAAAGATGTCCATACACGGGCTAACTTAAAATCAGTGCTAGATGTAGCTGATCAAAGCTGGTCCAACTATGCACCCCCAAACTACAATGGGGATCAAGTGCAGGTATGAGTGATTTTTCCAAAAATATTTTCTGCTTTATCATCACTAGAATAACTGCATCTGTTTTAAGAACTTACTGAGCACTCACTGACAGGCAGATAGCTGGTGTACTGTGTCAGTCATCTGCAGCGCATTAACCCATAACATCTCTTCATCGTTATCATATTATTCTCTGAAAGTCTTACCAAAGCACATTGTATTAAATGAAAGGCTGTGGGTACTGACACCTCAACTATATTATATGCAGTGGGAGACTGTGAATACACCCCATAAATTATATATACAGTGACATTGCAACACAGTAATATTGGCTTAAAAAAAGATACATATCCATCAAGGTCAACATTTTGACAAAATTAAACCTGCACAGCTGCTAGTTGATTCAAAGGATACAAACAAAGAGATGCAGTGGATACTTACACAACAAGCATTTTATATACAATAAGAGGCAATGGGCACTGACACACCAGACAAAATACATAAACTGTAAGGCAGTGGGTACTGAACCCCAGCACAATAGATACTGATATGCCAGGCACAATTTATCAAATGAGATGATGGAACATTAGAGTTAGGATGCATCCAGGGTAAATGACCTGCCAGTTTAATTTATAATGTCCCCCAAATGTTGAGTGAGATAAATCAGGTGCTAATTTCATGTATTACCACCCTGAAAAACATGTAGGATAAATTCAATGCTAATTCCAACTTTTATACACCCCACAAAAAAAACCCAGGATAAATACATTGAAAATGTCATGTATAATACCCACAAATCACAGGCTAAATGCACTACAAATTTTAATAGTAATTAGATCAAAACATATGAGAGTAAGTTAAGTGCTTATTTCGCATATAAAAACCTCTGGAAAGATGATAGTGCCATTTCTAAGAACTTGAGAACATATATCAGGATGAATTATCTAGCTTGTTGATTTTGCAGAGCTAAACACGCCTATCAGGTGTCCTCTTTTTCAGCCATCTAGTTTTTTCAGCTTGTACTAAAGTGGTTTAATTATAGTGGAACAGGGTTGCGTGGGGGTCACAGGTGAACCTTTGGTTACTTAGAAAAATAGCACAACAGTTTAGGCCAAGTGATGGGCTAATGCTTTTAATATGGAACTGCAGATCCACTAGGATGAGTTTAGATAAAGGTAATGAGATGAGCAGAGAAAATAGCAGTTTTAAAAACAAGGGGGCAGAAACATGCTTGGGTTCTAACCTGTATCTTCTATCACAGAATGAGTTTTTTGGGGGGTTTTGTCTCCCTGGATCAGCAGCAGCCCATCATATAAATCTTACAGGAATTATTCCATTAACTCCTCCAGAACTCCTTGATATCTCTTCCCCATGCTACTTGTTCAGCCCTCAAAGTTAAAATCCCACTATAGAATTAGATTGTCTGGTGTCAGGATCATTATGCAGCCAATTGGATATCAGCTATAACGGGACTTCTAGTAGAAAACCAGCAGCATGGATGTTTCCAGGCCTGATGCATGTTTGTCATCTCCTGTTTTGTTTTTCAATTGTCAGACAGGTCTGTGGAGCATAAGCCTCCCCTAGACTTATGAAAATCCACCAATGGGCAGTGGTGGATTAATGACATGTAGGGCCCGTGGCTACATCCACAAAGGCCCACCTTCTAGACTCTTGCTGTGAATCAAATGCATGATTAAAAAACAAAACAAGCCAGATACTACTTGACAGAAACCATTTGCAGATCCCTAATTAATTCCTTAGGGTAGGACATTTGGGATATAGAAGATATAAATTCATAATATTACATGCATGCAAAGTGTAAAATGCCAGACAAGTATATCCAAGCAGGTACGTATCATTTGCTTTGAGCCTTTTCTTTGGTAATGGGAAATAGCATTGCAGCAAATTGTTCTCTCTCCAAAGTAACTATTATTTAGCCCATATAGCACCTTTTTGTCACATTCAAATAAAACTGGATTATAGGCCTTAGCAATTATGGATTCTGAAAGCAATAAATGTTTTGTATGGGTTTTTCTGGTAATAAAAACAGGATGATTCCATGTCCGAAAACATGTTATTTTAAAAGGTTCTTGCTCTGTAAATATAAGCAGCATTATACTACTTTAAAAAACTGGCCTAGAAAGTCAAATGTCAAGTAACCTTTGCAGAATGAACACCATGACTGATAAAAACCAGAAGAAATATTTTAAAATACAGTGCAGTATTACCTATGTCCTTTCTTTTATTGCTTATTTGTAGAAAACCAAAGTAAATTCAAGCTTCTTGTATAATTACTGTATTGTGTTCATTAAACTAATGGTGAGATACAGTAACTTGAATTTCTTTATCACATCCTCTATTGCAGGTATAAGGGAAAATGTTGATATCAGAAATCTTGAAAGCTCTGGTGTTTATATTCCTTGCTGTGTTGGGGATACCTGGAAACAGCTTCATTCTACTGAAGTTTGTCTTTGTCAGAATAACAGAACGGAAATTACTGTTGACCAATATCATTCTGATGTTCCTGGCTTTTATGAATCTCCTTGTGGTTCTCTCTCGAGTTGTACTCCAAATACTACATGCCTTGGGTGTCCCAAATTTCCTGGATGACAATAGTTGTAAATTTGCTTTCTTCATTTACAGAGTAGGGAGAGCAATGTCCATTTGTGTTACTTGCTTGCTAAGTTGCTACCAGTGTGTCCTCATTGCACCTAATTCTAAGCTGTGGATAAGTCTTAAGTTGAAGCTGACCAAACAGTTATTTTTCTTCATTATCATGATACTTATTCTTGTGAACTGTTGTATTTATACTAGCTCCCTTCTCTATAATTCTGCAAACAGGAACTCTACTGCGTCTCCATATTCTCTTCACTTGATCTACTGCCACACAGACTTTCAGACCTCCATTTCCTATGTTACTTATGGAACACTATCTATACTTCGGGATTTCATCTTTGTCGGCCTGATGTCAATCGCAAGCGGTCACATGGTTTATGTTTTACTGAAGCATGAGAAAACCATTAAATACTTAAAAAAGACAGAACAAGAGCAGACAAGATCAACTGAGTACAAAGCTTCTAGGTCAATTATCTTGCTTGTAGCATTTTATGTGTTCCTTTTTGGGCTTGAAAATGTGATATGGGTTTATACACTGACAATATCTAGTCCTGATATTAGTATAAATGATGTGCGCATAGTTTTAGCTTGTTCTTACTCTGCCCTGAGTCCTGCCATTATCATCAAAGCCAACCCTAAATTACACCCATGTGTAAAAATCCCAATACAGAAAGTCACATTAGGATTCGGAGACAAAAATATGGAAACTTTACCTGCTTGAGTAGCTCTGTATGGTTTGAAACAGCGATGCATAAGCAACTATGCTTTGTACTAATCCAAAGACAGATATATAAATGTTTGGTAGTAGATAGTTAGTGCAGATTCACAAGGGGGAAAGGACAAGTGGCATAATTTTGTGTAACATATTTTTCAGTATGCACAAGCTATATTACTATAGTCCCAGTTATGTATTGTAAGCTTTATTGGCCAGGCACCTCCTTCCTCTTGCCTCTTTCACACTAAGCACTTCAACTTCAATGTTACTATATTTTGTATTTACTGTATCTTTGACTTTATTATTTTATTGATCCGCCATGTTTATTTGATGAATATGTTGTGAGTACAAGTAGTTCTTTTTTAAATAAAAATAAAACATACGTGTATTTTACTTTACTATACTTTATTAACTAAATTGAGTTTGTATGCGTTAATGAAGAACTGCAACATTTCTAGAGCTTATTCTTACTTCATTGTGTTAAAGGGGACCCGTCACCCAAAAATTTTTTTCAAAATCCTATTTTGTCAAGCAAAATGAACTTTAATTACACTATATAAATTATTTGAATCTTGTTTCCTTCAGTCTGGGAACTCATAATTATAGCAAGCAGGCAGGAGCCATTTTGTGGACACTGTTATTAAAGGAAAACTATACCCCCAAAATGAATACTTAAGCAACAGATAGTTTATATCAAATTGAATGACATATTAAATAATCTTACCAAACTGGAATATATATTTACATAAATATTGCCCTTTTACATCTCTTGCCTTGAACCAACATTTTGTGACTATCTGTGCTGCCTCAGTGATCACCTGACCAGAAATACTACAACTCTAACTGTAACAGGAAGAAGTGAGGAAGCAAAAGGCAGAACTCTGTCTGTTAATTGGCTCATGTGACCTTACATGTGGTTTGTATGTGTGCACAGTGAATCTTACGATCTCAGGGGGCGGCCCTTATTTTTTAAAATGGCAATTTTCTATTTATGATTACCCAATGGCACATACTACTAAAAAAGTATATTATCATGACAACGGTTCATTTACATGAAGCAGGGTTTTACACATGAGCTGTTTTACTCAGTATCTTTTAATAGAGACCTACATTGTTTGGGGGGTATAGTTTTCCTTTAAGGCAAGCCTTGCATCATATAGTTAGTTAAATCGGGTTGAAAAAAGACAAAGTCCATCAAGTTCAACCCCTCCAAATGAAAGGGTTAGAATCTTGTTTGTGTATCAGAATGGGGGACCTGATGTCCATCCCCATGCCCTGGCTACACAATTAAATGGTGAAGAGAACGGGGGGACTGTGGGGAGAGCAGTTACATCTAGGAAGTGCTGAATTAGAGGAGGGGCATCCAATATTTGATTGGCATCTGAGATTTTTAAATGAGCTTTAAACAGCTATGAATGCTTTAATAAAAAATAGAAATTGGATTTCATGTTTAATTTGAAAATGACTTTTATTATACAGCTTTTTGTGTCTGGGTGACAGGTCCACTTTAATGAAGACTAGAAATGTGACAAATCTATTGAACAAGAGAACAGAGGTCAATTATATGTTTATCCCCAACTGTGGTTAATCTGACCCTTATGGTAATACTCCCTCCCACCCATTCAAATGCTATTTATAATTTTGCCATAAAAGTATTTGCCTGATGCTTTTACATTACCCATCTGATCCTCTGTCCATCTGACCTATAGGTAACTTTTAATGTGCATTAATATTTGGCTTGCCCTTGCCACCCCCCGTGTGGAGTTGATTTGAATAAAGTCTGCTTGCTTCATTCTATATATGTTTGAGATGTCCACGTTGCACAGTAAAACCCTCCTCTGCACCCCTTCCAGCACTGGATTTCCAAATATATGCCCCTAGGCCAGCCGCCTTCTGCCCCCCCCCAACACACATACAACACACGATCACACTGTTTTGGATTTGCTCCCCTCTCCCAGTGCCTGGGTGTGAATTATAGATGCAGGTGGGCTGCATTCTGCCCCTAACAATGTGTTTCCCTAGGCCTGGGCCTTTATGGTCCGGGACAGGGTTTTTTCAGGGGCTTCTTTTTTTCACTAAGGCACAGTGTGTAGAGGGAAAGGGGAGTGTGATGGCAGGAATTTAATGCGGGCTTTTAACATTGGAAATGAAAGCTGTGTTAACCAGTATAATAAATGTAAAGAAATGTGCTACTATTTACCACTGTTAACATAAAAATAACCATATTCAGATGTGAATGAATTGGATAGTTGAAAAAAGATAAGATGGGCATTACAGTATTTGATAGATAGCAATCCCTAAATAATACCTTAGGGTAGGATATTTGGGATATAGAAGATATAAAATCTTATAAGTCCATGCATGTAAAGTACAAATGACAGAGAAGTGCACCCAGGCAGGTTTACATTATTTGCTCTGACCCCATTCTTTGATAGCATGGAAGAGCATTGCAGCATTTTGTTCTCTTCCTTCAAAACCAAAGTAACAAATATTTAGCTCAAAGTATAGGACTATGCTCTCACATTTAGATAAATCTTGAATATAAATGGGACTTATCAATTATATAGTCTGAAAAAATAAATGTTTTGTATGGGTTCTTCTGATAATAAAAACAGGAGTATTCCATTGCTGGAAAATCTGATGGCAGTACACATGACTGGGGAGTTTGGTCTGAGGATCACCTCAGAGGTGTTCAGAAAGCCTTGGGTAGCTAGAGCAGCCTTTTGGCTCTGACAAGGTGCAAGAACCCCGGATAATTGTGTACCAGGTAGGCACTGAGCATTAAGGGAGTAGGTTACTGAGGCCCTTTGATCTGTAGTGAGACAGCCAAGTGAAACTTCTACACTGCATGTGGACATGATGGAGGAAGGGAAGTCTAGGGAGATTAAAGAAGCAGAGTCCCTTAACATTCTTTAAAATGTCTGAAACAGAGCCAGCAAAATCAGTTTCTAGGTCTATTATCTTGCTTGTAGCATTTTATTTGTTTATTTTTGGCCTTGAAAATGTGATATGGGTTTGTACACTGCCATTATCTGGTCCCGACATTTGTATAGATGATGTTCGCCTAGTATTAACTTGTTCTTATGATGTCCTGAGTCCTGTCATTATCATCAAAACCAACCCTACACTGCAGTCATGTACTTTCTGAGAGAACTGGATGTGCAACTGGCTGTTCCTCCTCTGCCTGTCAGTACAGCCGGCCCCATCCTCCTGGATACTGTAGTTGGTTCCTGATCTGCTGAAGCTATAGCAGGCACAGGGAAGCATTGAATAAGGTCTAGCATAAAACTCCTACTATATACTGTGTGGGTAGGGCTCCAAATATGGAAACAATAAAGTACCTGTCTGAGTGTCAGGATTATGCTCTAAACCCAGCCCCAGAATGTAAGAGGATAGAATACATAACAGGGGAACTCACTCACTTTCTACAGCACAACGTCTCTGGCAGTCATGCACAGTTAAACCCATTTCTCAGGACTCCGTCCAGTGTTGGACTCAGTGGCAAGTAGTAAAAATTCCAGATCCAACTGGGCCTGGCCCCAAACAACAGGTAGAAAGGAGTATATCATATTACACTGTGTACGGTGTTGTATCAGGTACACACAGGCCATTTTTTTATTGGTATTCCTCCCTAAAGTTTCAGAGCAAATTTTGTAATGTTCATCTATATCTTTCACAGATGGCCTATTAAGTACTCAGCAAATTTCTCTGTCACAGCCCACAAAATAGCCAACTACTCCAAAAGAGCTGTAATTGATACAATTACTTCTGTCATGCTCATGTGCTAAGACAGCACCCAGGCCCTTCAGACTACTGTTCATATACAGCTTGAACATCAGATTATAATCAGCATAATATGATAATAAATCCAGGGGCATTAGTTCCCCCAGATCAGAACTCTGTCCAATATCTTACACAACCGTTGTTTTACTTCTCAATACAATGATGAAAGCGTTTTTCAGTATTGTTCTTAAATCTGAGATGCAAACGTTATCACAATTACAGATGCAGCCACTTTGGTTTGTCTGTTTGACACAGAATAACTAAACACAGATATCCCATTTATCTCATTTAACACAGAAAACTGCGTCACAACATCCCATCTAATTAAAGCATTCACCATTGTGTACAATGGAGCTTTGGTATGCTAATGAAAAGGTTAAATGCATTAAATGAGTTAAGATGACTTAAGATAACACAGTTTCTTCAATTACCCCTGAGTCATGACGCATTTAACTCACAAATCCAAGTGGCTTCATCTGTAGGTTGTCTATAATTTGTTTGAAACACTTCCACTGCTGGAGCAATACCACCTGAAGGGCCTACCAATGCATCTCTGTTAACTCCAGTTGAGGAAGATCTAAATGCTACAGTATCTATTGCTGTATTTATATATTAACCCCATCTAAACAAGTTATTTCTCAGCTGGGTGCACCATATGTCTAGCTGTGAGAGGGTAGACCTCTGCAAAAAACACTTTTATCAGGCATAGTAAAACAAGTACACCCTGGGGGTTCATACATCAGACAAGAACCTGCTCTCCTTGTACACAGCATATGGACCAGGCTACCAACCCAGGAACCTGACCCATAATTTGGGTCTTACTTCATACAGCAAAAACATCAAGTAAGATCCTCTGTTTTATGAACAGCAGTAATACAGCTTTCCAGGTATTTCCTGGAAAACTCCGAACTGGCATGTATGGAGCAGGCTGACTCTCGGAGCACCCCGGGAGGCAGTGGCTCTAATACGGGTGGTGGGGGAAGTGCAAGGAAGGAAAGGCAGGTTCTAGTTATAGGGGATTCAATTATTAGAAAGGTGGATAGGGTAATCTGTCGCAAGGCCCCTACATGCCGAACAGTCTGCTGCTTGCCTGGTGTTAGGGTTTGGCATGTGGTGGAACGAGTGGACAGATTATTGGGAGGGGCTGGGGAAGACCCAGCGGTCTTGGTACACATAGGTACCAATGACAAAGTTAGAGGAGGTGGTGAAGTCCTCAAAAATGATTTTAAAAAACTAGGTTCAAAGCTGAGGGCGAGGACTTCCAAGGTAATTTTCTCAGAGATATTACCTGAGCCACGAGCAACGCTAAGGAGACAGCGGGAGCGTAGGGAGATTAATGCGTGGCTGAAAGATTGGTGTAGGGAGGAGGGTTTTGGGTTTTTGGAGAACTGGGCTGATTTTTCAGTCGGCTACAGGCTCTTTGCTAGGGATGGGCTGCACCTCAATGATGATGGGGCAGCTGTTTTGGGAGAGAAGATGGCTAGAGGGTTGGAGGAGATTTTAAACTAGGTGTGGGGGGGGGAGGGTTCAGTAAAAGATTCAGTGGTAGACAGGTTAGATGAGATAGTGGGCAAAGAAAATGGGGGAGGAGATTTGGCTGGGGATACTGTTAAGGAGAGGGAGGACCACATGTCATATGTTCAATATGGTGCCAGTATTAAATGTATGTTTACAAATGCAAGAAGTCTGGCTGGTAAAATGGGAGAGCTGGAGCTGCTGGTGATGGAAGGAAAATATGATGTGATTGGTGTGGCCGAAACATGGCTGAATGAGTCGCATGACTGGGCAGTAAATATCAGTGGCTATACTTTGTTTCGGAGGGACAGAGGCAATAGAAAAGGAGGAGGGGTATGTCTGTATGTTAGGCAGGATTTAAAAGCTTATATAAAGGAGGAGGTTATGTTAGAAAATGAGGGGGCAGAAGTCGTATGGGTGGAGTTCTTCACCAATTGTAAAGAATCCAGCAAATTAATTGTAGGCGTATGCTATAGACCCCCTAATGTAAGTGAGGAGGAAGTGGCAAAGCTCCTAATGCAAATAGAAAAGGCTACTAGTTTAGGTAAAGTAATGATAATGGGGGATTTTAATTACCCAGATATTGACTGGAGCAACAGTACTGCTAGATCAGTTAATGGGAACAAGTTTATAAACTTATTGCACGACAATTTTTTAGCACAGGTTGTTGAGGAGCCTACCAGAAAAAATGCTATTCTTGATTTAGTGATCTCAAATGACCCAGAACTTATAGCAAATGTGCAAGTCATTGAACCCCTGGGTAATAGTGACCATAAGGTTATATCTTTTAATGTCTGGTGCAAAAAACAAAAATATACTGGGGCAACAAAAACCATGAATTTTGCAAAAGCTAATTTTAGTGCCTTGAGGGCTGCCCTACAGAGCATTGATTGGGGCATTAGGTTTTCAGCTAAAAACACAGAACAGAAATGGTTGTCCTTTAAAATTATATTAAATCATTACTGTTCTCAATTTATTCCCTTAAGGACTAAACGTAGAAGCTCTAAGAATCATCCTGTGTGGCTTAATACAGAAGTAAAGAAGTTAATGGGACAGAAGAGAAAGGCATTTAAAAATTACAAATCTGTAGGGACAGAAGCTGCATTTAATGAATATAAACAATGTAATAAATGTTGTAAATCAGCAATCCGGAAGGCTAAGAAAAGAAATGAAGAGTTAATTGCGGTGGAGGTGAAAACTAACCCTAAAAAGTTTTTTAAATATATTAATAGTAAAAAGATGCAGGTTGAGAGTGTTGCTCCATTAAATAATGGTACCAGTATGGTTGTAACAGATACAGATAAGGCAAATGTGTTAAATCAGTTCTTTTCTTCAGTGTATACAATAGAGGAGTCTTGGTTCACAGGCTCACTTAATAACTGCACGAATGGTTCAGCTCAATCTAGTCAGTGGCTGACTCAGGATATGATTCAAAAAGCTTTAATACAAATTAATGTAAACAAGGCTCCAGGGCCTTGATGGCATACACCCCCGGGTTCTAAGAGAGCTTAGTTCAGTTTTAGACCAGCCCTTATTTCTGATTTTCTCAGATTCACTGTCATCTGGTATGGTGCCTATGGATTGGAGAAAAGCTGATGTTATTCCAATATTTAAAAAGGGATAACGATCTCAGCCTGGCAATTATAGGCCAGTAAGCTTGACATCTGTGGTGGGAAAATTATTTGAAGGCTTGTTAAGGGATCACATTCAAAATTTTGTCCTAATGAATGGCATTATGAGCAACAATCAGCATGGCTTTATGAAGGATAGGTCATGTCAGACGAATTTGATTGCATTTTATGATGTGGTAAGTAAGATTCTGGATAGTGGGGGGGCAGTAGATGTGATCTATTTGGATTTCGCCAAAGCGTTTGATACTGTGCCCCACAAACGACTGCTTTCTAAACTAAGGTCTGTTGGGCTTAATGAAGTCGTTTGCACATGGATAGGAAACTGGCTACAGGATCGGGTACAGAGGGTAGTTGTTAATGGGACATTCTCTAGTTGGAGTAAGGTTCTTAGTGGGGTCCCCCAGGGCTCAGTATTGGGTCCACTTTTATTCAACTTGTTCATTAATGACTTAGGGGAGGGTGTTGTAAGTAATGTATCAGTGTTTGCAGATGACACAAAATTATCCAGCCCAATTAATTCCATCCAGGATGTGGCATCCTTGCAACATGATCTTGACAAACTGGCAATCTGGGCAGCTAAGTGGCAAATGAGATTCAATGTTGATAAATGTAAAGTCATGCACCTGGGATGTAAAAATATCCAAGCCACTTATACCCTTAATGGGACTGCACTAGGCAAATCCATTATGGAAAAGGACCTTGGAGTCCTTGTAGATGATAAACTTGGCTGTAGCAAGCAATGCCAGTCAGCAGCATCAAGGGCAAATAAGGTCTTGAGCTGTATTAAAAGGGGCATAGAGTCAAGGGAGGAGGGGGTCATTCTTCCACTGTATAGAGCACTTGTAAGGCCCCATCTAGAATATGCCGTACAGTTTTGGTCTCCATCACTCAAACAGGACATTATTGTATTAGAGAGGGTACAGAGAAGGGCAACTAAGCTGGTAAAAGGTATTGAAAATCTTAGCTATGAGGAAAGACTGGCCAAATTGGAGATGTTCACGCTGGAGAAGAGGCGCTTGAGGGGTGATATGATGACTATGTATAAATATATAAGGGGATCATATAATAATCTCTCTAATGCTTTATTTACCAGTAGGTCTTTCCAGCTGACACAAGGTCACCCATTCCAATTAGAAGAAAAGAGGTTCCGCCTAAATATTCGGAAGGGGTTTTTTACAGTGAGAGCTGTGAAGATGTGGAATTCTCTCCCTGAATCAGTTGTACAGGCTGATACATTAGATAGCTTTAAGAAGGGGTTGGATGGCTTTTTAGCAAGTAAGGGAATACAGGGTTATGGGAAATAGCTCATAGTCCAAGTTGATCCAGGGACTAGTCCGATTGCCAAGGTTGAACTCGATGGACATGTGTCTTTTTTCAACCTTACTTACTATGTTACTATGTTACTATGTTCTAACTACCCCAATGCCATATCCACCCTATAATCAGCTGGAACAAAGTACAGTCATATAGTCCCATACACTCTTTCAGGCCCTTTTAAAGTTATTGTCAAGTTGAACCAATTGAACTTTGGCATGCTGGCTACCGTGGCCAGCATCTTAAAAAAATACCTATGCAGGTCTGAAACATTGTGTTTTATCTGGGTCAAGAGCCTATGACTCAATAAAGGAGTTTTAAGAAAATACATTCATGGATGGTGCTGTCTGTGATACAAAGGATACCGTGGCCCCTATAGGTACAAAATGGAAGGAACAATTGCTTCAACAGAATCAAATTTATCTTTAATGACAGACTGACTAGTCTTTACTTTACAGTGACTGCTTTCCCTCAACTAATCACTACCAGAAAGGTTCAGAACTTCATGCTTCTTTCCTCGATTTATTATTTTATCACTTAACTTAACAGTAAACAAACAACTCACATTGTTATAGCAAAGAAACAGCAAAGGACAATTACCGACAAAACTGTCTGCTCTGAGATTGGCAGGAATTGAAACCATATGCCAACCAATTATAACCCTATTTTGGAAACTCTTAAATAGTGTTTAACCCTTTTCAGTCCAGGGCCCTGAATTCTCTTTGCGTATGAAAGATACTGGAAACTAGGATTTACAGCACAGTGCCTCCACATAGTGGGCACTGAGGATTTCACCTCAGGGAAATTCCACCAGAAACAAAGAACACCAGTTGCAGTAAAACAAATATAAACTTTATATAGAAATGTAATGAATAAAATGGGCAGCTCATACACAATGCACTTTTGCACTGGGACACGTATGAACCTACCTAACTCAATATTAGGTATCACACTTTTATCACACATTTATCCAAATACACAAAATGCATTATGTAATTATAATTTTACTTTACTTTAAACATGTGGTTTATGGCACATCCACACTATTCCTAGTTATTTATGTATGTTGGTGAGTTGGGCCATGGAAGGTATTTGCACTCTGTTCTAGACTGGAATACAAGGGTATATCAGTTGTTGAGATCCCCCCTATGTGTACACTGAAAGGGGATGACATGCTAGAAGTGAGTCAGTAGTGACAACATTCCCTCTCTTGTAGTACAGTTACAATGTGTACATGATATTGCTAGTGCTCACATTTCACAAGTGCTTAGAAATGGCAGTTATACAAGGCATTGACAACGCAAAAGGAACCGGATTATCTTCTATCAACTTTGAACCAGCTGGTATAAGATTTTGTTTGTACCTGCCAGTTTAAACAACAATATGACTAAGATAAGGCTTAATAAGGTTATATCAGACTACAAGTATAGGGGTGTCCACAAAATTAGCAATATGAAACAGGAACCACAAGGGACTTTTAACTCCACAATACAAGTGTCAGAAACGATCTTAAAATAATATGAGTAATTACACCTCAAAGTAAAAATAAAAAGCGATTTTTATTCACCACAATGCCATGTTGATCAAATGGAATTAAAAACATTTAAAAAATACGCAGCACTGCATGTGAAGCTGAAGGGATCCCTTCTATAAGGACATTAACCCCAATGGCTGATTATATTAATCAGATATGGGATAGTTTGCATGCTGTTATATGAAATAATTGATAGTCTGTTGGTCTAGAGGGACGTAGTGAAAAAAAGCTTTGAAAGCAATAGATGCAAAGTTACAATTGTGAACTCCTTAGATTAATTATGTTCAATTGGGTAAGTCCATGTTGATCCTAATAAGGAGAAATTCCAAAACTTAAAGGCAAAACAGCATGCATGCATTCCCCAAAATCATATGATGTAAGAGGAGAGTAGCGCCTAGTCTACAACCGACTAACCTCACTCCTCTCTGACAATAACCTGCTGGACCCCCTACAATCTTGTTTTAAGCCACAACACTTCACTGAAACTGGCCTGACCCGAATAACTAATGACCTTTTAACCGCTAAAGCCAACAATCATTTCTCACTACTAATACTGCTGCATTTGACACTGTAGATCACCCTCTCCTCCTCCAGTCCCTCCATTCGCTTGGCCTTTATGACACAGCCCTGTCCTGGTTCTCTTCTTACATCATCAATCGTTCCTTCAGTGTCTCCTACAACGGAGTAGCATCTTCTCCCCTACCTCTTTCTGTTGGGGTTCCTCAAGGCTCTGTCCTGGGACCCTTACTATTCTCCTTCTTTACTTCCTTCCTAGGCAAATTAATCAACTCCTATGGTTTCCACTACCACCTCTATGCTGACGATACTCAGATCTATCTCTCATCTCCTGATCTCAACCCACAACTCCTAACTCGTGTCTCCTCCTGCCTGTCCATTATCTCCACCTGGATGTCGCAACACTACCTTAAATTAAACCTCTCTAAAACTAAAATGGTTCTCTTTTTTTCCAACTAACACCAGTAACATCCTGTAAGTATCCATCATAGCTAACAATTCCACTATCACCCCCTCTCCACAGGCCCGGTGCCTTGGGCTTTTCATAGATTCTGCCCAGTCATTCACTCCTCATATCCAGTCACTTATTAAATCATGTCACTTCCACCTAAGGAACATATCCAAAATATGATCATTTATCACCCAAGATGCTGGCAAAATTCTTATTCACTCTCGTCATATCACGTCTAGACTACTGTAACTCTCTTTTAATTGGCCTTCCCCTCCAGAGACTGTCACCTCTCCAGTCCATAATGAACACTGCTGCAAGGCTCATACACCTCAGCAACCGCTCCTCCTCTGCTACGCCATTCTGTCAATCCCTGCACTGGCTTCCGCTACCTTTCAGAATCAAATTCAAATTAATGACCCTGACATTCAAAGAACTTCATAACTCTGCCCCACCCTACATCTCTGAACTCATCTCTATATACTCACCCAACCACTTACTACGCTCCTCTACTGACCTGCTACTCAACTCTTCTCTCATTACCTCCTCACATGCTCACAAGGGCTGCACTGAAAGGGGATGACATGGTAGAAGTGAGTAACAGGCCAGTAGTAACACTTTTATCACACATTTATCCAAATACACAAAATGCATTATGTAATTATAATTTTACTTTACTTTAAACATGTGGTTTATGGCACATCCACACTATTCCTTGTTATTTATGTATGTTGGTGAGTTGGGCCATTTTGTTTGAAACCTGGATTTTGCACACTGCACTATGTCCATAAATTAAGCTTCATATTTCCACGTTAATATTTCTTTGATATTATAGTTGAATTCTTTATTTCCCATGCAAGCATAAAATGAATGTATAGTAGATTACAACATAAGCTATGCAAGAGTATTTCTCCTCGGACATAAACCACTTCTGCAATTAAGAAGCAACCAGTTAATTTCATTAACTGCCAGTGAGCTGAGTCATGTTTAATAAATCTATATCTAGATGGTAAACATCACTGTTACATCATAGAACTCCCTAGCTTTTACTGAATAGTTATAATTAAACTCTGGAGTAATCTCCAAAAGATGACTACTATTTTAGCTTGAAATAATTACCCAATAATTATGTCATCCGTGAACATTTAATTAAAGCTCTCTGATTTGCTTACTTCAACCAAACACGATAATGGCAGTGCACAAGCTAATTACCTATTTTGCCTTTCCTTTTTAAACCATAGACACAATGAAAAAAAAACCTTTGCTCTGTATTTTTCGTTTATCTTTTTAATTTTGTCATTTCCTTGCTTGTACTGTGTTGCACTGAAGAACTTACTATTAATTGGGGGACGCTACATAGAGTATAAATTACATTATATAAAAGAGATTAGCAGCATCTATAAATATATGTGTAATTTAAAAAAAAAATATCACATAATGTAAGCTTTGACAATGGACAAAAGTGATTTGACTAAAACATAGAGGAACAAAGGGTCCTTTATAAAATATCTTAGAGCAGAGATTGTACTAAGGTAAATAACACATTAATAAAATGTCAAAACGTTTCTGCTGCAGCCTAAATGATTACTTTATTGTTGTAAAAGTTGTAAAATCAGATTGGATCAAGTTATAGCAAAGGTTTGGGGACTGATTTATCAAAGGTCGAATTTTAGGATTTCTTTTTACCTCTAATGAACTTGAATGACCTCAAATGACCTTGAAACTTGATTGGTATCTTAATTAAGAAAACAACTCCAAAGTCTAAAATTCAATCAAATGTTACTGACCCTTAAACTCAAATCAAATTTGATAGAATTCAAATCAAGTTTTCTCTGAAGAAAACTGAATGTCAAGAAGGCTATTAAATTCTTCAAATAAGTCAGTAGACCTCTGCCATTGACTTCTTGAACTCGGCAGGTAATATATATAAAACCTCCTGCTCCCGCTGCACTTTATCAGTAATCCTATTCCTTGCCTTATCCAAGGCTTGTTTATGCAAATATCCAGGGCACCCTCTTACTAAAACGTTCTTCCATCTCCTGTAACTGTATTTCCCTTGTTTCAACCCAAGAGTTATTACGTAACACTGTAAAATCCAGTAATGATACCTTCATAGTCTTGGAATGTTGACTATTAAAATGCAATAGTGTATTGCAGTCGGCCAACTTCCTATGAAGAATACTCAAACACACTTCCATTTTGGGTGATCAGTAAATTTAACCAGACCTCCAAGATCACTTCACTTTTGGGTAGCAGTACATTTAACCAGACCTCCAAGATCATTCAATATATGCCACCATCTCCCAATATATATATATATATATATATATATATATATATATATATATATATATATATATATATATACATATACATATACATATATATATATATTAGTAAATGGACCCGCCCGCACTCCTTCATTTAAGTGAAATAAATCGATGTGCTTTATTCACAAATTCATCTCTAACGTTTCGGTCCTCTCTGGGACCTTTTTAAAGGATAAATGACATGTGTGCAAGTGAATACTTAAATCCCTTTCAAAATTGGCGCCAAGTGTGATGTCATGACTTAGAAAAAATCATTACAGGCAATTTAAAACATTTGTACAGATGTGAATGTAATTATAATACATACTTTTTCATCACTAGGTGTCCCTGTTGTGCAAGCAGAAGATGTGCTCAAACAAAGTGAAACAAAAGTGTCTTTAAAGAAAAAGTTCTTAGCATTCTATATGCAATAAACTTCAATGTATACATGTACGTATGTATGTAAAACAGCTCAGCACTAGCTGCCCATTAAGCCCTTTAGGTGCCACACAGTCCAACTCGTGTATCCAAAAGGCCTCTCTTTTTAAAAGGGCTTTATCACTATCACCCCCTCTTGCCTTGGCTGGCACATGTTCTTTTGGCATATACCTGAACGCTGCTGCGCTATGCTTTGCTTCTGCACAATGGCGGGCCACTAATTGTTGGGCAATGTCCTGTTTCTTACCCTTTACCCTATCCTCTCTCTCTGGGTCTAGGGCAGCCCTGATGCTTGCTTTGAGCATTCTAATAGTTTTACCACAATAAATTAGCCCACATGGGCACTTGATGATGTATACTACTAGAGTGGTCGTGCACTCTAGTAGTAAGAAAACATAGTAAGAGCTTTAGTCTCTAGCTCCTAAATATTCGAGGCCTCATTCTCACTGCACATCCACTGGGGATAGTTCTACCTTTGATCAACAAACAAGTCAATTTTTGTTTCTATATATTAAAAGATTTCCTGTCTATGTTTTGTGATACAATATTCATCTGTTTCACATGTAATTTATACAATCCTATTGGCATTCCATCACCCCTGATCATCGCATTACAAAATATAAAGTGGGGATTGGAATAAATTCTTACCAAATAAGTAAAGGTGTGAGGGTTCCTCTCTTGTAGGCTTTGAATGAATCCCACAGAGTTCACCTTAACTTTATTTGATTGAAAGAAAAAATTGCTTTGAAACTAGGGCTTGTTTCACCCCTGATGGTAAAAAAGTAGCTCCTCATAACAATTTAGCATTTGAAGCCTTATTTAACTTTGTAATAAGCAGAATCTACCTGGCTATTTCTACAGTTCACAGTGACCTAAATGTTACATGATCTGATACCCCCCTCCCAAGGGATATGAAGGGTTTGGTGGGTTGTATTTAAAGTCTTATTGAAAATTAGGTCAGACTATTTAAGTCTAAATTTAAAATGGCACCTGCCTCTGCCAGTGCATAAGAAAACTGTTGCATTTCAGCTGGTAGACAAGGATTCTCATCTTGATAACATGTTAAGATATACGTGAGCTAGAATTATTAACACAAACTTGTATTAGGATGTATAAGGGTGGACCATGAATAAAAATATATTTATCCATTTTGTCAGATTTAGGATGAATGGAAGGGAATTGCTGATTTTGTTTAACATGCCTGAACACATGAGGCACTGTCCCCCAATCTGCCCAAACCCCATGGCCCAGATCCATTTACAACACTGACACTTTGGAGTCCCATAACCTGTTTATCAGGGTAGTCAGTTAAGCAGCCAGACATTGAAGTAACTTGATTGTAATGGCCCCTCTGCACAAGCAGCCCCTCTTCCCCAGGACCCCTTCTGTCCCACTCGCGTGGGATCTCCATGCATTGCTATTCTATAAGTATGATAAGGGCTTGGGAGGGGGTAATACAACACAGCAGACCTGTGCTGTATATCTAGTAAGTCTACTGCAGCCAGGGACTCCGATGAGGAGTTGAGGAAGAGGTAGTACTCTCTGTAACAGTAAAAACAAGTTACAAACAAGGGACCATAGTCAGGGTACTTTTCCCTGTGGAACATGTAACATCTGTCCCTTTGTTGTAAACACTAAAAAATTTGTAGATAGGTATGGAATAGTATACCATCTTAGACAATGGAGCAATTGCAACACAGCAGGGGTGATCTATATGATCACATGTCCTTGCAAACGACGGTACATAGGCAAAACCAAGAGAGCTCTGAAGAAACTAATCTGTCAAGTATAAAATCCACCTATACTGTGATGAACAAAATGCAGACACAAACCTGAACAGGACAGAAATGGAAACCAATTAAAAATAAAAAAAAGAGCCCACTTGGAAAACACTTCTATTTACAACATAATGGAAAATTGGAGGGAATGGAAGTGATTGTCTTGGAAAAGTTTCTTTGGGCATCAGAAAAGGGTAATTTGGATCGGAAACTATTATCCAATGATAATCCAATGAGATTAGTGATGGGCGAATTTGGTGTGTTTTGCCGAAAAATTGCGAAATTCGTAAAACGGGGCAAAGTTCACAAAATGGCCCAGCGTAAAAAAAACAGACGCTGGCGTCGTTTTGCGAATTTTCATGGCAGTTTCCCGAATTCGCACCTTGCGAATAGATTAGTCCATCACTAGAGCAGATGGATATATAAACTTAACACCTTGATCCCTTGCGGATTGAATGAAAGCCTGTCACTACACACTTTCATTGGTCAATGATATTTGATCTAAAATCATAATACAATATCTGCTTAGATATAATCTGCTAGAATTTGACAAGTTATCCCCTCCCCATCTGTATGAATTAACACATCTCTCTATATGCTAAATACATAATAACTCATCGACCAGTTTAGTATAATGCTTTGGTTAACTTTTCTGGTACTACAAGACATTATAAAATACACACATAAATAAATGCATAATTTTGGATTTGTAATACAATTGTTTTTTCGTGCATGATTCTCTGATCCAGTGGATGCACAGTGGAATTGCAGTTATTGCGCAATTCTTACCATTTAAACTACAGCAGGATTCGGCACTAGGACCCTGAAGAAACCGGAGAATTATTAATGATCACATGACTACTGACAACCAATGGGCGCAACCGAGAGGATGTAAGTATCGTGCGACTTGGGCACCATTTTCCCTTTGAGAAAGCCTATACAGGCGAAATGTTTTACTCAATCAAGTGTTCTAAGGGTGGGGAGGAGGCACTCTGGAGGGTGGGCTGAATGGTGGCAGCAGTTTCCTTCTAATAATGGAGGTAGCGTTGGACAGACCGGTGATGTTGTTACCAGTAGTGATGGGTGAATTTATTCGCCAGGCGCGAATTCGCGGCAAATTTGCGCGATTCGCGGCCAGCGAATAAATTCGTGAAACGCCCGCGAAAATTCGCGGTAAAAACTCTCCGGCGTCAAAAAAAATTTTTTTTTTTTTTGAAAAACGGGCGCCGGCGTCGAAAACAGGCGCCGGCGTCGGAAAAACGGGCGCCGGCGTCAAAAACGGGCGCCGGCGTCAAAAACGAGACGCCCAAATTCGCCCATCACTAGTTACCAGCACTCGCACAGACTTCATTTTGGCCTTTGCCCGTTTCCAATTTTCGGTGTTTCATTTGCACTAGTGATAGGCCACACTTACTTAGGTGCCTCTGAGAGGACAAAGCGCCAGTTACTCTATGCACACCGTATTGGAAACATATATGTCTGTATAATACTGCAAGGTACAGTACACTGGGTTCATGTCCAAACTTTTGCTGTTGCTTTAACATAGGGAATAGGTCATACCTACTTAGGTGCCTCTGAGAGGACAAAGTGTCAGTTTACTCTCCCTGCACACCATTTTGGAATTAACATTTGTGCGATACTTAAAGATCCAGCATACAAGGTGTTGGTTTGTCCATTGTTTTTCCCAAAATGGGAGCTACATAATATCTTTTACTATAGACACCCTCCTGCTCCCCACCCCAACTCTTACTACTATTAGAGGGCATATAGGCTGATGTAATGATCTAGGTGGGACCAGTATTTTCATTAATCAGATATACTGCAATCTTTACAACTGTGAAACCAGATCGGGATACATCATATTTTTAAGTGTTTTTATATTTCAGTAATTTCCTCTTTTGATTTTAAATGAAGTATTAAATGTTATGTTTTATTGAGTGATTCCTTCTTCTACAGACTAGTGGAATGCGAACTGTTGCTTATGTAATTAGCACCCCTTACACTATTGCACTTTATTAACTCTTAATTGTTTATCACAAGATATAATGACAACACATCAAAGTGTGGACACAATGAATTTATTTTGAATGAATTTATTTGCACTCCTCAAAAAATTTTTTAAGGCATTATTCCTTTCATGGTTTCCAAGTTACACACACAATCTAATTATATTAACAAGGCTGTGCGACCTTTAGCTCTTCTTTGCAGTTCCTTGACAAAGGCATCCTCATTACCTGCTTGGCCCATGTCAAATACCCCACCCGCCACCCCCTTTTACACTTCCCAAAAACTACTAGACACCATTTTGTGGGATGAAAAGGCCGCAGAACTTTATTCTGATAAAACCGTTCTTCCCATTTTACATGCTGTAAAACAAGATTTAACATAACATCATCATACAATGTAACATGAATATTTGCATAGCAACATATTAACCCTGTAACCACTATGTCATAATAATTTTTAACTGCCCAACACCATTGGTGCTGTCAGCTGCCACGTCAGCCTGACCCCGCTTCCTCCACCAACCAATTCCCTTACTAGGGTGCTTACTTACCCTGAGGTACCAGGCCTGACAGTAACCCATTGACCGTGCAACTCCACTCCTAACCAACCTATTGGGTCCATAACTCCACCAACCCGCCACGATCGCATGTGCTTGAAACCTCAACACATTGCGAACCGCCATCCAGCAGCGCCAGGGCCTTCTCGATCCCTTCACTGATTGCTAGGTTAAAAACGTCCACCCCCACATCAGAAAGATGTACTCCATCTGCACTATGGTAACCCATTGTTTTCCCCTCCAGCATCCTGTGCCTGACCACTACCCCTCCACACTTCCTAACGAAACTAGCTAGTATTTTATTCACCTTTCCCCTGCTTCTCTCAATAGCTGTAACATTCCTAGCATATCTCCAAACCGTTCTGGTGATAATCTCAGACCACACTACAATAATACCTGGAAACATCGCCCGTATTCCATCCAGATCCTGTTTCATCATTCTTACCAGATCTTTTTAGGGTATTCGCCCCAAATCGTTCCCACCTGCGTGTAGCACCAATATATCCGGCCGCTGTTCCAACTTGGCATTTTTTATTATGATCGACCAAACAGTAGGCCATTGCAAACCTGGGCAACCAAACCACTTTAGTGATGCAAGCTCCTCCGGAAAGCCCAACTGTATACCTGACTTCCTAATTGCAGCTCTCTTCGGGCCCTTGTCACGAAGGAATGTCCCAACAACCAAACATTGGCTGTAGAACCTGCCAACAGATAAATAAACATAAAACACATGACATCTTTACCAAACATACAGAAAATTGTACTTCACATTTTACACACATTGTTTGTTTATCTTTTTTTTTTATTTTTAATTTTTTACTGTTTTCATTCATTTTCAAAATCTTTTTTTTTTATTTTTTAAATATCAACATGTATACAAAAACATACAAGTACATAACACTTCCATGTACCTGACACCACCATCTGATCATTATTTAACGTAACTTGAGAAAAAACTATCCCCATCGCCTCCTAGACCAGTAAACCTGGCCGTATATAACTACGGAATCTTCTTGACTGCCATCTCCCAATTTTTTGTATTACTTTGTCACCTAACCCCAACGTAGCCGCTTCTGTTGCTGCCCCGATACGGAATGAGTGTGTGCCAAAATCATCTGATCTCACTCCCACCATGTCCAGAGTTCTCTTGAGTAAGGATTGGAACTGAAATCTGGTTAATGGAACACCATCTTCATGAATAAGAAATATTGTCCCACCTAATGGCCTCACCTTTGTAAATTGCTCCGTACAGCCCACTGGACATGAAATACCACCATCCACCTCCTTTCCTCTCCCCAAGGTATCAGTTTTGGATGTCCTCAAGCGAATCTGAACCTTATCCCCTGTTACCATAACATCCCTGTGCAGCAACCCACTGTGTGACACCTTACTTTTACTCACCAACTCCCCAATACGAAACGCCCCAAAAAATGCCAATGCGAATGCTACTCTGAACAGTATCACTTCATATTCAGAACAACAGCAATGCCACTTGTAGCTTGCCCAGTAAATCAAAACAGATGGGTCTCCTGCTATCTGCCGAGCCTTTTTTCCTTCGAATCCCTTTTAACGCCTGCCTGATAATAAACTCTTTTGTGAGGTCTTCCTCACCCAATAGCTTAAAATGAAAAGCAAGCCCAGCCATGCGCTTGTCGATGAAAGATGCTGACTTACCCTGCTCAGCCAGCCAAATCACATACCATATGAGACCGGCACGCCTGTCATTCCTATCCTTAAAACCCCCAGACCACTCATCCAATTGTTTCCATTCTCTCCATGCCGTCCCATATGCTGCCCAGGTGGATTCTGCTAACGAAGACTTCACAAACTCCAGCAGTCGACCTTCGCCAGCTGCCAAAGCTGCTGAGGGAAATTGCAGGCATGTTGCTCTGCCTCCGGTGCTGCCTCCCAAAAACGCTGCCACTGAAAACGAGAGAGAGCATCAGCTATAATGTTCTTCTCTCCCTCAACATGTACAGCCCTACATTTCACATTCCCCTTAAGGCACCTGAATACCAGTGCCCGCAACAGTCTCAGTACTGGTGGCGATGATGCTGACCAGCTATTTATCGCCTGCACCACCGTCAAATTGTCCGAATGAAAAACAATCCTCCTATCCCTAAGCTCCTCTTCCCACACATACATCGCCACCACAATCGGGAACAATTCCAGGAAGGCAATATTCCGCACTAGATCTGACCCAACCCAATCCTCTGGCCATGCAGCCGAGCACCATTGCCCAGCCAGGTAAGCTCCAAATCCTTACCCTCCTGCTGCATCCGTGAACTGGAGTTCTGGAGATGACCTTTCCTCTGCCTGAAAAAGCACTTTCCCATTGAATTCTTGCAAAAAATGTTGCCACACTGACATCTGCCTTAATAGCTGGCCTCTCAAGTTGGCCAGGGGCGGGCTGAGGAATGGGCCCGCAACCCTGCCACAACCGACTTCCTTAGCCAATTTTTGCCTCACTATCTCTGGATATTGCTCTGCGGACTTAAGGTTACGTGGAATCTGTGGACTATCTTTTTCTGCAAATGGAATCCTAAAACCCTCCCGAAAACCCAACTCCAGGGCCACTGCCTCCTCCCTCCTACCGTACAGTTTTAGCCATGGCCCCATCGCGTCTACTCTCACTGGAGTCCTCCCCTTTTGCAGATTCACCTTGCTTCCCTGCATATTTTCCTCGCTTAAAACATCTAACATAGGAGTGGGCACCCCCACATCCTGAGCATTCATGCTTAAACCTGCATGTATTCCCCCACTTACACTGGCTGTCATTAAATTGCCAGCAAAAACTCGGTTTATGGGGGGCCGAGGTGCTTCCCGGGTGCGCCCCAGCCCCTCTCTGAAAGGGATTAATTTTTTGGGCCATCATTAGTTTTAGCCATAAGGTGATATCCATCTGATCCCACCTCATCGCTGGATTTGCTGCTAACCTCTGGCGGAATTGCTCATCATACTGCCACCAGGCCAGCCCCCCCGTAAACCCTAAATGCCTCCAAAATGCCATCCACATAGCAGAAAAGAGACGAACATCTCTCAGGTGACTTCTCTCCAATAATGCTGGCAAGTATGCAAAATGCCCTCAACCAATTCCCAAAAGTTTTTGGTAGCTTCCTATACCTTTTTTTCTTTTCCTCATCCTCTTTCTTGCTATCCTTTTTATCATCGTCTTTTATCTCCAACACCTCGTCTAGTGGTAATAAGGAAAACAACTCGATAAACTCCCCCTTCCAAATCTTCTCTTTCGTCTCGATTTTCACATGCACCCCTAACGGCCCCGCGAACGACACATATGCATTTTGCCGGGCTGCTTCCGCTATCCCGCTAACTACTGTAACTCAACCCTCTCAGCCTCCCTCTCTTTCTTCCCCTCCTCAACCTCCCCAACTCCTATAGATGATACCCCACCAGTGGACACCACTTGTAACGGGGTCGTCCCTTCTTTCACAACAGATGTTCCTCCCCCTGCTTCCCCCCCTTGTACCCCAGATTCCATCACCCCCTGTTTTTGAACCCATGCATCTGCTACCCCCGAACCTTCCTTTCCCCAATTCCCTAAAAACTGCTTAAGACCCTCCAATAAGGATGCATTATTCTGTCCTGAATTACTTTTTGTTAAAGCTATTGCCTCACCTCCCGGCCCACCAGCCGCAGCTGCGCCCTGGGCCGTCCCGCTGATCACACTCCCGGATGCCACTGACGTGTCTTGAGGCCGCTGCTCCAAATGATGCCGACCCTGTCGTTCATCCTTCCGGCCGGACTGGCTCCTCCTCTCCTCAACCTCCTTCGAAACGTCCCTAGGCACCAATCTCTCACCTGCCGATCCATGCGGACTGCCTCTGCAATAAACATAAGAACTACCATGCCGGTCCCTACTAGAATGACTACAGGACCTCAACCTCCTTCCCCTGTCCCTGTGCTGCTCCCGAATCCTGTGCGAACCCGCACGTGTCGATCTGCTCCTTCTCCTATTCCTGCTGTGACTGCGCTCCCGAGTCCCCCTATATCTTCTCCCTGTGCTTCCAGAACGACTCCTCTGACGCCTAGGGGATTTGTCTGTACTCCTCCATCTATCATTACCTCTCCTGGAACTGTCACTACTTTCCCTTGAAAATCTGACAGCCCAATCAGATATGTTGCTAGTACCTGGCTCCGTGTGGTAACCCCTTGACGAGACTTCTATCCCCCTTTTTTCCCGACCACCAGCAGGAACTGAGGCCGCCTCCTCTCCTTCACATGCCTTTTCCCCCTGCTCCCTACTTGCCCCCAGTTCCTTGTCACAATCCCCTTGTGCCTGAGGTAGTTGGCTTGTGTCCACCAACAGGACGTGACTCTGCCCCACCTCGCCTTTATCCCCCCCCCCTTGTCTCTGTCCAATGGAGGTGCTCCCCCTCCCTTGCCCCCACTCTTTCTAGGGCCTGCAGAAATCCTGCCCTGACCTTCTTCGGCCGCAACCGCCGGTAACTCACCCTGCCTCTGTCCCCCCTCTATAACTGGAGCCGTGAGTCGGGGCTTGCTGCTCACTTGCCTGCCACGAGTAACAATGCGCCGCTCCTCCGCTCCCCTTCTCTGCTGCCACACTTGCTCTCTTCCGCACCTCGCTCTCCTGCCGACCCGCACTGCTTCTCCGACCTCTCTTCGACGCACCTCCTTCTTGCTGCATACTCAATCTTTCCGGCGGCCTCGAGAGACGCTGTGGTCTAGTGTCGCCCTCTCCAGACGGAACCACCTCACCGACCGGCTGGAAATCCTCTTTGCCTCTGAAGATATCGCCCAGCTGTTGCCGAAACCACTCAGGGTCCTGTTGCTCTGCCACTTCACGCATCCTCCGAACCAAGTCTTCTAACTCGCTCCGCTCCATTACTCACAACCGCTTTCTTGTGCTGTCAAAAATGAACTGACTGAGGTAACTATTTTCCCGCTCTACACTTTGCTTTTCTGTGACGTCATCTCCCCAGAGACCCACTAACCAATCCCCATTGAGAAAATACGGGCCTATGCAATCTCTGGCTTTTGTCATGCCCCTTCTTCCCTACACTCTGTTACGGGTCATTGGGGTACTTTCTTTCTGGTACAAATTAATGTTCATTTTTAAGAGCTGTCTGCATGTCTAAGATTAAAGGACTTCTAAACAGTGGTGATGGGTGGTTAGAAGGTGCGGAAAAACTAAGAAACCCAATTTGTGGTACTTGATCTGAAAATTGCATTTATTCTGTACAATTTCAACGTACATTAAACCTCAAATTTACTGTGCATTTACAGTATACTTATTGTATACCTCCCAGCATTTTGGAAATAGGAAGAGGGACAAAAAGATATGCGGCATATATTGCAGCGAAAATTATTTGACTACACCTGTTTTTGTTACCACATCCCCTAAATACCATGTTCATTTTGCAAAATGTGGCAGGTCATTAAAGTGTGAACACATTTCTGTTGGATAGTTCGGGTGTAGGAAAGGTGGCAGTGGCATAGAGTTGTGTTATGAGTTACATAAAAATTGATAAAAATGTTGCTTGTTGCCAATGTCTGTATTTTTTTTCAAGAAAAAGTGCAGGCAACCCTAGCTGCAAACTTAATGTGGAAAAAATTGATGGCCCAACATTCAGCTGCATCCCTCAGGTTTCTTGTCATAGAGTCTGTTGCCCCCCCACGTCGGGGGGGCAACAGACTCTTACAACTCCAGAAAAGAGAAAAATTTTGGATATATACATTACAGACTATGCACCTGAGAGGACTGAATAAAGAGTACGACCTGTATGCTTTTACCTAGTATGTACTTTTTGGTCAGTTATGGTGGAATTTAGAGAGTTAAGGGATTGGGACACAGTTATATGGACACACAACCAGTGGTGTAACTACCGAGGAAGCAGACCCCGTAGTCGCAGTGGGGCCCGGGGGTACAGGGGGCCCGGCGGGGCCTGCTTCCTCAGCAGTGCCGGATTACTCACAAGGCGCCCTAGGCTAGGGCCCATCCAGCTGGTTTTAGGGGCCGGGATGGAGATCCATGCGGCCAAGCTAATGCTGGTCACATCGCTGGTGAGGACTGAGCAATATGCAGAGAGAGACTCTGCTGCTTATACGGAACGCATTGGGTATTTGTGAGCAGCATGTCCTAAAATGCGTTCCGTATGCTGAGTCTTGCTGCTCCATGGCAGTGACACTGCCCGCCCCCTCACTCCGCAGCTTTGCTGGACTGTGCGCTGAATAAAGTTGGAGATGTTACGGCTCCTCACAGCCACGTGACTCGTCTCAGGGAGAGAGATAACTGCCTGCTGCTCTGCATCGTAATTCATCAGGTCAGCATGTGAGGCCCTGGGAAGAGCTACTGTAGGCATATAGGTGATGGGAGGTTAAAGCTATAGCCAGGGGAAGGGAGCTGGGGAGAGGGATCCCTCACACTTTTTATTGCTGTGCAGTTACCAGCCACAATCTGGACTGTTGGGGGGGGTTTGGGGAGTTCTAGTTCAGCGAGTGCTTTGTTTTTGTTTTTCCTCAGCACATATTAACCTAAAATCTGCCACATGTTTTTGATCTATGTTCCATACTGAACACAATTAGAAACATCACAAGCTTTCCACTACATCAGGATAGACCAGAAGTGCCCATTAATCCCACACATTCCAACATGTTGATAAAGAGGCAGACTATTTTTATATCTGTATCAGCTAAATAAAATGATCAAACATGCACAACCATCAAGCTAATTTTGTGTTATCCTGCTTGAATTCTGGGGGTATTGATACATGAAATAATTCCTGTGCCCTCCTACTATGAGTTCTGGAGTATTTATACTTGAAATAATCCCTGTGCCCTCCTACTATGAGTTCTGGTGGTATTTATACATAGAATTGGTACTGTGCTATCTTGATCTGAATTCTGGGGGTATTTTACATGAAATTGCCACTGCATTCATTCTGCTAAGTGTTTTATGGGCATTATAAATGAAATTGCATCAGTGCCTTTTTTTCAGAATAATGAGATTTATAGGAAGAGGTTTAGAGGAAGAGCTAAAATAATTGCCTTACTATAAATATATATTCAAAGTGGGCATGATCTTACTTCTGCAGTAACCACCCATAAGTTTGCTCATAGCCTTTACAGAGAGATATGTGAAATTCACACTTTACCATTCTTCTGTAGTTCTGGGGTATTTATATATGAAATTTTGACTGTGCCATCCTTCTATGACTTCTGGGGATATTATACATGAAATTCTACCACTATTTTGTGCAGAGGGGGCCCTGAGAAATTTTTTGCAGGGGGGCCCTGGCATCCGAAGTTACGCCACTGCACACAACCTTGCATCCTTTGCAGATTATTTGGGATTTCACATGTCGATTGTATATGGTTAGGTCTTTTAACCTGTAACTAATCTTTATGAGGCGATGCATGCTTTGATATATACAAAATGCTGTTTAACTAATTAAAGTGAATTGATCTGTAACACAAGGGAACAGATTTGCATAATGATGAGGGGTGTGTACTACCTATGCTTTAAATTAGGTTGTGATGTCATAGCAATCATTGATGCTTGAGAAAGAAGCGGGAGCTTCGAAACGTTGCATGTTTGTCGTTACCTTGGTAAAGAACTTTTTTATTTGCACAAAGTTGTCTTGACTTTATTGTTGGTCATATATATATATATATATATATTTGCTTGTTTTAAATTAACTGCTTAATTATGAATCTTACATTCTGCTTTTATTGAATTACCAAACAGGAACATAACCCAGAGGTTCAATAATGGAAATAATGCAGAAATGCATTTCTAGATATTAGACTCAATTAATGAATGTACTTAAACTGAACCAAGAAAAAAAATATTACTTTCACTTTGCTAAATATTTGGAACATCTTAAATACAATGGGAAATAAAACTTAGGAAATATCTCAGGCACCCATTGTTAAATAGTTACATAGTTAAGGTGGGTTGAAAAAAGTCCAAGTTCAACCACTCCAAATGAACCCCAGCATACAAACACATACATACACACACACACACCACCCCCTCCATACATTCACATAAACTATATATTCCAATATCTATACTAATTGTAGAAACTCATTCTTACATTTCAAAAACAAACCTGAACATGTGGTCCAGTTGGTTAAAGCTGCATAATTCTTTTTCCTGGGTAAAGGTAAGGCAATCATCTTCTTAAAGGAAAACTATACCCCCCAAACAATTTAGGTCTCTATTAAAAGATACTGAGTAAAACAGCTCATGTGTAAAACCCTGCTTCATGTAAATGAACCATTATCATAACAATATACTTTTTTAGTAGTATGTGCCATTGGGTAATCATAAATAGAAAATTGCCATTTTAAAAAATAAGGGCCGCCCCCTGAGATCATAGGATTCACTGTGCCCACATACAAACCACATGTAAGGTCACATGAGCCAATTAACAGACAGAGTTCTGCCTTTTGCTTCCTCACTTCTTCCTGTTACAGTTAGTGTTGTAGTATTTCTGGTCAGGTGATCTCTGAGGCAGCACAGATAGAGTCACGAAATGGTGGTTCAAGGCAAGAGATGTAAAAGGGCAATATTTATGTAAATATATATTCCAGTTTGGTAAAATTCTTTAATATGTCATTCAATTTGATATAAACTATCTGTTTTTTATTATTTATTTTGGGGGTATAGTTTTCCTTTAATGCATCCCTTGATGCTATAGATAAGAGGTTATTTACTAAAAAACTGATTTTTCTGGTCAAGATTTTACATAGAAAAACACAAATATTTAGTGGGAAGAAAGCTAAAATTTTTCGAGATTTATTAAACCCCAAGCATGGGCATTGGCAGAAAATATTTTAGGGGGGGGGGTGCAAGGAAAAAATATATTACACAAATTACTTGTACCCTAACAACTGTTGAGTTCACTGTATAGCCTTTCAGTGTTCTGTATGTGATACTAAGGCTCCAGAAACAGGTGGCACATTAACAGCAACTTTCTGCATGTTTATTCAGCAATGAACAAATAACTTAACGCACCAAACATCAGGGTGCAACCATGCTGTGAACAAGAGTGAGAGAGAGATAGCAGAACAGGCACTGGAGAGAAACTGCTGCAGGTGCAGCACAGCACCCTCTATATTACCCCAGTGGTAAAGTCACAGACAAATACACTACACTACACCACTAAAAACAGCTTTTCTATAAATATATAAAGTAGTAACTGATGTACATATATAGCATTGCCATTCTATTAGTGACACAAACTCCTTGTTTGCCAGGACAGTATTTGATATTTTCTACTTTCTTAGCACAATTACTAGCCAGCAGTTTGCAGAATGTTATTCCCTCTAGAGTTCTATTTATAGCTGGATGCATACAGTGAAGCCTCCATTTTACATACCGTATATACTCGAGTATAAGCCGACCCGAGTATAAGCCGAGGTACCTAATTTTACCTACGAAAACTGGGAAAACTTATTGACTCTAGTATAAGCCTAGACACAACTACAGCCCTGTCTCCCAGCAGCGCACATTCTGCCAAAGCGACCCCCCCCGATCAACCGGACTTCTTTGCAAAGTTGATGGTGACAGAGAATTGCCAAACGGATTACTGTGTGCATTGTCCCACTGTCCCACTACCATGTGCAGAGGGTGCTGTGTGATATTGCCATCACTGTTAATCCTTCATATAACCAACAGAGGGTGCTGTGTGATATTGCAGTCACTGTTATTCTTTCATATAAACAACAGAGGGCGCTGTGTGATAATGCCATCACTGTTAATCCTTCATATAACCAACAGAGGGTGCTGTGTGATATTGCCATCACTGTTAATCCTTCATATAACCAACAGAGGGCACTGTGTGATATTGCAGTCACTGTTATTCTTTAATATAACCAACAGAGGGTGCTGTGTGATATTGCAGTCACTGTTATTCTTTGATATAACCAACAGAGGGTGCTGTGTGATATTGCAGTCACTGTTATTGTTTCATATAACCAACAGAGGGTGCACCGTTATTCTTTCATATAACCAACAGAGGGCATTGTGGGATATTGCAGTCTCTCCCCAAGTGAACTGTTGGTATAGGAATGATTAAAAGTGACTGCAATCTCAGCTACTCGGGTCGGGTACCGCTGACCCGAGTATAAGCCGAGGTAGACTTTTTCAGCACATTTTGGATGCTGAAAAACTCGGTTTATACTCGAGTATATACGGTACCCTAATATTAAGATTTGAAATATTTTATCCCATTTTTTGCAGTCCCAACACTATATAATACATTTCCCTGGCAACAGCATTTTTATGGTCCCCTGAAAAATGTAAAATGGGGGTTCTACTGTACATAAAGTAGAGTAACAAGGGCATCAAGAGAGTGTGCACAGTAAAATGTCACTAGTATAGAATCTGTTTATACATTTTATTTGTCTACGAAGAAAGCTGTATTGTTCCCAGGGTGGCAGAAGGGTTAAAAGATAAGCCATCCAAAAAACAATAAAGTAGATACAGGACAGGAGCAGGAAAGGGGGTTTGAGGTGCAAAAATATATATTATAATTTTATAGATGTTTCAATCTATAAAAATATATAGGGGCAAATTTACTAAAGGGCGACTTGACTAACGCTGGCGAAAATTCGGTAGCGTGACGTAATTTTGTGACTTCACGATTTACTATTGGGCGCTGGCTTCGTTAGCGAAGGAGATAGACTCTAGCGCTACTTCACACTCTGTCGAATGGACATAACTACACAAATTCACTAAGATGCCGATTTTACTGAATGTCACCTCTTGCGCCAGACTTGCTTTCGCCACCTCAGACCAGGCGAAATGCAATAGAGTAGATAGGACTTCCTCAAAAAAAGTCCCAAAAAACCTTGGCTTCTTTTACTTTTTACAGGATGATAGGCTGAAAAAGATCGTACATTTTTTTTGGGGGTTTCCTCCTTCCCCCCTACATTTCCTAACATATGGCACCTAAACTATACAGTGGGCACATGTGTAGGGCAATATAACACCTTTATTTTATTAAAGTTCCCTGGCCTTGTGTAGTGTAATGTAGTTAATGCAACATATACGTCCATTGTACTTTAACTTGACGCCGTATGCTAATTAGGCATCGCTAGCGTAACTTCGAACTGCTTATCGTATTATCGCTAGTGCAACTTTGCAAGCCTTCGGAACCCTGAATGCAACTTCGGATCTTAATGAATTAGCATTGTCCTGGCAAATCTACGCCTGGAGAAGTGTTGCGATGTCAGCAAAGCCGTTGCTGGCGCAATATCGGAGGTAAGTAAATTTTCCCCATAGAGTGAGGCAGAGGGTTATTACCGTATATACTAGAGTATAAGCCGAGTTTTTCAAAATATGCTGAAAAACTCTACCTCGGCTTATACTCGGGTCAAGCGCAAAAACGGTCAAGAATATTCGCCGGCGTCCAAGCTTTCCCAGTTTTTGGAGGTAAAATTAGGTACCTCGGCTTATACTCGGGATGGCTTATACTCGAGTATATACGGTATTAGACGGAGAGGTGAGTGTGGGGATAACTCAGCAGAATGGAATGGGTAAAAAAGGACAGTGAATAGTGTGAGGCAGCAGGACAAGGAAGTGTAGGGGTTAATGTGCATTGTGGCAAATGCCCTGAAAGAATGATTGTAGGCAAAACCCACAGCCAACCTGTACCTATAAGATTCAATAATAAATGTAGTTACACAGTTATACACAGGTTCATTATAATTTCTATAACTCACACACGGTTTGTCAGACCTTCTTACACACAGTTGCTCTTACACACATTAACACTAACAGTTAATTGTACACACAGACATAGATACACACAAAGACACACACACACATACACTGGTATTCACACTTTAAGCTTAACACACCTGACAGATTCAAACTCATCTGCCCTGGGAAAGAAGCTGATTCATCAGGAGCTGATTCTCTACTCTGATTCTCTCATTCCTCACACAGTTGAGAAGCAGGAAGCTTCTAATAGAGGGAAGGGGTTGAGCCAGACTGGACTGCTGCACTGAGTAGTAGAATAGACATTGAGATGGTCCATTATTTGAAGGGGTGCTTACCATAAGATGTAAGCTTCTGATAAGCTTATTGCAGGTTCTTAATGGTAATTTTAAGAAATGTGCTCATACAAAAAGAACAAAACAATATATGTATACATATGGCAAGAGAATATCCTTTATTATTTACAAGTCCAGGGAGGGGCAAGTGCCCCCTTGACCCTATCTGTGGATGCCCAAGGCTGCTAAAAGTTTGAATCCAAAATTACTCCATCTCAAACCTCCTGAGGTCATGTAGTAGTCAATGGCAGACATGGTTTTATGCGTAGACTAACTTAATTTATTTTTATGAGAAGGTAAGTAGAGACCTCGATTCTGGGATGGCAGTGGATGTGATTTACTTAGACTTAATAATTGTGATATACTGGCATAAATGCTATAATTCATCAATGCAGCTGCCTATATAAATCAATCAACGGCTTGAAAATTAAAGTAAAGGTCCAAATTGCATTTTTAAACAACTACCCTCAAACCTTCCTGTTATATGGTAAATAGTACAGGGGAATACTTATGCTGACCTGGTTTTCTGGTATATCTCTGTACAGACTATGAGCAATCTTAGGGGGCTGTTCCTGCTGAATTGTGCTTAGTACAGGGGATACCTATGCTGCCATAGTTTTATGGTATCTCTCTGTACAGACTATGAGAAATCTCAGGGGCTGTTCCTGCTAAATTGTGCTTAGTACAGGGGATACCTATGCTGCCATAGTTTATGGGATCTCTCTGTACAGACTATGAGCAAACTTAGGGGACTGTTCCTGCTGAATTGTGCTTAGTACAGGGGAATACCTATGCTGCCATAGTTTGTATATCAATGTAAATTTATGTATAAATCATTTTGGCAATTCCATGAATAAATACCCCCATAAATCACATCAGGATTGCAGAGTGGCAATTCCATGCATACATACCCAAAAATGCATAACAGAAGAATGACACAACTGGAATTTTTGCTAGCAAGGAAATAGTTAAAATTCACAAGGCAGTGTAATAAATATGATTTGTAGCCTTACTGGACCATCATTCTTTCTGTACTAATCTGGGGGGGGGGAGAGAAGATGAATCTGCAGCACCATGATACCCCATTAGACCACCCTCATTCCTCCATTGTTTACCCTTTCTCTTTGCCTCTCATTAACCCACTATTATGCAGGGGATTTCCAGACATGCTGCAAAATCACTTTGCCAGCAGTGGGTAACCAGCCCTTAAAGAGTCCCAGCAATGTATCAACTTCCAGTCCGACTCTAACAGCGTCCTATCTCTGAGTGCTGCCTCTCTTTATTCACTGCAGCGCAGGCCTGGCCAGCACACGGGTTAAACCCTGCTGTAATTCAATCTGACAGGCTCTACATCATTCTAAACAAACTAACCTAGGCTTCTCTCACAGCATCTGCGACTACAGCCCAGCTCGAATCGGATCTGCGAAGCTCAGAGAGCAGTGGCGTAAAGAAGGCAGCCGTGACCCTGCAATGCTGGGGCACTTCAGGAACCCCCTCCCGGCCTTAGTTACGCCACTGTAATGAGCGCTACTTCTCCCAGTCCCTCTTCCCCGCACAAAAAAAAAAAAGAAAACAGATACCGCCCTGGGGGAGGGCTTTAGATCAGTAACTTAGTCGGATAACTGTTACTGCACGCAGAGGGGAACAACAGTGAGAAGAAAAAAAGCACGTCCTTGATTTTGCATGCGACTGAAGTTTAACTCCACAAAGCGGCCCATTTCAGCAGCAAATGCATCGGCCCTTTGGGCATTTGCCCTGAACAGGCACATGGTCAGTCCGGGCCTGTTACTGGTTAAATAAAGAAATGTTGGCCTGGAACATAGTATTTGTACCTGGATAGAGAACTGGCTAAAAGATAGACTACAAAGAGTGGTGGTAAATGGAACATTTTCTAATTGGACCAGTGTTGTTAGTGGAGTACCGCAGGGCTCTGTACTAGGTCCCTTGCTTTTCAACTTGTTTATTAATGACCTGGAGGTGGGCATTGAAAGTACTGTTTCTGTTTTTGTAGATGATACTAAATTGTGCAGAACTATAGGTTCCATGCAGGATGCTGCCACTTTGCAGAGTGATTTGTCTAAACTGGAAAACTGGGCAGCAAACTGGAAAATGAGGTTCAATGTTGATAAATGCAAGGTTATGCACTTTGTCAAAAATAATATACATGTAAGTTATACATTAAATGGCAGTGTTTTGGGAGTTTCCTTAAATGAGAAGGATCTAGAGGTTTTTGTAGATAACAAGTTGTCTAATTCTGGGCAGTGTCATTCTATTAAAGCAAATAAAGTTCTGTCTTGCATAAAAAAGGGCATTAACTCAAGGGATGAAAACATAATTATGCCTCTTTATAGGTCCCTGGTGAGGGGAGTATGGAGTATGCAGTGCAGTTTTGTACTCCAGTCCTTAAGAGGGATATAAATGAGCTGGAGGGAGTGCAGAGACTAACTATAGATAAATTGGTTAGAGGGATGCTAGACTTAAATTATGAGGGTAGACTGTCAAGGTTGGGGTTGTTTTCTCTGGAAAAAAGGCGCTTGCGAGGGGACATGATTACACTTTACAAGTACATTAGAGGACATTATAGACAAATAGCAGGGGACCTTTTTACCCATAAAGTGGATCACCGTACCACCCCTTTAGACTAGAGGAAAAGAAAGCAACTTAGGGGGTTCTTCACAGTCAGGACAGTGAGGTTGTGGAATGCACTGCCAGGTGATGTTGTGATGACTCATTCAGTTAATGCCTTTAAGAATGGCTTGGATGATTTTTTGGACAGACATAATATCAAAGGCTATTGTGATACTAAGCTCTATAGTAAGTATAGGTATGGGTATATAGAATTTAATTAAAAGTATGCAGTGGTGTATGTATGGATGCTGAGTTTTCATTTGGAGGGGTAGAACTTGATGGACTTTGTCTTTTTTCAACCCAATTTAACTATGTAACTATGTACAATAATAGAGGTTGAAGCCTTGGCGTGGCGTTACTGTTCACATGCTACATGCACATGCTAATGCAACTGGTTTCACAGTTGTAAGGATTGCAGTATATCTGAGTAATGAAAATACTGGTTCCACCTAGATCATTACATCAGCCTATATGCCCTCTGATAGTAGTATGAGTTGGGTGGGGAGCAGGAGGGTCACCTTTTTTTCCAGGAAAAACCCTAAAGTGACCACAGCAAGGGTTAGACTGAGCGCTGACGATTTCTTTCTATGTTTCTTGTACATTCAGCCTTTACAGGGAATTATTCACAGGTGTATGTTAAATGCCTGGGAATTAAAAGCTCCCTGCTTTCTCGCTAGAGCTTCTGAGTTAAGGTGCACTGTTGGTCTTACTACTACTACACACTGTTTGCTGGTGGACATGATTTTAAATGCACTACAAACTGGTCAACTCCAGAATATGGGTTGGACCGAGCGCTGGCACAAGGGTGCTTCTGGCAGCTGGTCAACACCAGCTGGTTTACAAATGCAAGAAGTCTGACTGGTAAAATGGGAGAGCTGGAGCTGCTGGTATTGGAAGGAAAATATGATGTGATTGGTGTGGCCGAAACATGGCTGATTGAGTCGCATGACTGGGCAGTAAATATCAGTGGCTATACTTTGTTTCGGAGGGACAGAGGCAATAGAAAAGGAGGAGGGGTATGTCTGTATGTTAGGCAGGATTTAAAAGCTCATATAAAGGAGGAGGTTATGTTAGAAAATGAGGGGGCAGAAGTCGTATGGGTGGAGTTCTTCGCCAATGGTAAAGAATCCAGCAATTTAATTGTAGGTGTATGCTATAGACTCCCTAATGTAAGTGACGAGGAAGAGACAAAGCTCCTAATGCAATAGAAAAGGCTGTTAGTTTAGGTAAAGTAATGATAAAGGGGGATTTTAATTACCCAGATATTGACTGGAGTAACGGTACTGCTAGATCAGTTAATGGGAACAAGTTTATAAACTTGTTGCATGACAATTTTTTAGCAACGGTTTTTGAGGAGCCTACCAGAAAAAATGATATTCTTGATTTAGTGATCTCAAATGACACAGAACGTATAGCAAATGTGCAAGTCATTGAACCCCTGGGTAATAGTGACCATAATATTTTTTAATGTCTGGTGCAAAAAACTAAGATATACTGGGGCAACAAAAACCATGGATTTTGGAAAAGCTAATTTTAGTGCCTTGAGGGCTGCCCTACAAAGTATTGATTGGAGCAATAAAATTCTGTGATTCTGTGGCCTCAGAACACAACACCATCTCGTACCTGAAGACACTCCCAACGAAACGGGATTTGAAAGCGATGGCGCTACAGATAAAAATGGCGCTTAAGGAAGAGGCCGCAGAGCTGAAATCGGGGATTGCGTCACTCCACAATAGAGCGGCTGACATCGAATCCAGGGCAGAGGAGACTGCAATTTCCGTGGACTCCCTGATACATGTGGCTCAAGTGCAAGGTAAAGCCATTTATTCACTTACCCGTAGAGTGGAGGATCTGGATAATAGAGGGCGGCGGTGCAACCTACGCATCAGAGGCCTACCAGAGTCGGTTGAGGCCCACGCCCTTAAACAAACCGTGATATCCTTGTTTAATACGGTGCTGCAACAACCTCTCACCAATGTGATACACCTGGAAAGGGCACACAGGGCGCTTAGGCCTAAGGGACTTCCACTTGAACGGCCTAGAGATGTCATATGCTGTCTCCTACATTTCTCAGTTAAGGAAGAAATTTTAATCAAAGCCAGGCAGATGAAACAGATCCAATTTGAAAATGCTGAGATCACCATTATGCAAGACCTTTCCTGGTTTACACTGCAACAAAGACGGTTGCTTAAACCCCTTACTGATGTCCTCAAAGAGCGAAAAATAATGTTCAGATGGGGCTTTCCGTTTAGCATCCAGGCTACTGTTGCGGGAAAGCTGCACACCCTTGCGACGCCAACAGATGTTCAACCCTTTCTGCAAGCGTGTAAGGCTACCGATATTGATCTATCAGCATGGCTAAATTTTATCCAGCTGCCGGAACCATTGCCCTTACCATCTCAAGACGGATGGACAGAGGCTATGTCCCCAAAGGCAAAGAGAAATAGAGCGCGACAATCCTATGGAAAAGCCATGACCAACTCGACTGAATCTGACCCAGGCTGAAGGCTTGGGATACCAAGTATAAATGTTTTGTTTCTGGCTTCTTGTATTTGGGAATTTTTTTTCTCCCCTACGGTTTTATTATTGGTTATTACTTCGAGCTGAAGACGGAGTACCTTGCTGGAAGTTGCCTCCCCCCCAGTGTGATGGGCGAGACAGTAGATCTATCTGTTTGTTTATACTTACCAACTACTGGTCCATTTGATGTTCTTTTTTTGCTTCACGAAATGCTTTTCTTTTGTTATTGGACTTATAGTAACATGCATAATGTGATGATTCGTGTCTCTCTCTCTTTTTCTGTCCCTGTTCTCAGCTTTCTGCTCTCTTTTACTTTTTCTGTCTACAACTGTGGAGGTATACTTCTGTTTTTGATAGTAGAGGTGTTAATTGAAATACATACTTACCTTAGTCATGATGGTCAGTAATCTGAAGGTTATATCCATTAATGCAAATGGTTTGAACATCCCTGAGAAAAGAAAGCAACTAGTCACCATGATGAGGAAAAATAAGGCTGATATAATTTTGATTCAGGAGACACACTTCAAACTCACACCTCCCCTTATGCATAATTTGGGGCCGTTTAATCAATCCTGCACAAAAGACTAAGGGTGTAGCCATTGCTATAAGTAAATCTACTGATTTTCACCTCACTGATTCTTTGATTGATCCCAATGGGAGATTCATCCTGCTAAAGGGTCTTCTGCACCACACGAAATGCACAATTGGCAGTCTCTATCTCCCAAATCATAATCAGGCCAAATTTCTCTCTAAATTTACGGTCAATTTCACCAACTTTTCAGAGGGTTTATTACTGCTGGGGGAGATTTAAATATGACTCTTAACCCAAATTTGGATAACTCGACTGGAAAATCGTATTTATTGTACAAATCGATAGTTCAATCCTCTAAACTCTTTCAAAAAATGAGGTTGATAGATACGTGGAGATTCCTTCACCCCAGTACCAAACAATTTACCCACTTCTCTCATCCCCAAAACTGTTATTCCCGTATAGATTATATTTTTATATCCCACCATCATCTCCATTGGCTTATTAAAGCAGACATGGACAATATCGTTTGGTCGGACCATGCTGCAGTATCCATTTAGATTAATATCCCCAATAAACCGAGAGCGAATTGGAATTGGAGATTGAATGATAGTCTGCTTGATGATGTAGAATGTAGGGAAGATATTCAACAACTTGTATCTGACTATAAGCTGAATATAGTAAATGACCCCACTTCCCATCAAATAAAATGGCAAACGCTCAAATGCATGATTAGGGGCGTTTTAATTAAGCATGGCTCTCGCCTTAAAAAACAACAAAATTGCAAAATTGAGGTATTGTTGAGGGAAATTCAACAACTAGAGCAAACAAATGTGGAAACAATGGATTTAACTACTTTAAAACTCCTCACTGAGAAAAGGGCTGAACTCAAACAAACTCTAAATGTCCAGACCAAATACTCCATGATAAAGCTGAAACGTTGATATTACGAGTATGGTAATAAAACTGGGAAGATGTTGGCCCAAGCGTTGAGGACTAGACAATCCTTAGCTCACATACATAAAATTAAAGACCCTCATGGTGCAATGCAGTCACTACCTATGAAAATTGCTGAAACGTTCAAACAATACTATACTGATCTCTATAATATCCCTCCATCACTCAGTCAAAAGCACCTGGAAACGAGAATTCGTAATTATTTGGCTACCCACCCACTACCTACTTTAAAAGACACAGATATTAAAGAGTTAAGCTCCCCCTTTTCGGAACAAGAAATTCAAGATGCGATTAAACATTTGAAAGCAAATAAAGCCCCAGGCCCAGACGGTTATACAGGGAAGTTTTATAAAACTTTCTCTGCCTTATTAACTCCCTTTTTTCTTCGATTCTTTGATGAGATAGATGGAACCCACCCCTTAAATAAAGAAGCTCTTTTGGCATATATTACAGTAATCCCGAAACCAGGTAAAGATGTCAAAATTATAGGTCTATTTCACTTCTGAACATAGATCTTAAAATTTATACTAAAATACTGGCACAATGGATCCATGATGACCAAGTAGGATTTGTAAAAGGGAGGGAAGGAAAGGAAAACACCATGAAACTCCTTCATATGATACATTGGGCCCAATATAAAAGTATTAATTCCTTTCCACTGATGCAGAAAAGGCCTTCAATCGGGTTAACTGGACTTTTCTTAAGTTGGTTTTAGAGTATGCTGTCTTAGAGAAGGTATTTAGGGAAAAGATCATGGCTGTTTATTCTTCCCCTTCTGCTAAGGTTAGAGTTAATGGTATATTGTCTGATGCATTTGATATTAACAATGGTACGAGACAGGGATGTCCCCTTTCCCCTTTGTTATATGTCCTCTGTATGGAACACTTATTAATTGCGATTAGAAGCAATAAGGATATTTCAGGGATGTTTCTACGGGACCGGGAATATAAAATAGCTGCCTTTGCAGATGACCTGATGCTGTGCATAACCAATCCTCACATCTCACTGCCTAATGCGATCAAAGAGCTTCAAACTTATGGGGATATCTCCAATTACAAAATTAACATGACAAAGTCTGAAGCCCTTCCTATTCAAATGCAAAAGGACTTGCTTAATCAACTTCGTCTGAATTATACTTTTCATTGGCAGCATGAGAAGATTAAATACTTGGGAGTATATTTGCCTAAAGATCTCAATAATATTTACCAATTTAATTACAAACCAATGTTAGTAACAGTGTCCAAACTGCTTGGGGACTGGAACAAAACTCATTTCACATGGACTGTTCGGATATCCATAATAAAAATGTCAATCCTTCCCAAAGTTCTCTATCTATTTCAAACACTACCTGTGTGGATTCCCACCAACTTTTTTCAGGTTCTTAACACCATTATTAAACATTTTGTATGGTCACATAAATCACCTCAACTAAGGAGGTCTATTTTATACCGATCGAAGCTCAAGGGAGGTTTGAGTCTACCGGATTGTTATTCCTATTACCAAGCCTGTTTGTTGTCCAAACTTATCAAGCATGGGAATCCTACCTCTCAGAAACAATGGAAGAGGTGGGAAGAACATTGGGCAAAATATCCCATTAAGAACATTTTATGGAACAAATTGAGACACTCAGAGATAGTACTGAAGGATAATCCTCAAACTGTTGCGCTGGAAAAATTTTGGTTTGCTACAAATAAAAAATACAAACTCTTACCTTATCCATCTCCCATTGCTACATTAGGTCATAACTTTGACTTCCTGCCAAGGATTCTGGACGAGGGGATGTCATCAGCTTTTGGGATTCAGAACCTACAAATTAGGCATGTACTTTCGTCAGTCAATACCCCAGTGCTCATTGAAGGCAACAGACCCGATTGGGATAATAAAGACCATTGGAGATTTCTCCAAATACATCTGCTACGTAGTGATCCAATGCTCCAGCGAGCTAACAGGCCCCTGACAGAACTAGAACACATCTGTGACAGGAAAACAATTCAACCCCATTTGATCTCTGTGCTCTATAAATTACTGATACAACACAAATATCCCAACTTACCTTATTACACCAAGATCTGGGAAGACGAACTCCAGGTCAACCTGCAAGAAGAATGGGAGAAAATCTTTAGATTGACAGCGAAATGCTCTATTAGCAACTCCTTTCAGGAAAATTCTTATAAAACGCTCTCCTATTGGTATAGGACACCCATTAAGCTTTTCCAAATGCATCTATCCATGGATATCAAATGCTGGAGATGCCATATGGGACCTGGTAATATTTCTCATATTTGGTATTCTTGTGTAAAAATGCGAGGGTTCTGGGATGATGTTCAACAAGCTTGTAGGGAGATCCTGAGCTGCCAGATTACCCTTTCACCCCAACTTATACTGCTCTTCCATACGGATAACTCTGACTATGTTCTTCATCGTAGTCTGCTGATTCAATTGTTACTAGCAGCTAAAGTTCTAATACCTAGACATTGGAGAGATGATTCTCCTCCTACTTTGGAAGAATGGATATCGAGTGTTAATAATATTTATATAATGGAAGAACTCACCGCTTCCCTTTCTGGGAAAGTGGAAAAATTTATGGACATCTGGAAGCCATGGGTCTCCTTCCTCAATGTTCATAACCGACTGTAAATATGTCTAGGGTAACGTATTTGCCGCCTCCGCTTAATATGCCTTGCTTCTTCACCGTATGTATACCCATGAGATATTGAGCTACCTCTTGATTCAATTTGCACTTACCTCTACTCACCTTTTCTCTCTTCTTTCTTTTTTCTTTTTCCGTGTCTCTTGTAATCTTCTGCCTTATTTCGTGTTTATTGAAGGATTAATGATACTCCTTGTATTTTTGATTGTTTTCACTTTTCAATAAAAGCTATCCGAAATACAAAAAAAGAAATGGTTGTCCTTTAAAATGATATTAAATCATTACTGTTCTCAATTTACTCCCTTAAGGAGTAAATGTAGAAGCTCTAAGAATCATCCTGTGTGGCTTATTACAGAAGTAAAGAAGTTAATGGGAAAGAAGAGAAAGGCATTTAAAAACTACAAATCTGTAGGGACAGAAGCTGCATTTAATGAATATAAACACTGTAATAAATGTTGTAAATCAGCAATCTGGAAGGCTAAGAAAAGAAATGAAGAGTTGATTGCGGTGGAGGTGAAAACTAACCCTAAAAAGTTTTTTAAATATATTAATAGTAAAAAGATGCAGGTTGAGAGTGTTGCTCCATTAAATAATGGTACCAGTATGGTTGTAACAGATACAGAAAAGGCAAATGTGTTAAATCAGTTCTTTTCTTCTACAATAGAGGAGTCCGGGTTCACAGGCTCACTTTATAACTGTACAAATGGTTCAGCTCAATCTAGTCAGTGGCTGACTCAGGAGATGATTCAAAAAGATTTAATACAAATTAATGTAAACAGGGCTCCAGGGCCTGGTGGCATACACCCCCAGGTTCTAAGAGAGCTTAGTTCAGTTTTAGACCAGACCTTATTTCTGATTTTCTCAGATTCACGGTCATCTGGTATGGTGCCTATGGATTGGAGAAAAGCTGATGTTATTTCAATATTTAAAAAGGGATTACGATCTCAGCCTGGCAATTATAGGCCAGTAAGCTTGACATCTGTGGTGGGCAAATTATTTGAAGGCTTGTTAAGGGATCACATTCAAAATCTTGTCCTAATGAATGGCATTATGAACAACAATCAGCATGGCTTTATGAAGTATAGGTCATGTCAGACAAATTTGATTGCTTTTTATGATGTGGTAAGTAAGATTCTGGACAGTGGGGGGGCAGTAGATGTGATCTATTTAGATTTTGCCAAAGCGTTTGATACTGTGCCCCACAAATGACTGCTTTCTAATCTAAGGTCTGTTGGGCTTAATGAAGTCATTTGCACGTGGATAGGAAACTGGCTACAGGATCGGGTCCAGAGGGTGGTTGTTAATGGTACATTCTCTACTTGGAGTAAGGTTCTTAGTGGGGTCCACACAGTAATAAAAGGATATTAAAGGCTTTGGTAGTCCGCCCCCTCTGCCGGTTCCAAAAGCGGTCTGTTCTCCTTCAGACTTGTATAGAATCCAATTCAGAGTTGCGAAAGGGAACCAGCGCTAATCCAGCACGGGGTGTAGACAACAAGAGAATGATACTCATATAGTGTAGTAATTTCGCATAGATGTAATACACCACTTTGTGATAG